>JAWNME010000344.1:1387500-2133586 GCA_035044385.1 Drosophila neutralis
TATTTTCTGAGTGTATTCCAAGCAAAATGTTCGCTGGTTGTTTTTCTATATTTTTTGTGGTGTTGGCTTTTGCGGTTGCTTTTGGAACTTTGCGGTGCTCCGCAGTTTTGTTGAGTTGAGGGAGTCGAGAGTGGGGCGTGTGCGTAATTTTTCACACTTTTGCTCTGCGACTGCTGCTGTCTTATAATTTATGCACATTTTTCTCTCGTTTTTTTTATTTATTTTACTTTTACTGAGTGTTTTGGCATTTTATTAGGCGTCACAAATTACATTGCAAATGGCACACGATGCAGCACAGAGAGAGGGTGAGGCAGAGACAGCCAGATGAGAGAGAGATAGAGAGAGACAGAGAGAGAGAGAGAGAGGGGTGGAGAGAGCATGAGAAACGACAGCTCTGGTCATGGTAAATGGCACCTTGGGGATTCCAGTAATAGTTTGCTAATGCGCGTTTTATGCGCTGGAGATTATGCCTGCTGAGTTTACCAAATTGATGCTGCCAGTACATTAATGAAAACATGAACCGACCACCAGAGCAGAAGAGAGATAGAAATAGAACAACAGAGCTGCACAGAGTGGTAGAGCGAGAGAGAGAGAAACTGCACACACTATTTAAAACAACAAAGAGCAGAAAATGCGTTTTAAAAGGAGGTGTCAGAAGTTGTCGAAAACGTGGCATTAAATGCTCATTATGTGCACATGTCAAAAAGCAATGCAACAATTTTGTATACTCTGCTAGCGAAGATACAAAAGAGTAAATTGGTTTTGAGCAATGTCCGTCATGCCCTTTAAGCTAGAGACTTGCAACATTTTCCGTGCCCGATCTGCACTCAAAAGTCGGAAAACCCTTTCGAACAAAGTATTTCGAAGTCGTTTACTCCCAAACAATAACGCTCTCTCTTGTTGTAGGCTTATATTTGAAATTATTTCAACACGACTGCTACCAAAATGCGTCAACACAATGCAAGAGAAAATACAGAAATATGAAAATGTTTCGAACGAAGGCATTTAAGGTCATAAAGAGCTTAAAATTCCATTCAAAAACCCTGGCAAATTTTCAATACAGGCCAATATTGGCAGAGCGTTGTGCGGCAAACTGGAGAGAGATTGTGGCTTAAATTTGAGTGTGCAAAACTAGAAACGATGAAAAACAAAAGAATGTTTTGTTGCACAAAACAATACGGCGAGCGGATTTGCAATGCAAAATAGAGAGAGAGATGGGGAGAGAGAGACAAATAGAGAGGGAGAATACAAGTTGGCCAGCGATGATAAGTGAAAGTGGCAGCAGGCGTTAAAGGTGAAACTATGGTGAAACTGTGGCCAGTGTTGCGTATAAGCAACCAAGCGAAGCGTAGCTTGAGCTTAAAGTTATTGCTTATCTATGGCCATGCCACACAACTTGTTGCGACTAGCCAAAATTGCCACGGCGCTGATGAGTGTAGGCAAACTAAAACTTGTGCCTATGCTACGTATTACGTATACGCCATGTAATCGGAACCCAATGAGAATCAAAATGCCGGCGTGTTGCCCACAAAAAAAAATAATTTAAGCAGCGCACGTATCAAAACTTAAGCCCAAACACAAACACAAGCTGAGAAGTTGAGAAGTGCTGCACGTAGACCACATATAAGCAGTAGATGGATATCTGCACTCAGAAAAAAAAATCAAACTGAAAACTGGTAAGAAATGATTTCTAAAAATATGGGAAAAATGTAAACAAACATTTCTTAAAATGCTTTTCGAATGTTTAGGGTTCCTTGTATATATGTAAAAAATAATACGCTGAAAACAAATCTTACCCCGAAAATAAGAAAAGAAAAGCATTGGTCTTTAGTATATGCGGAATAGAAAGCTGAGTTAACCTTGGCATCAAAACTAGGACAAATCCCTAAAATTGAGGGCATGTTTTTGCAGAGTGTAAGGAGAGCAACAGCAGCAGGAACAGCAGCAGCAGCAGCAACAGCAGTTGCTGGAAATAATTTTTTTATACATATGTATTTGCCATCACTCCTGTCGTGCCAATTTTGTTTGAGGCTAAAGAAATCAGTCAAGCGTTAAGTTCAGCTTACGTGATTGTATGTGAGTGTGTGAATGTGTGTGTGCATGGTGTATTTGTGTGTGCAGTCGTGTGTTTACTCAAACCACTTCACTTCAGTCCGCTCCACTCCGCTCAGCTGTATGATGAGTTATCTTTCTGACTGTCGAACTCTTCGGGGATCGGCCCACCAACACCTTTGGGGGACTGCAGCTAATGAGCCGCATATTTTTCAAGTGCCGCTCAATTACACTGAGTGCCGAGTATGGCTGACACAGAGAGACAGCAGTCGAGTGTGTGAGAGAGAGACAGCAATCGAGTGTGAGAGAGAGAGAGAGAAAAGAGTGGGAGATTGCTGCTGAGACATCGCTCCCCGTTGGCACCTGTTATGATAAATCCCTTCTGCGGCATTTGCAGCCAACAAACTGCTGAAAACAAAGCGAACTTAAACTATTTTGCAAACAATTGTTGTCCTATGCATAATTTACAGTTGCATTGAAGGCCAAATACTCCAGGAATGCACCAGTAACAAGAAAATATGCCAAAACTTTGCCGTGTGCAACTTCAGCACAGCATTTTTGGCGCACTGGGAAATTCCATCAACGGCATCTTGGCTTCTTTGCAGCAGCTTTAAGCAAGCCCAAGCAAGTTGAATGGCGATACATTAATCTAGGTTTTTAGAAATTCGCTTTACTTTCGGCCCCAAGGGTAAATCAACCTACTAAAGAAAGTAAATTTACAAATTTAATGCTTACATACAGATATAAGATTTGATTACTATTTTCTGAATTTCATAAAATATCAGAAAAAAATATATATTTGGGAACATTTCAGTGGAATACTCTGATACCATTTGAGCAATACAAATGATCAACATCGGGCAAATATATATAATAAAATGAAATTGAGCTGTCAGCAGTTGGACTGAGCTCTGTCATACCCGAAATTCATTAAGAGTGAATAAATCTACGACCCAAAACATTTTCAAGTGTCAACAAAAAATGCTTTAGCAGAGTTTCAGTTTTAATTTTCAAAGTAAATACTCGACAAAATGGAAAGCTGTCAAACCACGGGAAACGAACATCAAAGAATTTTGCTAAACTCTACAGCGTGCAATTAAACTGCGCCACGAGATGTGGCAACACCTCGGGGTCAGCCACAAAGTATGCAGCATTTCAAAAAGCCAAAAAAGAAAACGAGAGAAAATGGGCAAACAAAGGAAAACCGCTGTTAATTGATTGGCCCCGAAAAGCAACAGAAGCAACACGAAATGCGAGGCGGGCGACCTTTGGTAAAAATTGGCAAAAAATAACGTCAATGTCAATCAAAAAAGTGAAGTCAAGCTTGTGGCCCAATGGCGGGTAGTAGAAACAATTGCACTAGTGGCAGCGGGATACAAAAATGCTTGGCACACACACAAATTGCAAGTTGCAAGTTGGCGAATTTTCTAATTAACAATCGCGCCACAAGCAATGCGGCAAATTTCGCTGTCGCACCTTGAGGTGTTGAGGCATTAATTAAATACCAGGAGCTAACTTACAACGAGCTCTTTAAACACACACACATATATATATATACATAAGTATATATTTACATTGGGATAGCAAATAATTATCATATATAAGCAGCAAACAAAAGAGGATTCAGTGCATGTAAGAAAACGGAGCTGCACTTAATTTATGGTTAGTGGCGGGCCAACTTTTTGGCTTGCACAAAAGTCAGAACCCCAAAAACAAAACAAAGCGAAACACACTCTGTACATCCATCTCTCTCGCTCTCTCTACGTACATATATATATATATATATATCTATAGGTAGATATAGGGGTAGTGGCAACTCGTTGGCAGTCGCCGGCACTTAAGTTTCGACTATCGAAAAAGTTTTGGCGTGACTTCTGTCTGCATATTCTCATTGACCCAATGCGACGCCTGATAGCCACAGCATTACTAACCCCCCCCCCCTTGCTCACCCTTTCCAAGCATTGCCCTGCACCATCTATGATAACTCAGCCACAAAAGTACACTATATATATCTAAATGGCCATAAAACAAAGCCAGCATTTAGAACATTTGTTGAACTTTTCAAACTGTTACGTTTAGTTGCAGCTAAATTTTTTGCTTCTATCAAAGTGGAAGTAATTTAAAATATTCGAACTTTAACTCACCTTATTCAGAGAGTACGTTTTCTAGGGTTTATGTTAACTTCATTGAAAAAATATATATATTTAAGTTCATTCATATCTATCCTCATAAACACTTAATGATAATCAAATTAAACTCTAATCTAAAAAGCGCAATCACAATTACCAAAATTGTACATATATTATAAAATCTTTAAGTATTTTTGCAACATTCATAATTTTGATGCTTTAACTCAAATATCTAGACCTAAGTTTAGATTGTTTTGCTCTCCACACTTACAAATTCTTTCGCAATTGGAAAAGTTGTTGCCACTTACGTCTTTACAATATAGCCCTAAATTTTTGCCAATGCATGCCAGTTATGAAAGCAAGGTGGGGAGCGGGGTGCAGGGGCCGTTGAGTGCGAGAGAGAGAGGAGTATTGGAAATGAGTGCTTTTGGTAAAGTTTTTTGCGGTCAGGAAATGCATATGCGTACATAAATCCTAGCTGGGATTTGACTAAGTGCTCAAATGCCTAGCAGCATTTAAGGATTCAACACAAATTCAACAATTTTTGCGCCTGATGAGTATTTAAGTGTACTGTGTGTGTGTGTGTGTTGTGCGAGAGTGTGTGTGTGTTGTGCGTGCGTGTGTATGTGTTGTGCGTGCGTGTGTATGTGTTGTGCGTGTGTCTGATGTAACTTGCAAATTACGTTTTCATTTTGGTTCGTTCAGCAAACTACAAAATATTCGATGTTTGTCGAAATCAAGAATAATATAAAAATCGAAAAGCAAAATAAATACAACACAAAAATACCATTTAAATCAATTTGCCACAGCTCATGCATAATGCGTGTGTGTGTGTGTGTGTGTGCTGTTGTGTGTGTTCGCAGTTTCGCCTAAATGGCTGTCGAACAAATAATGCTTCAAAAAATTTGATTATAAATTGTTTTATTTCCGAATAATGAATAATTTACATGAAAAACAATTTAGGCCGCATAAAATGTGATTAAAATTGCCAGTTTGAATTATTCTTCATTTTTGATCGCATAAACACCAATATTTATTGCTGTCGACAATCGAACAAACAAACACATGCAATTATTTATGCAATTATTTATAAACCTCTACCTATCCGTCGGCCAGTTTCAAACTTAATCTTGAAGTGTTGGATTCTAATAAGCTATTGCTTCCATTTAGAAAATCGCCTTAAAATGAATTTGCCCAGAAACCTATCAAATGATTTGTGGGTTTTAGATATCATTTCGAAATAAACGAAATAAGATTACTTAAAATTAAAACGGATTTTTCTATTTTTTCTCAGAAATATTTTCTATCATTAAGAAACATATTTCTATAAAGTTGAAAAATACTTTCCAAAATTTGCTCTGGTTAAGTTTTAATATCAATTTATAAACTATCTAAAAATGTTGTATATATCAAATCTTAAGATTAGACAAGTTTTCTCTGCATTTAAGAAAAATCGACGCTTAAGAAAAGAAAAACACCAAATTTCAAATAGATAAATACTTGAGTTTCATAAATATACTTTGTGAATAATGAAATAAGTGTCCTTACTTGTTTCCCTTAATTTCCATTCTCTACTGTGTCTTTGTCTATAACACAAAAGGAGTACAATTGCAGCTGCAGCAGGATGTTTTTTATCGCCTTTCGTATTGCCAATTGCTATTTGGCGAGACTCGTCGCCCAATAAACAAAATACATTATTGTAGTCTGCAAAGTTTCGTTGATTGAAATTCAATTTACGATTACGAATTGCAAAAGTACCAAACGAAGGAAGGAAAGAAGGAGAAGAGGACGAGGTAATCGCCTGACAACCTACAAATGGCAACAACGGCTTAGACCAGGGAGAAACTGTCGGCTAATTGAAAATGTCTGCAAAGTCAGTGGCAGCAATAACAATAATTTTTTGTAATGCATGCTTTTGGGCAATGGCACGATTTGTCAAATTGCAAAATAATGGAATAAGACAACCAGAAAGTTGACAAATGGCCAAGGCTTATTTTTTAGCCTGACTGTGGCAAGGGATTGGTGTGGCAGGGGCAGGGGCAGGGGCAGGGGCAGGGTCTGGGGTAGTGGAGTTGGACGCCCACCGCCGTTCAATCACATTTCTAATTACGGAGGTCTCCCTGAAGTAATTAACTTTGCATGCATTACGTAAATTACAATAAAGCGACCGAGAGCTTTATCAACTCAATTACACAGCAGCAGCAGCAGGAGCCACTACAACCACCTGCGACATGCCTCATGCCACATGCCCCCGAGAGAGAGAGAGAGAGAGAAGTAGATAGTTTACACAGATAAACAACAAATAAGCATTGTTTGTAATTTAGCGAAATTGTTGTTTCTCACCCAAACAAAAACCCTCCTCTTTTATCAGCTGGCAACAATCGTGGGGAGACCAGAAGTTTCTCTTGTTAGTTTATACAAAATTTAGTTGTGCTTTGGAGTCTCTCTGTGTGTGTGTGTGTGTGTGTGTGTAATATCGTTGACAGTCAGCTTGTGTGCTGCTTTTAATGCTCTGCCTTGCTTGCACTTGCTCACTTTATCACTCGACTCATCCAGCTGCCAGCTTCATTTGTAAACGTTGCGTATACGTAATGTGCAAAGGCAATGTGTGCTAGTTAAGTCCTCTGTGTGTGTCTGTGTGTGTGTGCATGTGTGTGTGCAACTTATTAAAGCTTGTCTTGCCGCAGCAGCACTATGGCATAATAACCATTTTTTTTTTTATATATATCTTTTCTTTTTTGCTGTGTGACTTTGGGCCGGGTGTGGCGAATTTTTAATTACCACTTGGAGCGATTTTTATACCCTCCAACCATAAAATGTCTAAAGTGCTGCATTAATAAATGCAACTGGCCAAAATATGTAGTAAAGTATCAAATAAAGCAGATTGCACTTAAAGTGTGCAGCAAAAATATGCAATTCTGAATTTTAATACTTGCTCGAAATTTAATGTCTTTCAGCAACTACTTTTAAAAAAATCTTGCTTCATTCTGGATTGTAAATTGACGCAGAGTATGTGCTAGTCAGGTAACCTTTTCGCGATTTTTTTTTTGTTGCCACTTTCATTTTTTTAAGGTCATATGTTCTGCAGAAAACAGCAGCAGCAGCAGCAGCAGCAGCAGAGAGATGTGGCTGAGTGGCAGCAGAGTAAAAGTAGCGAGTGCAGCTTAATTATGCCGTAATATTGCGGAATAAAGCCGAGGATTTACGACTACAGCGAAGTTTTGGGTGTAAACTTTCGGCTTCGTGTTGTGTTAGCGGAGGAGTTGCGAAATTAATAATTAAAATCGTTTATTAGGTTGCGCATAGTTTTTTGCCAGAGACAAATAGGACTTTGTCACTTCGGCCATGAAATACTTAAAATGCCACCACAGTAAAATCAAATTAATTTTAAGTAAGAACAAGCTTCCATTAAAGTCTCTTCTTTATTTTTATGCAGCTATTTGGAATGCTTACTTTTTGGTGTTTCAACTGACGACGACGAATTTTTAGGATTTTCTTCCGCTATGGAACTACAAATATATACAGTGGCTCACAGTTCAAGTGGATCATTTTTAAGACTGCTCGAAATAAGCTGTCCCCTAAAAATAGGGTGATTTTTTACATAATCCTACCTAGCAGGTGGGGAAACCTCAATGTATTAGGGCCATAGATCAATTTTGCTAGTTAAATAATTAACTTATGGCACTTGCTTACTTACTTTTTTTCTTTGACACTGATCCACTTGAACTGTGAGCCACTGTATATATACGTATAAGGTTGATATGATTTTCAGGGGTTTCAGCAATACATTTTAAAATATTTTTATTTGCATATATTTTTGTTTTATTTATTACTTTAAATTTTACTTTAACTTGAATTCTTATTTCTTGAAAAATCTTTTCTTTTTTTTTAAACATTTACATTTTACATTTTTCCAACAGATTTACAACCCTTCGATAATCTTTTGAAGTCATCTTCTAACACAATCTGTGCGGATTGCTTGAATTATTTATTTCTTTTATTGAAATGGTAATTTCTGCCTTAAGATAAGTATCTTTGCTCTTGCCTTACTCACACGTTTTGCTCTGCTTTCGTTCTTTTTTTATGAAAAACTTTCTCTACTTGGTGCATTATCAATTGCTCTCTCATTTTTCATCAGTGTAAGCCTTAAAACACTCTTTTCATCTGGCCATAGATACATATATATGCACATATATATCGCTCTTTGCTCGATTCACTTCGTCAGTGAACAAGTTTCATGCAAACTCAATTTTAATTTATTTATTCATTCACTTCAATTTACACTCGCATTCACACTCGGGAACAAACACACAAATGCTGCTTGCAATGATATATTGAATACTTCATGAAGCGACAACAGTTCGAATATTGCCCGCATGCGAATGGCAATTGGCCCTGGGAGCCTGCGTTGCTTCTCCCTGCAGGAAGCCATGCAAAGTATTACATATCAAACGAACAAGCAATGAACATACAAACATGTAAACAAACAAACAAACAAATAAAACAAACAAGCACGCAAGCAAAATGACAAAATAAAACAAAAAAAAAACCTAAAAGTTACAAACAAAAGTGGCGAAAACGGAAATAAATCTAACAAAAGGCTTTGTGGCTTACACGCTCTTCTCTCCTTCTCTCTCTCTCTCTCTGTCTCTCTCTCTCTCTGTCTCTCTCTGTCTCTCTGTCTGTCTCTCTCGACGTTTCTAAGTTGCCCTGCAATATCAGCCCAAAAATGATATAAGCAGCTAGGCACTTTGTTTGTGTTGTGGCTTATTTCCACAATCACATTCGAGGGTAGCTCGAGCAGTTTGCAGCTTAATGAGTATATTTTACATGAATATATTGCTTGCTATTTCACAAATATTTAGTGCGGATTTAAATTCATATTTTGAGCTAAGACAATAATTTAATTATTTAAGAAATGTAGAAAAAAAAACTATAAGCTGCCATTAATCGGCAATAAAACAGAAAATTAAACTTGTGAAAACTAACCAATTCTTTGCCACATCTTTGCAATATGTTCAAGTGCAACCCTCGTTGATATTTATACACATTTCTTTATGCATGTGTTTGTTTATTTGCTTTTTTCTTTGCTGTTCTTTTGCTGGCCTGCAGTTTTCTATAAATGTACACATATGTCCATATCATACATATATATATATATAAATCTAAATATAAATATATACATAAATATATATGTGTATATACGTAAACAAATGTGTACACAGATGTATGTCAACTTTTATGCGTCGTAAGGCAAATGTTTTTGCAGAGGAAAAGATTTGTTACAGATTATGCTTGCCGCACATAAAACACAGCAGTAACGGCAACAACAAGAATACAAAAAACACTGCCTGGGTACAATGCCCTGTAATAATTTTCCGCTTTTACCTACCAAAAAACAAAAAAAAAACACATAAAATAAAAGGAAACAGAAAACAATCAAAAACACGAGAGAAAAGTTCGTGAACGCTGATTGGGAAGTTGGTCTGTGAGTTTGCCACTGCGGCTGGCCAACTAAAATTAAATTTAGTCGCAGCTCAACAAAATTTATGACTTACTATTATTATAACAGTTGAGTGCACAGCTAAAACCACCCAAAAAAAAAAGAAAACAAAAGAAAAAAATCACAAAAATATAATCTACTCCACAGTTCCAAATCGCTTATGTCAGACGCAAGTTTTTGGCCCCCCCCGTCATGCATAAAATAATATTCGTGTTTGTTGCTATTTGGCCAACATCATTGAAAACGCATTTTCGCATAAATCAAATGTGTATGTGGTTGATTTACCACTTCCAAAACCCCAACTCCGCACAATAAACACAACATCAAATAGCAATTCAAACTCAATTAACAAATTATCAGTGTGCAATGTGGCGTATGTGTGATATTCCTGCATTCCGTAAACCCATTACAACTGACTAATTAAAAATGCTTGCATACTTTGGGGCGCATCTGTAAAATAAGCACATACCAAAGGAATAAGCAACACACACACACACAAAACACTCATACACAATAAACATACACAACTCCAGCTCTTTTTCTGGCCATTGATTGCTTTTAATTTCAGATTTTTGCTTGGCTTTGCACTCTGTGACCCACAAAAACATTATCCAATTATACAAATTGCTTTAAAGTTTCAAAAAACAAAAAAACAACAAAACAAAAAAAAATTAAATCGCAATTTTAGATAAATAATTAATTTATTGCATTGCATTTTGCAAGTGTTACAAACAGTAATCGTTGAAAGCTTTAGTGCAACTTTAACTACAACAGTTTACCTTAATTATGACCTTATTTAAAATGGATGCAAAATATGTGACTAAATTTATTATAATTAGGGCAGGGGTTAAGGCGGATTCAGGCAGATTCAGTCAGATTCAGGCAGATTTAAAATGTGATAAAGCATGTGCACAGAAGTTTGCGAATAAGGCCAGGGACACAAGGCAGATGAAACTAAGCCAATTAGCCTGCTCAGCTTGTGGCAGTTAGTTATAGCTGGTACCCCAGCCACATCCAGTTTACTCCCTATTTAGTTGTGGCAATATTTCGTTTAATTTGAACTTAAAGTAAAGTAGAAAAACTACTGAGCTGATATCATTTAAACCCTTTAAAAGCACACAGCAGCTCGATCAAAACTTGCACCATACATAATAAAATAAGCTTGCAAACTTTTGAAAGTCAAAACTGAGCAGGAATTTCTGATCATGGTTGGAGCTCTTCTTTAATATCACTTTCAAAGTGGAAAGTATTATGTTAAAATGCTGGCTCAGCAAAATTCCATTATCATTATTATTATTCAAATAATTTTTGTTTGTTACTTACCAAAAATGCGGCTGTCTTATTATTCAGATGTTTAGCCCCTCTTTTTTGTTCCGTATTAAACAATTGAAGAAAGCGGAATGCGAGGCCACAAAACACTCCACAGAATTGGGTAATATCCGTGAAATGCTCATTGGCGCATTCGGGCGACTTTAAGGCAAGCTTTGTGCAAAGCAGATGCCGCAGTGCAAAAGCAATTTGTGCCGCAGAAGTATTCAAAAGTGGCGACCGCCAAAACATATGCCGCATATTTAAAGTATATGTAAAACAATTCATAACACCCAGCCAGAGCAAAGGGGAAAAGGGCAGAGAAAAACACAGGCGACATATGAAATAAAATATGAATGAAAACAGGAAAAGAGTAGGCCGGCTTACACACACACACACACACTTGGATGCAGGACAATAACCGCTGTCTGTGCAATGGAGGACTAAAAGGACATGCTGCCATGATTTTTATGAGCTTGTATTTATATGATTTCCTTATATCCTTTCAGTGGTCCCTTATGCCACACGACAGGGCGCGTCTCGCCAACGTCCCCCAAGCGGCGACAAAAAGTTGGACCAGGCCAACCACACCAACAAAAACACGCCCCAAAAATGTAAGCAACAATATATGAAATAAAATTACGTGCCCATATGCATAGTACACACACTCACACACACTCCACACACACAGACACACACATTCGTGTAATTGTTGGCGTTGCTTTGTATTGTTTAAATGAAATTTATGTTTATTAAATTGCGACGGCACAGAAAAGTGTCCCAGGCTGAGGCCATTGGCTTTTATCAGTACCAAGTTTGACCCCGCAAAGAATGTCGAGCAGACAGTCTGTGCCAACAGTATGCGTACGCCTTGCCATAAAATGGCACGAAAGTCGCGCAAAAACAAAATTGTGCAAAATTGCTCCACATATGTATGGCAAGCGTGCGACCAAGCCCATAAATAAGCGTATCATACACATTTTTGCGCTTTAACAGAGCCATCGATACAGCCATTAAGAGCCAAGAGTTAAATCATTGCACAAATATACAAATACGCTCTCCATAACTCTTAAGGCAGTCGCAGTTGGAACTGGTTGAGCAAGCAAATATCAAAATATATGATAAGGTTTATTCAAGTAAAAATAAGTTGGTATAAGTAAAATATAAATAAATAAAAAAGAAAAAGATAAATAAGTAGCGAAGAGTTTCTAGATGTGGATACTGGTCAAACCATTTCTAAACAAGTCAGATTCTTAAGAACCAAAGCTTTTTGATCATGGCTTGACCTCTTCTTTAATATTACATTCAAAGTTTAAGACCCGATTCAGGCTCGATTCTCATGTTAAGTGAATATTCTAAAATTAGTTTGTTAGGATGGCTCAAAACCTTTCAAGCACACCAAAAATAGGGGTTTTTGACCAATGTTTGATCTGTAGCTCAATACTACATTCAAAGTTGAAAACGCAACTCCGATTCGCTTCTAAAATGATGCCACCAAAAAGTGTTTGCTTTTGGTGGCAACTAAAGAAGTTTAAGCTTTGTTCAAGCTTTGAATGGACACAAGTGTTATATTGTTTGCAGGCACTGTATGAATTTACAACTGGCTTTTTTCAAGACGATCATTTTCAATCCTTCAAGTCTTAAATCCCCTCTGGTTTTATTTGCCTACATTTGTGTAATTCCTTATAAGCAGCACATCAAACATATAAATTTAATGTCCAGCCCGAATATTTTAATAGCCGATTTAAAATTGCACAATAACTGAGCGATTGAGCGAAATAACAGCGACAACAACAACAACGACAACAAAGATGAGAATAATAATAAAAATTTCCACGAGAGCAGCAGCAAAAACAATAATGACAATTTAAGCCACGTTAGTTGGCTCATTAATTTGTTGTGCATTCTTAATTGGCCGCATCATGGTTGGAAATTGGTTGCTGAGCCAATTCTGGCCCAGCTGCTGAGCACTTTGTCTTCATTAATAAAATGAAAATATCATTAAAATTTTGATACTCGTATAACCCTTTGTTAGACACTTTCCGAACGTTTCCGCTTTTTAATGGGCCCTCTCCCATTTTTTCACAATTTATGAATTTTCGGTTTGTGTGGGTCGCGGGCGAGGGGGTGGATAATTTGGAGCCAACTTTTACCTTGTCATCAAGTCAATATAATGACCACGCCCCCATCCATTACATTGTTACAAAATAATCTAAACTTTTTAATTGCCACGACAAATGGCCGCGCACGTTGTGCATTCGTGCTCTCTTCTCTTTTCCGGAATCATTATCCCTGGACGGAGCAGGGCAATATAATTTTGACGGTGAGTGTGTTACGCATTCAAAGAAACGTTTCCAAATCCACAAAATATATTAAGCATATATATACCTGAAGAACAGAAATCATTCAAAAGTCTTTTTTTATCGATGATACCATAAACATAATAAAAAATAAGTAACAAAATATATAACATATATAAAATAAAGAAAATTTTATCTTTATCTGACTAGGTAAAGGTTTTGGTGAAGATTATGAATTGGTTGCAAATATTTTTCGGTATTCGGGGCTCCATATCGGTTTATGTAACTGGTTCTCAAAAAAATGTTGAACTGCGGATCCGATTTCGGATCAGTTTGCTCAATTGCGATTGTTAAAGTGGCTGATTTGATTTTGGTTTAGTTTTGATAGCCAATTTGGTGTATATATATATAGCACTCTGTAACTTGTAACATCAAAAAGTAATGAATTGAATTCTTGTTCCGGTTCCATGTTTCAACTTCGTTCGTTAAAGAACCTGTATAGGCACTTCTGTCTGTTCTAAGAGTCTTAACTAACTGGATCTGATCATGAATCAAAAATATCCGAACTTAACACTCTATATCTCATAATTCCCATTGTACAGCCAATTTAATTTGGATAGAAGCAAATGCATGTAATAATTTGATATGCATTAATTAATTGTTTTTTTTTGTATTCTCTTTTTGTCTCAATTATTTTCAAGATGATACAAAAAAAAATTGGCAGCAAAAGTCGCTGAACATGCAGCGCGGGGAGGGGATGGGCAGAAGAGGAGAGGCCCTCAAGCAAGTTTAATTGTGTGGCCAGGCTGGCGGATAATAAAATTATTTTACGATCTTGTTTTCCTGTTCATCCCGCTACCCACTTCCCACTTCCCACCTTTGCCTTGTGCCGCTTTGAAGTTAAAGTTTGAGTTCATTTACGCAACGCCGCACAACGCAGACAGGCGGTAAGCGAATGGGGGTGTGGCTGCTACGGTGGTTGCCCTATTGTCCATCCTTAAAAGCCGAAGGGGTGGCGGTAGTAGGAGTGGGTGTGGCTTTGTGACTCTGACTGTGGCTGTGGCAGATGTACGTCAGCAAGCCCTGGGAGGAATGCAACGCTGCTGTTGACATTTCATTTGGCATTGCGCTCGACTTCTGTTTCGGTTTCGGTTGCTTGCCACACTTCGTTTGCTCCTGCTACACTCAGAAAAAAAATCGACTGAAAGTTGTTTCTAAAATCCAGTAAAAAGTAAAGAAACTTGAAATTTTATTTATAAAATATATATTATAAATTATAAAATGTAAGATTTAAGATTTAAGAAAGGAAAACACAGATTTTTCGAAATAGACTTGCTGAGCAAGGAATTTGGTGAATTTCAAACATTTTTTCTGATTGTGGATCCTGGCTAAATGCCATATGCTGGCTGCTTGGCAGACTGGTTGATAGTTTCTTGGCAAAGACCTTGCCAATATGTGTTGATTGAGTGGGCCAAAAGTCAAAGGTGCACAAATAGAGAAACTGAAGTTGTCGTTTTCCTTAGCAGCTTGCAACTGCAACACACATTCCGGAGCAACGCACAGCAGCAGCACCAGCATCAGCATGTCCTTTCCAAATACATTTTGATCAGCTTAAATAAATACTTAAATGTTGTTGCACAAGTTGACAGGCTTTGTGGCATAAATAAAGCTTTACAGCTGCTTTCATATTGAGTGCAATTCATCATTTCATATAAGCTTCAACTGAGTTCAATCGGATGTCCATTAAACTCAAGCGCACATTTTACGAGTTTTCCATTAAATGTCCTCAAGCATTAAAGTTGGGAAGCAGGGTGTACTGAAGCTGTACATGGGTATGTACCAGCCAAAAATTATATATAATAAGTATATATATTCTTGATCAGCATTAACAGACAAGTTGGCTTAGCCATAAGAGGTAGATAAGAGGTATATAAATTATCATATGCCTAAGGCAGATCAAGTTTCTTCTTATCGATAACCCGTTTTGTGAATATCGATACAAATCGATTGCCGATAACAATAAAATACATAATTGTCAAGTTATGGACTTTCAGTTAATATGTAACAATCCTAGGCTCATCAATTAAAAATATTTAAAATAGTTTTCAAAGTTTTAATTAATAAAACCTTAAATCTCTCTCCATCTCTCTCTCTCTCTCTCTCTCTCCGTCTCTCGTTTTCTCACTCATCTTTCTCGATGCTTTTCATTCGTTCTCTCTGTTTGTCGGCCTATTATTTCCATCACTTTCTATCTGTGTCTTTTTCTATCAATATTCTATCTATAAAAACGCAGATAGCTATCAGCAAGTCAACTATGTATTTTACAGGGCATCTGCTAGTCGACTTGTTTATAATTGGATTTGATGTATTTTATTTGCATTTTGCTGCACTGATTGCAGCAACTTTAACTGCCATTGCAACTTAAGCACTTTTTTTGCTATGTGCTACACATTTCATTTAATTCAGCTCTTAAGTTAATGTTCACTCGAGTTGAAAGTTATTTACTTTAAGCTGCTTTAAATTTGAATTCAGCGCGTTTACTAAGTCAAGTGTTAGTCAAGCATTACTTTCAATTCAAGGCCCGAAATGTGAACGAAGCGTGAACCACATTCCAAGCCAAATTAGATGCCTTTAAATTACTTAAGCCAGAGGCGACACGCGCTGCCCTGCCACACCCCCTCTCCGCACTCGACTTGCCCCTTTAGGCTGTATCTTAGCTGGCGCCATAAAATATGTCAGCTACTTAAAGCAACATAAAAATTAACAGCACACTGCGTAATACTAAATCCCAGGCACTGAAGAGTTTTTCATGAGGCGAAAATTTCTACAGCCCCCTCGGAAAATGTGATTTATGCACATTTGTGTATAAAATTTAGTTGTTGCTGCTCCTGCTGCTGCTCCTGCTGCTGCTGCCGCCAACAAGTTATTTCAACTTCAGGGCCATAAAAGCGTTAACAATATTATGCGAGTTGCATGTGGCAAAGTTGGTTGAAAGTGGGCAAAAAGAGCCACTAAATAAATCAGCGTATCAAATAAAATTTGTTAATTCGCGTGAGCTGCGCTCCAAGTGCCACCAAAAAACTTTGTGCCACCGAACTTGAACCAAAGCATAAAGGGGTTTTTACACGCACTCTCAAGTGGCACTCGTGGGTGTGCGTGAGTGTGTGCGTGTGTGTGTGCGTCTGCGTAAGTGTGGCCTTTAAACCTTACCCAGACAAGCTGATAACACTCGTGGCATGTTGTCTATGACAACCGCGTGCCACAAGCAGCCTCCTTGACATTATTGCTGCTTTGCGACAACTGTAAATTAATATGTCAGACTGCACATCTCTCATCTCTCAACAACGGGCGGAGTCTTGCCCCAACCAGATACCACTTGCCCCTAATTCCAGCGGCGGCTATAAACCAGCCCAAGGGTTCAAGGCTCTGGGACTTCAGACGCAGACAACAACAGCAACAACAGCAACAACAAGAACATAAGTTGCCCCAACATTTTTGGACTTGTATGGTAAAAAATTTAATTAACTTATTCGTCAGACTCTCTACGCTTGGCCAAGAAAGCGCTTTGTTAGCCTGTAAATATTTATATTTGGTGGATTTGATTAAAATAAAGCCAATAAATAAAATGATCTACTTTGGCTTCCAGACTTTTATATTAAATATTATATTTTATATTATTATTAAATGTTCTTAAGTAAATAAATAGATCTGAAAGCAATTATTTAAAGTGTTTTTGTTTGTTTTTTTAAGTTTGTGAAAACTTTTCTAACCGAAAAACAAGCTGGAATTATTCTCTTTCTCTCCATCTCTCAGTTCACTTCCTCTCAGTTCTCCCTCTCCCTCTCTCTCCCACCCTCTCGCTCTTTAATTTCTTTTTAAAATTCTGAGTGCGTCGCATCAAAATAAACGGCCTCAACAAAATACTACAAATGAGCACAAAGATTAACTAAAAAATTTGTTAGTTTTTTTACTTTTTATTTTTATGAACCGAAATGCGAAACAATTGTCGCAAAATTGCGCAAAAATAATAAAAATTCAATTAAAGACTTGGGACACATTTTTCTTGCTTTATATATATATATATATATCTTTGTTGGTTTGGTAAAATAAGTATTTTACAGCTGGCTGTGTTTTGGGGTACGTGTTCAGCCAGTCATTTACTCATTCGCTCATTCGCTCAGTTGTTCAGTTTGTTCAGTTTGTTGAGTTTGTTCGTTCGACACTTGCCATCAGATTTTTGTTACAACGCCTTTTATTTTTTTAAGGTTTGGTTTCGTTTCTTTGTTTGAGCCTGGCAAATTGTGGGGCATAACAATAAGCGCACAACGAGCTGCAACAACGACAACAACAACAACAAACATTATCACAATGGGCAAATGCGAATGGGAATTGGAATGGGGCTGAGAATCACAGTGTATACAACAACAACAGCAACAACAACAAAGAAAATAGAGAACAACAACAAGTATGTACTGTAATAATGATAATAATCATAAAAGCGAGTCCTTGTCGCTTCTCTTGGAGCGTTAAAGCCGCCACATCCGGAACACTAGACAACAGCACTGGCAGCAGCAGCAGAAGAATGCCAATGAGTTATGTTGATGTGAAGCAACAAGGGCCAAGGACCAAGAGCGATAGGACGAAGAACGAAGGACGAAGGACGAAGGACTTGGGACCAGGCACTCGATTCAGCTTCTAGCTTCCACACGCCTGCTGCTGCGGCTGCCTCTGCTCTAACATGATTTAATTAAGCTCCTACATGTGCTAAGTAGATTTTATTCTTTCTCAGCCAAGCTGCTTTCTCCCTCTCTCTCTCTCTCTCTCTCTCTCTCTGTCTATGCTGCTCTGCCTTCGTAATTGATTTAGCCGTTTACTGCATTAAACGAGAGAAAAAAACAGGCACATAAATTAACAAACCGACCAGCGCTGCGTATGAATTATATTTGATTTGATTTAGCAAAAAAGCTGCCGCAGAACTTTATTACAATGCTAAGTATGTATATATATATACACATATATATGTATATATATATATATCTTTATATACACTCAGAAATAAATCCTTATGTACACATAAAAGAATTCTTATATTAACTTTTTGATACTTAATTAAATCATTAATTAATTTGCATTTTAAGATTTCACATATACAATATAAAAAATTTCCCGAATTCCATGACAAATTTTCTCTGAGTGTATGTTCATTTGCATTGCATTACATTTACTCAAGGCTCTTACTTTATGATATGGCAATATTTCATATTGTAGTTGCTCGCTCAACTCAGGAGTGAGGCTGCACTTTGACCTCAATGACAAGTCGACAAGTCTGTTCGTCTGCCCGTCTGTCCGTCTGTCTGACAGAGAAATTCAATGCCTTATTCCATACATAAACAAGATATTCGCCACACTCAATGTGTGTGTGGGTGCGTGTGTGTGTGCCATGTGAAATGTGTGTGTCATTTATATTTGATTTGAGACCAGCACTAAATCCATTAATATTACCAAAAATGGCAGCCAAAAAACCGAGCACTTTCCTAAGAATATTATTAACATAAAATGCGACAGCTCAGAAAAAAAAAGCATATTAAATTAATCTCTGTGGAATTTAATAAAACCTATATAAATAATTTTAATCATATTCACTCATTATATATATTATGCATAAATCATTGTCTGACCATTTATCAAAACTGTAGCGATTTCTTTGGGAAATAAAACGCTGAGCAGAAATTTTACACATTTTTTTGGGTCAAAAGGGAGAGTTATCAAATTCTTTAAGATACAGTTTTGAAGTGGAATACTGGTAGCTTTTTCTAAAGGTCGAACCACGCAACAATTCTAAGATTCTGAAATCAGTGAATCAACCCGCAGTGAATTTTAGTTCCGGTTCGGGAATTCAAAGGAATTAGAGAATTACTGAATCCGGAACCGAACCAAATTTCAGTTCTATGTCTACTTCTGGTTCTAGATATCAGTTTCAATTGGTTAATTTCGCTTAACGGTTTGGACTTGATTTGCTATCAAGGAATTTGGAATTGAAAATAAAATACTTGAGATCGAGTTTTGGTTCCGACTCTGATTCTGGTTCTGAGTTGCAATCGATTAATTTGGGTTAAAGGTTTCGCTTTGATTTGCTGCCAAGGGCACAATTCAGTGATACTGGTTTGATTATGGTTAAATGGAATAAATCAAACCGACTTGTGAGTTGCAATCGGTGAATTTCAGTTAACGGTTTCGGTTTCCTTCTAAGTTCCCATCAAGAAACGTTATATTTTCGTACCGGTTCAATTTCTCATGCCAATTTTGAATCGTTTAATTTCAGCAAACAGTTGCGTTTGAAGATTGAATTCCCGAATTGAATTTCAGTTGTGGTTGCATTTCAGAGTTTCAATCGGTAAACGGTTTGAGTGCCCCATCAAGGAATCAGTCAAGACTACTCGGATTTACACGGATTAAGTTGTGGTTCTGAGTTTCGATTGAATGTCGAATTACCGAATTTGAAATTGAATTTCGCTTAATTTGAGTTAACTTTAACTATTCCAGTTTAGTTCTCAGCTCGAGCTATTGTATTATATATTCAAATATTAAGTCAATATTGGTCCAACGGATGCAAAGACAACTCGAAGTGTTTGGTTAATAATTTAGATGAGACAGTTAATTAAGGCGATTGAATTGTGGCTTTATTCATTAGATTTCTAATCGCTGACTTTCTCAAGCGGAAATTCACAATATATATATATATATATCTGTAGGTGTAGGCGTAAAATGCAATTAGCTAAATAAATGTGGATAAATAATTAAGGCTAAACCAATGTTGATAATTTCAATTGTGACAGCTGCAGGCAGTGATGTTGCAACTAGTATTTGTATTAATAAGGCAGCTGCCACAACAAGCTGCCTAACTTCTTAGCAAAATACGCGCAAATGGCATTTAGATAAATATGGGTTGTTTGTACTTACTTATTGACTTAAGGCGTTGTTCAGTTGCCTTGGGCTGTCGCTCAGTTGCAGCAACAGTTGCCGTTGCCGTTGCAGTTGCAATTAAAGTTGCTTTGATGGCTGTTGCATTTATCATTGTTGGCAGCATTGCCAGCAGTGGCAGCAGCAGCAGCAACAGCCCCACACACTTGGCCATGATGCCTGCCACACAGTCGCTTGCCACACAGTTGCCTGCTTGTTTGCTTTAATTATTTGTCCTTATGGTTTCACTCGAGCTTGATTAGAGGCATCTGATGAATTAGATTAATGTGCTTGATGTTGCTGCCAGTTACTGCTGTTGTTACTTGTTTCTTCAGTTGCTCGGCTTCTTTGCACTGGTTTAGTGTCACATGATTTAACAGCTGCCAGCAGCACTTTGTTGTTGCACTTGCTGCCTTCTGCAACTGCAGCAGCTGCTTCTGCAATTAAACAATTCATTTTGCTAATTAGTTTTACGCACACTCCAATTGAGGGCTAACTAAAAGTTTGCACCTCAATCTGAAATATTCTCGGAATTGTTCAACTACACAAAATGCTCAACATTTAAATGCTTCTTGTGTTAATTGCTCTGGAATCAAATTAAAATTTAAAATAAATAAATATTTATGCATATTATTTTACTACAAAATAACTACAAAAGTAACTGAAAATATTGATTGAGTAAATAACTATTTAATAACAAAAGAAAACCGATTTACATAAATAATTAAATAGTCACTGCCGCATCCGAGCGGGTGTACCGCAGGGTAGTGTCCTTGGACCTGCACCGCATTGTACATTGTACACCGCGGACTTGCCGATTCAGGTAGCCAGAAACACACTGCTTGCCACATACGCAGATGACACTGTGTTCCTTGCTATCTCCTCCACTGCTTGGAGAGCCGCAGCGGTTACGCAAAGGTTCTTGGCTGGTTTTAGTACCTGGAACAACCGGTGGAACATCTGCATCAATGAGAACAAGTCTCAGCACTGTATGTTTGCGCTCAGGAGTGGTAACTGTCCAAGCGTCCGACTTAACAACACGATCATACCTCAGGGGAACCATGTTCGCTACCTGGGTATGTATCTCGACAGGAAACTTACCTGGCGCAAACACATACAGATCACGGCAGCAGTATGTAGATCCAAAAGGATGAAACTCAACTGGTTGCTGAAGCCATCCAGCAAACTCAGCTTGAGCAACAAGCTGCTGGTGTACAGGAGCATCATCGTGCCCACATGGACATATGGGATTCCATTTTGGGGCACAGCAGCAAAATCGTGGATTAATCAAATTCAAGTCTTGCAGAGAGGCATCTCTGGTGCTCCACACTATGTGCGCAATTTGACGCTGCACAACGACTTCCGTGTACCGTCAGTCTTTAGTCAAATAAACCGACATACAAGTCGCTACAATGACCGGTTGCATAACCATGTCAACCCATTGGCCTCCACACCAGCGACCTCTGGACAGCTGGACGCTAATTGCAACGTTAATGTGCAACAATGTTATACTTGATCTTATAATAGATGTTTTAACTAGGATTATTCAGTTTGAAATTAAATCACTACTTTGATAAACTGTATATAAAAATTTAATTTAAATATCGACTTATATAAATAATTAAAATATATTAAATAAAAATGCAAAAGTAATAAAATTCCTCTGACCGAATGTAAATGAAACTTAAAAGATAAAAAACAGAACAAAAATAATTATTTTTTCATAAATAATTAGAGGTATAAGTGAAAATATTATATTATCAAAACAAATATATCTGAATAAAAAGGGGAAAAAATTGTTTAATTCCACAGCTTTTTTGTGCAAAGTTAAATTGCAACAAATAATAAATAAATTATTAAACAAGGTATTTAAAATATTTTATGCTTGGTTTTTTAGTTAATGTGAATATTGAGCAATTAATTCCAATTCCAACCCGTTTCCGTTTACTTTGGTTCATTCATCACTTGAAATGAGAGCAAGCAAACATAATTAAAAACTTTCGAGGAAAATCATAATTTCGATGGAAAGTTAAGCTGTATTTGAGCAGGCTTTAAGTATTATCTGTATTTTATTATATTTCGAATGGAATATGTTGATTTTTACTGATTATTAAATGCCTGATTATTGGCTTGAACAGATGAGTGTATTTACACAGTTCCAAGCTATCTGTCTGTCGGTCGCTTTTGAAGTTTTTTTATAAGCCTTAAAAAGACATTCTTAGCCAAGTATATCTTCAGATAGTTCCCTAAGAATCATCTTTAGTTAAATAATTATTCATCCTTTATTCGTTTTATTCCTCGCTTTGATCAATAACTGCACCCATCTTGCAAATATCGATACAAATCGATTTCGGGTAGCAAAATAAAACACATTTGTCTTAAACTTGAGCTATAATACAAGCAGACATATACATATATATATTTATAAATACTAAAGTTCAACAGCTCAACAAGATAATTCCACCATTGAAAACTGTCTTGTTTCGATTAACATTTACCGATAACCGATTAAAGGGATTTCGTTGCTGTTCGAATGCCAATTACCTCTCTGTGCGCATTGTTTGATTGGTGGCCCAAGGTCCCAAACAGCTCATTACACAATACAAATTACAGTAACAACAACAATGACAACAACCGAAGCAACAACCAAAGCAACAACTGTAGCAACAACACTAATTAAAATATCCCTCAGAGCTGCATTCACAATGTGTAAGTGTTTAAATGCTGTGATTATCCCCCTCGTACTAATAAGCTCGACAGATGTGTGAGTGTGCGTGTGTAGGGTATGTGTGTGTGCGGGTGTGCGGCTGTGTGTGTGTGTGTGTAGTGTGTGGTTTGCACTTTTGGGGCTTGTGTGTTGTTGATGTTGTAAATTAATGCAGCAAGCTGAAAATTTCATTGTTTGCCATTGTTTACGTAGAAAATTAACATTTTAATTGGATTTTGGACGGGGCACTTTATGCTTTTTGAGTATGAGCAATCAATGCCTTAACCCTTGAGCTCTCCCCTCCACCCACAACCGACCTCTCAAAACAAAAAGGTATGCAAACATATATCTCTATTTATTTTGCCAAAAAGTGCAAAAAAAAACGTATTGTTAATAATATGTGTGCACTGTGACAAGGGAGAAAGGTAAAGAACGACGTCATTGTTGCACAAATAAACACGTATGTATCAAGGCAAGTAACGGGGCAAAATAAATGTGGAGAGTGCAAACAGTGTGGCAGCAACAATGCAGCAGCTACTGGAAGCAATTGTAGTAGCTACTCTGTAAAATTGAATTAACTTCAAAATAATTAAAAACTGTTAAATAATGTTGATGCGCAGCTCGAGATTTGAAATCAGACTTTAATTTATTATTTAATTTATTCAGTTTCAATTTAAATAAAAAAAATAAAATACAAAAAAAAATAAAAAAAAAATAATTCCTTTCGAAGTTTCGTTTCTGAATTTCAATCGGTAAAGTTGCATTTCCGTTTCCGGTTTGAAAAACTGACTGCAATCATTCCATAACCAAATCATATCCTTGCTCTAGACGTGTATACCTTATGCTTCCTTAAAAAAATGTATTATGCGAAAAAAAATAATTAATTACACATGAAAATCATTTTAAATATTTGATTGAGGCAAATGGGATATTCACTTAGCAAACATTGTAAATAAAATGATAAAAGTAATAATCTGTTAATGTTTCGGGTACTTAATACTATATATACGTAGATGCAATAGCTATTATCATAATGACAGTAGTCATTTGATTTTTTTTTTTTTTTGTGGCCAACTTTGCCACTTCAATTATGCCGCAGGCTGAGTCTGATGCTAATTTAATGAAATTCCTCGAAGTGGCGAGCAAATTAGGTTTAAGCAAACTTTGCTTTAATTAACACTAGACCAAACAGCCCAAAGCGCCGTCATCAATATGCAAATTTAACTCAAACAATTTCCAGAATATGTATATTTCACTTCTTTTCGGTTGCTCCACTAAAGAGTGGACAAAACAGTTGATAAATTTATGCTTCCGCCATTTGCATAGGGCAATTTTCGATATTCGATACTCAATTTATGTTTTTATTTATTTTTAAATTTTTAGTTTTAAATTTTAAGTTTCTTACTCTTTTATTGGGTTGTCTTCAGCAAAGTGGTTATGGACTCCTTTAAATTTGTATTATAAATCTGGAGTATTTATTATTATGATTGGCACTGCGACCTACAAGGTCTATTGTGCCCCCTTACTGAGCCTACAGCTCTTCCATCAATCCCAATTCCTGCACGAATGCCAGGATCTTTATTGGGTTGAGCGTTTCTATGTCCTTGGGCCTCATGATATGCTGCCCTAGGGTGCTGCATCTTTTCCTGGTTAAGGCGACGCATTCTGTTAGGATGTGCGCCGAGGATTCCTCCTCGTATCCGCAAAACCTGCATACATTGCTGCTATAAATACCTAATTTGGTTAGGTGACTTCTCAGTCTACAATGTGAGTATTCTGAGTCTATTCTTCCCCATGGATATCAATTGCTTAAATCGCTTTTGATTATAGCCACCTAGTAGACTTCTGGCTTGTCGGAGTCCTGGTGTCTCTGCTCAGCTCCGTTCCCGCATCTGTCTTTCTTCATCCCTGATTTGTAGCCGTATTGTGTGTCTTCCCACGCCACAATGCGGTTCAGGGCCTATCATGGGTCTCTCTGCCCCCATTCTTGCTTGCTTGTCAGCCTCTTCGTTCAAACTATTAATTAACTTTCGCACCTTTGTCTAAATTTGTATTATCAATATTCTGACAAAGTTTTAAACAGCTAACGAAGGTGATCAAATATATTTTTATAATTTTCCATGTTACTCTCATTTTTAGAATGAAGTTAGCATTTTTGCAAAATTCTAGATTTATTAAAAAGTTAGCTAAGTTAAAGTAAATGTCAAAAGTTTGATAACAATCTAGATGAGTTAATTGCGCTAAGGACTCAACTAAGTTTGTTGTCCATTTCATGCTTTCAGCGTGATAAATATAGCAATTCATGGCAGTTGGGTAATCACTTGATTTAATTAGTTGCTTAGCAAAGGTGAGTCAGCATATGCAGCACTCAAACAGCACTCGCAGCTGTCAAGTGAGTGTATCCATTTACACTCACTTTCAATCGGAAACCCTTATTTGTGGTAGCGTTGTATGGAGAAAGCCACAAGAGATCAAAACACACGCCCAAATAAAATCAAGTTAACAAGTGTTGCCCATTAGGATATCACATTCAACCAGGTGAGTGGATGAGTGTGTGTGTGTGTGAGTGCGAGAGTACGGCTGTGTAATTGTGTGTGTATGCGTGTGTAAATACAAGATAATTAAACAAGCCACGTCTGCACATTAATCACCGGGACAACGGTCAGGCGCCAGGTGACAACCACAAAAGCCAACCAGAAAGTGAGCGAAAAAACAGAAGTTTGTTGTTTTAGGCGGGTGTGCTCGACGAGCAGATACCCTGTACTCAGCTGATCAGTTATTAGTCGATCATCAGTTGATCAATAATATGTGAGAGTAGCTTATATATAAATTGGAAAACCATGTCTGCAATTGTATTGCTATCGGAAATTGATTTATATCGATATTCGCGAAACCGTTGCAGTAATCGATAAAATGCGTAATGTGAGTGGGCAAATGATCGAATATCGACCTGATTGAATATCAACTATTTGTGATATATCTTATGTATATTCATAAATATTTACAGATTTCTAAATTTTTATATTCCATCATACCCTTTTAGAGACTTTGAATGAGTGCAGGGTATATGTGTAGTGGGAAATAAAACCAAAAATTCAATTCACGGCACGTGAGAGTCGACTTCGATGCCGATGTGGACTGTCGATGTCCTTGTCGTCCTTGTCGAACTATTCTCTCTGTGAGTCTGACATGTGTCCTTTGTTGGTGTTTATGAGGTCATAAGATTAATGAGCGACAAGCTCATCTTTTGTTATTGTTTTCAGTGGCGTCTAATTAATTGTTGTGCCCAGTTGCTTCCCCCCTCCCTTTCCAACACTGCCAAGTGGCTGCCAAGGCGCCGCATATCCTTTGTACACAGCTTGCCACAGATATTTCTTGTACCCATCTCCATTTATGCTTGCTGCAAGTTTTCTTCAAATTCCATCAGAGATTTCTGTTTTGGCAATTTCCGCTATTTTCGAGTCTTTTCCGCTAACGTTAAACAGCCAAAAGTTCACATTAAACATTTGCAATAAAATAATTACAATTTCACAAATAGATAGAGAGGGGGAAGAGGGAGGGGGGAGGAGTGAGAGGGAGATAGGGAAATAGGGAGATAGGGAGATTGGCCTTAAAGCATTAACATCAATTGAAATTGTGTACATTGATGGAATGCAGACATTTTTACCGCCTGTGGAAAAATGTACAATTTCTTTTCATCTCAAACAACCAACAATAATGCCAAACAAATCCCAGATGAGCATTGTTCAGGCAGGGATTAGCTGGGAGTGGTTGAATTGGAGTGTAATCCTCCTCACTGAATGTTGTCTGCATACACAAGTGAGGCACTGTGAAAGCGAAATGAGCAGTACCCAAAAAGCGCAGAATATATTGTATTGTATTGAAGCGCGCAGCTCTCTTTTATCATTGGCCGCCGAAGCATTTAGTTTAATTGGTTAAAGGAAATATGAACCGTTATTTATAAGCTCAGTTTGGGCTTTATCCATGCATCAACAGTTAGCTATAAGCGCTACGAATTTAGGTTCACAGGTGTGACCATTATTAAGTTCCGTTACAATGCGATTCCATATCTCAATTTTCAATTGACTTCAGAAGAGGATTAAAATGTATGCAATGTGAATTAATTAATTTAAACAATAAAATAAGCCCAGCTCATTTACAGAGATCTCCCCATTCTGTCTGTCCTTCTCTCCCTCTCCAGGTGTCTCTCTCCCTCTCTTCCTGTCTTCATCTCATTCGCCTTTCGATTAGCGCTCACACAAAATAATTAACTTTGCTGTCCGCAAAGAGTAGCTCCAAAAAAGCTTTTTCATTTGAAGAAAGCAGAAAGAATGAAAAAACGCACTAATGCGTATAAGGAGCATCATTTGTCACTCAGGCTGAGAATCTCGATAATATATGTCAAAATCACGCAAAAAGTACTGAAAATGAAGAACACGTGTTCGATTTTTGCGGTTTTTGGCTCTAAGAGAAATTTCCAAAAAAAAAAAAAAGGCTAAAGAGCTGAAGAGCAAACCAAATCAAAAGCTGATAAGTTCAAAGTAACTTGAAACAAAACTTTTAAAAAGTTCGATACGCCAAACAAAGAGAAACGCAGAGTTACAGATAGAGGGAGGGGGAAGAGGAGGGGGTTAAGAGCACTCTTTCAACTTTCAGCTGTTCAGCTGCATTTGACACAAAATTGCAGTATCAACAAAATCCACACATGAGTTCAACATACTTAAAAATATTTATACGTTGAGTGTATTTTTTTGTTAGTTTTTGTGTAACAAATGCAATTCGGATTAGCATTAAATCACCTCGCTTGTCGCAGTCCATTTCCGTTGCAAATAAATATTTTACTCTCGATTTATTTTGGCAGTTGCAGCTAGCATTGCGGTGCATCGAAAACAGTAGGGTGCCAAAAGATAATAATAATAATTCTCTAAGGTATTTACTGCAACTAGATTTAGCACACAGCCATGAAAAATATACATATATAAATATAATTAAATATATGAAATGCATTCGTCCGTTTAACAAAGTGCAAAGAGAGTAAAGACAGGGAAGAGCGGAACTCAAAAAGGAGTAAGCTTTTGAGTTAGAGATTAACTGCTATATGATATCATATCCATACTCCAAGCAAAGTGCATTGCATAAAAAGGAGCTGAGCTTTCGAATAACAGATTAAATGTTATATGATCAAAGAGATCTTCCACAATGAATACTATAGAAAAGAAGAAGAGGAAAAACTTTGACTAAGAGATGAACAGTTATATCTAAAGTGACACACATGCATATGTATAACAGAACGCGAAGAGAGCAACCATAATTAATATTGAAGAGCAGTATTAAAAGGAAGAGATTAACTGTTATACGATCTCATAACAAAGCGCAAAGGGAGCAACTAAATTTAATTGCGATTATTCCATGAAAGAACCAAAGTAAAGAATGCCTTTTGACTAAGAGATAAAGGTTTGCATAGAAAGAGACAACTGGTAATATTTACTTGGGTTTAAAACCAAACAACTTTTTATCCCAAAATAGTATTAATCTAAATAAAAAACGACCACATTTATTACTTACGTTTATATTTATTTAGCTTGAAATACTCGAAGGAAAAATTAGTCCATATTTGTTGTGGTTTTTGTTAAGAGAGCCGCTTAAGGCGCTCATTTTTTTTATTTTGTGCGGCAAAGAAACAGCTGTTTTTTTTGCTGTTATGCTGTTATATATTTGCGTTGTTGTTGCTGGTGGTGTCAGTGTGAGTTGGTCACTCGAAGGAGACGGGCACTTTATTTTGCACTTTATGAGATTCACTTGCGCTTTTGGCAC
Source organism: Drosophila neutralis (assembly GCA_035044385.1). NCBI lineage: Eukaryota > Metazoa > Arthropoda > Insecta > Diptera > Drosophilidae > Drosophila > Drosophila neutralis. The sequence continues at coordinate 1,416,274 of JAWNME010000344.1, forward strand.
AAATTGCACCACAAATGCGAAATCAATTTAAACGCTTTGCTTTACTTGCACTTTCTTTCATTCGCCTCGTGGAGGCGATCAGCACACGACAAACGACACTTTTGGGAGCACAACAAAGACGCAAGAAGCGCGCTGCTTGCGCTGAAACACGTGCGACGCGATTTGACACTCGTATGAGACTGACTCAATTCACGATGGCCAAAAGCTTTGCTTCTTACGCCTCTTGCCGCATTCGTAAGTCAGCCGAACGGCGAACCGAGTGCAGGACGCGACTGCCTTCGGCTAACTCCGAAAATATCAAATGCGGCGAATTGAGCAAAAGGGGCAGGTAAAATAAAGTCCCTGTTGCTGCTAGTGTTAATATCGGCTAATGCTATCTGCTGAGCAGCTGCTATTAAAACATAGTCTGTAGTCTCTGTGTTGTTATCATCACAAGGCAGTATGTTAGGGCATTGCTTATGGTGAGCTAAGTCCTGCTGTTGAAAAATCCTTGTTAGCTTAAAATTCCTTAACACAATGCTCTTAACACAAGAATTTCTGTTATGATTCATTCATAGGAAACATGTTATTTAAACAAAGCTGTTAAGGAACTGAAGTTCTGTTTATAAATTCAGCTGCTGTTAATTATTCCTCGTTATGATTATACAAAATGTTAATAGTTAATCAGTTCTGATGTTTCAAATTAAGTCTGTTAGTCAGGGTATGTTATGTTATCAGTTATGTTAGACTATAAAGAAATGTTCCTTTACATTTACAGTTACATTTGAAATAAAGGCAACTGTCCTATTTATTCACTCACATTAAATAAATGAATCAAAAAGTTACTCACTCAAAGACAGCCACATTATCATTATCAATTTGTTGTTACTAGTTATTCTGGCAATCAGAGAAAACAATTTATATTGCCTCTTTTTTTATCTCATTTAGCTAATAGCATGTCAGTGAGCAAGTTCCGTTAGGCATTTCAAGTTTTTGATAATGTTAATTATCCAGTTAACATTACAGTTGACAGTCAACTTTACAGCCTACCCCTCAGCCACAACACGCGTACTAAAATATCCCAAAACCCTACAATGATTGTTGTACGTACTACATTAACATAAAGCTTATCTGTTAACTTTGTGGAGTTAACAGTGACAATTTGCCGTCAACTTAACATTAAGCTCAACAGATAACTTTAGGTAGCTAACATAAGACATAAACAATTTCCCTTTCTTCAGTAACAGTCAACTGTTAACTATTAACAGTTAACATAACATAGAACAAGAACGCGGAAATTTTCATTTACTTCAACGTTTATTAATGCAAAAATCCTTCAATACGTTAACTTACAAATGGAATTTGAAACTGAAATACACAATTGAGAAATATATATATAACTGACTTAACACACACTGTTTAACTTGAAAGTCTTTTGGAGAAAATGCTTAAAAATTGGCATGCACACAATTAAACTATATAATATATAATGATATAAACATTTAAAAAGAAACCTTTAAAGTTTAAACATTTACGTAGTTTCATTAGTATTTTCTTTTTTAATTATTAAATTTATTTATGCAGTTTTAGTTGCTCTGAAATGCAATTGGAAATGTTTGTTAGTTGTTGACTCGATTTAACTTAACTTATTTCGTTGCGCGCGCAAAATAAATTGGAGGGAAATTTTCGAAAATTTTTGAATAGATTTTGAGACGAAATACATATTTAAAAGAAATGTGTGTGTGTGAAACAAATTCGTTGATCGATCGAAACTCGCGACGCATTCCATAAAATCAAAAAGTTTTCCGCATTTTCCTCGAAGCTTCCACGGCAAACTGCCCCCGGAAAAGTGTACAACAGTTTTTCGCGAGCTCATTTACAAAATATACAATTCGTTTTTAGCTTATCGTTCTTCTTCTTTTTTTTTGCATTTTTTACACAACTAATTTGTTGATTATGTGAGTTTAAATTTACTAACTGTAAATGTATATTTAATTATTTTTGTTTTTCAATTTTCTTTAAGTACAGCAAACGGTCTGATTTATTTTGGTTTTTGTGTTTTTTTTGTTTTTGTGTTTTTGTTCTTTTTGTGTGTTGTGTGTGTTATTGCAACGTTTGCTGTTTTGTTGTTTTTTTTTTGTTTTTTTTTTTGACTAATTATGCCAAAAAATGGAAATTTGCTTCTCGAGTTTTTGGTGTTTATTTGATCCTCGTTTTGACTAAGACGCATTTTTGTTTGTTTGTTGTATGTTTGTTGCTACTGTTGCTGTTGTTGTGGTTGCTGCTGTTGTTGTTCTTGTTGTTGTTGTTGTTGTGGATGCTGCTGTTGGTTGTTTGTTGTTGTTTGTTGAGTTAAACGTGCCAGACGCTTAAAATCATTTGAGCTTGGCATATGCCTCGACCTTTTTGTGGAACTGATTGTAGAATTCCAATGCAACATTGCGCGTCTGGTTCAGCGCCTGGTTAATGTTCTCCGGGGAGAAGCGACCACTGCAAGGAGGGATATAAATATCGATTAATATATATGTAATAATAATGAACAATAAATAAGTAATAGAAAGTGACTGAAGAGATCAAAACTATATAAGCAATTTTTGATACCCTTTAAAAATAGGCAAAAATGGGTATGTTGAACTTGTGCTAAAGTATGTAACAGTCAAGGGTGGCATCTGCGTAGCCATAAGTCAATATATATAAAATATATATATTTGAACACAAAGCTCATCTAGTGTTATTTTATTTGATCGATAACTGCGTCCGTTTCGATAGAAATCGATTTCAGTTCAGACCAGCTAGTTAGTTAGATCTATTATCAAAAACGATTTAAGCTTGGACAGAATAGACTTGGAATACTTAATGGTATATTGACAGGACTTGGTAGACTAAAAAGTGAACTAACTAAAGTAGATATAGTGAGTAATCGAAAAAAGCACACATATGAAGATAAAGTATCCTATAAAGATGCACATTTTAGTTGCTACTCGTTTTAGGTACACTTGCTTATATATATATAGTGGCTACTTTGGACCATATTGATATATACATATATATTTCTGTACTTACACCAGCACCTTCTCCTTGATGATCGTTGCGGACTTGTCGTAGCTGATGAGGGCCACATTCTTGGCAGCATCAGCAATGGCCTCCAGTTTGTGCGAGAAATTGGGCACATATTGATCGATCTACAAGAGAAGAGAAGGGGCAAAAGGGTAGACAAAAGTTTAGAAATATTGTTGGAAATATGGTTTGATCTGCTGCTAAAACCGGTTAACAAAGTGCTCATAAGCCATAAACATAACTTTCCCAAAACAAAGAAAAAAGCAACCGCTAGGAGAATGATGTCAGCAGTAGCTGATCTTTAACTCAATTAACTAACTACATAATGTGGAGTGAGCTATGCCGAGATAGATAACTTAATAAGTTCAATTCATTAAATTGAATTTCTACAATACTCAATTGCAATTACTATGCAAATCAAATTAACAAAAAATCCTTCGCCGCGGTCACAATGCCCAATAAACGACTAACAGCCGCTTAACAGTTGCTTAACAGTTGCTTAACAGATAATCGCCATATGTCAGAGTGAAACTCACCGTTTTGGCAACCGCTGGCCACCTGGTGCGCCACCAGTTGACGCTGTGCGTGACAATTTTGCAGCCGGCATTGCGCAACACTTTCCACACATTGACGCTTGTTTGGATGGCCGGTTCGGCATAGGGGGGCACATTCTGCTCGGCCCACTTGTAGCCGCGTGCACTGGCCGACATTGTGGTATACCAGCCGCGTTGCACATGGGGCAACACGCCGGCATTTTTCAACACTTTGCCCGTGGCAGATTTCTCAAAGATCCCCTTGCCATTCACCTCGGTGTCGTAGTAGAGGGCGCCAGCAATCAAAGCTACAATCAAAATGCTGCCCAACGTCCATTTACAGCATCCGCATTTCTTCTTTTGCGTTGCGTTCTGTTTGTTCTTTTTCTGTTGTGCGCTGCTCTTCTCCTGCACCGTCTGCGAGCGTGGGAACGAGACAGAAACAGAAAATATAATAATATTAAGTCGGCGATAATTAAAAGCTCTGATACAAAAAAATCTGGTGTTTTTCTTGTTGAGTATTACCTTTTTTGCAGCAGGCGCTTGTTTGCCCTGTTTGCTTTGTTTCGGTTTAACCTGAGCCATATTTATGTGTTTTTTTTACTTTTATAATTTCAACTAAATTTCTGTGAATATTTCAAAAACTGTTGTTTAAAAACAAAAATTCAAATGCAAATCAATTTCGCTTTTTACACACTGCAATTGTGTTCGGTGAGAGCGACCGAGAGAGCCAGCTTAAAAGCTTCTTCAATTCTGTCACCGAGTCGCAATTAAAGAAGAGCTTAACAAAGTCATTGGTCAAGGTAGAAGTGAGAGCGATTGGGAGAGAGGGAGGCAATTAAAGTAATGCACGCAGGCAGACGGGTTTTCCTACACGTAGTCAAGTAAAACACACAAGCACGAATGAGCAGGCAATGGGCAAAAGGCGCGCAAAAATAACAGCAGCAAGCTGTGAGCAGTGGCAGCGAAGGCAGCAGCTGTATACGTCACAATGGCACTAACAATTTGATGACGCGTCATCAGCTGGGCAGCCAAAGCAAAGTGAGAGAGAGCGAGATAGTGATAGAATGAGAGCGTGCCAATTTGATAGACTTTGAAATCAAACACATAAAACAATCACCTAACACTAAGGCAGCTACAGTGGTTACTCGCTATTTGAAACTGCAGCACAAATGTCAAAATTGCAAAGTTTAATTGAATTAAATTTTTAAATTATATTTATAATTTATGATTATCAATATTATAATAAAAATATTTCCACTTTCTAATTGCTGACTTCCAATTTGGGAGTGAACACTGTACCTAAACACACTCACACATGCACATACATATGTAATAGCAACTGTTGATAAACCAGTTGAATGAACTACAATTTTTTTCTTTTCTTTTTTTGTTTGACAGGAAAATAAAGAAAACGTGTTTGGAAATTGTTAAAGTAACAGTGGCTCAAAAGTGTGAAATCGATGAAAAAATTAACAGAGAGTAATAAGCCAACGTCGAAGACGCCACGTGTTGCAGCATTAATAGCAAAGAGAAAATGGTCAACAAGAATACAAACAAAAAAATGTTGTTTGCCAGTTTCTGTAGTGCTGCTTCTCCTTCGGCTGCTGCTGTTGGCTGTCGCTATGGGGAATTTGTGACGTGTGCAGTGGTCAAATGCACAGTCAGGCCCATCTTCTTCTTCTTCTGCTTGGTACGCTTGACATTTGTTATCGCCAAAATGGAATGGCATCACCACCGTTATTTTTTTTGTGCGCACAATCAACAAGGGTGTGCAGCAGCAAAGCGAGATAGAGATAAATGTGGGGAGTAGAGGGGGGTGGGCAAACTCAAACAACCAATCGCAGCTAGAACACATCATCCGTAAAGCCAAAAGTGACATTAGGCGATCATAAAAACGCTGCTTCTGCTGTTGCGTGTGATAAGCGCAGCTCACACACACATACAAACACTCATAAATTAGCGGCAAAAAATGGGGTGAGCCCACATGGCAACTCCATAGACAAAAATGCACAGTTATAAAAACACACACACACACATTAAACGCACTTTGCGCTGCGAATCAGAAAAAAAAGAAATGAGAAAAAGAGAAATTCAGCGCCCGGCAAAATGCGTCGCAGCCGCCTCTTCATTTTCCCTTCCTTTCTCTATTCTTCAATTGGCGCGTTATATTTTTGTGAACTCAATTGCAGTTCCAATTGGAAACAATTTATAATTCTTATTCTATATTTTTTTCTTTTTTAATTATAGGTGTCGAAAAATACTTTTTTGTTGTGCAGCTACTTGCAATGAACTGACAATCAGCGCGCAACGTGTACACACAATGGCGTCCACGCCATTCACAAGTTGCGCTCGCACAAACAGCTGCTGGCAATGTGACCAGTTCTTGTACGTAACTGTGTAGTGCGCGACGTAAAGCGGAGCGGAAAAATTTTAAATTTATACTTGCCTTGAGAACAGCTTGCAGATCATCGATACAAGTCTCTTTACGTTTGCCCGCCTGCAATTCAACATTTAAATTGTGAATGTCGTCCAAAAATGCATGATACGATTGCGATTCGGCTAGAGTTTTGGTGGATTCAGTCCAATTGCCATCTGTAAACGTAAGAGAACAAAACTGTTGCACAACTGTTGAGTATGGCAGATTAATAGAGCCTCACCGATGGCCTGCAATAAGAGCAGACTTGGCAGCTGTTGTTTCTTGTAGTTCATGCGCCACACTTTAAAGCAGTCATCGGCGCCGGTGCTCAGCAAACAGTTGATGCAGCCATCGATTTCCGTTCGCTGCTTCTGATTGCTGTTAACGTCACGCAACAGCGTAAGGAAAATGTTTGCATGCTTAACAGGGCTGGCAATGTAACGTTGCTGTAAACAGGTCGTAGTCGATTAATCCATATATGCAATTATTATCGATAGTCTATACTCACCAGCAACAAATTGGCGCTACGTTTAAGACTCGATTGCAGATCCTTGGAAAAATTATTATATGTGGCATTCAGTGAATAAAAGCAAGCAAAAAATTCCTGCTGATTAATTAACAACGTGTCCGATTTACGACTGGGAGTTGTGGCTGCATTTAGCACACGTTCAATGTACTCCACAACAAATTTGCTGAAATTCTTCAGCTCCAAATTGGGCAACATCAGATTCTGCCAGACTTTGACGCCTTCCGTTATCGATTGATGACCACCCTGTCCAATGGCCCAAAGGATACTGAGACAAACGCTGCTTCGGTTCTGATACGAGTTCCGCAACATTGCCGTCTTTGCCATGTTGCGTGAACAAATGTTGGGCCAATGTTGCGCAATGAGCTGCAACACAAACTTATAGCCAGCAATATGTTGTCCCGCATTCAGTTCTGTTGCCATGCTATCGAGTAGTGAGTAAAAGAAATACTCTAAATTCGTTTCACCAACACTACGTAAAAATTCCAAAATGGCTTGTTTCAGTGCCGGGCTAGCCAAATTACACGGGTATTGGGCGCTACGGCCGGAAAAAGTGGGATCGCAGTCAAGACAAATAATTCCATTCAAATAGCTGGCAATCTATCAAGAAGAAGAATAGCAATAACAGTAACTGTAGAAGCATGGATTATTTTCAGCATGCACGGGGTGTTTCGGGCATCTCACTTACACTGCTCAGCCAGCGCAGCTCGGAGCCGGGACAGCTGATCTTGATCTGCGCCAGCTGTGCCATAAAATCATCGGGAGTTATTTTTTTTATGGCCTGTTCCAACGTTTTAGGTTTCGCTGTCGACGCCGGCTTTGACTGCTTTTTAGCAGCATCTGCTGCTGTTGTTGTTGTTTTAGCAGTTTTGCTTTTGCCAGAAGCAGATGCATTGCTGGAAGTGGATTTGGCTGGCGAAGCTTTATTGATGTTATTGTTGCTGTTATTGTTGGTGTTGCCGAATAAATTCATATACTGTTGCGCTGGCACTGCACATAAGGAGCGAGAGCGATACAAAAAAGAATGTTAAGCAAAGTGAACGTAATTAATAACTGTATTTAACATACGCAGCTCTTCCAGTTTTGGCAGCTGGGCAGCAATTCTCTTTTGTTCCGTATGGGCGCTAAATTTCTTTTCAAGATTCTTTTGTTTGCGCGACTTGGAGACGACTTCCCATTGATTGGATGCGGACATTGTTTTATGTTGCGTTATTAATTCAGGTAGTGCAGCTGTTTGGAATGTGTACAATATATATATAAAAAATAAATACTCTGAAATTGCTGGCAGCTAGCAGCATACTGTTTTTAGCACTTGCTTTACAGCACTGGCAAAGCGCTCTTTGTTAATCTCACGCTCTATCGCTCTCTGCAATTCGCTCTCATGAGCGCGGCAACTGTTAAGCTACAGACATCGTGCACATTGCTATCTCTTGTGCTGTTAAATTAACAGTGAAAGAGCGTGGTATTAATTTTTGTTTGGCCACACTGAAAATACACTGCTTGAAATTTGAATTTTATGCCAGACAGATTTGTTCAGTTTTTATGTTTGTGCACATTTGTAAATACATTAAAAAGATATGTATTTAAAATAGGTACCATTCTCTGTTCACAATTTTTGGCTATACTTTTTAAGACACGACAAAAGGCAATTGCTGTTATTATTAACAGCCAAATGTTATGTCTCTCTTTTCAACTGTTAAGTTAACAGCCAAAGAGCTGCAATGTTACTTAGCAGAGTAATAATCACCACACCGGTATTTATGGATTAAATGTTATCACACCATGGTCACACTGGCTCAAATACAAATAGAATTTTGAATTTAACAAGACTTATTTAAATGCTTTTATAAAGTTTTATGCAGATAATTGCAGTTGTTATAATTTTTGACTAATATTATAAAAAATCTACAAGAAATTACTTAATCCCTTTAGATTTGATACACATATAAGTGCATCAGTCAAAAATCCGTTTTTTAACGTTTAGTTCCCGTTGAAAATACTTTATCGTTCACTTTTCAACCCCTGTGCGCTTTTGGTATATACTGCAAAGTTGCCACGACCACACTGCGCACATGTTAACAGCTGTTATTTTGCGTTGAATATTTGAACCGAGCAGACGTACGTCGCGGACGCCTTGTGTTAAAAACGCGGTCTCTACGTACAGTGCAACCATTTTGCCTACACACACATGCATATATATTTAACAGTGCATATGTGCGTGCGTTTGTGTACAAAAAATTAAAGAGAAGAAGAAAGAAAAAAACAAGAGCAGCAATAATAAATAATTTTTTGCACAAGCTTGTGAAAAACTTTTCGAGTGTTTTTGTGTGTGTTGTGCTGCAACAACAACAACGACGCGCTAAATTTTTTTACGGCGCGTCGCCTGCTGTTTTGAGTGCGAGTTAGAGCGAGTGAGTGCGCTGTCTGCTGTCTGTGTGTAGTACGAGGTCTCTGTGTGTGTGTGTGCGTTTGTGTTTTGTGCCTAATAATTTGCCGCTAAACACAAAAAGCAGCTGAAGCCAGAGGCAGAAGAAGAAGCAGACAGAAGACCAGCTGACGACGACGATACAAACACACACATAGCCAAAAAGTCAACGATCGATTTACGTCTGTGTGTGTGTGTGGTTGTGTGTGCAAAAGACGAAGCAGAACAGCAACAAACGAAGAAGAAAAAAAAACACGTGTCCTGCTCTAACAACAACAACAGTTACAGTTACAATTTAAAGTGCGCGCAATTTGTGAAAAGCAGTAGAAGAAAAAGAAAAACGAACAAAGAAAACAAAACACACGCGAGATAAAATCGAGCAAGATAAAACATGTCTTCAGTACCGCTGGCCATCAAAACGGAGGAAGTCATTTTGGAAAACGCCGAATACAACAGCGCCGAGGAATTGGATGAAGAGTTACAGTAAGTAACGTTATTATAAATACATATCCGATATATATGTGTATATATATATATAGTCAGATAAGCCAAATTCAAATAACAACAAAAAGTGCGCTCAACATTTTTATTCGTATTTTTTATCACGCAAATTATTGATTATTTCTCGTCTTCCTCGCTCTCCCTCTCCATCTCTCTCTGTCGCACGTAAAACGTATAATTTTGCCGCCTGTTTTGCCGCACAAAACAAACGCGGCATAAAAACACCACCACCAATGCAGCACACATACACACACAGACAGACACTCACGCACACCCATAGACACACATATGGGAAAACGACAGACAACATTCCACGTATTTCAGTTCCACAACATTCCCTCATTTATATCAGCCCGTTTCTTTTTCACATTGTGCCACTGGAAAAAGGTGACGCTACTTTTTTTTTATGTTTGCTCTGCTAGCGTCTGTTGTTCATATATTGTTGTTGTTGTCGCCATATTTGAAAAAACGGCTGTTTCCTCGACTCTTGTGTTTTTTTTTCTTCCAATATTTGGTTTACAACACTGCCGGTAAAAATAGTGTGCATGCCTTGTAAATAAATTTTGTAATGCTCTTATCGTTGCTGTTATTGTTTTTTTTACTTTGACTTGCGATCTGCTATTAGCGCTCTCTCGCTCGCGAAACAGCTGCGCTGCTGCTTATCGCCAACAGTTCGTCTAATCTTTTTTGTATGCTAGTTGCGACCAAATCAGCTGTACCGGTATATTTTTGCCATAATCATCATATGGCTACCTGAGTGTATGTGTGCTTGCGAGCGAGAGAGCAACACTCAACCAAAAATGCAAAGCAAAAGAGATTGTTGTGTGTGATTTTTTTCTTTGCTATTGTTTTTGGGTATTTGTGAATTTTTGCTTTGTTTTATTTTGAATTTTTATCAAAATCATATGGTTTTTTTGACTTTGACAGCGTTATCAGCTTTATTCTGCTTCTGCTTCTCATTTTGTTGCTTACAGTTTTCAGCAGCATATGTTCCCACACAGAGAGCGAGCGAGAGAGAGTGCGAGTGAATGTCTGACGTAAAAGAAAGCAATCTCGCTCTGTCTCTCTTTAGGCAGCTGACAGCTTGACGGCTTTGTATGTGTGCGACTGATAAGGCTGTCATTTGCCATATGTTTGTGTTTGCATTGTATAACTGCAAACGTCGTCGCTGCTTTATCAACACTGTCAAATTGCGCAAAACAGCTGACAGGTTTTTTTACAATTGTTTTTTACATTTTTGTTTATTAAATTTTTGTTTATTTCCCATCAAAAAGGGAATTTGAGTAGATTAATAAAATGGCAAATTTTATTAAGTAATAAAAACAGCTGCGCGGCCGGCAAAAAGTGCCTTTGCTAAAAGTCTCCAAAGCCACGCGTTGCAACTGCTGCTGCTCTCTGTCTCTCTCTCTCTCTCAATCTGCATGTGCGTGTGTGTGTGGCGTCATTTCCGTTTTTCCCCACACACTGGAAAGGCCGCTTGTAAAATTGACTCATTGCTGGGAGCACACACATGTGGCTGTGTGTGTCTCAATCTTCTTCGTTTGTGCTTATGTGTGCAAGAGTGAGTGAGGTGAGTGTTTGCATTGCACTCAAAAGCTTGTTGCTCCTTCGTCAATGCGCGAGAGAGAGTGAGTGGTGGGAATATAATAATAAGGGGAATTTTGCAAAAAAGTACAGATGCCGCCACACAGCGCAATGCTTTTTACTACGACGACGTATTCATTGAAAAAAAATAAGAAAAAAAAAACAGCATGTGTTAGTGTATGTGTGTGGCCCAATAAGAATTCTATACACAAAAGATAAAAAGCTGCTGCGCAAATTTTTGGGCGATGCCTGCTGCTGTTTCATATGCCAAGCGTTTCAGTCGCTGTGTGTTTCAATTTACCATTGCGCTTCTGTTTCTGTTTTCTATTTTTTGCATGCGGCATTTATATTGTAATGGGCAACCTGCGCGCCTGTGAGAGTGAGAGTGGGGCGAAAGAGAGAGAGAGCGAGAGAGATGAAGCGGCTTTGTTGATGAAAAACACATGATTTTTGTCTGTGTGGGTGTGCTTGTGTGCGTATTAGTGTATAGCTGAAATAGTTGGATTTGCAAAAAATGTATTAAAGATTAACGCAGACGTCAGCTGTGACTTTTGTGTGTAATAGCGATTTATTTATATGTATATAAGTGTGCTTTTTTTCTAATCGAATGTAACACAGCTGTTATTTTCTTTCTTTCGCTCTTTCTTTATTTTTGTCACGCTCCCCCCACTGCCCCCGCTGCAGTCACTGCACCTGCTCATCTCAGATTACCTCATGCACAAGTATGTGTGAGTGTGAGAGCTTATGTAACCGTTATGTGTAGTCTGTCCCCCTCCCTCTCACTCTCACACACTGCTTTGAGCGATTGCAACGGCATTTTTTTTCCGTTCTGTTCTCTGTTTATATTTTTGTATTGCAAATGGCGCCAAAAGGCCGACACTTATTCACTGCGAAGAGGGTGGGGGGTTTTGCAGGTGGCTTTTAAACTTTTTTTGTTATTTGTTTATGCTACATTGTTGCCTGTTTATTTAGTTGTTGGCCATTGCACATTGCGCAAGTGGGCAAAAGTTTATTACGTTTTACTGCGCATTTTGCCAGTTGCATCCCCCACCCCTCATTTCCTGCTAATACTATTTTGTTTGCATTTACTACGCTTTAGTTTGAACGCACTACAAACAGAAACACAATTGCATTGGTATTGGTGTGATGTTATTTGATACGTGACTGAGCATGAATTGATGACTGCCATTTTATTAGAGTGCAACAGATGCCAAGTCTTCTTTCTCGCTCTCGCTATCTCTCTCTATCATAAGGATTCGAATTTTAGTTTTTTGATTTTCACTATAAACAGATAAATATACATAAAAAAGTCATTTGGGATTGTTGACATAAAATCTAAAGCCATAAAAATGTTAAATATGTTAATTTAAACCATAAAAAAACCAATTTGTTTTCTACAATCAGCAAAAAATTATGGATAATTGAAATTAGTTTTGTTTTTATTTGCGAAAATTGCATTTAAGTAAAAATCAGAAGTCAAGCAGCTGTGTTAGGATTTGCTCATTGAGAGTCACAGAATATGACAGAACATATCTAAATTAAATTAAATTGAAAAAATATGTAATATATATGCATTCTTAATTTAATAACTTCATTCCATCTTCACTAATAATAAGTTGACATTGACAGCACTTCTAATTTTCGCTTTCTGTAAATGTAATAATAATATTTCCAACTGATAAGATATCTTACCAAATTCAGACATTTGGGCTTATTAAATATTGAGCAGAGTAACTTTTAAAAATATCTGGTATAATTAAATAAATATATTAAAGACTGATTAACAGCACTAGCTAAAAAGACCTGAGATTTGTATCTTTGTTTTTAATTTATTATATTTCTTAACTCATATTGAAGATAGCTTTTAGATACTTTTACTTTTCTCAGGAGATAATCGAATCCTAAACTCCTTCGATACATTTTCTACACATGTAAATTTATACATTACATAACTCTTGTGTGCTTAGCTTTATGAATTAAATTATATATATATAGATAAATACACATGTGTTTATATGCGGTGGCGTCGACTCCACCTGCAATCGGCAAAATTGCTGCCGACAAAATTCCAGGCAAAACTGATGACGTAAGCGTTGACCCAATAAACGTACACGTTACACACACACATGTATGCATACGATTTATGTGCAGCAGCAGCAATTGCAACAACAAATCGGCGGCACTCGTGACTTCGGCTTTGTCTGTTTCTGTTCTGTTTAACTTTGTGTGCTAGTGTGTGTGTCAGTGTTGGTTAGTTGGCGAAAAGTGGCCAATGAACTACATTGAACTTTGGGGCAGGCAACAGCAGCAGCAGCAGCAGTCGGCCCCCGGGCAGCAGCTGTTGTATGTCATGTGTTCTTCTTCTTCTTGTTATGCGTGCTGCTGCTGGTGAAATGCGAAAAATGCGTAGCGCAAATTTAAATGCAATTCACAATTTCAAACGTCAAAAAATAAGAAAAAGATTACTCAAAACGGTTTGTGCTTTAATAACAGCTACAGCAACAGCTGTTCATTATTATTGCTCTTAACATGATCGCTTTTCTAATTTAGCATTAACAGCTGTTAAATGCCCATTCATTCCCAACTGTTTATAAGTTAATGGCGTTAATTTTAACATGATTGCCATTTAACAGGTTCTTAAGAGTTTCCTTGAGTTTAAAGCCTGTTAATCTTAACATGATCGCTATTTTTAGCTAGTGCTGCGTGACGTATGTAAATTAAGCTCAACAACAGCTGTTCTTGTTTGCATGTCAATAAATTGTAAAATCATAACACACACACACATGCAGGCATGAGCAAATTTATGTGTGTGTGTGTGTTTACGAGTACCACAAATATTTTGTACTTGACGTAGCAGCTTCATTCAACTTTTATGTTATGCGTCCGCCGCCGCCACAGCTTTTGTGGCTTTTGCTTGCTTGCAAAGCTTGCAAATATAAATTCCAGTGGAGCAACAACAACAAAAGCATAACTAGCTGCAGCAAGTGCAGCAACATCCGCTTTAGCCAAGTTTGGCAACATCTCGCTAAAGAATGAATGCAATGTTTTGGGCATATGCGCTTTGAGATGCTCTCTCAGAGTACATTTTTAATTTAGTTTAACGTTAATCAGCACAAGTAAACTTGAAAAACTTAATATTTATTTAAGTTAACTAATATCAAATGACAAATTCACAAAAAAAATAAATGTAATGAACAAAAAAAAAAATATATATATATATATGAATTAGTTAAATATCTTATATCAGCCATTCAAAAATAGCATTTCATATATATACAATTTAAACTTAAATTAAACAAATAAAAATATAATAAAAAAGCGTCTAATAATAAATTAGCCCTAAAAATGAGAACACTTGAAAAATTGTTAAAATAATAACAATGAAGAACTAAATTAGACTATGTTTTAAATTTAATTATGTCTACAGACAGGCTTCTCAATAAAAGTACTTAATTACTTACTATTCAAAATTTATCAGCTTAAATCGCTAACACCGGCAACTTAAAGTAATAGCTTGGTATACCCCTCAGCAGCTCCGAGCACTACTCGCATAGAGTATTAAATCCACAACAAATATGTGTGCATGTTCGTATATATATATATGTGTGTGTGTGTGTGTGTGTTGCGGAGAACGACCTTTGTTGTGGATGGCAATGCTGTGTTGCTAAAAATAGACCAATGCAAGCAGACGACTGACGATGTCTAAGATTTTCTATCGTTTATTGTTGTTGTCTTCTTCTTTGAGCGCTTGTTCGTCGTTCTGCTGCTGCGCTGCTGCTGCAGCCTGGTTTATTGTATTGTTGCTGGAATGCAGTGTTGCAACTTTACAAACACACGAATACACACACACACACAAGGCATACCTTTGTGAAAATGCTTTTTAACTAAAAAAAAACCGGTTTGAGATTCTTATGCTGCTATTTGCCTGGCTGTGCAGCATAAATTTGACTTTAATCCAAGCGCAAACAATAATAACAAGAAAAGAACAGTCAAAAAAAACTACAAAATAAAAAACCGTATTTGACAGCTGTGAGCGCTGCTCAACACTCGCTCTCTCTCTCCCGTTCTCTCTTTTTGTTATGCTCTCTTCGAGCTGACATGTTGCTTTTTATGCTGCTGCCAGCATTGTTATTGTATTTGCTATTATTTGTACACTTCTCGTATGTATTGATGCTCTGTCCATTCTCACTGTGTGCGTGTGTAGGTGTGTGTGTGTCCATGTGTTGGTGTTGCTACGGCTAAACTAAAACTGACTTGAATGGAATTGTAAATTTATGAATGAATGAATGAATTTTTCAGCGCTATTGTCTATGTGTGTCTATGTGTAATAGTTAATTGGTTTAGTGTCATAAATATTATGCCCACGATTATTATTAATCTCCGCTGTTTTAAAGAGAGAGACATAGAGAGCGAGAGAGCGCGTATAAGGTTACATTTGTATAGTCACTGCAGAGATTTATTTAGCCCTGATTTGTAGCAAATTTGAATATGTAAATTGTTTGTAAAAAATATAAATATAAAAATATAAATATAATAATAAGTCACTGACAAGGGTTATTTAACACTGATTTTCATCTAATTTGTAATATACAAAATTTCTTATTTATTTATATATTTTATTTTTTTGTTTACAGATTACAACTAGAGGATTCGGGTGGGGAGAATACGTATCACATTGAATACACGACGGAGCCGGCGCATCAGGTAACGACGAGTTCGCAGCGTCGACAATCGAATATGAGCGCATCGAATACAACAAAAGATGGGGGAGGAGGCAGCGATATGATGGGTGGAGAGGGAGGACGGTGTTCGCCGAACAGCGGTAAACCGATACTCGATTCGGAGAAACGTATACGGCGAGAAATTGCCAATAGCAATGAGAGGCGACGTATGCAGAGCATCAATGCCGGTTTTCAGAGTTTACGGTCGCTGTTGCCGCGACACGAAGGCGAAAAGTTGAGCAAGGTAAGTGTTACGTTAAACGTTACGTTACGTTATGTTAAAGCATAACTAAGTAAAAACAGAAGTTTTGAGCTGCACTGACTGCTAATTGGATTACACACACTCATACTGATGCATATACATATATACAGCTAAGCTCAAAATATTAGTAGTACGTACATATGTTTTGGAAAATACTTAAATTATAGTTACAAAAAATTAATGCAAACTTTATTTAAACACAAGTTATCACTACTGAAGATAAGTAAATATTATAGTTGGCATAACTACACAATTTATTAGCAAAAAAAAGTATTTAAATTGAATGATTTTAATATTTATTTGCAATATATCATTAGAACAGTAGTGGAATAATAGTGAAGTTTTCTCAGCTTTTACTACTAGATGAGAATTAAGTTTTTTTCTTCTTTATATTGAAGATTTTGAAAAGATCTCGATTTGATCACCATAAGTCATATTTTTATGAAATGTATTGAGAAACACTACTATTATTTTGTCCGCAACTGTATATTGGCAATTGTGCTTTGTTTTCTCATTCCACATTCCACATCCCACTCCCATTGCAATTATAACAGGAGTAGCAAGCTTTACAACACTGTGCTTTATCTTCTGTTGACAAATTGCCAAGCTGCCTGCTGCTCTCGCTATCTCTCGCTCTCTCACACACTGCTGCACTCAATTTGCTAAAAACTTTCCAAAAACCTCTGACAGTATATGTGTGTCGGCAGCGAAGCTCTTGACACATGAAGGTCCCTTTTCCGAGTCGCCGCCAGACGCCTCCTTCTTCATGTTGATATGGCAACCTTTTGCCGTCGCCGTTTTAGGCTTTTTTTCTGCATACCTACGCATTTGTCTTGTGTGTATTTTTTTTTTTTTGTTCACCTTGAGACAAACATCGATTTGTTGTGGCGGCATCTTGAGTTATTGAGTGCGGGGGGAGTAGAGACGGGGGCTGGGAGATATTGAGTGATATTGGGGGTGTGTGTCTTGGCCAAGCTGCAGACGGCTGTAAATCAAACAACTTGTCACATTAAGTAAGCAAAAAAAAAGCGAAAAAATGGATTTTATTTTATGGGCATACTTTCTTTTGGGAGGTGGGGGTACTTTTATTTATGTGTCTGCTGTTAGACAACATTCTCTTTTTTTTTGGGCAAGGGCGTATTTTTCCACACTGATAGCGAGATTTATTTGTGATCCTTGCACTTTTATTTATTGCTAATTGAAAAGTGTCATGCAAAAAAAAATACACCCAAAAACATAAATCATACAAAATAAAAAACGTAAAAAGTGCTCTGAAAAAACAACAACATGTATCGACAACAATGTAAACAACAAGAAGAAAAGTCACAAAACGAAAAAAACCTAAGTATAAAAAAAGTTAGTCTTTTTACGATACACGCGTAAAATATAAAAAGGGGTAAGGCAAGCAGCGACGTCGCCGTCGACAGCTGCAGCGCAGTCGAGCTGTGTGCCTTGATGAATGACATAATGGGCGTAGAGCAGCCGTGACGAATGACAGCAGAGAGAGAGAGTGTGTTGAGGAGAGAAGTGGGTGGTGGGGTGGGCGTGAGCGCCCTGCAAGTAGTTTATGGATTTTTTCTTTTTTGCATGCTCTTTTACTGCTGCTGTTGCTGCTTCTTCTTCCTATGCATTTATCACACATAGTAAACATTGTAGTATGTAGTAGTTTTTTGTGTGCGAGCAAGATGCCAAATAGCAGTAGCATTCTGCACTGCTCTTTTGCTTGACCAACTTGGGAGTAGTATCCAGCACCCCCTCCCCCTCTCTCCTTCTCTCTCTAGTGTTGAGCCTAGGCCTAAAATGAAAACAAACTGACGACGGCGAATGGAATCGGAATCAGGTCGCACGACGAATGCAGCTCTCACACACACACATTTGCACACGTAGAGCTTTCAGTTGACATAAAAGTGCGCAAAAAAAAATGCAACACTGCAGAAAGTAGCAGTAGTCGCTGCTACTGCGCCATTGACAGTTTTTGCACACACACGCATACACACATAAAACTAGACTTATGTATGTGTATGTGTGAGTACATAACTGTTATGTACACTACTGCTGTGGGCGACTGTGCCAAGTAGTCTGTGATTTACTCGTTGAGGCGGGTCATTGAACTTACTCGCTAGATGGCGCCAAAGTGCGCAAAAGTGCAGCAAAACTTACAGCGTACAGTTTACCGTTAGCCAGCAGCAGCTGAACTAACCTACATTAAAAAGCCGACTGCGAGAGCGAGATAGAGTGAGAGAGTTAGAGAAAGGGGTGAGGAAAAAAGGACGCACAACTGGAATTCTTTTGACTCTTCTTCAATTTGAGTTGTAGCTCCAAATTTATCGATCCAATTGTCGCCTCGTGGCGCTGCTTGGCCTTCCAGTGCGCGCCAAAAGCGCCAACTAAAAACAACCCCCGAGTTGGCAGCAAACTCCCAAACCTCCGACTCCCCCAACTCGAATCAAAAGCCAGGCACAAGCAATAGATGACAAAAAACAAGGGCTAGATAGAGATGGAGATACAGTAAAGCTTGCTCTAACTATAAACTGAAGGCTAAGCAACAAATGTTTGAAGTAGTTTTGCATTAAAGAAAATATTTATAAATTAACGAAAACATTCATTTTGAATAATAATACTTAAAATAATCTTTAACTTAGATCACACTATTTAATTATTCTTAGAATTATTCCGTAAATCATATTTATTTATTACAATTAATATTCATTAATTCTGAATGCAAAGCCATAAATATATGCACATCTATAAGTTAGATAATGCAATTATACTGAGAATATTCTAACGATGCCTTCAATTAGAATCCATGATTTTAAAGCAATAGCTTTATTTATTTATTCCGAATACTATTTATAAATTTTAATTGGAACATTTTCATTCAGAATGAAAACTGCATTCGTAGCCATGCTTTACTGTAGTTGGCGCACAGACTTCTCTCAACCAAAACAGAGTCTCCACTGAAGCCAAGCCCAAAAACAGCCAACAAATTCTGCTGGCCTTCTCCCTCGCCTCCACCCCCTCACACCCACACTGCTGCTCACAGCTGAGAGTAACGCACGCTCTCACAGTAGGCAAACGGGGAGGGGGAGAGCGTTGGGGGATGTTTGTATAGGGGTTGGTTTGTTTCATTGCCATTTTGTAGCCAGGCTTGGCGCCTGTTTGGCGCCTGGTAGGCAGCTGTTTGTTTGTTTGCCGCCCGATGACGATTATTACTTCACTGCCTGGAAAGTGACAGGTGGAGTGGAAGTAGGGGGAGGGGTGGGTGGCTATTGGAATGGGTTGCTGGAAATGATATGAAAATTGGGCGTTCAGCTTTTTGTTACTGCAGCTGCGCAGATGGACGACGACGAGTCTGTTGCCGATGGCGGGGCTAAAAAGGCGTGGCGGCATCTGTGGGAGTCAGTGGGGTTGGGGGTGTAAACAGTGGACTAGGCCATTGGCATCGTGCAACCTTTGCGTTTTCTTTTATTTTTCGAGCAGCGTCAAAGCAGCTGTGCCGGAATTGCGACCAACACCCAACTTAACGGTTGTATATAACCGTATAAATTCTGTAGATAGTATTTACGGTTATGCCAGCTATGTATTTATATATATATATATATATATTTCTTATTTTCTTATTTTCTTATTTTCTTTTCAATACATAAACAAACGAGTTAGTTTTTCATGTTTTTCAATTGTTAATTTTTAATTAAATGAGTATTCGCCCTATAAATGAAAGTCTTGGAATTTTTTTTCAATATGTAAATATTATTTAGTTTTTTAATTTGGAAAGAAAAGCTTTTTAGGAGAGTCTTCTCCCCCATCAAAAAACGTATTTGCAAATTAAAAAGAGACCTTTGAAAAGATTTTTTGTGCGAGTATAATTATTTTCGCAAGTGTATTTGGCGCCAGCTGAATACATAGCTAAAGTAGCTGCATTTATTGTAAATGCAATTTCCGTAGTAAAGCTGACCTCAGACGTGCCACTCATTATTTCTTTTTACAAATTGCAATAAAAAATTCAGTCGCAAATTGTTTTTCGTCGCCTAATTAAGACTAAATACTTCATGTGTAATTATTTGCGTGGCGTGAAGTGTATGTAACTATTAGGCGCAGTGTTGCCACATTGGGCAGAAACGAGATATAGACTTAGCGCGAGCACTTGGCAGCACTGGCACTGCACTTTCGCAAGCAAGCAAAAAGAATGTGCATACAAATAGCGGAAAGCAAAGAGAGAGAGAAGAGAAAGCAGCGACAACAACAACAACAGCAATAATGACGGCTAGCTAAAGCATAAGTGCAATGGATCAATTACTTTGTGAGTTTTCTTTACACTCACACAGACAGACAGCAGGCAGACAAGTGTGGCTGTATGTGTGTCTGTCTGTGTCTGCTTACAAAAATGTCGGTCGGTCGCTGGCAGCGCTGCTCTGTCGTCTGGCGCTTACAAGATCGTCGTCGCCATCATTTTGTCAATTGTTGCTTTGCTGCAGCAGCTTTCAAGCAGAGCTTACAGACTATAAGTGTTGTTGTTGTTTAACATGGAATGCTGTCTCGTCGGATTTAATGACTCTGTTGCGCTTTAACGGTGCTTTTTTTTATATTTTTATCAATGGCAAAAAAATAGTCATTAACAGCAACAACATCGGCGCCAAATGGAAAAATATGCATTGTTATTTGTTCCGTTCCGTTTTCGTCTACAGCAAATGCTATGTGTATGTGTTCTTTTGAGAGCATCCGTAAATGCAATGAATCAGCGCAACAGCTGAGATTACAGCTGAATATAAATGTCAATGTAAACACAGACATACAATAACAGCAATAACAATAATAATGTAAACACATACATACAATAACAGCAATAAGAAACGCAAAGCAATAACAGCAACAACAACACTAGCAGAAATAAGAAATGCAAAGCAAAGCAATAATAGCAATAAGCAATGCAAAGTAAAGCAATAACAGCAAAAACAATAACAACAAGTATTTTTTGTATTTAATGTCCAAAATATTCAACCGGCATTTTTGCTGCGCAATTTACACACACTCACAGACACAGTAGCAGCAGCGGCGTCAGCGCGCAGAGCTCAGCTGGTCAAGCACAAAATAACAAGGTTGACCGGCAAAAAAGCAAAAGCTCAGCTTTCCCAAGTGCGTCGTAGCCAAAAGTCAAACAACAACAACGACAGGCAGCCAATTGTCAGCAATATGCATATGTGAGAGTGTGTATGTGTGTGAGTGTGAGAGAGAAGAGGTCTGAGAGCAACTGGCTGTCGTCATCCACCCGCTGGTTTATAAATATTTTATTATGCGCTGCAATTATTGCGTGTGTGTGTTGTATTTTTATAACAAATGCAGCGCGAGTTGTTGTTTTCTTTTTTTAATTTTATTTGGGTTAATTAAAACAGCTGTCTTGGGTGTGAAGTCTGACATTCACACACTTGCACAGACACACACACACACACAGCGAGCTCTTTGCTTTATTTTTATAAATATAGGCATGAAATTTGATCAGCTGATCTACGTTGTGTGTGTGTGTAAATTTGAGGGTCAGCGTCAGGTTTGACGTCGCCATGTTGTTGTTGGAATTTGACAGCCACTTTTTGCCGGCATACACAACAGTGCTCTTTGCCTCTGCTGCTGCTGCTGCTGTTGTTGTTGTTGTTGTTGCTGCTCATTCAGTCGTGCTTTCAACGCATTACTCTCTCTTTCCCACTCTCTCTATTGAAATTCAAATTCAATTCGTGCTCAACACAGACACACATGCATGCATACATGTAACTGTTTTCGTTCCTTTTTTCTTTTTCGCTGTTGTTTCGTTCGTATGCTAATTAAATGCTTTCGTTGACCATGAGCTTTTGTGTGTTGTTGTTGTTGCTCGCTGGTTCAAAGTTTTATTGACCTTTTGTAATGGAATTTTAATGAAGCGCGCTGAAAGCGCGAGTGACGACAACAATAGCTACAACAAAAACATTTCTTAGGCTTCGCCTGCTACTATGCAACACTGTCTCAGGACTGCAATATGTTCATGTGCTTGGCTGCCTGGCCGGCTGTAAAAAAACGCTGTTAAATAAAAACAAACCTTTTTTAGATTGGGGGGTTGGCAAAAACTATAAAAGCTTATAATAGTTTTTTGCATTTTATGAGTCAACATAGCAAAGAAAAAAGGCAGCAGCAGCTGCTGGCGCCGGCGACTCGTTAAAAATTAGCTAAAAGCGCAAAAATACATTTGCCATAAAAATAAGAAAAGAAAAAAAAGGACAACAAAAGAAAGAAATGTTTAAATTTAAATATTTTGAGTGCTGCCAGAGACTCGACAGCTGTTTTTGCTCTGACATTTCCATTTTTACACACACACAGATAAGACCCCAACTGACCTCGCCTTTGCTGCGTAATCGCTCTCTCTCTGTGCCCCTCCCTCTCAAAATTTACTTTCGATGACGGCATTTCTGCTAATTGGTTTTTCAGCGCCTTGGAAACTGTGTCGCAAATAACGGAGATAGCTGCTTATAGTGTTGTATAGTTTATAAATAGTGTATTAATTAAATGCAACTGTCAGCCGCAACTCTCTTTCGCTCTCTATTTCCACTCTCTCTCTGTGTGATGTTGTCACCCATTATCGTTTAATGCTATGCGAGCTTTGAGCTATGTATGTATGAGTGTGTAGAAAACACATGTTTGGCGCCCATTGTTTTGTGGGCGACAGCTGAGTGTGCGAAAGAGCGAGAGCGAATGAGACAGAACCAAATCTGTGTGTGGGTGCTTTTTGCATGTGTGTGTGAGCATCAATGCCGGCAGCAGCGGTTGATAGCCGCAGCTGTTTTTTTGTTTGCGCATATTTGTACACATGTGTGTGTGTTCGTTATATTTGTGTGTGTGTGGGTGTGTATTTCGCAAAATGTGCTGTGTGCTGCAACGTGTGCGGCCTTCTCAAATTCCGTTATGTTTGTAAATACACATGCATATGTGTGTGTGTGTTGCTAATTTTAGCAAAATATTCGACATGCAAAAGCTTAGCGCTATGAAAAAAATGCTAATGAATCGCAAAAAAAAAAACGCGCTTTAATCTGCCAAAAATTAAAGAAAAGTAAAAAAAAAAAAAAGATCACTGAAGAAGAAGAAAAACATGAAACTACAATTTTAATATGTCAGCTGACTTGTTTTCTGTTTGCTGTGCTACACATTTGGTGCATGCCATCTCCCCCTCCAACCACTCCCCACTCCCTCGTCACTCATCACGGAGAGCACACACACACACAAACATAAAGTCGCAGCACTCACACCTGTCGTTGGCCGGCAGCGTCGAGACAGCGAGAGAGAGGGAGAGCGAGAGATAAGCAGAAGCAGAGAAGCAGCGAGAACAAACAGAACAACACTAATTGTTGTTTGCCGCCAACAAAACGTGCGACGCAATAACAGCAGCTAAAAACGAAGCAACAGAAAAAAAAGCAACAGCCAAAAGCAAAAGTAAATGCAATCGTTGATAAGGGAAGAAGAGAAGAGGAATCATAGCACTAATATTCTTACTATAATACTCAAGTTACAAATTGTGCATATCGATAAATTCAATTTCGATAGCAAGAAATATAAACGACCAGAGAGACCGACCGACCAGCAAAGAAAGAGAAAAGTGTGAATGAATTTTCTTTTCTTGTTTTTTTTTGTGTATATTGTTACAAATTTCGAATATCTATAAAGCCAACTTCGATATAAATCAGAAAAATACAATTTTTAAAATCGAATGCAATTCTATATGCCACAATTAGAAATAAATAAAATTATAAGTGAATTGATTTTCTTTTTTTTTTGTGTTTTTTCTTGATTTCTGTTTGTTTTGTATATATTTTTGTTACAACAACAGTTGTTTTTAATGCGTAGGGCATGCGTCGACGCACGTAGGCCAGACACAGCTGCTGTTGGAGGGGGAGAAGGTTTTTTTTGGGTGGCTACTACTCTCACACATACACACACATGCACACACACTTAACTCAGCTGATGATGATGATGATGACGAATCAGCAGTTGGCGCGCGCAGCGCCCATTGCAAGCTATTTTTATATGCATTTTATTCAATCAACAAATTGTAGCGTAGTGTAGAAAAGAAGATAAAGAAGAAGAAAACAGGCCGACGACGTCGTCAGACGCGCCATTTATAGAAACGAAGCAGAGACAGCAAGCAGACAACAGGCAGCAAGTCAGCTGCTGCTGTACATACACACGCAAGAGAGAGAGCGAAAGCGAGGGAGAGAGAGCGACTACTATATTCCAAATTTGTATTGGAAGCGGCGGCGGACTGGACTGGAAGCATTAAGGTTCTCTTAACTTAACACGTGTTTGCTAGAGCGAGAGAACGCGCAAAAGCTGATGAAAAAAGCTTGAGTCCACATGTTTTTTCGCTACGACTGCTGCTGCTGCTGCCTGCAGTACCATTTCCGTTTCACACGAAACGAAATGGCAAACGAAACTTAACGAAGCCACGCGCGCTCTCTCTCTCTCACACAGACTGAGAGAGCGCACGCTAGCAACATTTTGTGGAAACGTTGAACTATGAAACGCCGGCGAATATTGAAAAACTTTTCGTATTGGAACTGTTGCTGCTGCTGCTGTTGCTGTTTTGTTGCTTGCTGCTTGGTGGTGTGTTTTCGTTGTGTGTTGGAAAAAAGTACAGTCGCCGCAAAAATGCTGCCTGCGCAGTGCTGCTGCTGTCGTCGTCGTCGTCGTTGGCTGACGTCTGGTTTGGTTCGCTGCTCGAACGCGTTGGCTGTTTGGGATTCTTGTTGGACCAACAACAACAACAACAACAGCGCGCGTTTGATCGGCTTTTTGTTTACACTCACACTAATGCATACAGTTTGATGAATAGCACACATGCATACACATGTGCATGTGTGTGTGTTTATAGTACAGCTGTGGCTGCTGCTGCTGTTATTGCGAATTTTGCTGTTTTCTTGCTTTTTTTTATTTGCTTATGGCGATTTTTGTGTATAGATTTTTTGCCGGCATTTTCTGCTGACGTCGACGACGATGACAATTTCTTATTAGCCCAGGCCTGACTTGCCGGTTACACACACACACACATACGCCTTGACAGTTGTTTTTTTTCTCCAACTAGAAATTGATACGCTAAAGTTAAAAAAGCTTTCTGATTTGATGTGTCGTTTGAATTTGAAAAACATGCAAATTGGAAATGCTTCTTTTCTTGGGCATATTCAAATTCAAGTTTGTAAAGTAAAATAATGTTTCTAATTAGTCTGCAAATAAATTTTCTACGGTTTTTATCGAAAATTCTATATTCGAAGTGTTCAACAAATTTGAACTTGTTCTTTATGTAAATGATAATAATAATAATACACATAAAAATAATAATATTGCACACAATAATAGTAATAATAATAACACAGATAATAAAGATAAAAACCCAATTTTTTTGGTTTTTATTATTATTAACTAATTCTTACATTTACACCATCTGTTTTTCTATATATTCTAATTAGCATCTTTTTGGCGGCACGCCCCATTTGCACATTATTCTTGTTTTGTGCCTGTGCAACTTTCCAACGTTTTGTCATTTTCCAATTAAATTTCCCATGCAATCCAATAACAACCAAAGTCAATGAACGGCCTTTGGGATAACAGCGACAACAACAACTGAAATTGAATAGAATAAATTAAAGTAGTGTTCAATGTGTGCTTGAATATTTTTATTCTTATTGTTATTATATTTATAAAATATACGTGCGACATTGCAATGCCGACGACGTCAACGTCGACTTCTACGTCAGCGTCGCTAATTTTTATGCACAGCCAGAAAGCTGAGAAAACTGTACACAAACAAAATGCTGCTCTGCTCCCACTCTCGCTCTCTCCCAGTCTGTCTCTCTCTTCTGTCTTGTGTTTATGAAAACAACATAACAGCTTTGCCGCCCAGACAGCTGTGCATTGAGCGAACGAGCGAGAGAGAGAGAGAGAGATGGGATAATAGGAGAGGAGGGGGATGAGTGAGAGCAGCAGCAGCAGCTGTGTGTGAGTCGCCGGTGTTGAGAGCTAGTCGCTGTTATTCTTCTTGTTGCTTTTGTTGTTGTTGTTGTAGTAGTGACCTCCGACAACAAGCGAGTAAAATGTGAAACAAGTTTTATGGCTGCTGCAGCAGGCAGCAGCATCCACAACAACCACAACAGAGAGATTTATTATTTTTTAATCAAAGCCAAAGAATTTTCACAGAGTTTCGCATTCCTTTGCCATGAGGCGGTGGCGTCTGCGGCTGCTCAGCCGGCGTCGCTGCTTGCATTCCTTGCTGATTGGGTGTTGCCAGAGTTTGCAATTTTTTTCGTTTGCATAAATGTCGCCTACGCTTTGCTGCTGATTTCTATGCCTGTTTTCACCGTTATGCGTGTTTTTTGCCCACGCACTTTGCTTCTTTTTTTTAGAAGAGTTGCCAATTTTCACAACTTTTGTGCATGCATGTGAAATACATTTGTATTTATGCACATGTCTCTCTGTGCGTGTGTGTGGTTTTGTGGCAAGAGAATGCGCGCAATTTTGAAGGACACAAGTTCCTTCACCTTTGGACGGCAAGTCGGCGTCACAACATAACACAGAACACAACTCAAACAACAACAGCAGCAGGCTTTACTACACTATTTACTATGAGCGCACAAATACCAATGCAAATTCCACTTATGAATTTATGTACATATGCTATGCATGCATGCTTATATGCTTATAAGCCCATACATACTTGCATATGTATGTGCATGCGTGCATTCATTTGCGGTAATTATAAACCTCTCTCTCTCTACTTCTCACTCTCGCTCTCATTCTCGCACTTTGGCAAATTATGCTGCTGCGATCCGCTTGGTGGCGTCTTGTGAATGAGTTTGCATTGTTGCCAACATACATGTTGTGCTTGGTCTGCTTCAGTATGTGCGTGTGTGTGTGTACAATATGCATACGTGTGCGTGTGTGTTTAGTTCATGCAATGCGAAATTGCGAAAAATCTAAACTTGAATTTAATTTGATACAAAAACATTTTTAAATTAGTGTTTTCCATTTGCTTATAGAATTATCAAATTGAAAATAATCTTCATCAAATAAAACTTGAAATTTACCTTAAATTAGTTTTTAATAGCAATTAAATCTTCTATAAATATTTATATATATTAATTAAGCAATTTTCACTCTTCTTCTTTTACAGGCTGCCATACTGCAACAGACCTTTCAATATATAGTCGATCTGGAGAATCAGAAGACACAGCTGCTGACCCAAAACAGCGAACTCAAGCGACAGGTGGGCGAACATGAGGCAAACGGAGGAGGCGGAGGTGGCGGCGCCTCCAGCGATAATTACAACAACAGCAGCAACAACAACGAATCCTCCTCCAACAACAACAAGAATGGCAATGCTGTTGCCATCAAGAAGCGGAAATTGACGGACAATGTGATTATGCAAACGATCAGCGACAGTTCCGACGAAGGATTGGGTTCCATGTCACCCGAACCGATGACACTGCTCACTGGCGGTGCAGGTGGGGCAGTTGCGGCTGCAGCCGTTGCAGCGGCAGGTGGAGCTGGTGGGGCAGCAGCAAAATTGAATAATGCCAGCATCATTGCAGCCAAAGAGTTGCTGGAGATGAAGAAGCAGCTGGAGAAGGAGCGCAGTTTGCGACGCCTGACCGAGGATGAGCTGCAGATGATCAAGCGGCAGCTGTACAGTGTGGCAACTGCCCCGCCACACACAGCCGTGGCAGCAGCAGCAACAGTAAATAGCAGCAATAGTGGCACCTATTCGATACCACGCGAAGTTATCGAACACACCGATAACTTTGTGCGTGCCGATGAATTGGAGGAATTGGGTGGCACCGTGTCCTACGTCGAAATCGATGAAATGACGGGCCAGCAACAAGTTGTGGTCTGCTCCAGCATCGAGGAGCTCGAATCGGATGCCGCCGCCGAGATTATCAGCGAGGATCAGGTGCACGAGGAGGTCATCCTGTCGTCGAACAGTTCAACGGAATCGGAGAACGAGGTCAACGTGAATGCGATTGCCAAAGCCTATGCCGAGGGTATGAGCACGCCCATCCTGCAGGCGGCCATCAAGGCCACGCCCAAGGTTGAAGTGGAGCGCATCAATGAGAAGATCGTCAAGGTGAAGACGGAGAAACTGGATCAGCCGACGACGACAACGGTGATGGGTGCCACCGCGGTCTTCACACGCTCCCGCCAAAATCTGGAGACAATTGTGGAGGCGATTCGGCATCTGGAGGGAGATCATCTGTTTGCCGACGGCGATCAGCAGCACAAATTGCAGCATCACTATCAACAGCAGCAGCAGCATCAATCACATCATCAATCACAGCAACATCAGCATCAGCAACATCAACAGCATCAGCAACATCAACAGCAGCAACACCATCAGCAACATCAACAGCATCAGCAACATCAGCAGCAGCAGCAGCAGCAACATCAGCAACATCAAACTCAGCAACATCATCAGCTGATCACGACGAGTCATCGGCTGGCGCAGGATGCGCCTTTGGCTTTGACCACAACGGGTAAACAGCATACAGCGCTCGCTGAGCTGCGACCTTTTCTGCAGCTGAAGACTGGCGGCAATAAGCAGGTCATTATTACAACCAAATCGGCCAAGGATGTGGTGACACCCACAGCCATATTTAAGGTGCAGACAAGCAGCGGCGGCAGCAGTACGGTTGGCGGTGCAACGATGACGTCACATCAGCCGGTGACCATAACGACGTCACTGAAACAGTGTCGTCCTGGCGTCATTGTTGCCAAACAGCTGCCGTCATCCTGATTGCCTACCATTAACAGCATCAGCAGCAGCAATAGCAGCATTAACAGCGCTCGCAATAACATAACAGCAACAGCTGCAGCAGCAGCAACTCCTAATATATTAAATAAGCGACTCAGCTATGTTAAACAACAGCAGCAGCAGCTGCAGCAGCAATGCATTAACACTAACCGCGTTGCTAGGCAACATTGAGAGGCGCACGCGCGCTCTCTTGCGTCAAAAAATGTAAACAAGCTGTAGCGTGCGCCCTCTGCTGTTGAAGGCGCGCAAGCAGCAGCGTTGACAACATTGTATAAAATTTAGTCAAGAATTTTGTGCAGTTAAACAAAAAAAAAGAAATATTACTAATTTTTCTAATTAACTACTTGTTTTTACATTTTCCATTTGCAAAAAAAAAAAAAATTAAAATAAATAGAAAAACTCACATAGCCACTGTAATTAAAAAGCAGCAAACATGAATTTTGTTCAATTATTGTTTAAGTAAATGTGAGAAAAACAACAAACAACAACAACAGGCAGTAACAACAACAAAACAGAGTACAAAAAAGAAAATAGACATAAAATTTTATGATTTTCTGTTTATTACAAAAAACACACAAAAAAGAAAACATTAACAAAAAGTAAAAGAGCAAAAAAAAAAAAAAATTTGAAAAATAAATACATATAAAATAAGCAACAAATATTTGAAACAAAAAAATGGTACATGCTAAATATATATATCGAAATATATATATATGTATACATGCATATATATATAATATATATAATATGAGCATGCTGAACTCTATAAACACCATCGCATTAATTTTTACTTTTTTAAATTATTTTCTATTATTTAATTAATTATAAATTTACGTATACACATACACACCAACACATACAAACATAACATAACATAACCTAACATTTAAACACACAACTTGATTGTATTTTTCCTTTACCCAAAACAAACAAGATGAAGAAGAAGAAGAAGTAGAAGTCGAAGAAGAAGAAGAAGAAAATGCGAATTTTTGAGTTTTTTGTTGATTGTATATCTAATTATAAGAGAGCGAGAGAATAATGAAAGTGGTAAGAAGTGAGAATCGTTTATTATATAAACTACACACACCAACACATAATTATATATATATATATATATGAATATATATAAATACATAAGCTAACGCAACATTACATAATAATATTACTACAAAATACGAGTACATTAAAACTATGCATATATAAATCCATAATTACACACATACATATATAAATATATATATACACAAATAAATAAATTGCATACATATACATACATATAAACACTTATATATGTAATATGTAATATATATATAGTACATAAGTGCAGCAAGCAGCGTGAGTTCAAGTTCGCAGTTACAACAGTAAAAATACAGTTGAGAGAAAGAGAGGCCAACACAACGCTGCCAACAAAATTCGAATGCCCCATGCATGTGTGAGTGTGTACTGTGCGTTTGCATTGTGCGCGTGTGTGTGTGTGTGCGAGAGAAAGATCGACAGAGAGAAGAGAGTGTTAAGCTCTCGTTCTAAGCCGCTGGTACGCTGTGCTTGCGCACGGGCACGTAGAGCACCCAGCTTTTGTGTGACAAGCGCAAGCGCAGCGTAGCAACGGCTTTGTGTCCCCCACACCCCCACAACGGAGAGAGAGTTTGAGAATGATGGAGAGAGCGGCGCTCCACCCATACACACACACACACACACAACACATAAACACGCAACGCACTCACACATACACACAAACAAACACACCCACACATACGCACACACTTGCACATTCATTGGGCATTCTGTTTGTAGGAGAATACGAGATAAGAAGAGCGCGTTGCAGGCCAACAAATTTATAGCTAAAAACGGCAACAAGTAAAACAAGAACAGAAACATGATTATGCATTATATAAGCCAGATCATACATACAACAACAACATATTACTACGTACATTCATGCTCTATATAAACAAACAAACAAAATACATTAAATATTAAAAAAAAATACGAAAACAACATAAAAAAAAAAACAAAAAAAAATTATGTCAAATAAATGGTTTTTCCTTTTCCCCTCAAAGAATTGCAATTTGCTGATTTTAATTGTTGAGGGAGATTTCAGAATTTTATCCATTTCAGCGCCGATATTCCTGCTACGGGGAGTACTTACCTCGAGAAGGGAATCAACATCTGTTTGATCTTGAGGATTATGACGGATTTTAGCCAGAATCCTTGCCTAGTTTTGGGCTGTCAGCATTTCTCAACAATGCTGACTTGCATGAGTCAGCTATTAGCATCTTTCATGTTCATACTTGAATATTATAGTCCAAGAATATTGTATATAAGCCATAAAGTCAGTGTTCTTCAGAGCCTCAATGTCGTCAGACGACTTCATTCATTTTCTACCATCGCATTTACTGTGCGCTACGAAGGACCTCACTCTCCGCAGTGCAACTAGTTCAAGTGCTAGTTGCGACGACTTTTAGTAGTCAGTTTATGTACTGAATACTTCCCTCTACACAAACAGTAACCATAAATTATTCCATTGCTCTCATTAGTTCTTCTTAAGCTTAACTAGAGCATTACAAATTAAAGCCACGCACCTCAAAAATATTTCTTTTTCATAAACCAAATTTAGTATCACACGTATTTCGCACTAGGCTTGGCTCTATAAGAAGAAAATCGGCATCGAACAACAATCTATATATGTCGCCTTGGAACGTGACAACTAATGAGAGCATTTCGTTATTGATCTCGAAATGAATGCAATATATGTGTGATATGTGTTCATGGATAATGGACATTGTAATCGGCCTTACAATGTGCCAACTGGGGCAAGAACACAAAGTTCTCCAGTCACAATCGGTTTGCTGATATTTCCAGACTTTTTATTAGTTGAGGGATTATAAATAGCTGCTATCCTGGGAAGGTTGGGTCAGTTCATCACGATCGCGAGATGTGTAGCAAGCTGCATTTACTTTCGTTCGCACTGTTGGGTAAATATAGATAACTCAAACATTGAGTGCAACGCAATGCTCATCCCTGTGTTTAGTGGCAGCAACGCAGGTTCGAGGCCAGTGTACGATCACCCGACAGAACATCGAGCGAGCGAATGGAGTCTACACTTTCATCGATAGGTCCAACAATACCCAGTTGTTGAGGACGGCAACTGTTGCCTCAGGTGCTGTAATCACCTTGCGTTGCCTTCGAAATGAAGTCTATCAGACGACGTGCCAAGCGAACAGGCAGTTTCGTCCGGCATTGCCGGTAAATTGCCGTAACCCACTGACTGTACCCGGTATCAGGCCTATGCCGCATAGTGATCCCTCCTGCCCGACATTAATGTATCTCGTTGGCCATACCCTTAACAATAGCATGTTGGAGCTGTATCGCACCTGCTACAATCCGCAGAATGTGAGCGCCTATTTCTCGGATGTGACGCTCCATCCAAAGACAATCTGTAAGTCTGGGGATTAGCTCTCCATGGCTTTGTATATAATCGTTGGTTTTTTTTTATTATTGCAGTTCCAACTCGTCCAAATGTGCGATTCACAACTGATCAACTCATTACTCCCGCACAGGAGGCCTCATATTTAACAAGAAATATTTTCACGACCTTCCGTAACATCTATGGTGCAAATCAAACGTATATCAGAAATGATAGGGATTTGGTTATCAATCGTGGTCATCTAACCGCTTCGTCCGACTTTCTATTTGGAGACCAAGCCGCTGGCACTTTCAAGTATTTGAATGTGGTGCCCCAGTTCCGATCGATCAATGATGGCAACTGGAGACGCATCGAGGAGTGGGTCCGCACTCGAGTTCCCCCCAACTCTGTACTGAACGTTCGCACAGGCGCTCTGGGTGTATTGAGCCTGCCCGACTCCAGTCCTAGACGCACCCTGAGACAGGCCTTTCTCGCCGGCGCCAACCAGAATCCTGTACCAGAATGGATGTACAAAGTTGTGCGAGATGCCACTAATCGGCCGCTGTACGCCTTCATCACATACAATAATGCTTTTGCACCAGCACGCCCACTGCCACCGGCCAACTGCCAAGTCCCGATCACGTGTCCGGTGAACCTACTGAGCACCGCTGCGATGGGCTACACCTTTTGCTGTAATCCGACACGCTTCGTTGTCTAAACTGAATTGATTACGCTTAGCAGCTGATCAGGAATAAATAATATTTACACTGCTATAATTATTTTTATCTCTATCAATTATACTAAACCTAATCTATAAAACTTCCTTAAGTCACAATTTGTGCATTGCTACAATTGCTGCTCCTCAATTTGAAGATCTGCTGAGAAGACATACATATCCCTCTTCCTGGCAAAGAGCAGCTCCTGTCGCTTGGGATGCGTGGCCAAAGAGTGCACCACGCCTCCATTATCACCTAAAAATAGCACATTATTCAGATCGGATTTAGTATATATATATATAAGATATATTTACTTATGCGAATGCGTTGAAGCACTTTCGCCTCGAGCAGATCCCAGATGAGGGCATCCCCTCCGCTCGAGCCGGCAACAATATGCGCATCGCTGGCCAAGATGCCGCACTCGATGTGATAGTCATCGGCGTGGTGGCCCTTATACTCGGAGAGTAAACCACCCGATTCGGAGTCGAGCAGACGCACCACGCTGTCCTGGCAGCCAGCCACCAGGCACTGTTCATCCCTCGTCTGCGCCAGGTAGGTGATGCCCTGGCCAATCTTGTCGCAGCACATCTCCCCCATGCGTATGTCATAGTGACGCACACAGCCATCCAGTGACGAGGCGAAGATCTTCTGCTCATTGGTCAGCACAGTGGTGATGCAATCCTTTGCCTCCTTCATCACCTGCACGGGCTCAAGGCGCCTAGTGCGGATGTCCCAGCACATCACGGCATTATCCCGACCCCCCGAAATCGCTATGCTCGAGTCCTCGTTGAAGCACACGCAGCGCACGCCGCCAGCATGACTGCGCAGCCGACGCACGGGAGTACCTGCAAATGCAACGGGAACAGGTGAGTCTACATACAGTCGGGGTAAGAATAATAGCACCACTTCCGTTAAGAAAAAAAATTATTAATTGGTAAATATATGTTAACATATTGAGATAGTGGTGCTATAATTTTGTACGCAACTGTATGTATGAGTAGAAGAGTTTTCTCACCTGTTGACACATCCCAGTAGATGATGCTCTTGTCCAGGCTGGCAGAGATGATATAGCTGCTGTCGCAGCTGCCCACAGCATCTGTCACCTCGTCCGCATGGCCGCCATACGTTTTGAGCAATAATCCCGTTGCTGGATTCCAAAGTTTCACCTTTTTGTCGGAGCCACAACTCATGCAATAAGTGCCATCCACTGGAAGCAAATGAAACATATTAATATTCCCTCATTTAATAACACTATTCAAAGTTTACCGTTGTAGCGCACAGCACGCACTGCTCCCTGGTTGCAGTCGATGGTTTTGCAACAATTGAAATCAAGAAATGCCGGCATTTGTTTACATGTATTTCTCTGAAATGCCCAGCAGCTAGTGATGCGCAACTGTGAATCATCTGTGAACAAGTGAGAGTAACTGACATAGAGAGGCAATGTGAGATCAATTTCTAATTGTCACACAATTAACACGCTTAGATATTTATGTTATTATTAACATTTATATTATTAAATCTTAAATAAGTAGGAATCAAAATAATAATTTTCATTAAAAAGAACAGTGACTCACTTCACGGTGGCTCTTATTAAAAGCGCCCTAGTGGCAACGCTGTAACCGAGTGTTGCCAAGCCTGCTAATGACACTAAAAAAGACCACAACAAAAACGCATACGATTGGCCAAAGCAAAATGCCAACAATAATAATAAAGCAGCGGCAACAACAAACAGTCGACGCAATACACAAATTGAAACCGCAACAAACAAAATAAAATAAATAAAATTGTGATAAATACAAAAGGAATAAATATCAAATAAAATAAAAGAAACTGCAAAGGAGAAAGAGAGGGAGACATTAACGACGTAGATTCCCACGTGTGCAAGCGAGGGGTTGGTGAGGTGGCGCGGGGGGCTACATTGAATGCTACGCAATAAAACGGCAACGCTACGCAATTTCAGCTGCTGCTGCTGCCGACGCTCAACGCACCTGCCAAACAAGCAGCGCAGCTGCCGTCGCTGCTGCTGACGTGTGCAAAACGAGTGCGAAGCGACGACAGGATATTTAACGGCAACAACAGTAAACTGCACGACAGAAATTAACGAAGCGCCAGTGCAATTTTGAACGACGCAGCATACACACACTCAAGCACTCACTTGCACATATACACAAAGAAGCAGAAAAAGCGCAACGTGAGAAGAGAATACAAATTGCAATTGCAAAAATAATATATAAAAAATGCAGCGCCATCTACAGCGCAACACATTGCATTAAAAATCCTGCTCAAGAATAAGTGCATAAGGCGCGACAAAGCAAAACTACGAAGAGAGGCCTAAAAAAAAAAAAAAAGATTCCAAAAAGAAAAAAAAGGGCAAACAGTGCGCGCAAACAAGGTGGAAAGTAAAAAAGTTGTTTGTCAACTTGTGGCGTCCATTGCACAAACACACACACTCCGCCCCCTCCCTTGGCCTATGCTCTCCGCTCAAATGTTGCAGCAACAAAGTGTCTGGCTGTACTGCTACCGCTGCTGCCGCTGTTGCTGCTGCTGTCAAGTGGAAGTGCAACTCATCCAGTGTGCATGCAACAGCGCCTGCGGCCAGTGCTAAACAACAACAACAGCGCAATTGCTCAAACGCAAAAGAAGAAGAAGAAGCAGCACAAGCAGAAACAGAACAAACCAAAAGCGATAGAAACTGTGCAACAAATCCTTTTTTCTGTTTAGTGTTGTCAAGTGTTGTGCAGCATCAGTCAACATGTCAACAGTTACACGCAGCGCCAGCGCCAGTCCGTGCATGGCCCTCAATGGCATCGTGGACGCCAGCCTCTTCCCCTTGAAATCCACATCGGATGTGGTGAATCTATTCCGTCGTTCCCTCACCAGCGCCATCGAACCAGATTTGACCCTGCTCTCCATTGTCGTCGGCTACATTGAACTGTCGCTGACAACGGGCGAGGTGGCCCAAGCAGCCCAGGCAGCTCAGGCGACTATAGGTGAGCATACAGCATTTCCCCTCACAACCCCTCTCCCCATACACACTATAATGTGAATAAGGATTTTTAGCAAAGCATTGAAAACCTATAAATAAGTGTGTGAATCTTCAGCGAAAATATTTAACTTAAAAAATACAAATATTCTTTGCTAACATTTTTATTTGTTAAAAAAAATTATTGAATATTTTATAATGCTAAGGATTCTATAAAGCTAAACAATTCAGTTTTCCAAAGTTACTGAAAGTGAAAAGATATAAATTAATATGAATTGTTTTCATTAAAAATATATTTTTAGAAAATTAACATATTTAATAAAAGTTAAAAAATATAAATATTTATTTGTAAAAATTTTATTAGCCTCAAAAAAAATATGTGAATATTTTTCGGTTAAAATATATTTTTAAAAATTACAATATTCAATTAAAGTTGAGTATAAATATTTTTTTCTAACTTGTTTATTAGTTTAACAAAATATTTTAAAAGTTTTTTGAAGTCTAAAAAATATTTTTCCAGCTAAACAATTTGACGAGTTTTTTTTTTGTGATCGAAAGTAATTTTTTTGTATATAGTTTAATTTTTTTTATATATAGATCAATTTTATTTAAAAAGCTTATTTAAATATTATATATATAATATATATATATAATATATTTAAAATTATTATAATCCTTATAGTAACAAGCGTGAAAATATTTTATAGCATACTTTTTAGAGACTGCCAGAAAATAACAGTTGAAAATGTTGAAAATCAAAGAAAATAGTAAATGCCAATCAAACTTTTAGGTAAACAACTAATTTATGGATTCAGAACAGACCCTTTATCATATAATATATGTATATAATTATATATATATATATATAATATGTAGATATGTAGAAGCCAAGTCGTTATTAATATGCACATTGAGCATTTTTGGGAAGCTTTTACTTATGTCTGGGGAAAGGCGCAAGTTTATATTTCTTGGAAGGGTAATTTGATTGTCTTTAATATCATGTGGCATCATAAAATAAGAAGAAGAAGAAGCTAATTGCATTTGTTTATTGGTTTAGGTGGCAGCAGTGACGTCATCATGGGCAACAGCGTCCCTTTTCCGGTTGTGACACACGAGCTGATTGCTGGTCTCTACAAGAAATTCCAGAACATATTGTCGGTGGTGGAGAAGCCAAAGCCGCATCGCCAGGCGACACGGGACATCATCAAGAAGGTGTCGGATGTGATTTGGAATTCGCTGATACGCAGCAGCTACAAGGATCGGGCGCATCTGCAGAATCTGTACAGCTATTTGTCGGGCAACAAGTTGGATTGCTTTGGTGTGGCACTTGCCACAACCGCTGGTTGTCAGCTGCTGGGCTATAGGGATGTGCGTCTGGCCATCTCCGAGGATCACGCCTGGGTGGTGTTTGGCCAGAAGCATGTGGAGAGCATCGAGGTGACCTGGCACGGCAAGGGCAGCGAGGATAAACGTGGCCAGGACATTGGCGCCGGCATCGAATCCGGCTCGTGGCTCTATTTGGGTGGACTCGCTGTGGTCTGTGAGCGTGGCATGGAAGTCGCTGCGATTTGCGTGGCACTCAACATTTCGCTGAGTGCAAATAGCGATTGTGTGGAGGTTGCCGAGTTGCAGCAACAATTGCTCTGGTTACTCCATGATCTGGGACATCTGAAGCGTTATCCGATGGCACTGGGTCTGCTCGGCGAACTGGAGGAGATCAACCGGACGCATCGCAGCATTGGCTGCGAACAACTATTCCGCGAGGCCATCGAATCGTCGCGTACGCATTACCACAATCATCACGTGTATCCGCACATCTTTCAGGGCAACTACTACAATCGCCTGTTGAAGTATCGCGAGGCATTCGCCGCTTGGGCCAATGCAGCGGATGTCATCCGGCTGTATACGTATCAGTGTCGCGACGACGAGGAGATCTACAAGGAGCTGCTGGACATTGCCAATGAGCTCATCCCGTACGTGATGAAGACCGAGAGTTCGGGCCATTCGGCACGCAGCATTATTCGGGACTCGGAGGTGTTCGCCAATCTGTTGCGTTTCTACGACGGCATCTGTCAGTGGGAGGAGGACAGCTTGACGCCCATTTTGCACATTGGCTGGGCCAAGCCACTGGTCACCAACATAACCAAGTTTGATTACGATATACGCTCACAGGTGGTCATCAAGTTGCCCGAGGATTTGGAGGCCGAACAGGCCGCCGCTTTGGAGGCTAAAAAGGCAGCGGCTGCTGCGGCAGCAGCTGCTGCAGCTGCGGCAACTGCCACTGCGGAGGCTCTGCTGCATTTGGAGGGCAACAACAACAACAACAATTCGGTTGTCAAAAAAGATGAGGTGGGTAAAGAAAAGAGAGATGAGTTCCCCGATTGACCTACTTCCTTCCACTCTAAATTTATGTAGGTCACATTTTAATTGAGTTTGCCATGAGAATATTCCAATGCGCGGGCTGAGTTTAGCTATTGTATATGCATTTATAAATATGCAGCCCGCATATATATATATATATACACAAATATATAGTTAGCTATTTGAGAAAAAGGATTATAAGTGAGAACAACAATGCTGTACATATTGAATGATTGCTTGGCTATCCAAAGCATACTTAAAGCGGTCCCTTAAGCGGTCCTTAAATGAACGAAAACAGTTTCAGCCACTCCTGAAAGGACGCAGTTTTTTCTATGATCGCATTCAATCACAAGTTACCCATTTTCCGGATTGAAAACCAATCAGTTTCCATTAGGAAAGGTCATCTCTGAATATATATATATATCTATAAGACTTATAAGATTTGTATATTTATGGTATATAATTAACTTGTATATTTATTTTGGCAGAAACCCAAATCGGAGCTGCCTACAACATTGGCCGATTTAACCGCCGCTTGTGGCGAGAAGATTTTGAATCCGGATTTTTTGCTGCAGGGCGGTGGTCAGCCATTTGCCGATCAGAAGCAGCAGACAGCAGCTGTTGTCGCCGCCGAGCAAATCACGTCCAGCGAAGCAACGCACACCAACAACAACGGCAGCAGCAGCAACAGCAACAACGCTGATAAGGAGGCTACAACAACAACAAGCAATGGGGGCAGCAGCAACACTTTGACGCAGTTGCCGCCGAGTGAGGCTAATGAAACCCAGCAGCAAAAAGCACAGCACAAAGAAGCTAAATTGGAGGAGAGCAGCAACAAGAGCAACACACTCGTTGAGCAGGCTCCACCTGCACCACTTGTCGATGATTACGATCCGTTTGAGATAATGCTAAAGCGTCCCGTGATCACACTCTACAGCCAGAAGATGAAGGGCCTCAAGGATCTGCTGCTGGCCGAGAAGCTCAACACGCACGCCATCTCGCTGCAGGTGACCGCCCAATCGGTGGCATCGCGCAAGGTGCGTGGCGTGGCAGACAATCGGCAGCCGGCAACCATTTCGGCAAGCATAACGGCCATATCCTCAGCGGAGGGCACTGGTGCCAGTGGTGGTGGTGGCAGTGGAGGGAATGCAGGGAGTGCTGCAGCGAGTGGTGCATCCTCAGCATCCGCTAGCGACAACTCGACGCTGGCAGCCTCTCGTCCAAAACGTACAAGACGCGAGTAAAAAGCAGTTTAAAAAAAGAAAGAAAAGAACAGTTTCCTCTAGTAATTTGTTGTTTGTAATTATTACATATACATATACATATATATATATATATATATATAGAGATGTATAATCTTGTAACTTGTAAAGTTCGCTCTGCATAACCGCAGCGAGTAAAGTGCGCAGCGAGAGCGAGTGTATTCTGCACGCTGCATTTGCTTTGAGCGACTTTTAGCACATGCATGACTTGCATTAATCCTTTATTATTGCTATTATGCATATATATGTATATATATATATATATAGATATAAATATTTTTGATGTTCGATGTGTATTTATGTAGTTTGTAAGCGCGATACAAAACCGTTAGAGAACGCTTAGCGTTTTAAAAAAAGAGACACAAAACACACACAACAAAACAACCAACAAACTCTCAACTATTTACAAAAGTCTCTGCGCACATAGCAACGAGTGACGAGTACTGAGAGAAGTAGCGAGTGACGAGAAGTGACAAAGAGAGCGAGAGAACTGTTTACTATGTGTGCTAGAACTTAAACCGTATTGTAACTGTACTGTAGCCTGTTAAACTAATTCTTTGTCACATGATTTGTCCATATTTATGAATGCAACTTGTTTTCTCCCAAAATATATATATGTACGTAGATACATGATATGTACATATATATATATATATGTACATAGATACATGATAT
Source organism: Drosophila neutralis (assembly GCA_035044385.1). NCBI lineage: Eukaryota > Metazoa > Arthropoda > Insecta > Diptera > Drosophilidae > Drosophila > Drosophila neutralis. The sequence continues at coordinate 1,456,495 of JAWNME010000344.1, forward strand.
GTACATATTTATGTTTTTCATTTTTTTTTTTTTTTTGCCTAAGCTCAAGCGTAACTTTATTGGTGCTCTTCATCTTGAAAAAAACTTGCAAATATGTTTCAAATGGACATAATGATGATGATGATGATGATGGTGATGATGATGATGATAATGATGATGATGATGATGATGGTGATGATGATGATGATGAATGTGTCTGTCTGTTATTTACTATTACTACTATATGCATTTTATGAGGCTAAGCTGTTTTCTTTTTCTTTTTTTTTGGTTAATAATTTAATTTACCAATAGTATATACATACCATGCATGTTTGTAGTTTTATTCAACTTAAAGTCGAAACAAAAATATCAAATCAAAAAAAGAAAAACAAAAAAAAAATAGACATTCAACGCAAAATGCTAGAACAGAAAACAAACATATTTAACACTTCCTCTCTATATGTGATAAACTGTTTTTTTCTATAAAGCTTTCATATACTATATAATGATACACACATACCACTATATACATAAATACATATACACACACACACACACCCATACACTAGGGCCGTGCAACTTAAAAGGGGAAAGGGGACGCGGCATGCACTTTTTAAATAATCAATTTATTCAAATTACAGCACAAAAACAAAAACAAAAAAAGAAAAGAAAAAACTACAAAAAAGTTATATTATTTATTAAACTTTTGGAAAGAGCAGCACTAATTAGTATTATGAAAATGTGAATTATATATGTTAACCTGAAAAGAATATTGTAATCAGTTGGACAATGACATTTTCTAAAGAGGTCGGCGTCAAAGCTAAGCAAAATGGAGCTTGAAAACAAATTGTTAAATGATGATAATAATTGCATTGCATTTTTTTATTTGTGCGTTGTGCGTCTGTGATGAATAATGTATAGAGCAGAAAATAAACCAAGAATGAGAAAGCCCATTAATAAAAACAAATCAAATGAAAACCACACACACACACACAAAAAAGAAACCGTAACGAAGTAAAACGAAGAAAAACAAATCGAACAGTAAGTTCAAATATGGCATAAATTAATCAAATGTATGGTGTTTTATTCCTTTATAAAAGTAGCGTATTAAAACAGAAACAAAAATCTATATATAATAAACATGTAGATATATTTTGGCATACAAAATTTTTACAATAAGCGTACAACAAAAAAATCAACAGTTTTGGCAAGCAAAAAAATCCAACTGGAAACAAAATAGCCCAGAAAAAAAGGAAACGAATCGAAAAAAAAACCAAAAACATGCAATGAATCAAAAGCATACAGCAAAACTATTTATTATAAATGTTAACGTTACGTACATTTCAAACTGCTCAATAACCCTATTAGCTTGAAAGTCAAATAGCCACAAGTCAAAATGTTATAAAAAAAACAAAAAAAATTAATAAATGCATATTTAAAAAGCAAGCAAAGAGCGCGCCAACTTTTCTAACGTCGATGTGGCAGCACCTTGCACACCAACAATCGTGTCTGATTATGATATCGATATATCGATAAGCTTTGTCGAACATCACTAGACAAATGACTCGGCATCATTTCGTTTCGTCGTCAAATTGAGAAAGAAAATTGTTTAACAATTTAAGATCAGACTCACAAAAGAATAATAAAAATGTCTTTGGCCGATAAAGAGAAGGAAAAGGATAAGGATAAGGAGGAGACAAATCAGAAGAGTGAAGACTTGGGATTGCTGGAGGAAGACGATGAGTTCGAAGAGTTTCCCGCTGAAGGTGAAGAAATTTGTTGTTTTCGGCAAAAGCTAAATTTAATTTATTGCAATTTGCAGATTTTCGAGTGGCCGACGATGTGGAGGAGCCCAATGTGTGGGAGGATAACTGGGATGATGATAATGTCGAGGATGATTTCAGTCAGCAGCTGAAGGCACACTTGGAGAGCAAGAAAATGGATACATAACCACAAAAATAACAGCGATCGGAAATTAGAAATAAACAAATGAATATATTAAGCCATTAAGCATCGCATGTGTTTTTATCATTCAATTTCGCAACGAAGCTCTTCACAAGCTCAGCCGTACACTGCTCCGCCTCGAACTGCTCCAGCAGTGCATCATTGCTCTGCTCCTGTTGCTCCACTCGAGCAGCTTGTTGTACAATTTCTGCTTCCTGCTCGGCGATTTTGTGTTTAGCTGCCTCTTCTTCGTGTTCGCAGTTGAGTTCCAATTGTTTCACTTCGTTTTCACGCTGCTGAAGTTGTTTTTGCTGTTCCTGCTTGTTGGTGCGGAGACTTTGATTTGTGGTCTCCAGCGAGAGATGTTCCTTTTCCAGCAGCTCCTTCTCTGTAAGACACTTCTTATAGGCACTCAGTGTCTCTGGCGGGAGTATGGTGAAGATCTTGTCGATTTCATCGCTCAGCAACTGATTCGTCTCGATTTCCACACGCCGCTCCTTGTGTTGTTCCTCCTGCTTGGCAATTTCCACCTTGAAGCAATCAATGCGTTCAGCGATTTTTGCCGTTTGCCTGTTAATAATGATGTTATAATATATATTTATGTGTGTTATAGAATATATTTAATCACTCTTTAACTTGGGGCACTTCGCTGACAAGCTGCTTGAACTGATTCACTTGGCTTGTCAATTCCTGCAGCTTCTGCTTCTGCAATTTATCTTCGGCTTCTTTCTGCTCGAGCAGCTTCGACTGCACCTGCAGCTCTGCCAGTACCTTGGGCAGCTCTTCGCTCAGTTGTGCAATGTTTGCCTCAGACTTGGCTTTGTTCACCTTCATTTGGGCCGCATCCTGTTGGTTTTGGTCCAATTCCTTTCGCTTGGCGCCAACTGTTGAGATTAGCATTTGATGTTCCTTGTACTTTTCCACAATCGGTGAGACAATCTTCTTCTTTTGCATTTTGTAGAAACAATAATAATTCAAGAGCACGTCCAGAGTATTTGTTGTCTTGCGAGCAGCTGCAAAATAAACAAATATTAGTATTTGTCAATTAATAAAGAAATTTACAGACTTGGCTCGAAGATGTCCATGTAGGTAAAGGATTTGCCAGGAAATGAGATTTGCAGTATGCGTTCTACCTGTCGGCACAGTTTGCTCAGGAATTGGCGCTTCTCCCGCGAGGTGTCCTTGGACTCAAGATTGTAGGGCGGATCCACGCGAAAGCCAAATGCACGCAAATAATGCACAAAAACACGGGTGAGAAATGCTTCCGTTGGCTGTGTAAGTTCGGTGAGACGCATTTTCAGCTCGGGGAACAGTTTATTGGCCGCTGAGCAAACATGCTCCATTGCTACATTGTTACTCATCTTGGTTTTATCTTTATTATATTTTTAATTCCTATTTTATTTAATACAAGCAGAAAAACGTCGCGCTTGAATTTGACTTTGGCGTCGATATGCGTACAATATTTAGTCGATATATCGATAGCTGCTATCGCTAAAGCCAACTCATTTTTTCATAGAAGCATAGATATATCGATAGCTGTGAGTCTTAAGTGTTGTTAAACATTGTTTAACAGCTGACCTAACGGCTCTTTTAACTTTGCGCTTCAGCTACCATAGGAACAATGTATTGTTTTATTTTGGCTGTCCTGCTGCGAAAAGTGCAAAATGACATCCTCGAGCGCTGTGGAAGATGAACGACTAACCGACTCGGACTTATCCGATGATGAGGGTGATCATTTGTAAAACAAACCAATAGACTTATATTTAAGTCAAGTTTTCCTCAACAGAGCGCAAAGTTGAGATTAAGCCGGAGGAAGTGCGTCCGCCAACGCCGCGTCCCACGTACACAGATGAGGAGCTCAATCAATTGGTTGAGTACATACAACGGATGACCCTGCTCTACTCACTCACACAGCAGGATTGGCGTGAGGAACCACTGGATATGATACGCCGTTGGCTGCTGGAGGTCAATGAACCGTTGCTAAGCATTTGGTATGAGGGAAATAAGCTCAGTGCTTGTCTGGGCTTTCCCACGGGGCACGTGGATGACATTAGTTATTTTCTGCGGGGCGAACCGAATGAGATTTTCACAGTTGATGGGTTCCACGACGAGATTCATTTTGGGAGCATTCACAGCGATGTGGACGCTTGTCTGATGTGTCTGCTGGAGCGCTTCTATGTGCCCATCTTTCGCAACTACAGCGATTGGAATCCAACGGTTAGTTCACGCTTCTGTGCCAGTCTGGACAGGCTGTTGGCCTTTCTGTTTGCCATGAACGCGAAGATTGGTGGCATCTCGTCGCTGTACGTGCCCTTTGTGCTGCATCAGATTGGCGGCGAGCAGATTGTCTGCGACAGGCCATTGTTTAAGAATCTGGAGAGCATTGCCGTCTACTGGACAACGCAGATACGCACGGTGCTCGGCGATCGTACGCTGATGGTGCCCCACGAACTGGCCACAGTCAACGATGAGTTCGAGTTTTGGGAATATCGCTGTGAGCATCATTTCTAAATAATCATATTTTTGCATATAAAGATAAAGATTTAATTTATAAAATTGTTGCAGTGGAGGTGTTGCAGGGCATGAACTCGCAGCTGGCCCAGTTTGATGTGCAGCGTGTCTTTAAGGTGCTGCGCCAATGGCAATCTGTGCACATGGCCCAAATTGGGGAGCTGCTCGAGGCTGGCCAGCGGGAGCAACTCTTGGCCATGTCGAACATCAAGTTTCTGTTTTTGCTCGTGGAGCCCTGTGCCAAAATCGATGTGGCAGCCACGCCGGCCGCAGTGTCGCAACTGCTGCCACACATTATACAACTGATGCGCTTCATCTGGACACATTCGGAGCATTATGCGAGCAGTGATCGGATTACAATACTCTTTCGCAATCTGAGCAATCAGATAATCAAATACTGCACAGAGCAAATAGATTTGGATGTTATATTAACGGGTCACCCACGTTTGGGCATCAAGATGTGCAATCTATCGCTGGACTGTTGCATGGACTACAAGGAGCACATGCATCGCTTGCAGCAGAACGTTGGCTGGCACCTCCAACTGGGGAACATATTCAATCATGTCGACGCCTTCATGGAGCGTCTCGGAGATCTAATGGATATATGCGAGGCAATGATTGTGTTTGGCCGCCTGGATGAGAATGAGAAGCTGGAGAGGACCCAGTTTAGTGGGACGAGTGGCGAGCAGCTGGAGAAGATTGCGGGGCGTGTGGAGCAACAGTTTCTCGTTGCACTCAATCAACTGCGTTGCAATGGCTCCAAGCAGCTGATGCTCAACGTGCACCGTGCCGAGTGGTATGAAAAGGTGGCCAGTTATCGGCGGAGCGTGCAACGCATGGAGGAGACACAACAGCGACTGATTGCCAACGTATTTCGTTGTGTGTGCAACGTGGAGGAGTCACTGGAGGCATTGAATGTTATGTTGTACTATTCGTATCATGCCACACTGCGCAAGTGTTACTTGCGGCAAGTTACTCGAGTGTGGCAACTGTTTAGCGAGGACATGGATGCGACCATGCGGCAATTGTTGCTGCAACAGCGCTCGCAACAGCATCAATCGTGGTTGCCACAGCATGTTGCATATACGCTCGGCTATCGCATCAACTTGGAACGTCTGCGCTGGCTACGCAATCGCTTGGCTCAGAGCAGCTCCTCCTGGCTGCCAGCGGTGCCGCAGACTGCCCCAGTGCTGGAGAAGTTTGAGCTGCTGCGCGAGCAATTCGAGCGGCAGATGCGAGTCGCCCATGAGCAGTGGCAACAATCGTATGCCACTTGTGGAACGCATCTTGGCCAAAAGCTGGACCGTTATTTGCTGCTGCGCAAATCGCTGCTGCAGTGTAATATGGATGTTGGCATTTTGGACACTTGCCAGCAGGCCGAGCACTTTGAGAGATTGGCCTTTGCGTTGCCGGCGCCAGTGCGGAAGATCTTTGAGCGGCAGGGGCAGCTTCGATTGGTTTGCTGCAGCGTGTTGCAGCTGTGCCTGGACTACAATCGCCTCCTGTTGCGACTGACTCCCAGGGAAAGGAAGCTGTTACGGCCTCTGATTCAGGCTTGTGATCGCCAGCTGGCGCCGGGCATTTTTAAGCTGAGCTATGGCTCCGTTGGTGGCGACACCGATGGCGGCTACACCCAGTGGCTGGAGGATTGCGTGTGGTATGTGGAGCAACTGCGTCAAGTCATGCAGATCTATAAGCGTGCGAATAGGCAAATAGGTCGCTGTTGTGAACGCATCTGCGACACTGCCATGCTGCGCCTGAATTTTAGTGGCGCCGTTGAGATCTCCGTGTTTGAGCAGCAACTGAGCAGTGGACTAAATCGGGGCAACAGTGCCTTACGCAAGTACTACAACACCATTGTCGAACTAATGCTGGCTGTGTCGGAGGAGTTTGACGACGTCAAAGATGAGGTGAGTAATCTCAGGAAAATAAAAATCGCCCAGAAATTTCAGTCGAAAACAAGTGAGAACATTGCAATCGGTCGTAGCCGACTAAGGAATACTCTGTTTCCAGTGTTAGACCAGAGAATATAAAGCTGCAACTCAAGTCTCAATTCTTGCAGCTGCCGAGGGAGTGGCATCAGTATGTGAGTGTCTTTGACGATATGCTGGCAAGTGCTTTCCTGAGCTGTGCGCGCAGTTCGCTGGAGTTGCTGCTGGAGGCGCTGCACTGTGAGGAGGACATGTCCCCCGCACCCATCCTGGTGATGGAGTCCGATGTGAAGGATGCGCAGATAATCCTTTCACCCGATATGGAAACAATTGGCGGAGTGCTGCGCGGAATAGTCGATCGTGTGCAGAGCCTGGTGGATCAGTTTCCACGTTTGGGACAGAAGTTGAAGTTGCCCCGGGAACAGAGACGTCCGAACTTTGCGAGAGCCTTTCGCGACGATGCCCAATGCACGGAGTTGGTGCGTCGCATTGAGACAGAGATTGTGGGCCAGCAGCAACATATTGGCGGCTACATAAACCACTGGCAGCAGCATCATGCGCTCTGGGAGATGACCGAGGAGGCCTTTACTCAGCGGCTCCTCTCCAGCGCCAAGACTGCTGGGGTCTTTGAGGGTGGCATCGAGCATTATAGCTCGCTGGCCGATGACATATCCTTCGTGGATGCCCTTGCCCATGTGCACTTTGTGCTCATCAATCAGAATCCCATCAAGAGCACGCTGCTCGACTGGATCGAGAAGTGGCAGGCGCTGAATATTCAACTGCTGCTCAATCATGCAACATACCTCATACAATGTGAGTTGCTTATCCTATATATATATATATATAATATATATATATATATAGATATATATATATATATATATATATAGATATATATATATAGATATATATATATATATATATATATATATATATAATAATCCATATCTCACCTTTACAGCTGTCTATCGCTATATGGCACGCAATGAGCAGAAGGTGATGCGAGTGCCACGAACCCACAGCGAATCCCTCGTTGCCCACCAGCTGTTCGAGCGCCTCGTTCGCGCCGTGCCCCTCAAGCAGATGAGATTCACGCCCATGCTGGAGCTGTTTGTGCTCCTCCACAAATATCGTGTGACAATTGCTGAGGAGACCCATCAGCAGGTTGTCGAACTGGAGCCCAGCTGGCTGCACTATCTGCAGACACTCCACGAAGCGGACGAGATGCTCGAGAACGAGGACGAGGAGCAGAGGATCCTGCTGGTCCAGCAGGCCGATAAGTTTAAGCTGATCTTGAAAGAATTTCACGAGGACTTCTTCTCAAAACTGCCCAAAAAATAAGCATTGAAAGTATTATAAATAAATGCAAACTTTTTCATCTCTAATAATTTGTGGCTATCGCAAATCGATATTCAGTTATCGATAGTACATACTAAATTTAATAATGGTATAAGAACACTCTCTGAGATCTTAGACTCTGCTCAGTTGATGCTGCTCAAGTATATATACTTTATTTAGTCGGAGATGCTTCCTTCTGCCTGTTACATACGTGTGCACAGATTCATAATACCCGTTTTGCCATTTCCAATGAGAGTGCAGTGTATATAAATTGTCGCCTTTTAAGTGTGTACTCAAAGAAAGAAGGAAATAGAAAATCAATTTTACTCATTCATGAAATTCAATTAGTTAGCGTTGATTTTTGTTGCATAAGCAAAGTTTGTGGCACGTTATCAGCATTTGATGGATTGTATTGTTGCCTGCATATCGAACATGCGTCAATTGAGCTGAGTGTATTTTTTTGATGTTGTTTATGTTCAGTTTGACGCTCCTCTTTCTGCTCACTGTTTGGTGTGTTGCATAAATCGGTGGCAGTCATATTCTGGGATTGTTTGTGAGTGTTCATTGCTCCGAGCTGCCCGTCCATTTGGCTGTGACACTTGTGCTCCCCCAGCGTGAACATCACAAGTTTACCTCTCGAGGATGATGGGCACTCTGAGAAAAGGAGCAGCAGCTAACTGAATCCAATGCCAACTTTGTGGTTCGCCTGCAGACAACGCTCTCTCTTCTGCAGCTATGGGGGAAGTTGCTCCTGCAACCCTCCTGGCTGAGCACTCAGCAGCGCATTGGCCTTGTGCACAGCCCGCTGGGCAATCCCGAGCAGCATTGGTATGCTCCCCAACCCAGCTGAGCATCTGGGCAACGCCAACTGCTCGATGTACGCCTTATCGTCTGTGGCACAATGTTTCTATTCAGCTGGACTGCACTGTGCTCCATTAAATAGACTCGTCTGCATTCGCTTGACTAGGTGTGTCGTTTATTCGTACCCTTTCGTTAATATATAGATTACATATATATAGATTACATATATATAGATTACATATATATATAGATTATATATATATATATAGATTATACATATGTATATAAGTATTTGTATAAAATAGGTTTTCTAAGCTAAGACTTAATTTCAACTGAATGTTAGTTTTGAATACTTTTTCTTTTGTTGTCGGTTATAAAAAAAGGTTCGCCTTACAGTTCTGTGGCTATATGTATATATATATATGTATATATATATGTATATATATGTATATGTATATATATTTGTGTGTGTTTTTGAGTTAAATATACAAAATGCGAACTTAAACGTTAAACTCTGCCCTCAACTGGAAAGGAACTAAATTACTTAAGTAAAGTTTTTGCAAAATTGAAGTTTGTTTGCCAGATATTCGAATTTGTTGCTGGGGTTTGAGTTTAGCAATACTATTTAGTAAAATAGTTTAATTGAGATGTTAAACTGTGCCCCCACATCAAAAGCAACGTTCCATAAAGTATTTAAGTAAATTAAGTTTGCTTGCCAAAGTTAATCCCAACTCTTTTCCGAGTTTGGCAATACTAGTTAGTGAAACAGTTTCTACGATTATTATTATTTGTGATTTCCACATAATAGTAGGTCTTTAAATAACGGAGTTTGACATGAATGAATGGTTATCTTAGGCCGAATATTAAATATATATATATATAGTTGAAAACAAAAGGGTGTATTACTGATTAAGAATAGCATTTATAGATACAAGTTTCAAGTCAAATGCCAGCTGAATTCTCTGGCGAAGTTTGATTTCTAAATTTGAGTTATTAATTATTTGATATGCACTTCAAAGTAGCGAGTGGATAGAGTAAGTACAAATAAATCATTTTTAAGATGAAAAGCACTTGAATTCAGCTTTTGTGTCTTAAATATTTGTAAGTATATATTCCGAGAATATTTTGTTTGGGCGCTAGTAAGTTTAAGCATAAGTTAAGCAAAATGCTTGCTGTATTTTGTGTTTGATGATTGATTGGCTTCTTCTAAGTACACGAACTGTGTGTCCACTGTACTGCACAGTGGATGCAGCTGCTCCTCTCCTCTCCTCTCCTCTCCCTAGTAATTACTTAAGTGTGTACACAGTTCTGGCTTGTATTTGTCCCTCCAGCCACCCAGCCAAAGAGTAGCCTTAGCCAAATCCCAGCTGACGCTGCGTCGCACGCGGACAGCGTCCTGCGGCAAGGCTAAAGGCGCCATAGGTGCAAATGGGCGGACTGCACTCCTTGCTACGAATACACCTGAAAATGTGGCAGACAAAACAAGTTTTAATTTAATAATATTAACTAATAATCGATTAAAGGACCTACCTGAGCTCGGAGACAGCGAATCCCTCGAAGCCGTTCTTCATGTCTTTACACGTCGAGTCGCTGAGGTGGCAGTCGCAGCGGCAATTTGGGGTGCCGGATTCGCGGCCAAAGTTGGTGAAGTGCTTGGGGCAGTGGCACTGGGAGCTGCGCTTCCTGCGCAGCGCATTCGGACTGACGCACTCGCATTTGGTGTGATTGAGGAATGGCACCATCATGTTGCTGCCGTGGAGACTCCGCACGGACCGCACGAAGAACGGCAGCTCGACATCCGTCGTGTTCTTCGCCGTCCACACCTCTGTGGGGGGGCAGCAGCTGCTGTTCTTGTCGCACCGGTACAGCTTCACGTACCGCGGCGAGTACGTATTCGACGGATCCCTGTCCATCCGGATGATCCGCGGCTGCGGCTCGTGGCACAGCGGCTCCACTTCCATGCTCGCCATGTGACGATTCACCAAAACCCGCACTATAAATAAAAGGAAACAGAAAAGGCCAAAAATTTGAGAATTAACTGTTTAACGCATATGATATTTCAGTTGCAGTTGCAGTTGCATTTAGTGCAAACTAATGACTTGATGCCCCTTGAGGGCTTTGCTAAAAGCTGCAGCTTGCCACTGCCACCACCCACCAAGGGGCAAGTCCAAAGGCAGCAGCAGCAGCAGCCTGTAATAAATTGGGCGAACTAAATAATTCATGGGAAGAGCTCAAGTTGTTGCCATGTTGTCTGCCAATTTGATGATTCAATCGTGCAACACATGCAACACATAAATTTATATGTGTGCAAATGTAAATTTAAATGTGTTTACCCATTATATCCTAGGCAATTAAAGTCTGTTAGCTACTGTTGGTTAGTGCTTAAACTAATTCAGTTGCAGATTCTGATTGGTGGCTGCTGTGGCTCCATCTGGCGATGGGTGGTGATGCTTACGACTTATGACTGCTTTGTTGGCCTATTTAAACGACTCAATTGTGAGACGAGTTTAAAATTTAAATAAATATATGTAGGATATATGCATTTATATCCATTATATATATATTATTATATAAAGTTAACTGTTTAAACTGGTTCAGATTCACATATGCAGTTTGATTGGTGCTCGCTTTACGTCCATCTATCGTTCGGTGGGCGCCACTTTGCTGCACACGTCTGTTGCTTTGTTGGCCTTTTTTAGAATGCAATTGTGAGACGTAAACATAATGTATTTAATATATACACTGTATATATATATATATATTTGTCCAATATAAACATTTAAACTGTTACTGGTTCACATTTAGCTTCTGTTTGGTGGCTCCATCTGTTGGCAGGTGCACGCCACTTTGATGCTTGCGACTGTTTTGCTTTGTTTGCGTTTTTTTCGTTTGCAAATATTTTTGTCGGCACCTGCAACTGACAACAGCAACAACAATAAGCCATAAAAACTGCGTACGCTTTTTATGGCTTTTATGGCGACAACAATAACAAATGTAAAAGGGGCAACATTTAACGTAAACAACGTGATAGCAATAAAGGTGGCAAAATCGGCTGTGAATCCATAAAAAAATTACAAAAAATAAAGAGGAACTTTAATCGATACAACGAATATGAAACACTCTAATTGTATAACATGTATAATACACAAAAAATAATTCAAAAGGATTCTGACATGGCTAATAATACCCTCATCAAGAACAGTGCGTAAAACAATGTTCAATCAGCTCAAGAACGGCATTGAAAGGTGCAAAAGCGAGTTCAAATTGACAAGTTGACTGAACTGCGGCGAAAAACGCGCGCAAAACGCGTGCAACAAGTATATTAAAAAACTACCATAAAATGAAAACCATAAAACGAAGACACAAAAATTAATCAGGATTTATTCAAGGCTGTGACCTTTGCTAGTATTGCTAGTATAGCGATCAGCAGATCTTAAAACGTAGGAGCAAATGCAAAGAACTAACTGTAAACAGTTCTTTGTGCAAAACGAAGCAGCGCAAAGCAAAAGAAACTGCTTGCATTAGTTGATGCTGCTTCTTGTTCATATTTCTCTCTCTTATTCTGCGAAGTGGTCGTTGCATTACTAATAACTGAAAAGTGCTAGAAGTACTTAAGACTTGATTATTAATAAATAGCATAATTTTTGTCTTTTATCAGATTTCGCCTAGCTAATAAATGAGTAAAAAAAGAAGCAATATCAGCAGATCGCAGAACAAATGCAAAGGTAACCGTGAAATAACTGTAAAGTTGTCTCTTGCAAGTGCAAACGAAGCAGTGCAAAGCAGCAGCAAAGACTTTATACAATTGCAGAGCGCAAGCAAAGAGAGTCAGAGAGAAAGAGAGAGTGATCTTTGACTTTGAGCAGGCAAGCAAGAATGGCGTGCAATTTGCTGTTGCCGCGCAGAAATATCAAAAGAGAGCGGAATGAGAGAAGAAAGAGTAGCTTTTATTTTGCTGCTTGCGGTTGGCCAACCTCTTCCCATTATTTTTTGCGTATGCGAAAGTGTACGAAGTGTACTTATTTTTGGGAAAATCCAATTGGCATTGACAGATTAGTCTATCTAAAGAATTTGAGAGCTGAACAAAGGAAATTTTACTCACAATTGTAGACTAGGCAGTCCAAAGAATTCAGCCTTATTGGCACACTTCTGATTGGAACAATATTAATAATAATAAGTAAATTCAAATAATATAAAAAAAATAGTAAATAAAAGGAACAGGTAAACAAGAAGTAAACGAAGTTGAGTGAAATGCTCAAAAGGTAATCGAAGTGACTTCTTACGCAATGTTTACAGCATGATTCATTTGCGGCATGATTCATTTGCGGCAGATGAACGACATCATGATGAAGTCTGTGCAAATTGCATTATAGATAATACTCTTGGTAGTTTTAGCAGTAACAGCATATATATTAAGCCAGCGGCACTGATTAGCAGTCAAGTTAAGTAAGGCATGCCAAATGCCCTGCAGTCGTATATGAAAATTGCAAGCACAAACAATAATTGAATCAGCAGCAGCAGCAGCAGCAACAACAACAACATTGAGCAAACATTTGAGATAACGGTTAATAAACAAACATGTCGCTTGTGCAAAAGCCAATAATAATAACAGTAGTCAGCGTTCAATTTATAAGTTGGAAAAGAAGCAGGCAAAGCTGACTTTCAGCGCTTAATCGATGACAACAGACAACGGGCAACAATGTGATAAGAAAATTGTTGCATCATTACGCATTTAAAACGACAACGACAACAACAACAGCAACAGTGGCCGAGGCGTATCGGTTAACCATTTCCCAGGCTGAGTGACACACTTTCATTTGTGGCAATGACGACGAAGTTGCTGCTGTTGCTGCTGCGGCTGTTGCTGCTGCTGTCCGTCCAAACACGCGTCCAAACGGCTTGCAAAAATGTTGCCTGCTATTGGCAGGCACTGCTCGACCAGCAGATACCCAGCATTTAGTGTTTAATTTAATCATTTATTTTCTTCTATATTAACTCTACAATAAAATTGGAGAATACAGTTAAAATTACCATTATCCATTATCTTTTCTTATCTGTATTAATTCTGCATTCGAATTTTAAAGACTTTAATTTAAAATTTTAATTTTCATAGAAACTTTTTAAATAAATAAATAATTAAATGTAGAACCGAGAAGCTAAATTCCTTCAAAATAAATATTTGTATTACCTTTGCTTAATATACCCCACTTGTTCAAGTGTGCGCAGGGTATTGAGCAGAAGCAGAGGAAGAAGAAGAAGCACACAATTTTCACGCGCTTTAAGCGGCAATTTTCCAAGCGAATGGAAGTGGCAAGCAAAAGATACACGCGATGAGCTCACATTTCATTGCCAATGCCCCACGGCTCAGCGCCCCTCGACTCACCCCTCTCCCCACTCCACACCACTCCTCGCCATTCCTCGACTGGGCAAATGTTGTCGTTAGAAATGGAATGTGCGATAGTCTTGAGCAGACTTTTAATGAAGTAATTGGTAAGATCAGCACTAGTCAAAAAAGAAAAAAGAAATAGAAAAAATACCACAACATTGTGCAGCAAATTGTGGCAAACGCAACACAGCGAATATTGAGCAAACTCTTATTAACAGTAGAGTGGGCTGCTCAGAGAGCAGTGAAGAGAGGAAAATCCCAACAAACATTGACAAGTTAACTTGTTTTAATTGCAACGAAAGTGCACATGGATAAAAGAGGTAGCCGAGCAGAGAAGTGAAGGGAGAAGAGCAGCGAGAAGCAGAAGCAGTGAAAATTTGTGTTATTTTGCTTGAGTTTTTGGTTGAGGTGGAAAAGAAAAAGTAGAAAAAGAATACTAAACATCCAGTTTCGTGGGTGGCCTTCTGCAGTCAATCAGTCTGCGCGTCTGTCCGTTCGTCCGTCTGTCCGCTCGTCCGTCTGTCTGTCAGTCTATCATTGAGTCACTTAGTCAGTTGCTGGCCATTTAGAAAGTGTCGCTTTTTTGGCTTTGGCCTCAACTAGATTTGTACCCTTTGGCTGTGTTTTCTTCTGCATCAGTAGTCAGCAGTGAGTACACTTAAAAAAATGAAGTATCAAACTCAATATTAGTAAATGAAGAAATGCAAACTGTGCTTTTTAGAAAGCCAGAACCATAAATTGAAGCCAATCACTTGCTGCATAAACATTCGTGCCACAAATATGGCGATTCACTAAAATTTAAGGCGATTTTTTTGTGAGTGTAGTCACGTGCCGCAAGCATTAGACACAAGAGGAAGAAGAACAAGGGCAGGAGGAAGTGAAAAAACCAAGTTTCGCATTTGTTTCGCACATGATTTTATGGGCAGAACGTGTGCATCAAGATCATCAGGCGAGGGAGTCGGCGAGCAGCGCCTTGTGAGCCATTAATAGATCAACAATATCTCGATACGCACACACCCAGATACATTCAGACACACCCAGAAACACATTCAAGTCGTTATGTGTGGCGCCAACGTGTTGCAAGCCGAAGCAGCCCTGACTCATTAGGTATGTATTTATATTGATGTGCTCTACTTACTGTGATTCTGATTGTTTTGGTTGTCCTGGTATTGGCGGCGACTTTGTTGCACCATCTCCGGGTTGCCCAGTTCCTGTTCCTTCTGTGCGGTTAAGGCGCCCAGCGGCTGATCCGATTGATAGCCAGCCTGAAATGATGTGCATGTGTGAGTGAGCATGTGTGTGTGTGTGAAAGGGGGAGATGTGAAAAATTGAAATGTGATATCGAAATATATTTGTATGCGCCCTGCCCTCATTCCGGATGAGCAAATAGGGTATGCTGTAGCTGTGCAAAGGTATAAGGCATATATATTCTTGAACAGTAAAGTAGATATAGATATAGTTATCCTAGCGACAGCCTTAATTCTAATCGATAAATATCGATGATAATCGATGAGCTAGATTAATCAAAATTGGATGACAAATTCTCCTATAACATACGCAGATCATGTTTAGTTTAATTGATAGATTTATCGGCTACTATCAGCAGTCCTATTTACTTAACAGCTGGCTCCAGGGTATCTGCTAGTCGAGTTGTCGCGACTACAGCATTTCTGTTTTATTCTTTTTCCGTTTTTCCTGACCACATGAACTTATATTCCATGTACATATTGGCATTCATATGTGACCATAAAGTAAATACCCTATGAAGTGTTTTAACTCAGATTGGGTTGTCTGATTTTTGGATTTTGTATATATATTATTATAGAATGTGATTAATATAAAATTGAAAAAATCTGCAAAGCTCTTCTCTCCACTGATTGCCCATTTATCAACAGAATTTGTCCACTTTTTGTTCAATTTGCCAGCTGCTAAACTCAATTTGTGATTAAAGGGTATCTTTTTTTATGCACTTCTGTTGCCAAATGTGTTTTTCTTACTTTTGCCTGTTGGTTTTTTAATGCACCATTTCAATATGTTCGGCAGCATGTGAAATCAACATGAAACATTCACCATTTTCGCGGAAATTCATTGAAAATGGCCACTCAGAAAAAAGGAATGCAAACAAAGTGAAAATTGTGCAATGCATGCAACAAGATAAAACTGATGTGGCACCAAACAAATTGACATCGTTTTTGTTGGTATTCAATATATCATTCGATACCACAAAAAATTACACATTTCCCAATCAAATAATAAATCACAAATATATAAACACAGTAAATCAATACCGAAATACAAATTTGTGACATCAAATGAAGTACAAAATAAATAGTTATATATTTTTGTAATAACTTCTCCAACTGGTAAGCCAAATAACAATTCAGTTTTAAAGAGGTTATTTAGTAAACATGTAGCTAAAAGCGTCTAAAAACAGAAATCAAAAAAATGTTCGAGTTAAAAACACTAAAAAAAAATCAAAAAGTATCTGAACTAAAAGCTTGTAATGAAAAATTAAAATCATTTTCTAAGTTAAGAACCTCAAAAAAACAAAATATCTGAGCTACAAGCCTATAGAAAAATATCTCAGCTGAAGTACAGAAGAAAAAATAAAAGAAAATTCCAGACTTGAAGTTCTTCGAATGCTTTGTTTTCCTCCAAAAAATGCACGAAAAATATGAATAATAAAGAAACCAACTCAAGCTGTTTCGTGCTGCACAAGACACCCAATTTCCCACTCACCTCTCCCCATCCCCCACTCCCCAATCGCCTTGCATCACATTAGCATTTCCCAGGACGTTGGGCATTTCAGTTAACGCATTTTCGCCGTCTTGGCTTATGCGAAACATGTCCTTGCTTGCCTCTGCCCGTGTCCCCCCTTCTGGGCCTGCTCAAGAAGCCAGCCATTTTTCTTGCATGCACAGTTCATTTATTACACACCCCTCTCCCGCTCCCCTTCCCCCCAACATTTCTGCTGCAGTGTCGTTAGTTTTCACACGACACTCGGGAAAAGCAGGAGCGAGGAGTTGACTCGAGGAGACGCCTCCTTTGTTGAAAATCAATATCGGTATGTGCGACTGAAAAATTGTTTATGTTTTTCACATTTCAGAATTTTCCTTTTTCCTTCTTTCCTTTTTTCATTTTGGATTTTTCCTTTTTTCATTTTGCATTTTTCTTATTTGCTGCTCTTTGAGCTGTAAGTGATAACATTTTCCCATCTCCTGTTGCCCCCCTCCCCCTCCCCCTTAACTCTCTCTCAGGTGTTGCTGCATTTGCAACTGCAACATGTTCCACATGTGTTGTTGTTGTTGTTGTTGCTCTGTGGAATACCCTGCAGCCCATTAATCATAAGTTAAATGATGCAATATGCAGCAGACAACATGAAAAGCGTTTTTATGGAATATAAAAAAAGTTTGTTTTAGTTTCCACTTTGAGCTGCAGCTGTGATGGATTAGTGGTAAATATATAATAAATATTCAAATACATATATAATATATATATATATAAATAGTCAACTACAAGCAAGTTGAAGTTTCAATTCGTAGATCAAATAAACAAATCTGGTTTAATTTCCGATTGCTTTAAGAACTTGACTTTATCTTGGGGAAACTTTTAAGACACAGTATTACTTTTACATCAAATAAAACTAATATTTTTCTGTGTTAACTAATTTATACTATGATTAATAATAATTAATTAATTAATTATTTATTAATTAAAAATAAATAATTTCTTTATTCAAATGAAAGCAACCAATTGGACAAATTTCTCAGTCTTGCCTGCCAACCACTTCCCAAAACAATGGGCCTAGTCTGACCTTATAGTTCAACAGACTCTAAGCTAAGCTAACCATTTAAGCAGTTGTTTACAGGGTATTTTTGCAGAGGCAAGCTGTCTGCACAGCATTTACTTTTGTTGATTTTATTGGCATAAATATGGTTATCTGCGGCCAACCAAACAATTTCCTTCGTCTGCTTAAAATCTGTTAAATCGCAAGGTGTTCACACACACACACACAGACACACACACACACCCACACAGACACACACACCTTAACACCTTTACACACGCACACACACACACTCACTATATATGCAGCATAAATCATTTGCATAAATTCAATTAAACTCTGGGATATGTGTCCATGGCAGGATACATGCGTAAATTGAAAATTTGTTTAAGACTATTTTTAATTGTTTGTAAATCGAATTGCTTATTTGAAGCATAAATAAATCAATTTAATTTTTCAAAAATGAGTAGAAGCGTTTAAGGTCTAGTTGTCTAGTAGTCTCCCTAATCGACTTATTCAAACAGACAGACAGTGGAACATATCTATATCGACTTGGCTTTTGATGCTGATCAGCTATACACATAGTATCTCAGGTATCTCAGCAGACCTCAACTTTACAATATCTTTGCATAAGAAACTGCAGTTCTTTCCCCTCTCTCTCTCATCTATATCTATTATCTCTCTCTATTGTGATCCTCTCTCATTATGTGGGCGCACTTGTTATTTTCTGTGGTTCTTTGGCACTTTGACTCATCGCGTCGCTGAGCAAACAAAGCATTTGCTTTTTGTGGCATAAGCCGGGCTCCTGCCGCAATTCGTTAGGCTACTGCAAACAAGAAAAATAGCAACAACAACAACAACAACGACAGCAATAATAAGAAGAGAAATAACAAAAGCACCTTTTTGTTATTGTTGTTTTTTATAACCAGTTCTACTTAAGCTTCATTACGCATGCTCAGCCATGACAGGCCCATTTCGAGACCCTGTGACGTACGCATTGCCCCAGTGCACCCCCTGCCCCCTGCCCCTCCTCCTTAACCATAATCTCCCCTTGCCTTAGCAGATGAAAAAACCCATTAAGTGTCTGCCGGTTGACAGTATTCAAAATATGCACAGCAGTTGCAGTTGTTGTTATTGTTGTTGATGTTGTTGTTGTTGTTGTTCGAGGTACCCAAACAATAAAAACAAACTTCATTTGCATATGCCTCGCTCTCTCTCTATCTCTCTCTCTATCCATCTCTCCGTCTCTCTCCCTCGCACTCTAACTCCGGTTTGAAGGATGCCCGTTGAGGGTATTGAGCTGGGCTCCTGGCGTGGCGTGGGTGTGACGCACGTCTGGCCTTTTTATTATACTAGGAGCAGCAGCAGCAGCAGCAGCAGCAGGCCTGAAGCTACACTCAGAAAAAGAATCATCTATAAAAATATTTATTCTTGATGCCAAGTCCAAGTCTTAAGTCGAGCAATATTTATGCCTAGCTGCAGTTTATTGTATTCTATTGGCTAGCTTATAATATCAGCATTCATTTATAGAGTTACAGGTGCGCCTGTCTCGATAAGTGCTAAAAATCAATGTTTTCTCCGAGTGTAACCACAACAATAACAACGAAAAAGCGTCCCTGCTTTTTATTTGCAATCAAAAGAGTTATGAGCCAAATGCAAATAGCTGTCGAGTTTTGCAGCGAACTGTTTTCATTTTTACGATCACAAACACCTCCACCACACTCCCCTTGCCCCCTCCCCCCCAGAAGTCAGTTGCCGCTGGTCAAGCGGGAGGCAGAAACAGTGGCAGTCTGGGGCACACCCCTCGATCAACACCCCAACCGCCACAACAGCAACCAACCCCCTCCCCATTCAGGTTGTCACGAATGCGGCACCAACTGTGCAAATAATAAACACAAAAAATCGACGCAATATTTATTTTGACTAAAGAGCGCACAACAAACACACCAACAACAACAACAACAACAGCAACAAAGGAGTGTGCTTGTATACATACATACATACATATATATGTATGGATATGGATATAGATACAGATATGGATATAGATATAGATATGTATTGTTTTATAACATTTCATCACAATTTATCTGTGTCAAATTGCACTGAGCGAAAGACAGAAGAGTTTGCTTGTTGCCAGACTTTGAAGATTTGGAATTTATAATGAAGATTTTATTATGAGTTCTCTTTTTATTGGTTTTTTTTTAGATAAGAGCAAACAGATATGACATTTACCGTATGAAGTCTATATTGAAAGATCTCTTTTTGTTTTTTTTTTGCTTATTTTCTTATCATATATCGTTATTGAGTAAGGCAGCAGATATGACACTACAGATATGAAATTTTGATATTATTATATTACAGATCTCCTCTCTCTTCTTCTTATTTGCTTTATTTACGTATCGTATGTATCGTTGTATGTATTGAGTAAGGAAGGAAAGGAAAGCGAGAAAGTGAGACGACTTGACAGATATGAACTTTTAATAATATTCTTTGAATGAAGAAAGATATAATTATACGATTTTTTTTTTATATTTTCCCAATTTAAAAGTTATTGAAGAAATTATAATGATCGAAAGGGAAAAGAGTGCGAATCAATTATGAAGATTCTGCGTAAATCATCAAAAATACGGTAAAGATTCCGAGAGCTAAACTTCAAATTCCGAATTTTAATTATATATCATGTTAAGTTAAGCTATCTATTATATTAGATTACATAATGTACGTATATCGATTTTCAGGCTATATATTTTACTTGCCTTCCGACTTAAAATCACGTTTTCAACTTTATATGTAGCATTGATTTAGGGGCAAAACTATGATCAAAAAGCCCTCGCTTTTTAAAATCAGTTGAGTTTTGACGAAGTTATGGCATATTGAAGTTTTGACCTATGCCCATATATCGATACATCAATTTTCAGGCTATAATTTTTACTTGTCTTCCGACTTAAAATCACGTTTTCAACTTTAAATGTAGCATTGATTTAGGGGCAAAACTATGATCAAAAAGCCCTCGCTTTTTAAAATCAGTTGAGTTTTGACGAAGTTATGGCATATTGAAGTTTTGACCTATGCCCATCCATATGTATAGGTTCTGTTTCTGATTTTGATTGTGAGATTCATATAGTGATTGGAGATAATCTTATAAGAACTAATATTTTTCTACTTCTTTTGTTTCTTTACTTAAAATCGTTTCTTTTCGTAGATTAATCAGACTAACTTTCAATTTCAGTTCACTTAATTATAGATGTAAAATGCAAATCAGAGCATGCCAAGATCGCAGCAATTTTCAATTACTCAAGTTCGCTTATTTACTTAACTTGTTTTTGTTCTTGTTCTTGTTGTTGTTGCTGTTGCTGTCTTTCAATTGTGTGTTTGGACTTCTGTGTGCAACTGCAACAACAAATGCCAACAAATGGCAACAGTTGCATGCTAAAATGTGTGGCAATTTGGCTAAAAGCTGGGCATTGAAAAGTGCAGCGTTTTGGAAAACATTTCGCCTCAAATATATTCATTTCGAAATTGTAAACATGGCCCAGACAGAGACAGACACCACCCCCCCACAAACACACACACCCCACACACCCATGTAGTTGGTGGCACATGGCGAATGCGTAATGTGAAATGCTTATAAATTGTTTTCTTTTGAATTGTTTTTGGCCTGTTTCGTTTTGCCGTTTGACATAAAAGTGCCAATTAGACGCTGGCTTGGCCAGCAGTAATAGTTGTTTTTTCTTCTTCTTGCTGTTGTTGCTGCTGCTGCTCATAAAAGTCAAGTGATTAAAAAAGTCAACAATTTTTGCATTTTCATTTGGGTTTTATAACTTAATTGAAACTACTCGCATTATTTTCACATTCGAACACAATTTTTCGCTTGGAGTCTGGGCAAAAATGCTTTTTAATTTTAACGAGCGAATGCAAAAATAAATGGAAATCTACAGAAGACACTCTTCCCTCTACACTCTTCGCTCTTCCCTGCCTGTGCGTCTGTCTGTCTGTTTATTATGACAATTTTATTTGTTGGGGTTTTGCAGGCGCAGGCGATAATCAAATGAAAATGAAAGCAGAAATCGGCAAGCAGAAAGCAGAAAGAAGAAAGCAGAAAGTTCACGTAAGAAGAAGAAAGCAAGCGCCGCCTGCCGGCCATAAACGGCAACAGCAGCCAATGTCAATGACAGACAAATTACGATGACGATGACGATGACGACGAGGATGCTGATGACGAGCTAAATGTTGCTGCAACATGCTGCCAAACCTGACACACTATAAGGATGCCAGAATTATGATGGCCTCATTCGATACGTTGACGAGCTGAGATAAATGTTGCTGCAGCATGTTTCCAAGGCATATGTACTTATCATTATGTCTAATTATTGTATCAATCGAAATGTAGATGAGTTGAGCTAAATGTAGCTACAGCATGTTGCCAAGAAATGTTTTGTTGCAGCATGTTGTCAAGGCAGGCAGAGTATGAGGACATAAGTGTGCCCTCATTTAAAATGTTGAGTAGCTGACGTAAATGCTGCTACAACATGTTGCCAAGGCATATGTACTATCAACAGTACAAAGATGACGCAAATGTTGACTCAATCGAAATATTAGCAAGATGAAGAGCACTTAAGCTAAATGTTGCTGCAACATGCTGCCAAGGCAGACGGTTTATCAAAATTATTATGGCCTCAATCGAAATGTTGACAAGCTGCGCTGCGCTTAAACTAAATGTTACAGCAACAGACGCACTATTAAAATTTAAAAGTGGCCGGAAATGTGGCCTCAGCACACAGCTGATGAACTGATATAGACATAGAATATATACAGATATAGACTACACAAATACATATATAATATGTATATATATATTTCGATTGAATTGACTGATTGCCCCGTCGAGACTGTCGAAGAAGAAGAAAAAGAAGCAGAACATGACACAGCTCCCTCTAATTGCAACGCCCACACGCAACAACACTGAAGATCGAGATTGAGATTACCCAAGAGTACGCAGTGTGTGTGTCTAAAGTGTGTGTGTCTAAAGTGTGTGTGTCTAAAGTGTGTGTGTGTGTGTTGGCCACAGATTGACTTTCGCAATTTGCTTCAATTTGTTCTAAAAGAGACAGAGACGGGGAGGGAGAGAGAGAGTGAAAGAGACAGAGTGTGAGTCACTTTGCAAACTGATGAAATTTGTACACTTCGGAAATCATTCGGAAAAAATCATCCAAAAATTTCAGTAATTCGTCAAAGTTGAATCACCTTATTATTCACGAAAAGTGGCCAAAAAGTGTGGACAAGTTTTGATAGAGCCAACGATTACCATTCAGTTAGTCGGTGTTTAACGATTGATCAAAATTGTGGGCTAACAAGCAACAGTCCGGGGCAGCAAATTATGAACAGCCAAAGTGGCCCAAGAGCTCACAAATCACAACAACTTTCAACAGCCAATGAAAAACAAACCCATTAATTTAATGGAATGTTGACACTTTTAGTTTTCATATTGTTTTATTTGGTTAAAGTTTGTTGGCTTTTCCTTGTTCAATAAAGCCAAAAACAAGAAATGTATTTATTAATAATACGTATAAAACTTTATGGATTGCCATATAAACTGGAGGCTTCCGCTTTTTAAACTGAACCATAAATCACGAACGTAGAAAATGTGTCTATATCTATACATATATATGTATGTAAACATGTATATATATATATATATATATATATAGTATATTGGCTATTATGTCATAAGCCGATTTGGTTGTCATTAGTGCGAGTTATGACAGCGGACAGCCCATCGCGCAATACTAAATGAATAATGCCAATAAATCAAGGTAATACTTTGAAGATTTTCTCAGTTTTTTCTCATTTTTTTTAGCCTGCGATGCGATGAGAAAAATGCCGCGACAGGCTTAAGAGATTACAATTAGCTGCCACTCCCCCCACTCCCCACTCCCCATTCCAAGATGAGGGGCAAGAACCGATGAGAAATCAAAGCAATCGATGCTTGCTAAAACCTTAAGTGCTTATCACAATTGAGATTTTCTCAGCAGCAGAGAATCGGAGAATTAGAGAATTAGAGTCATGGATTGCGTAAGTGGAGGCGGCAGATTCAGCGGTTTATTTAATGGTTATAGCTATGCTTATTATAGCCTTGAAGAGGTTGGCTTTCAATATATAACTTTATATACTAGAAGAGATAAGAAAAGAGAAAAAAAGGAAAAAAGATTTTTGTTTAGCGAGTTATCCTAACCAAACTGAGCAGCTATGCATATTGAGAATTAAGTTTCGTCAATTTGACGAAAAGGTCATTCAGATCAGACTACTATATCATATAGCTGCCATAGCAACAATCAGTCGATTTTATTCAACTATAGCGAAAAAAAATTTAATTTGATAGATAAAATGAGAAATTGCAGAGATTAAGTTTAAACTTCTCAAAGTTCGGCAGCTGTTAACACTGATTCTTCAGCCAATTTGATTTGTGATAAGGCTAACAAAGTCTATATACAAAATATACACATATTGATATATATATATATACATATATATATATTGAAGGAAGAATTGATTGAGTTGTAGTTGTAGATGAGTAAATAATTGATTCAATGAAACGAGTCGCTCAAAGCGTTCATTCATTCAATACAACACTTTAACAGTTTAAAGCAGGGTATTTTATATGACTAAGTCGGCATTTGCATTTGATTGACTCAAATTAGAATTACGATTGTAAACTACAAATGTTTCTTGCACAGAGTACCCGAGCAGCGCTTTGGGGGCACAGACAACTGATAAGCTGATAACGCCTTGTTTGGCATTGAAAAAGAGAGACAGACATAAAGAGAGAGAGAGAGAGAGAGAGAGAGAATGAGCAAAGATAACCCAGTTGACCTGTAAAATATTCTGACTAATCTTAGATCCCAGCGGGGAAGAATTTAATTTGCTTTTTACGTACTTGTAAGAAAATATGGGAAATTTGTGAATTATTTAATAATAGTTTTCGCTTGAATGCCCCGCAATAAAGGCATGTGAAGCGGGTATAACAGACTGCAGATTTGCTGCTATATTTTCTACTTATTATTTATTTGATTAGCTGAGTTAAAGAAAAACGCGATCATATTTAAGCCACTTACAATATTATCAGTTAACACAGTTAATAAAAAAAAGTGTATTAATTAGAACATTGGACGCAAAATCTTGAAAATAGTTCAGTATAAAAGCAATCTGAAGTTGCAGCAGCTGCTTGTGGCAACCAGCTATGTAAATGGAATGCGTGCAACGTAAACAGCAATAATAATAATAAAGCAGAAATAATAGCAAGTGCTCTGATTGAAACTGGCAACGATGCAAAGAGGCAAAGAGGCAAAGAGGAAATTGCAGCAGCAGGAGCAGCAGCAGCTGAAGTTGCAGCAACAACAGCAAGGACAACGAGGCAATATTAAATTCCAGCTAAAGGTCAACAGTCAAAGGATGCCGGGTGCTGAGGGGGTGGGGTTAAGAACTGGCATAACAGGTACACTTTATAGCCATAAGCTTTTTATTGCTGCTCCACTGCACTCTCTGCTCCAGGCTGGCCTTGGAGTGAGGGGGCAAAGGGGTGGCTGCAAGTGCCACAAGTGATAAGCGGCAAATGTAGCCCAGTGAAATCAATGGCAGATTGTAATCTGAATGTATAATAAATATATATATATATATATATATATATATATATATGTATATATTGTGTATATATCGATTTCGCTGGAAGTCCCCGTTTCAAACGTAATCCACTTTTTTTTGTTTGTTTTGGATTTGCTGATTAAATCGAAATCTGAGTTCTCAAAAGAATTGTGAACAGACATAAAGTGAAATAAACGTGAATTTCTTTAATTATTAAGTAATTAATTATTAAAGTATATTAACTAGGTTAACAAGTTTCAATTAAAATGGGAAGAAGGCTCTAATAAAGTTGTGATCAAGTTTTTAACAGGCATAGGAAGCAGCTCAGACTCCAAAAATATGTATAATATAAATATATAAATATATATGTACTTGAACAGCTGATCACCATTACCACTGGCTCTAAAACTCAGGGCTATTTATGCTATTTTCTATATAACTACTCGTCTAACCGGGAACAGCCTCAAGCCTTTCAAGCCTCTTTAAGAGCTGCGAGACGAGCGCTCTCGACGAGCGTATTCTAATTTATTTTCCAATGAGTCAGGCGCGATTTGGATGGGGCAATTGGAAGTGATTCCGATTGGCATGGCTGAGGCGAGGCGGCAACTGTTACAAAAATTCATTTCATTTCGATGCATCCGTCAACCCGTCAATCAAGTCAATTAAAGGGCCAGCATAACGGCAAGTGAAGTGAGAAGCAGAGAAGCGAGAAGAGCAGCGAAGAGTAGAGAAGACGCTGCTCGGCCTTAAGTGGCAACACTGATTGACGCTTATCAGTTAAGCACTTGTTGCAGCCATAAAAGAAGACAGCTTCAGGTTCAGGTTCAACTTTAGCTCTCTCTCTCTCTCTCTCTCTTCCTCCATCTCTCTGTCTCTGTCTCACTTTGTCGGCTCGCTTGGCCCAATTACAGGCCAGAAAGTGAAACCGATCGACCGATTGGAGTGTTCAGGCCTGGCCTGGGCAGGCCAGGATCAGAAGGCAATTGATGCCACTCATGCCACAAATTGGCTTGTTAACCAAATTGCCTGCTTCTTGACTTGACTTGCAACACGTTTCTGTTTTTTTTTTGTTCATTTTAATTTGCGAGGCGTCTCCCAAGTATTGAATAACTCTGGCTGGGTGGGCTGCTGCTATTAAATACACTCGTTTCGTTCTGTTATTCAGTTAAGTTAGTCATATTCACATATTCACATATTCACATATTCACAATATTCACTCATTGAGTACACTCATTGCTCGTTCAAGGTTCAAGGTGAGGCATTCACTTCTAATGCAAAGAATCTCGGCCAGAAAACCGGCCTCCATCCAAAGTGGGTTGCTCAATAAATTATTGCATTTTATGTGTTTCAATTAGCAAGTGAAACTCAACTTAAAGGAAACTGATGGAACTGGGTTCAACTTGTGATTAATATATATATCATTATCTAGTATACAACTGTGTCATAAATGTGGAATAAATGTTTCAAATTGCATTTTATTTAGTGTAAATTGGAGGAGTAAACTTGAAGGAAACTAATAGAAATGCGAATTGTTAACTTGAAACTTGTTTCTGCAGATATATAGAGGAGTATATAGAAGTATATATAGGAGTACATACAGAGGTATTTACATGAGTATATATTATTAAGTTTCACTTTTCAATATATTCAAATATAAATAAGATTATGCATTTCATTGCTCGACTCACAGAAGTATTTTCGCAAAAGCCACAAAATTGTTGAGGCAGGCAATTGCAAATATTTGTGAATATTATCTGGGAGATACGGCTGGCAAATATGAGATAAGTGTGAGATAATTGGCAAAGAATTCAAATGATTTGAGATACATCTGTGAGATACAATCATAGAATCTGCCACATTATTTAAATATTTTGAGTCAGACAATTTTAACGAGCTCAGAAAATGGGCGTCTTTCGACGGGGCCACATTTCAAAAATATGTATATTTATTAAATATATGAAAAAAAAGTGAGTTTTATTTGATAAATGATATTACTTGTGTTTTTTTTAGATATTGTGAATGTGACACATATATATACATATATATATATATATATTACAGAGTAGACTAGACTCAATATTTAATTTAAAAAATGTACTCAATATAGACAGATATTTGTATATATATACTCCCATCGACTCGTCTTATACAATGCTATATATGTGTATCCCTAACATATATAGCATTGTATAAGACGAGTCTATGTAAGTATATATATTCTTAATTTTGAACTTCATATAAAATTATACTATATTATGTACATATATGTGATACATATAAATATATATATCATAGTTTCGAAAGTATCCTTGGGACACATTGTCAGATCTGAGATATAAATAATATACACATAAATAAATGGTTTACTGAGCAAACTGTCAAACAAGATTATAAATTATAAAGAGAAGAAAACTCAACTTCTCTCTCTCTCTCTCTCTCTCTCTCTCTTTTTCTAGCTCGCACTCTCTCTCTCTTTCTCTTTCTTCGTTTGCATGCATCTAGCGCAATTAAATGATTTTTCTAGAGTCAACCCACGCTTCATTCTCCCTCTCTCTTTCTTTCTCTCTCTCTCTGTCTGCATTCTGGCAAATATTTACACACACACACACACGCAGGGAGATAACAGAGATTTTATGGATTCCGTGGAACGATTTGCCGGCCACCCAGTAAGGAAGAAGAAGAAGCAGCAGAAGAGAAATAATAAAAACTCACCTCATGAAAGGCGTCCAAGCGATTATCGCTGCCACTGATGATGCCTTCTCTGTGGTGCTGCTGCTGCTGCTGCTGATGCTGCTGCTGATGACGAGGCACGCGCTTCAGATGATGTGCCAAGGGTTGCGGGGGCGAAGTGGATAATGAGTAGGAGGAGTAGGAGTGGGGCAAGGAGTAGCGCATCGCAGATTTGTGCAACCAGTCGCTGCGTCTCTGTGTCGCATAATCCAAATCACTTGTTGCATCAACACCATCATCATCATCACCATCATTAGGGTCAGCATCGTCATCAGCATCACTTTCATCAGTGTATTCATCGTCATCGTCATTATGATTGTTTAGCTGATTTCTGTTTTGATTTAGCGCATTTGTTGTGCCACTTCTCAGGCTGGCCCAGTGCCCGCCACTTGTTGCAGGACTCGATCTGTCTTCCCGTGCGGCAACCAACGCGTTGACCAGCAACAAAAGCAGCAACGAACATAAAACACGCCACATTTCGCACATATTTTGTGAGTCTTGAATTATAATTGATTTATGTCTGTTCAGTTAACTAAAATATACAATTTTATATTTATTTAAATATTTATTTATTTATTTATTATTTATTTATTTATTTATTTATTTTAATTTTTATTTTATTGTAATTGTGTTGTAATACCTCTGCGCACAAATTGCTGTGATTTGTTTAAATAAAAGACTTGCTAAATAATGTCGAGCTATTTTTTATTGGCTTTTTTCTTGGCTTTTTCAGCAGCTGCTCAGACTCAACTCGACATATTTGTCAGTTTTTTATTTATTTCTTTTTTTTGATAATTTTTCAAAAAATGCTGTCAATTTGTGAACCGGCTGCTTGTCAAATTGGCATTTGTTTAACGGCTAAAAATATTATGTGTACCATGCCGACATTTTTTTCTTGTTACACTTTTAGATTGCCTCCACTTTTTGTGTGTATATTTTTTAATTTTTGCACACACGCTTGACTTGTAGTTTCAAATGATGAACATTATTTTGTTGTTGTTCTGTGGAAGACGCGTCTTTTTAAACAATTTCTTTAGTTCGTTGGCGAAAACGATGCGCGCCCGTTTTTAGTGCGATGTGAACGCGTCTCGAGTTGTCTTCATTCTGAGGGCAGCAGTAGGCAGCAGCCAGCTGCCAGCAGCAAAAGCTTCGTTAATTTGCTCTCTCTTCTCGCGCTCTTTTTGAACGATCGTTGCGCTTGTGTGCGTGTGAGCGCAAGCATGCTTGTGCGCAGCGACTGCATCGCATGCGTGTCTTTGATTGCGAGAGTGTGTCTGTGTGTGCGTGTGTGTGTGTGTGTGTGTGTGGGTGTCAAAATGTAACGGAGGACTTGCTTTGCATGCAAATCACCCCAGACAATCTCTCGCTCGCTCTTGTGCGCTCTTGCTGTCTATGTGCGTGTGAATCGTTATTTTTTTGGTGGTTGCGTCGGCTTTGCTTTAGTTTCCGGCGTCTGTGTGTGTGTTTGAAGCGCAGCATTGCTCTGCTTTATGCATTGTGACTTGTGCTTTGTGCTCTGCTTCGCAAATGACTCAGCGCCTGCGCCCGAATTGTGCGGTCGACGTTGTCTCATATTTATTTATAGTTTATTGATTGGCTGATCTCATCTCGCGCATGCGTATGTGTGTGTGTGTAATTTCACCTAATAAAAGTGCACGCATTGCTGCGCTGCTGCTGCGCTGTCGTTGCCGCTGTTATCTAAAGGCGACAATTAAAGTGATTTATTTCGACGACTTTGCGAATGCATTTTGCTATGCAAATACACACACACACAGTCACACACGCACACGTGCACACATACACGTATGCACGTATTTGTGCACTCTGATTAGCATGTGGGGTAGGCAAAGTGGCGCCAACAACAACAGCAACAACAACAACAACGACGACGACGACATTTCAATGTTTGTCTGGCAAATCAGAGTTTTGCACAGCTGAAAAAGCTTTTATGAAGCATTCTTGTTGTTTGTTGTCTGACTACAGCTCTTGCTTATCTCACTCTAACACACTCTCTCTCCTCCTCTCTATGTGCCTCTCCTAAGCTGCAAATTCGAACTCGTTTCCACTGATATCATCTCATTAACTATTTAATTGTTTCTTGTCTCTTAATTTTGCCAATTTTTTACTTTGTTTATTATTTAATTATTACTTTATAAATTATTAAACACACAGTCCGAAATTACTTTTAGGCCAGCTTAGTTCAGGCTGGGAAACTTGTCCAATTGGATGCGTTAATTAATTAATTTATTATCTATTTATTTATTTTATTTCTTAATTGTTAGTATTTTTCCTGATCTTAGAACTTAAGCACATCTGATTTATTTGGATTATATATATTTAGTTACTGCACACTCGCATTTTCTATATTCTCATCACAATACACTACAAATATTACGCTGGCAGATTTTCTCAGAATCGCGCCACAAATGTTCAAAGTTGCCGCATATTAATTTGTCAATCTGACGAAATTAGCAAATGATTCATTTGGACTCAAATCAGTTCTGATCGTGCCCCGAGTTTGTGTGAAAAGTATTTACAGATATTAAATATGAATTTCATTGCAGAATTAAATGGCAAAAGATCAAATGAGTCACGAATTTGCCAATTTCCATTGGAGGCGAATTTGACCAGATTGAAAAAGTGACAAATAACAATTAGCATGACTAAATTACTGGCCAATGATATTAAACTAAATAATATATATAAATAAGCGCGATCAATTGCAATATATCAAATATGCATAAAATAAATGAAACATAAAATAGAAAATTAAAAAAATAAAAAATGTTTTTAAGAGTTCTGGGCATATTTATGTGGAAAAGTGTCCAACATTTGCTGCATGACTCAGGGAAAACACAGAGAAACCCAGCTAAGAAACTGTCATTTTCATTACAGTTAATATGTTTGCCAATTTTCTAATCATTTTAGTTACGATATGTTAAATTAATATTAATTTTAATTATAGAAACAATTTTCTTTACAGATTACATATTCACAAGTAGTCTTTTACACTAATAATGATAACAACTTATAAATCATATAATAATAGCTTACAGGCAGAGTTCAGCAGAAAAGCAGCTTCAAACATTATAGTACCTATAGATACATATATATATATATATGTATTTCTTGGGAATTACATTATGGATAGTTTTCATGGGAAGTGGTGCGAGGTGTCAGTTGATTTGCCTGGGAGCCAGTTAAAGGGGCGTGCGTCTGTCAACGGGTTTGTTGTCGCCTCATCTTCTTGTCTTCTGCCAGGGCTTGGGCCAGAGATGCCCCAAGCAACTCACAAGCCTCTTAGCCGTTCTCAGTTCTCCGTCAGTTCTCAGTCAGTTCTCAGTCAGTTCTCAGTTCTCAGTCAGTTCTCCATCAGTTCTCAGTTGGGCTTTTCGTTTGCACTTTATTTATGGCCTGTGGCTGCTTTAGCTAATAGCGCATAAATCTTATTAATGATCTTGTCAAGTGACTGCACGGCACCCCAACTAATATACAGAACATATATATTTATGTATATATACACTCAGAAAAAATATCGCCATAAATTTTAGCTAAATTTATGCAATGTAAATTTGCCAAATTTATGGTTATGGCTTTTTAAAAACCATTGTTTGCATTTCTTAAATTGAGCTTGAATTTTTATAAAATGATTTGCGATTTTTTTCTGAGTGTATGCGTACATTAAGAAAACTCTGCCGAAAATTTGAGCGATATATTTTATGCATAATAAGTTGGCGTCAAAAGTATTTCGATTTTCTGCGTGTATTTAAAGGCAGTCTGTCTGTCTGCCTGTCTGCCTGTCTGTCAGTTTGTCAGTTTGCCAGTCTGTCGCTTTGTCATTCTGTCAACAACTTGGTTTTCTAGTCGCGTGTCTTGCTCTGTGGATGGACAACAACTCTCAACGCCAGCAGTCAATTTGTCTGTCTCGCCAGCAGACAATGGCTAAACCTCTTTCTTTTTTTTTTAAATGCCCAACTCTGCTGAAATTTGACACTATGTTGCACACACACACACACACACATACACACGCACACACCCATACAAAGTATGACATAAGTTTCTCTCTTTCTTTTAGGTGTATGAGAGGAGCACTGGAAATTTGCATGCCTTTTCTATGACGTAAGAATTCTGCCCTCCCATCTCCCTCTCTCTCTCTCCCTCTCTCTATCTCTCTCTCTCTCTTATATACGTATACATACATATATACAGATAAGATATAGTAATTCTTATCTGCTTGCGGTTTCTTCTCTTGTCTTTCAGCCATCTGCTGATTGGACTTGTTTAATTCAACTCATCTTTTCTATACCCATTAAAAGTAATTAAAAAGGATTTATTGGTTTTGTGCATAAGTATGTAACAGGCAGGAGGAAACATCTGCGAGTTCACCATGTATATATATTCCTGATCAGCATTAGCAGTCGAGTCAAGACATTTCCGTCTGTCTAAGACTATCAGAGTCTGATATCAGAGACCACAGAAACTAAAGACATTAAATTTGGCATATAGGTTCGCGTTTATTTCATTTCATCGATATATATCGATTCGCGATAGCAATGAAGGGAAGCATTGTAAAAGAAGAGGCGTCTAATCATTATTCATTGACATATTCTTTGCATTAAAGTCGGGTAAGATATATCCAAGTTATATTCGAAAATGTGTTCTCATATTGATCTCATTTGTATCAACAGACGAAAGTATTTTCTGTATATATGTATTATATTATTTATGTATATATATATTTATATATTTCTTTTCTACATGATATTTATATATTTTCACACAGCATAGTCCAATTAAAAGTGAAAGTTGGCAATTGAACTAGAATATATATCAAACAGCTGACTACAGGATATATCGTAGTCGTGCGCACTGCACAACATTTTCTCTCTAGCTGCAAACTTTGACAGCTCATCTGTGTGTATGTGTGTGTGTGGCTGGGTGTGTGTGTGTCTGTGTGTGTGTGTGTCTGTGTGTGTGTGTTTATTGGGCGTTTTGTACGATCTTTGATGATTAATGCATTTCTCCTAATTGCTTGACATGAACAAACAGAACAACAACAACAATAACAATAACAATAACAACAACAACAACAAATGTTTCTTGGGCCTGATCATTTCCCTCAGCTTGCTCTTCAAAATCACTCGTTTTTTTTAATGTTTCAATTTGTTGTGAGCATGCGACTGTGTGTGTGAATGTGTGTGTGTGTAGGTGTGTGTGAGTGTTTCATATGTGTGGAATGTGTGGCAGGTTTGAACTGAAATCAAGTTGAGTTCTCAAACGCTCAATCAGAACGAGACTCAGATACATGTTGTGAGTTGCCTGCCAGCAGAGGAGTACAAATAAGTACACAGAAAGTTTATACCGATACTTTTTTGACAGTGTATTATTATAGAAAATACCTATTGAAAAAATGTATAATTTATTAAATACAAAAAGCAATACATAAAAAGTAAGTTCAACAAATGCGGTACAGCATAACGATCGCTTGGAGCAGGAACCGGAACGTTATTCAACATTAATGAACGAAATGCAACTTTTTGTTAAGGATGAGTAAATGGAATTAATTTAGTTATTTTTCTCACACCTGCTCTTTCAAACTTCTATCTTGTACCGGTTCGCAACAGAACCGAATATCGCAAATAGTTTGGAAAAAGTACAAAAATCTCTACGGGCCTTACTTAATATAGGAACCCTTAGGAACCCTTAGTGCGTTTCGGTTTGACAGCCAGCTTCTTACATAATTGCGATCTCTATTTGCGTTTAATGATGAGGATAATGATTTCCAACACCTGAACTGGAACCGAAACATAAATTCGGTTCGGTTCGATAATTGTTTATATCTTTTCTAGATTTTTTTTGCAGTTAATGACTAATGATTCTCGGCACCTGTTTAACAACCTTTCTCTAACAAAACTGATCACTTTTGTGGATTCCCTCTGCTTTTAATGATTGGTGATCGGAACCTGAACCGGAACACTTGCTGCGTTCCCGTTTCACACCCTTCCTCTAACAATACTGCTCACTTTGCGGTCTCCTTTTGAGTTTAATGATTAAACTGAATGCATTTATCGATAAGCTCGATGCTTAACCCACTTTTTGTTTTTGTATATATGTTTTGTGGGGGGCGTCAAGTGTAACTGTTGCTCTCTCTCTCTCTCTCTCTCTCACTCTATCTCTGTCTTTATCTACATCAGTATATCTATTGCATTTTGCTTGTTGCATTTTGAAAGCACGTTCCATGTTTTTGTTGTTGTTTGTTTGTCTGCTTGGTGTCTGCGGTTTTTTTTTTATGTTTTTATGTTTTTTGTTTTTTCCGATTGAGCTACAGAATTGTCAATTAGTGAAAGTGGAAGTGTCGCTTTTGGCCCTCTTTGCACCCCTTTGCACCCCCGCCCCTGGCTCGTTTCTTGCATTTGTTTACACAAACTAAATGCTTTCGTGGATGAATTCGTTTTGTGGATTTCTGGCTTACTTTTCAGATCTTGTTCGAGACGTGTGAGATTTGTGTTCAACATGATTTGCACTTTGGCTCCGAACTCGGCTCACTTTTCACTTTCCATAGCAGTGAATGCGAATGCCACTTGTGAAGTACACTCAAAGAAAAAGTTTAAGAGTTTAAAAAGTAGATTAAATAATTTAGTTACTATGCTTAACTTATTCCAAAACATCGTTGACATCAGGAATCTCCGATTTGTTTACCTTGACTGCATTTTACATAAATTGCTGTTTGTTTTTTTATTTGCTGGCAAGTGCTGAAAGGACATTCTGGCCATAAAATATGGTCAATGTGCAAATGCGCCACACAAATTATCGGCCCTGTGGGCAGACTTAAGACTTAAGAGACACAAATTTATTGGCCACATTGGTCACGATAAGCGGACGAGAGCCGGGATTAAAACATGGCCAAGACAAATTGTTCTGCACAGAAAGGTAAAAACTCAATTGAGATACAAATGCAAAAGCAAAACAACAGCAACAAAAACAATAACAACAACTAGTTGAAAGCCGGCAAACAGCTGGCCAACAGAGACAAAAAAACGAGGGAGAAGAAAAGAAACCAGCCCAGAAATGCTGCCAAGAAATGTTGGCCAGAAAATACAAGAGAAGAAAAAACAGCGAATGCAAAAATTGGCAGCAAAGTAAACAAAATGCAAAAGGAAATTCCAACTGCTTTCAAAACGAAACTCAAATACTCTTCAACTGCACTTTGTAGGCCACATATTATCAGATCTACTTATAATATTTTGGATTGGATTACTTAACATTTGAGAGATGATAAAGAAGTAGATGGAGAAAGAGAGAGAGAGAGATGGAGAAAGTAGTTTGCAGAATGTAGTTTGTTTAAAATGAAGTAAATCTTTTGGTAACAGAGTCTGTGATCCTTATAGGATTTTGACAACATTTTTACAGCTATCGAAAAACGATTAATGTCGATATGAGCGGAACGGTTGCCGTTATCGATATATTATATTCCAAATTGCAAGTCTCCAGCTCTCTTCAAGTAGCTGAGTTGAGTCGCAGTATATTTGAATATCTTTTAATTGGTCAAGCAAATTGAAAATCGCAAACTATCGATAAAAAGCTGATAAAGTACGAGTGAAATATGGCACATTAAAGAAATGGCGATTAAAATACTTATAAATTATTTCATAAACAGCTCGCTTGACAAATTTATAGTACCCCAAATGGAAGTCAAGTAAACGCGTCAGGCTAAATAAATAGTTTTTGGCAAAACAGATGCAAAAATAAAATAAAATAAAACAAAATAAAATAAATGTGTAGACATAGACATGCTGGCGACCGCAACATTAAACAGACAACAACAAAAGTAATAACAACAAATGCGACAACAACAACAACAACAAAGATGACAACGATTGTTGTTAATGATGATGCCTGTTTGGATTGCCGGATTCGAATTCGGATTCGGGCCGTCTTTCAATTGGGTCTTTTTAGCCGTAATGCGTAACAAGTTGGCAACAAGACGGATGAGGGGATTGCGGGGGAGAGGGGTGCACTTTCTGTTATATATTTATACTTGGAGACACTCGGTCGTCGTTGGCTTCGTCATTTTATTCAGTGTCTGCGCCAGTTTTGTGGCCCAAACGATTCTGACCACTTCTGCGGTTGGCGTTTTGTGTGGGCCACAAAAGCATCTAAACTGAAACGATATGAAATGAAATGAATTGCTTTATTTTTGGCAATAAGCGCAAGTGTTAATTTGCTTTATGATCGAAGTTGTGGCAGTTTTTGGCAACTCAAGTGGGTCATTTTAGCCAATTTGGCAGCAGCAGTAGCCAAATAAATTAGCATATTCCAGTTTTAACGGGGTCTATTCATCTTAAAGTGGATCCATTAGCCGAAACTGGCTTAGTTTAATTGCAGATTAAATTGGGTATACTAAGAATTAGCCAAGTTTATACGTTGATTAAATTTATTTTGGATTGAAATTTAATCGATTTTGTGTGCGTCATTTGAAACGAAGCTGAACAATATCTGCGGAATGCTCAGTTTGTTAAAAAATATATATAAAGTATGAACTCTTGATCACAAAAGATATATATATATATATATATATATGGAAAATATGTGGTATATATAATATATATGTAGAGTATATACATATAATCTCCCCGCCTATCTATCTGATTCTATGAGATTTAATTTCTCTGTTTTGAAACTGTCTGCATTCATTCTGCTGCAGGCAGTTTATATATGAGAGGTGACCCGATTATTGCACTATATATATATATAGCTATACAGCTGTTCTAGGCAAAATCGATCGAAAGATAAGTTTTTGTATAAGTTTTTTTTATTTAAGCATTTATCAAAGCCAAACCTACCGAAAATGATGATTATTTTACTTTCCACATTAAAACAGAAAATCATAAGGATCAGACTAATTATATAGCTAATAAAGGAACAATCGCTCAACTTTGTTTAGTTTACAGTTAATGTTAGTTAACTCTTTTCTGCAAGGGAATCTAATATTCGGTGTGCTTAAGTTAGACGTTCTTATTTACTTTTGATTATACAATTTCGCTTTATGTGGGAAGGAACGAAAATTGGCATAATTAACCTTTAGGTAAAAAAATAAATATACCATATTATGTATATTATATATATATATATATATATATTATGTATATTAATAAGATTTCTGATTTATTAGGATATGCCTGTAGGCATAGATTTGATTCCTATCTGTAAGAAAAATCATAATAAAACTAAAGGAAAAACCTGGAAAATCGTCAACACCTTTTGTCGCAGTAAACACACCCAACGCGAAAAGTCAGGCACCCATTTTCCGACACTTCCGACAAGCCGCGTCGCATCTAAAGGCCCGCAGCGAGATGAGTGAGAAGAGGGAGAAGAGAAAGAGAGAGAGAAGAGAGACGCCCACTTGGCCAATAAACGATGGCCAAGAAGTAACTGCCGCAAAGACAAAAGACAAATCACGTTGCCAAATTGGTTTACAATAACTGCAAAGCGACTCAAAAATTAACAAAACAGGGACAGGATGAGGGGGGTCGAATAAGAGCAGCAGGGGTGGGAGAGGGGTATATAGTATATAGGAAAAACCGCACACAGTGAAAATATGTACTGCAAATTTACAAAGGCAATTTGCATAAAAGTCATATTTTGCACAGTCGCCAGCCGAGCCTGCAGACATTGTCTCATTTTTCCACTCGTTTGGCAGACAAGCGCATAACAACCAGCACAACAAACCACACACTCTCGCACACACACACACTTGCACACTCGCACACACACGCTCAACAAAAATCACAGTTGAAAAATTGAAAATAGTCAACAGTCGCAAACAATTTATGTGCAAAAAATGCAAAAAACGCGCGATTTCATAATCGAAGCTGGCAGCAACAGTTTCCACCACACACCCTCTCCCCCCCGCCCCTGCCTTGCCACACCCCTGTGAGGCCCCTGCCACACACATATGCAGATGAGGCAAGCAATGTTTTGGCGCTAAGGTCAACCGGTAATAATAAACCTCCTGAATGGCCCCAAGGCAATTAAGCCAATGCGCCTAAAATAAACAAAAATTTCATTTACAACTAGCCGAATCTTAAATACCCTCTATTTTTGAATCTATGTTCATATCTATATCCATATCCACATCTAACTGGTTAACTATGTTTATGTAGACCTTTAAAACTTTAAAAACTTTTTTCAAAGTAAATGGTATTTTTGAAGAGTTGAAAAAGATATATAATATTTTCTTGGAATTTTCAGTTAGGCGACTTCATTTCCTTTTCAAACAGCGGTATCATATTTGTAGAACTTCATTTAAGTTTTAGATATTTCTTCAACTTCTTCTTCTTAACACTTAACTCATAATACCCTCTCTAAGGGTATCTTCCAAATTAAAACCCAGACACGACCATTTTTGGCATTTTGACACAGAAATTTGGCCACGCTTTGTTAATCAAGTTGCATGTACGGAAGGGTAGACTTACACATGGGGAAGGAGGGGATGCAGGTAGGGTAGGGGAGTCGAGGAGTGATAGATGAGGCTTACAAAAACAAAAGAAAAGAAAAACCCCAACGAAAAATGAACAAGCAATACTAATTGGGTGGTAATGGGAGGGGATCATTGTACCAAGTGCAACGGCTGTCAAAAGCGCTTTGTTGTGCCTGAGTGTGTGTGTGTGTGTTTGAGAGGGTGTGTGTGTGTGTGTGTTGCACTGCATTCAATCAATCAAACTGCGACCTCGTCTCGTCAGTTTTTGTGGCCAACTGCAGCCAGCTTTGCCTCTAGTTACGAGTCAGTCGAGGCAGTTACCTTTTCGAATTGGCCACGTGCTTATTAGCTAACAACACACACACACACACACAAACAAACATAATACACATACACACACACACACACATACACATAAACGCACTCACTTACACAGTAAGCGTTTGCTTTGACATAATTTTCAACGGGGGTTTTACGCGTCCATTGTTTGACTCACGTGCATCGCATTACGCCGTATTTAATTATAAGTAAATACACTCGCAAAAATATATGAGCTAGAAGTTGAAGAAAAACAAACAAAAGAATTTTATTTGTCTGTTGAAAAGTCTACTTAAAAGTTTCTTGTTTGCCAAATAAATATTAAATATATCCATATGAAATATATAAATGTAGAAAAATATTGAAATAATGAAAGAAAATATAAAAAAAAATTAATTTGAAAAAATTTTCGAAAATACAGAATTTTTTTTTTTTTTTACAATTTTCGATTATTACTTTTTAGCAGTTTATTTTCAAAAAATAAAAATAATATTTTTCTTTGGTTTAAAGTCTTGTTTTTCCATTTTGAAGCAACAAGGTTGCCACAACGTGTGGCAACGTGGGTTTTCAATGTTTTGCTATTTGAACTTGAACTCTGCTCGAGATATGCGCGCAGCGATAAACAATTGGAGATATAAATATATGTATATAAGTATATAGTAAGCGCTGCATACCCTGAGGCGTTTCACAGATAAGAGGTAATTGTTATAAACGCTTATTACACGTTTGCCGGAGAGCAACCCCACCTGCCCCTCCGCACACTCCTGCTCCTGCTGCTGCTGCCTCTGTCGATTCTAATCGGGCATGTTTGACAAACAATAACAAGACGAGAAACAAGACGAGAAACAACAACTGAACATTGTGCACACAATGCCAGACCAGACCAGACCAGGCCAGACCAAACCACAGTCCGAGATGCACCAAAGAAAGATTAGATTTATTTGGAGATGGGAGAAATTGCTGAACGATCAGCGATAGTTGTGCTAATGCAGGGACTATGTTGAAGAACAGACAGGGCTAAGCTAGGGATCAGTTTGAAATAGAATATAATATATAGCTGATGAATATAAATTGATTTGAAGAATCCATAGATTATATATAGATAGAATATAGATATTTTAAAGCTGGACTAAGAAAAATCCCGCACGAATCTGAGAAGCTATTGAAATAGGGGTTGGGAAGTAAGTCAAAGACAATGATTGAATCTAATTCCAGATCATAACGGAAGCTTAGTTGTAATACCTCTCTCGAATTGCGTGTAGATTGGCAAATGTGTTTCGAATTAGAATTTCTACTTCTATATATCGAATATCAATCATGACAAAGCTCAAAGTAGAGAAGAAACCCGAAATCGGAATAAGCCCCAACTGATGTTATTGTCTCCGATCTTCGATGTCTGCGATCAAGCTGTTGTTCAAGAACTTGTATTCCAAATTTAAAATTTATAATTTTTATTATATATATATTCTTTAAATTATTTTATTCAAAGCTAACTTACAGCTTAAAAGCTCCAGCTAATCTAATTCGAGGATCATTTGCTTTTATTTATTTTTATTTTTTTTATTTATTTATTATTAATATTTACTGTTAAGTGTCTGTCAAAAGATTTACTCACGCGCTCATCTCTAGAATGCAGACATGCCCAAGATCACTGAATGCTGCCCCAAGGCAGGCGAGGAGGTCTCCCAGACAACAACGGAGACAACAGCGAAGACATCGTCGATTACTCGAGATCAGGTCTGGCCCAGGCGGACAAGGGCGCGCCTTTGATGGCATCTCTTTGAGTTTTACTATGTTTGGTTTGGGATTTGTGTTTGGGTTGCGGCCCTGCTTTTGCCCTAACATTTCCCTCTCCCTGCTTGTCTGTCCTCTGTGTCTGCATATCCGGGTCGGGTCAGAACTTTGAACTGCCGGCGACAGAAGCAGCAGCAGCAGCAGCAGCCAGATTCCAGATCCCAGCGGGGATAGCTTGACCCAATTAGCAGTCACAAATCTTGGGGGCTTCCGTTTTGAGTGGCTTCCTTTGGCAATTGGCAGATACTGTTTTAGCCAGCCAAAAATAGGCAGCATTAATCATCCGAATTGTGGCACTTGTTGCAGCTGCCACGCGTGACACAGTCTGTCGCCAAATTGGCAACAGCTGGCGCCCACTCGGAAATAAAAATAAACAAAAAAAGCGAAATACCAACAAAAATTATTGGCACAATTTTGTTTAATGTTTGATGTGGAATTGGCGAGCCCCAAATAAAAATGTGGTTTATATATATATACATATATATATATATATATATATTAATATTTTGATATACATATTTATTATGTTTTTCATTTTCTTATGCAATCATTTTTCGGCATGCCTCACATTTTCCTTTCATGTTAAATTTGCAAGTATTAATTTCATATTCAGTCAAACTATCAAGAGATTTAGATTCCTAGAAATTGCGTGTGAATGCAGCTGCCACAAAATGTTGTTTGCTCGATTTCCAAGCATCAATATTCGATGGCATTCAAATTTAATGTGTGAATTCTGGGAATTTCTGTGTTTCAATGCTCGAATTCTTCATAAAGTTTTCATATTTTGCTACTAAACTGTATTCCATTAAAGTGGCATAATTTAGATGTATATAAACATCAATATCTAGGATTACATATTACATATATTACATATTGTATATATGTATATATATACTCACTAGATTATAGATTACATATTTTGATGAAATGAATCAAAGGAATACATTTTGCTTAAGTGGCTTTAACCTTTATCTCGCATAGTTTAAATGTCAGAAACATCTAATTTCAAAGGTATATAAATGAGAGCCGTTTTTGAAGTTGTTAAACGATATACACCAACAGAAAGTAAGTTTTACACTCAGCCATAAACCAATTAAGTGTCTTGCATTCGACTTGATTAATTCTAAATAAAACTGTATCAAATTAAATCGCATAACTTTTATGCTGATTCACTTGTGTGTCGCAGCTTGAAGAAACTTTTTTAATTTCTACTTGAAAACTTGAATAGGTTTTTTGTGTTTTTGTGTGTGTTTTTGCAGACAGCATGTGGCCCATAAAGACAGCCCACACACACATCAGCATCAGCATCGGCATCAGCATCAGCATTAGCATCATCTCAGTTCATCATCATCAAGTCGAGGCAGACAAGTTTTCCACTCGTTGAGCGCTGCCAACTGTTTGTCACCTTTTCAAGGCGCTTTTCACAGTTGACATAACCCAAAGTTGCATTCTGCAGTTGAAGCAGCTGGCGACAGAATAGCACAAGAGCAGCAAGAGCACCAAGAGCACTGAATGCCATTGACGCATTGCCTCAATTAACATAAAACTTGCAACACACACACACACACACACACACACACATGTCACGTATACTCTAAAAAATAATAGTTACTTTCTCAGTCAAATCTAGTATGGAGAACATGGAGCCAAGTTGTTGAGAGTAAAAGTTTGAGGACAATTTTGATATATTTTATTTCTTTATAAAATTATTAGCTTGCGTTAAGTACACTTTAAAAAATCACCATTTTATTAAGAACGTAAAGAAAGTAAATTTCTAAAATTTATGCTTGTGGCTTTCTAAAGGCCAGAGTATGAAGTGGGTTTCCACGTTTAGGAAAGACACGAGTACCAAATTAGGAAAAGTAGAAAAATAAGAGATCTATTTTATTAAGGATATGCAGCAATTAGTTCGAAGTGGGTTTTTTGGACAAGTGTACACATGTCGTCCGTCTTGGCTGGCAATATTAGCGCTTTTCATTACCACCTCTCAAGTTTTTGCCGCGCTTCCTTTATGAAAATGGTTTTTGCATGGCAGAAACTTTTGACTGCCATTTACAACGCTGCAGCTTGAAAAGACTTCCCACGAACTTTCTAATGCAGCGCCGTCACAAAAGTGGAGCAGAAGTGTGGTGCAAGGGGGAGGGGGAGGGGTGTAAATGCTAATGCAACGCCTCTTAATCATTTAACAAGCTATCGCCCCATTTGACTTTTCATATGCTTGCCACAGCAAGCTTAAATCGCATGCCACTTTAACTTAGTCAGTGGGTTTTAAACAGAAAGAGACAGAGACAGAGAGAGACCGAGAGAGAGTGAGAGAGTAGGGGTGGGAGTGAGGGTTAGGGGAGGCGGTGTTTAGGGGACAGATGCTAGCACAACACCCACCCACCCACACACAAACACATTCGATGGGTCAATGAACGTTTCGAAGGTCTCGATGTGCACTCGAAGCTTTTTTTTCTTATTTCACTCAGTTTCTCAGTTATTATGAGAAAGCCAATTGCCAATTGCCTGTTGTCTGTTGCACGTTGCCAATCGCCAGTTGACTGTTGCCTCTTGCCAATTATTGCGACCTGTTCACGCCCAGTCGTCGCAGACGCCGCAGTTGGATAAACGCCAAATTAACAAGCTGTCGTCTATAATGAAAAGAAATATTATATATAACTAAACACACATATAACAACACACAAGAGAAACACCCAAAACAGGAGTAGCGATAATTAAATACCCTCTAAATTAAAATGATCTATTAGCAAATGCATATATAGCAAAGATTGAGATTATACTAAGAAGAGTGGAAATTAAATCTGAAAATGAAGTTAAATCGATTGATTGTGAGACTTTCTTATGAAGATATATCTTCATATATATATATATTCTTATATCTTCACAATATGTAATGTTTCCAGTATAAAAATCACTATTCAATAATATTACCATTCACAATGTGATCAGGTTAGGTTAGATCATTATTAATAAAAAAGTAATTCCTTTATATGCCATATAAGGGAAACATTTTAATAGATTTTTAACTAAATGTATTAAATATGCATATAAGAAATCGAAATTGGAATATATTAGCTGTGTGAGAAAACGAGGAAAAAGGCCATTTGGGCGAAGACATCTGAAAGATAATATAAATTGACTTATTGTTAGATTTTAATATTGACCCATCAGCAACTTATAAGAATTTGATTTGATTGAATCTCTATCAATAATATAAGCTTTCACAATATGATCAAGTCAGATCAAATTTTCTTTAAGTCCTTATCAGTAACCTCATTTGAAAACACTAAACTTGGTGCCAGACAAATATTTTTAAAAATTATTAAAAAGAAGACAACAAATAAAAAATAATGTTGTTGCAAAAAAGCATTAAAATATTTTCTATCTATTTTTGTGTTTAAGAAATCGGGAATACCCTGTTCTGCACTCTGCCAGCGCATACAATAAAGCACAGCAATTGATTTTCATTTCATTTGCGGGTTCATCTGGTTTGGCGAGCGAGCAATAAAAATGATTATTTCGCAATTTAATTGCCACTGCAACAACAACAACAACAACAACAAGATGATATCGGAAAACAGGCATAAAGAGCCCAAAGGCCAAAGATGCCAAAGCGTCGATCGTTGAAGTCGAAATCGATTTCGATTTGGTCTTGAATTTGATTATGAATATGAATGCTGATCGCCTCCTCTCCCTCTCTCCCTATTTCTTTCTTTCTCTGTCTCTATCTCTCTCTCTCTCTCTTGCTACTCA
The DNA here is from genome assembly GCA_035044385.1 of Drosophila neutralis. Classification (NCBI taxonomy): domain Eukaryota; kingdom Metazoa; phylum Arthropoda; class Insecta; order Diptera; family Drosophilidae; genus Drosophila; species Drosophila neutralis. The sequence goes on from JAWNME010000344.1 coordinate 1,500,891, forward strand.
CCTCTTGGGGGCACGATGCAATCTTTTGCGTTTATTGTGACAGCCACTGGCAGATGTTTTGCTCGTTGTTGTCGTTTATCGCATTTGAAATTGAAAGCCGGCAAAAAACAAGTTAAAAAATCGTATGCGAAATTGAAATTTGTTTTTTTTTATATTTTTGCGGTTTTAATTCGTATTTTTTAACAGTCAACTTTTGGCGTAGGCTGAAAAGAGGTTTATTTTTTTTTTTATAAAAGCCAGACATCGGTCAGGACCTTTGGCTGTCATTTATTTCTATGGCCATCAGGGCATTAAAAAAAACTGTTATGTTTTTTAAGCACTTCTCTCAAACATGCTTATCTAAGAGCTTTTTTATATTTGCATCGCTTTATTTTTAGTGGACAACACTTATGTCCCAATTATTATCCATTTAATATTTTACAACGATTGAAACGTTGTTATTGTACTTTGAATGAGTTTGAACAAATATATATAAAGTAGGCAGGGGCAGCAGGTCTCAAATTAGCCAAAAATCTCTTGGATAACTATAATCTGAAACTATCTAAGTAAGCCAAATGAATATTTTGAATGTTCTCTTAACTGGATATTGTTGACTAAAAATGTAACTAACTGAACTAAAAATAATCATTAGTTTGATTTTGGGACAATGATCAGACATCATCAAAGAACATCAGAGTAAAATTTGTCCCCTTTGCCCGAAAATTAGAAGCATTCTACACTCAAAAAAAACATGCACATTATTATTCATGTTTCTAGAAGGGTACATATATTCTGGTAAACTTTTCTATTAATTAGAAAAAATATGTCTAATTTTCCAAAATGATCTAAAATGGGAGTTTTTCTAAGAATCAGGATTTCCATTTCTACTTTTCAGAAATATTTTCTATTTTTGGAAGTGTATTCATATATACATATATAAAAACGCATTTCTAATTGTTCGAAATTTGCTTTCTTATGTTTCGAAATTATTTTTCTTTTTATTAAATTTCTAGTTTTAAGGACTATTTTCTAAAATGCCGCAAGATATTTTTTTTTGACTGTACGGAAATAAGTGATCACCCAAGAAGCCATATAAAACCTCAACTGGATAAAGATTCCTTCAAGACTTAGGCTTAATAGAATATTTATAATACTTCGAAGTAGTTCTAATAGATTGATTTACATGAAACACCTCCAATAATAATACCAAGTGTGAGCATTTTAGATAAAATTCACCTTTTACTATAAAAATGATTGATTCATTGGCAGATTATGGCTATTAGCTTAAGCCTTTTGCTACCAACCAATTCCGCCCCACTTTCAACCCATTAATTTCTATAAAGGCTCATTGCAGATTGCGACAATCAAATTAGGATTAAACTACTACGGAATTTGCATAAGAACCCGTAAATTATAGCTTACGGCTGATATTTATTTATGGCACAACTAGTAAAAATCAGTTGGTTAAATTCTAGTTGCCACTTCTTTGTCATTGAATTGACCCACTTAACCCACACAAAATCGAAGCACGATGTTTAGCCTCGACCAATGGCAATCAATTGGGATCAGAAGCAGGAAGCAGACTTGAGACTTGAGAGTTTGGAAGGTTTTGAGAGGTGCCATTCATTCCATCGCCGATTATTGTACATTATTGCAACGATATATGTTTGTTTGGGGGCAGACATGAGCACAATTTCCGGGGCTAATCATAAATATCAATAAGCCAGCACGAATTTATTAGCAAAAGTAACCGCAAAATGCGAAAACTTGCATCCTACCCGACGGTATCTGGTTCTGGCCAGCAGCTACTACACTCAGAAAAATAATCGCCCTAGAATTTAGCACATCGGGCCCATTGTTAAATCTAGTCAATTTAGGAAAACCTTTTTAAATGGTATATGTATTCTTACTAATATTTGGAAATTATTTTGAAAAACTGGAACAATTTTCAATTTGTAGATATATTTTCATTTTATCGCAATTAATTTTTGTCAGTGTGCAGAATGGAGCTAACCGCGCACATGCCAGCAAGAAAAACCAGCAACAACAGCAACAACATCATCGACTTTGACCATTATCATTATCATCATTTTCAGCTGTTCTGGTGTTTAGTCTAGGCACTGCCAACTGCCAGCAACCAACTCACAGCCCACACTGCTTCCTCTATGCCCCTTTACATTCCCCTCTCCCCTCCCCAGACTCCGCTCCGCAGTCCCCTTTACTTTGCTAGCAGAGGCTGCTCTCTATTACTTGAACCGCCTGCGGTCGCAAAGCGCTAACAAATCCTTTTGATTAATTCTAATAGCCTCAGATGTGCAGCCCCGACATCATTTCTTTCGTTTAATACTCAATTTAGTATCTGTTGTTCTATCCTCTATCCCCTCCCTCAATGGGCTATACTCTGCGGCTGCTGTCCTGCTGCATGGAGTCGTCATCGTTATACCCTGTACGATTTGAAAATTGATCAAGGAAGGGGCATTTGGGTAAGTAGCGAGATGACAAAGAAGTATATGAGAAAGTGAATATATTTACAGATATAGTATATAGATAGAAGTATTATTATAATTGGGGATAGTTAGCACTGCGACCTATAAGGTCTATTGTGCCCCTAGATAGAAGTATGTCTTTTATATTATTTTGATCAGCTCAATGAGATATTATATAGGCGGGAAGTTGTTCTATAAATGAACTAATAAGTAAGGACGGTTAACTATGTTTTTAAGGAGAAGAGAAAAATGGAAACCCTTCTCAAATTCCTATTTTCTGTCTTTTACAGAGTAACTGCTAGTCGGTCACTGCTCTCCACATCATTCCTAGCTCGCGCCTTGTTGCTGTTGTGGCTTTTTGCGTGCGTTGTGACTAATATGCAAACAAGCGAGCGCCAACAAACACATTGCCAATAACTTAACTTGGCTCAAATGCAGCCACACACATCAGATAAACACATACACAACACACACAAGCACACACGCACACACACCCGGCACTTGCTGGCTGACATGATATGAGCCGCCAAAAAAACAAGTCCAAGTCCGTCGAGACCATAAACATAAGATTAGCACACGCTTCACACAGCAGCAACTCTTGTTGTTGTTTGTTGTTGGTTGTTGTTGCTTGTTTCAGTTGTTGTTGGTTGTTGTTATTGTTGCTGCTTGTTGTTGGTTGTTGTTTCAGTTGTTGCTGTAGAACGGCGTCTGTTTGGTTTGCAATTGTGGGTTTGTTTTTGGCCCCTTTTGCCTTGCTTCGTTCCTTTTAGGCATAGCTAAAACGTTGGCTATCACACACATTGTGTGTATGTGTGTATGCATATGTGTGTGTGCGTATGTGTGTGTAAAAGGATTTTTAATGGCTTCAACGTTACGTTACGGTTAGCCCCAAATGTGGCCTAAATACAGCTCAGAAGATAATTGAACTCAGCTGAACAGAACTCAATTGAAGAGAACTCGAATGCACTGAAAAGAACTGGTCATCATTAAGCACTGTATTTATGCGTATTCCGATCTTAATCGCAACTGGTCAGCTTTAATTAGTCTCAACTTAATATTAAGCTGAGCAGCTTAAGACCGTGTATCTTTTAAGTGGAAAATAATTGTATGTTATGTGTTGGCTGTGCCTGATCAACGTCAATTAAAATTCATACGGTTTTGAGCATTTTGAAAAGTGATTAAATGTTTTAAGGGGTTTTTTTGCAGTGTAAAATTAAAGTCGCAAGTGTAGAGAAATTATTTTTTATGTTTTTTGATGGTGAATATAAGAATTGCTTAAAGGAAACTGATTGTTAGAAGCAGCTTGTCAAACTGGAGGTTTGCTCACATTAAATTTTTATTAATGTGATTCCAAAATGATGTCAAAAAGACGATTGAAAAAATTAAAATATTTATATAAAAGGTATCAAATGTTTTTCGAGTAACTTTGGGCAACTGGAGTAGTTTGTAAGAGGATTGGGATAGTGTGGGATCATCTGGGAACTTATTTATACATAGATATATCTAAGTAGGTGTCTCTATAGTGGGATCATCTGTATTTAATATTCTAGTCATACATTGTTCATATTTTCAAAAGAGAATTCAAACTTTTAGGATTGATAAACAAATGTGTAAAGTTACTTTTGCTTTGCTTTAATATGCCCAATTACAATGCTTACTTTTTGTAATTAAGTCGGAAATCTTTATTAACTTCTGGCTTTCATCTTTAAAATCGCAACAAATTTCGCACATTTTTCTGAGGCTGTAAACATATCTCGCGTAATCCAATTTTGCCCCAGCCTTAAGCTCCACAACCTGCTCCAGCTGAACCTTAACCAAGTCGACAACAAGCTTTGAGCGTTGAGTTCTCCCACGGGAGGAGAGAGGAGGAGTTCATCGCTGTTCACATCAAGATACATTTGTATCTACAACTCTGCACAAGCACAAAAAGCGCGCATGTGTAAATATTTTTTATTAGCTGCCGCCTGATGCGGAAGGGGGCAGGGTCTGGGGCTGGCGGTGGCGGTGGGATGTGGCACAGGAGGAGCCGCATAACCATATCATATATCAATGGGACACAGGCAGTTGGGCCTGGGTTGGGTTTTCTTTTATCCCGGACCGAGGATAATCGCGAATGTTTCAACAATAAAAGTGGAGTGTGGGGGGGGGGGAGCATGGAGATGTGGCAAGTGTGGTGCGTGCCTGGCTGTCGTGGAGTCTAAAGGTCAATGTCGCACCCGGCACGATCTTCCACTTAGCATTCCCACATTCGCCCAACACAAGTCAAGGTCGCTCCAAATGTGGACAAACAACATTTTTACATTGCTCGCTTCTTCTTCTTCTCCGGTTGAAAGGTGCTTTTTGTAAAAAAAAAAACAAAACGTGCGATTTTCTATCTGAGGCATGCAACGTGCGCTGATGTTAACTAATCCATTATATAAGAATTGTGGGCCATGCCTCAAAAAGTATGCAATACAGTTTTTGCTCTTATATTTTTTTTTGTTTTTTGCAGTGACAATAGAAATAGCCGAGACACGAACCATTTAATAATTGGTTCACTTGATTTAAATATTTATTTGATATTATTTCTGTTATTAAGGGAAGATTTTGAGTTAAAGTAAATCTTTATTGTAATATGGAGGGTTTTTGGTGTTATTTATTCTTATTCAAATCAGTGTTAAATTGTTGATGTTTGAGTTTAAGTAGTTGAAAGGAATTTGAAGCTATTTATTCAAGAAAATTGTGTATAAAATCAGCACGAATTTGAATCGGGATAATTGTGCTAAATAAAAACAGTCAGTTCAAATGTTGCAATTGTTGTGGTTGCTGTTGCATATTGTTGCATTCTCGCTTTCATATATGTTTCCATTTGGATTTGCAATTAAAAATTGGCGCTGTGGCGGCCCATAAATGCAAATCGTTCACGCAAATTGTGTTAATGCTTAATGCTTTATAAATGTTTGCTGTGTTTTTTTTTTTGCCAAATGTAAGCAGAAACAAAAAATTAGCACGCACTCACACACACCCACACACTCGCACACCCACACACACACAGGAGACTCATCAAATGCAACATTGTAATGGCAAACAATGGCACTAAAAATATATGCAGCAAAGCATCTTAACCGAATAGCAAATACTCTTATTTTATGTAATTAAATATTTCTTAATTTGCTGAGTTGGGCTTTAAATTCATGTTTAAATTCTGCTAAGAAAAAATCGGGAATTAAAAATTTAATTTCAAATTGAAATTGAGTTAAAGTTGAAAGGCAATTTTTGGCTCGATTGTGCATATGCAAATCATAGACTTAAACTGTTCAATTTGTGCCGCAAAGATTGGTGGCTGATAAGACTGAAAACATATGCAACCAAGCATGCCGCACAAAGTGTATACAAAAAGTTGCTGACGGGAAATTAAGCGCCCGCAACGCGGACACGGGGGAAAGTGTGGGAAAAGGGGCGCAACTCTGCAGCTCTATGTAAATTTCTGTCTGACTGTGTGTGCGTGTGTGTGTGTGTGCGTGTGTGCGTGTGCGTGTGAGAGTTTCAATTTAAGCGCTGCGGCATTTGCTGTTTGTCGGCATTTCAACTGCCACCTGTATTTCTGACTCACCCCCCGCCCCTTAGCGCCCCCGTTGCCAATGTGCCTCTGTTTGTGGGCGTGCAGGGGAATTAATTATGCAGGCATATCGTGGGCAAGCATCATTGCTGCCACCCGCCCATGCCACGCCCACTTGCTGTTTGCTGCTGCTTGTGCAGTATTTCAGCCTGCATTTCTCTCTCCATCTCTCTCTGTTTCCTTCTCTGTCCATCTCTCTCGGTGTGTGCGTGTGCGGTTTTAATTTGTGCACTGATCCTTTTGCCACGCCCACTTAACGCCCCTTGCTGCTGTTTGTATTTTCGCGTGATTTCGCTTACAAAAATCGAATGGATTTCACAGGAGAATTCAAGCATTTCTCCATTGCGACTTTAATTGTTTTTATTAACTCTCTCTGTCTCTTTCACTCTCTATCTCTCTCTCTCTCTCTGTCTTTCTCTAATTGCACAGTTAACTGGAGGTTGGTGGTTGCCTTGGCCTCTTGGCCGCCAGGGGGCGCCATCATCATCATCATCATCGTTAACCCTTTTGGGTTACGCCGCCTGTTTATAAATTCTATAAATTTTAGATCATAATGCTCAAACCACAACGTTTATTTGTGTTTGTCTGTGTGTGTCTGCGTGTGTGTGTGTGTGGGTGTGTGTGTGTGCGTGTGTATTTGTGGTCACTACGTGAGCTGCGTGTGTTGTTTTTCGCCTTGCGGCTGTGTGTGTGAAAATGGGTTAACAGCTAAGCGATTTGTTATGCATTTTCATTAGAAGTTCTTCCAGGTGCTCAGCCATCATCATAAGCATTAGCTCGGAACAAACAAGATATACAGACAGACATAGAGACAGAGATAGAGACAGAGATAGAGACAGAGATATAGACAGAGATAGAGACAGAGGTAGAGACAGAGATAGAGACAGAGGTAGAGAGACTGGGTTAGGCAGAGAAAGAAATAATATTAATCGTGTAAGTAATAGTGTTTGCTCCACAAAGTGGACGACAGGTGGCGCTTGCCAACTGAAGCTAAAAATCGATAAATATGTTTTTTAAATTATTCTTATAATATTATATTTATTATATTATTATTAATATTATTATTTTTATTGTAATTCTTAGTATTATTATTTTGTTTCTTGCTGTTATTGTTGTAATTATTATTATTTTTATTTTTATTATTATAAATAATTATTAATCAGATTTTTGTGTCATGGTTTGACCTCTAAAATAATACTTAATTTAATGTTGAAAATGCGATTCTGACTCGATTCATTTCCATACTTATTACCCCTCCTTAAAAACCTTAAACCAAAAACTGTTTAACCTCTTGAATTATACTACATATAAAATTCGGATGGCGATTGTGGCTCGACTTCCGTTCTAAAATTACAGCCTCAAAAAGTGCTTCTCGGGACTAGTGGAAACATTTGACAGCTATAACTTTGTCAAGAGTACTTCTTCCGACTCAATTCTCATGTCAAAGTTATAAATTAAATATATAAAATATTAGTTCCATTCCATTATTTCCTATATGCATAAAAACAAGTAAAACATCATTAATATTGTTTTTGTTTTTTTTTTTGTATTTTATTTTCATCATATTTATTTGGATTTTCGCATAGTAATAATAATTTGTTCAATTATTTATAAGTAGGGTTTGCTTGATGCTTTTAAATGTTTGTTTTTGTTTTTGTTTTGCATTCATTTATCAGCGTTTCGTTTTATTATACAATACATTAAAATTTATGCTAAAGTTAGAAATAAAATCATTTTGAAATGTTTGGTTTTTGTTTTTGTTGTTGTTTTTCTTTCTTGCTGCATCGAATATATTTTCTATTATAACATTTATAAACAATACGAACAATTTGCAATATTTATGTGTGTGTTAAATTGCTCATTTAAGTGCCAGTTTTGTTGTGTGTGTGTGCGTGTTGAATAAATATAAATAAATTGCTAATAAATGATGGCAAATGACATGTGAGTATATGCGAAATAATGGCTAATTGTTTTGCCAGCAAATTGAATTGATTTTTAAATTAATTTATAATGTTAGTTTTGTATTTGTTTTTGGATTTGAATTTGGATTAATGAGTGTGCGGTTGAATAATGAATAAATTGTTTTAGGCCGGGAATCAGTACGGAATTGAAACTGGGACCGGATCCGTTAACGAATCGAAACTCAACTTTGACTGTGAATCGATTGAAACTCAGTTTCGATTATTGATTTCCCTGGCTTAAGCAATGGATTTTTGTGCGATTTAACTTAATATACGAAATCATTTACAATTTAATCACTATTTTAAGTATATCTAAAACATAAATTGCTTTTGCATCTTATTGCCAATTGTTTCAATTTTCACAACTCAATTTCGAGAAGAATTCATTTTGGGAAAGACTGAAACTAAAATTAAGAATTAAAGTCTACAGATGATAAAAATGCATAAAAATCATCAATTTAAACCCGAATTCAAATTTGTTGTCTTTGTTGCTGTTGTTGTTGTTGTTGTTGGTGGGTTTTTATTTGTGTTATGTTTAATGGCGTTTGAATTAATATCAAATTTGTAATATATATTTTAATGTTTTGGTTTTCTTTTCTTTGCAGAGAGTGGTGTAGAATGACAGTAAGGGCAGTCCGATATACGTATGTATTTTAATTGTTTATATGATAGTTCCTTCCATATATATATATATATATATATATAAAGATTTATTGAAATGCCCTTTTTTGCTGACCAAAGAGGTTTTTTCTTTGCCTAGGCCAACTCGAAGGAATTGAGACAAATCATGTACAAAAAACTTTGACTAGAAATTAAAAATATTTTATTAATAATGTATACGAGTTAGTATTTAATTAATACCAAATGCTTATCTTGCTGCTTTCCTCAGAGTGGTATTTTATTAATGCCAAATGCTTATCTTGCTGCTTTCCTCAGAGTGGTATTTAATTAATACCAAATGCTTATCTTGCTGCTTTCCTCAGAGTGGTATTTTATTAATACCAAATGCTTCTGTTATGTTGAGTTCTGAGCAGTTTCGAGTTTGGGTTTTCGAGTGATAGTTTTTCTTCTTTTTGTTTGTGTGTGTGTATATAGTATGTTTAAAATTGCTAATAATATAATGTTTGTTTTGTTTTGTGTTTTGTTTCGTTTTTATAATTAAATAACATAACATTAGTAAGTTTAAACTAAAACGCAGTCAATTTATATTTTGGAATATTTTTGCTTACATACAATTTTATAGACTTATTGAGTTTGCTTTTTTCTTTTTATTTAGTATTATAATAATATGCATTCGTTTGGATACCCTTACAGCGGGTATGACAACTGTGTATCGCCTGGATGGAAATATATTCGATGCCATTAAGTATATATGTGTATATATATATCTGATCTATGAAACATTTCTGTTCGTTAAGCAATCTCTCTTGGGTAGATATATATTAATATGCGACTGGATCGGACTACTATATATTCGATGAATAATACATTTAGTAAGAGTATTACATCTTCGGCTGGCCAAAGTTGAAACTGCAATGAACAATGCTAATTTAAAAGTCGTTTTATATATTTTTTTGTATATTTTTACAGCTATTTAAGATGATCTGTTAAGGGCAAAAAATGTGTGTTAGCTAATTGATTAGCCTATTTCGATCAGCGGATATATGTTTCTCGTATTCGGGTAGGATATGCAACTAAATTCACCTCTCTCTCTCTCTCTCTCTCTCCCCCTCTCTCTATATCTTTCTATCTCTTTCTTTACTCAATCGCCAGGCAGCTGAAACGAATTCGAATCGTTTCTCTTGTCTGATTCCATATTTTGTTAAACAGCTCTTAGACTAATACTTAAGTTCCGCTTCCTGTTCGGTTCTATCCGGCGTATACTTCATTTACGACAAAGTATTGTAGCTCAACTGCTGGTGTTGGGGCAGCTGCTCCTGCTGATTGGGGCAACGTCCGTGCTTCTTCATATACTCTCCATACTGACAGGTGGGCGGCTTGCAGTGGCCATGTTGTATGCACCTGTTGTGGATTACAAATTACAGTTTAGATAATAAAGAATTAGTTTTTGAGTTTATATTTTGTAATAGATTTTATGCACCTGTTTATCGATTAATTACTAATCTAATTACTATCTAAAATAATCGTAAATGTCGAATCTTAAGGAAAAAATTGCCAGGCAATATTACAATATTATAACTTATTGCCAATACTGAAATTCGGCACTCACTTGCGATTTTTCATGGAGAAGTGTTCGCGTCCGCTCTTGAGGAATTCGCAGCCATCGTTGCCCGAGGAGCAGTCGCAGCGACACTGTCCATTATCCTGGAGGATCTTCTCGAAGGGCGCCGGACAATTGCAGTTCAAAATTGTGGCACGTGGCAACAGGCCGGGATTATTGGATTGCATCGCTCCCTCGGCATAATAGTTGCTACGCTCGATGCAGTGGCATTCAGTGTGATTGACAAGGATCAATGTCTCCACCGTGGAACGTCTGTCCCTGGGTCCCTTCACCTGCGGGCGAGCGGGAAAAAGGAAGAAGAGGGGAAGTCAAGTGTTAAAGTCGATGTTGATTGGGCAGGTTTGTGTTTGCTTAGTTTCCTCATTTAATTGGCTCTTAAAAGTGCTTTGCATAAGACACACAGATATTCACACACAGACACACATACCCACACACACACATTCTCGCACATGCTGTCTCGATGACAAGCTGACCGAGTTAATTATGCCAGCGCAATTTGCATATGGAAATTGTTATGCCAAAGTTCCAATAAATTCAACATTATCTTTGTGTGCCGTGTGTGTGTGGGGTGTGTGTGGAGTGTGTGTATGAAGCGTGTGTGTGGAGTGTGTGCTCAGTTCTCCCTAAGCTGACTGCTCATCAAAGTTGTCGTCATTGTTATTCTGATTGCCATAGCTCTTGTAATGCTAAATGAGTTGTCAGCTGTCAGTTTGCTATTTGTAAATGAAACAGGCGTTGTCAGCACAGATTTCAAGGGGGCTCCGCTTTGACTGGGGCTGGTTTAGCTGGAGCTTAGTCTATATGGAATCATGTACTTGATAAAAAAAGATTTATGTTATATCTGCTTGAATTTAGACTATTTGATGATTTTAAGATAATAAATAATGATGCAAACTAAGTTTTTGAAATCTATCACAAATTTTAAGAATATTTTAGTAGGTTCTCAGACAGGTATAGATACAGATCTTAAATAAAGTAAAGAAATGGATTAAAAGTTGTTGAGATCTATCGCACATTTTGAAAACGCTTTCTAGTAGGTTTCCTGCATGAATGCATATCTTAAGTGAAACAAATATCGAAGACCAATCACAAATTTCAAGTCCAATAAATAGTAAAAGTTCTTGCCCCTAATTTATGCATATCTAAAAATATAAAACCAATTATGGATTTGGCCCCCTCTTCAATTTGTGTGCACTCAGCCACTGGCGTTAAGCATTAGGCGACAACTTTAAATGCTTCTGTTTCGCTTATTGCGAAATGTGGTTGTCTGAGTTGAGTTTGAGTCTGAGTCTGAGGCTGAGTTGTGGCGAGTTTGTGTTGCATGACAAGTGCAAAATGATGAAATGCTGTATGAATTGCATAAATTAAGCGCGATTCGTTTAATTAAAATTACAAGCGAGGCTATTAATCAAACTAAGTAAATAGCTGTAGCTGTAGCTGTGGCTGTAGCTGTAGCTTTAGCTTTCAGCTTGTCGCAAATCAAGCAGCCAAATTATGTGCGGAAAATGGGGAAAATGTGTTCTCTGCTGAACTGCTAAGCTTTGGATTGGACGCAGAAGAGCGGAAAAATTGTTAAACTTTTAAGATGAAAACTGAAAATTGCGATTAAGCTTTATTATCTTTTCTTGGGGTGTTGACACGGGAAATGTTTATGCAAATTTTTCAAAATGCCACGAATTGAAAAAGTTGTTCAAGCTCAAACATGTCGCTCAACGCCCACTTTTGTAAGTGTGAGTGTGTTTAAGTGTGTGTGGGTGTGTGTGTGTGTGTAAGTGTGTGTGCTTTTGTAAAACATCAAATTCAAGAAAATTGTGCTATGGCAAAAGGAAAGAAATGCTTGCTGAGCTTGCTGAGCACAATAATTGCCGGAAACGGAAGTGCAAAGTGCTGCTGCAGTTACTTTCAACATTCTAGTTGCTGTTGTTGATGTTATTTTCTAGTTGTTTGTTGTTGCAATGTTCTTGTTGTCGTTGTTGCAACCGCATTGAAAATTGCTGTGAAATTCTCGAGTCTCATGTTTTGAACATGATATATATGCCGAGCCATAAATACATATAAATAGTTTGCTGTGTGTATGTGTGTGTGTGTGAGTGTGTGGGGTGTAGGGTTGGTATTTAGTTTTTCAAGATGGCGTTACTTTAGACCCTGCCCTTAATTGAGCATAGCTTGCCGCATGTATGCAAATGTGTGTGGTGTGTATGTTTGTTGTGCGTGTGTGTTGTGACTGCTTGTGTGTGCTGTGTGTGCTTGTGTGTGTGTGTGCAAGAAGTGTGCACTTTGGACTCAAGCAATTAGTCAGTTATTGCTTCTGTAGAGGGACACGAGCTGTGTGGCACTCAAGAGACTACACAAGGACCCAAGGCAAGGACTCAAGCCAAGCATATTAAATGTGGTGCAATTATATATAGAGTATTGTGAGCGGGGCATTTATGCCATTTACACCACTTGACAGTGCCAGATTTTGTGCTACAAAATAATAGAGATGTTGTGCTCAAGAGGCTAAGAGCCAAGCAGTGCAAAATTGCAAGGGAAACAAGGAAAAATACAAGCTAAAATTGTTTTAGGAATTGCACAGGAATCCTTAGCTTATGTTTGTCTAAATCACTCATACTTAATACGAGAGTGTTCCAAATGCTAACAGAACAAAAGGAATGTGGGCCTACACTCAGAAAAAAATCCAATGATGTGTGGGAAATAGGCATAAAATGAAAATTGTCCTAAAACTAGCAAGTTTTTCGAATGCTTACGAAAAAACTGTCTTAAAAATCATTTTATTTTATAGTTTTCAGTAATACTTTCTCTGAATAAAACACAAAATTATCTAAAATGGGAAATAAAAAGTAATTCTTTTCAAAATTCAGAAAGAAGTGATCAAATTTTTTCAGAGTGTAATAAATATATAAAACATGAACTGCAAGCAAAAATTCCAACTTTTCCCATATGTAGTTCGAATGGATGGCTAAAATGGAATGTTTAAATAAAGAGCTTAAATCTGAGCACATAAAATATTAGACGCATTGAAGTCAACTTTGTATTTGCCTTGCAAATGAAAATTAACTTTTATATTTCAAATATTTTCAACACTTTCATTTCTCACTCAAATGCAGTTTCAAGAAACTCCAACTGAGATGCCTGCAAAATGAAACCTTCAAGCAAAATTCCATTTTCAAAGAGGTTTGCGTTGGTTATAATTACGTGTGCTTGCCACACTTTAATGTAGCCACAGATAAGCTGGAGAAAATTCCTTTCCTCCACCTCTTTCCCCCCTTTCACCCTTTCAGGCACTTCACTTACGAAAGCGCTTTCAATTTTAGTATATTTATGCTGCGCTTGCTGACAGCAAATAAAGTTTTCAACACACTCGCGCCAGAGTTGCTGAAGGGCAAAGAAAAAAAAGGATAACCCATAAGAAATGCCACGCCCACAAAACGCCCACTCACACACTTGGCAGAGCAGCGCTTAATTATCCAATTAAAGTTAGGCAAAACCACAGAAATGATGACAGGGCGAAGGCTTCCACGAAAGTCTAGCGGAAATTTTAACAATTTGAAGGCGGCAACTTAGCAGCAGCAAAAAAGTAGACTCGAGTTTTGCCAAGTCGAATTTTGTATACTCTAAATGGGATTCGAAATGGGAAATTTGATTGTCTAAAAGTAGACAATCAAAAGTAAATCTAGAGGAAAACATCTCATATATATTTTTCTTATAAGTCTTCAAATTAACCTTTTTAAAAAAATGCTGTCAAAAATGTTCTATGGGGCTCAAAAAAAATTACAAGTGTGCGAAAATGTGTGTTGTCAGCTTGAACAAAGCAAAAAAAAAAACGAAGAAGAGATTAAAACACGAACTCCCATTTGCTGGATGTCTCCATAAAGCATTAAAAAATAGCTGTGGCCAGAAGCAGGTGTTGCAAGGAGGCGTGGGAGCGGTAGAGGGCGGTGTGTGGCTGGGAGTTGTATCTGCCAAAGTTTAAACATACAAGCCACAACACAACGCAGCTCAGCTCAGCGGCTGTCATTGAGAGAGGTGTCAAGTGGCAGAACAAACAGAGAACTTGAGATCCCTGGCAGCCAGGAACAAGCAGGAGTCAGAGAGGGCGTGGGCAGAGGGGACGTGGACACGAGCCTGACAGAGTTGCAACCCGGCAGCAACAAAAAAAAACACATTCTTACAAAACATAATTTATGTTGCGCAAATTTTTCGTAGGTAGATGCGCAAGACGAGGCAGGGGTTTGGGAGTGGGGGAGGCGAAGGGGTTATATGTATATATGCACTCTGCATTGTTGGCCAGGGCAAAAAAGAGTTCAATGACCTCGGCGCTTTGGAGACTACACAAAACTGGCAGGCTGCAGCCGAAGTCGAGGCACAGGCACATGTTATAAGCGCAGCGAGATTTATGACGCCTTTGCCTGAGTTCTGGGTTCAATGCACCCACAACACAGCGACAGACAGGCATGAAGAGAGGGGGAGCAGGAGAAAGGGGGACAGAGAGAGAGGGGTATATAGTTGTGATTACTTTCACCCGAAGAAGTTGCGACTAGAAAAGCTGAACGTGAAAGCCAAACGCCAACACAAAAAAGAGCAGTTTCAATTGGGGTCCAGACACATAAAGATAGAGAGAGGGAGATGGGGAGAGAGAGAGAGATAGAGAAGGAGAGAGATGGAAGACAGTTTCTCGCCCACCTGAACAAAATATGCAAAGTAAAAGTCAGTTGGCTGACAGGCACAAGACTCGCCCGTTGTCCGTCCTTTGTCCATTGTTGTCCTTTTCGTCGAACGTTTAATTAATTTGCCACAAAATGTGGCACGATTCACTGCACTGCTTGCAGGCATCGGCATGCATAATCAGCTTGCAGACTTGTTCACATTAATATTGCTTATTAAACACTCAGCGGGGGTGTGCGTTCGTGTGTGTGTGTGTGTGTTCGTGTGTTCGAGTGTGTGTGTGAGGGGTGCAGCTGTGGCACATCGTGACACATCCGCTGCGTAATGCAATTTCGCCAGTAATTCCCAAGCAGCCACCAAATACCAAATTGCCGGCGCGTAAACAGGTAACAGCAAATGGAGTGCAAGAAGTTACACTCGAAGAAAAATACGAGCACCAGAATATAAATAGGCAAGAACTTAAGTTGATAAAAATAAGTAAAGTTGTCTTTCTCATAAAGCATTGAGCATATTTTTCTCTCAGTGCATACCAGAAAGTGTACAGCAGGGGTAGCTCCCCAAAGCCCAGTTGTTGGCTTTGGCCTGCGTGTTATGAGCAATGGGAATGTGGCAGCGGATGCAGCAGACACAAAACTTTCAGCGCCAACTTTCAGTGGCCGACAACAACAACAACAACAACAGCAACAACAACAACAACAACAACAAAATAAAATAAAGAAGCGACGACAGTTGCAGATTTTCAAAAATTATTCAACACATAGTTGGAGCACATTCGACAGTTGTCATAGGGGAGGGAAAAGGTGGGGGGGTTGAAGAGATAGTTAAGTGCACAGAACTTGGCCCAGTGCTCGACTAATTTGCTATATGAAGCACTTGAGGGTTAACCTGGCCTACATGCACTTCTGGCCAACTTTTGTCAAACTCAATTATTCAGTTTGTTGCAAGCACTTTTGGCTAGATCTCTCGCATGAGCCGTGGACAAGGTGTTAACTGATGCACTCTGCCCCAAAGGAAGTGAGCTCAACTAGCTGAAAGTTGCATTGGTATTTCAGGTGACAGACTCTTCAAACTAACAACAAACAGTTATTCTATTATGGAAAAACATTTCAGTTTTAGAGGTGAATCATTTTGAAATTTGTTCACACGAGACTAATTTGCATTTGGACCAGGGACTGTTTGTGTTTCTAAACTTAAACGAAATATTATCATAGAGACCAAGGAGTGACAATAGCCTTGACAGAATATTTGCAGTTTTTGACGAAGTTGGGGAGGTAGAAAAATTGAATCTGTATTCGTTATTAGAATCTTTTTGGCTAAGATTAAGTTATGAAAGACCTTGACTATAGAGATGCTCCTTGTGAAAATCTGTTCAGTTAAGACCAAGTCGAAAAATGTAATCTGCAACAAGGCAAAATTGTAAATTGACCTCTTAATTTGAATGTGCAATCAGTCGTTAAATCAAACCTTCACGTTGGAAGTTGTTTCAATGAAAAACTTTTCTTATCCAACAAAATGATAGCAAGCGAAAAACCATTGCCATAAAATCAGTTTCTCAATTTAAATCGGTCGAGGGAACAAAATGTTATTCCAATCCCCCAGTGCGAAAAGTTTCGACTAGACTGCATTTAATTAAAGTTATAGTTTTGCGGCTAACCAAAATGATGAAAAGTTGGACAATGTGGGTAACGAGGTGTGGGTGTGGGTGTGAATAGATGAATGAATAGCAGCCCCCACTATTATTATTATTCATTCAATACTCATTACACCCGTTGCCCTTTTCATCATTATTTGATTTTTAATTTCCTATCGTTGCGCTCGGCCAACAACAGCAACAAAATCGAGCAACTCCTCCATTTGCTCAAACACGTATATTTATTTATAGGCATGCATGCTTGGAGCACTTGAAAAGTTGTAACGATTTGTCAAGAGTCGGTGCCACACGCTTGCCGCGTCTGCTCTTTGTGGCAGCCACCCACGTTTTGTTGTTGCTGTAATTGCTCTGATTGTTGTCGTCTGGAGTGGGGGCGGGGGTCACAGGTCATGCTTGAGGGCGCCATGTTGCAACATAATTATATCGTTTCACCTTTTTCTTTTGTACAAACATATTTTTCTGTTTATTTTTTGCTCTTGTGCGCTCCCCAAAATGAGTTTTTAATGACGCAATGATAATTCAATTTGTTGCTGATTTATGCCACATGATATTGTTGCCCGTTATTGTCGTTGTTGCCGTTGTTTCTGCTGTCTCTTGTATTATTTTTGTAACGAGCATTCAATATGTGGAAATCGAGAATGTAATTATGCATTGTTTGTGTGTGCTTAATTTATCTATTATAATTTTCAAGGTGTGTTGCCGGCAACATTTTCATGCCTCGCTCTGCTTATGATCACAATTTTCTTCTAATTAGCAATTTAACAAAATTTAACGAGTAGGCAGTGACACAAATGAGCGGATATGCATTTTATATTGCATATGCAAGTTGTCCAAATGTACAAAGTGAACCGATTAAAAATGAGTAAAAGGCGGTAAAATTAATATATATATGTATATATATATAAATAATGTATATATTATATATCTAGAGTTAGTGAAAAAACGTATTTGCATATTGAACAAAGTTATGTCAGCAATTCTACTCAATATTCAACAGCTGTGTGCTGAATTTTCTCTACACTCGGAAAAAAAATCGCATTTTTCTGAGAGATAACTCCCTGTCGAGCTCTCTCGACTCTAGCAACTTTAAGGCATATGAAACATTTTTACTCACATGAACGCGTCTCTCGATTTTGTTGCTTCGTTTTGGGGCACAGATCTCCGTGCGTCTGGGGCAGCAGCCGGAGTCCTCGGCACAGCGGTAAACACTGGTGCAGTGGGGCGAGTAAATCTTGGAGGGATCGCTTGCAACGGACACATAACGTTTCTGCGGCAAGAGGCATGATTTATCGCAACTGATTTCCTCCAAATGCTTGTTGGCCAGCGCTGCAAGGTGAAGAGATTAAGTAAAGGTCACACAATTTTCGCTGTGTGTATGCCATACCCCTGTCATTATCGAGCTGGCGACGTGCATCGATCACTGCCTCTGGTCTGCCCAACAGTTTCTCCTTGCGTTCCGTCAACGTGCCAATGTGATTATTCCTTGCATAATTATTGTTATCAATTTCCTGCGAAAACCAATCCATAAACAAAAGAGAATTTTAATTAATGCAAAGTTTGGTTTTGTTGTTAATTAATTGCATTAAAGTGAGATAGAGTTGTGAAGCTGCATGGTCAACTTGGGCAAAGCTTAAAGGCACATTTTATTCACATATTACGCATACGCCATGTGCAACACATAAAAGTCATCACTAAATAAAATACCCATTTGCCTCGCCGTGTGATGGCAATTTGTCACAATATTTATTGCAGCTAACAGACCAGACAAGACCAGGCCAGCACAGACCAGCACAGACCAGCACAGACCAGGCCAGACCAGCACAGACCAGGCCAGACAAACGAAGGCAGCACTTAAATGGCCAGGTTCAGGTAACGTTTGCCAGACAAACAACATCAACTCTGTCTGTCTATCTGTCTCACAGCTGGATGGGTTGACTGAGGGGAGACTGGCACATGCAGTAAAATGGGTATCGGGTCAATTGCTGCAGAACTTTATAAACTAAGAATTCATGTGTGTCCACAGTCGGCACAACAACTGGAGCAACAATCGCCGGCAGTTGGCAAAAGCTCAGAGTTCAACAACGAATTTGCCATGCACTATCCATGCTTGAAGAACTTGTAACATAAAGAGTTCTTGTTCTATTATATAATTGAGACACTTAAGGGCTTTGTTTGAACTGGTTTTCTACTGATTATTTTATATAATTGAGAGAATCGGAGAATTTGTTGACTGAGGCTTTAATTATTCTTGTATAACCTCGAGTAGAATCATTAAATTCATTTTTCAGTTGAATATTAAGATTCTTTAAAGCTGGGATCTTACTTACTTAAGCTACTCAGGAATCAAAACCAAAATGAGGCGAAAAGTCGAATATTGTCTAATTAAAACTGGGAATTTGCTTATTGGGTAACTTAGGAAATATAAAATTAATATATTTTATGGTAGAAACTTAAAATTTTCTTTGTTTTAATTTTAAACAGGGATTAGTTAAGACTCATTTGGGACATTTAAAGTGGACAAACATTTTAACCATTATAAATAAGTAAGGTAGAAAAAAATGAGTATAAAGTATAAAAACTGAAAAATTGATTTGGTTTCACATATGTACTCTGTTCCGTTACTATTATTTTATGGTAGACTGTACTATACAATATAATAGGGAGTACTAATATCGTCTAAAGTTGCGATTATGGTTACAAATTCTGCTTAATAATGCTTTTTTACAGTTTGATCTCTTACAATAAGAAACCAAAAACAGAGGAACTTACTTTAGGAATTTACTTTGGTCAGTGTTGTGTAAAACTGTAATAACATGGTATAAAAATATTACAATAATTGAAGGTATAAAAAACGAAATATAATAAAAGTCAAGGCACAAAAACAATGATCAAATCATGGGGCCAACACGAAAATGTGTCTTTCCTTGGGGCCAGTGTTATTTATAACAATGGCAGCATACAAAACAAATTGGGAGGCCTGGCAATAAATACGAGCAACGCAGCCGTTGAGAACAATGCTGCACAGAACTCAAACGTAGACCAACAAAACGACAAAAGCAACATAAACATAAAACAAAAGCAACAAAAACAAAAGCAACAAAAACAAAAGCAACATTAAAAGGAATAACAAAAAAAATGTTGACCAATGCGCACAATTGGCAATTTGTGAAGTTAAGCGAAATTAATGAGCAGGCAGACAGGCAGACGGACAAGCGGACAGAGACAGAGGCAGACCACAGTGCAGTGGAGCAGTGTTGGCAAGCGTTAAAAGAAATGAGCAGAAATAACAGTTCATTTAATAGAAGCGTTGGCGATAGGCGATGTGGGCGGGAATATGGCTAAATAAAAGCCGAAAGCGGGCGCAAAATGTCCAAAAATGAGCAAAGAAACCGCAGCGGAGACTTGAAGGCGTACACTGACAAAAAGTGGGTATGCATTGAAATAATTAATATTTATCAATAGTTAAATAAATAAATAAATATGTTGCATTATTTGTAAGGACTTTTCAAAAATCCAAACAAGTTTTTCAGCTAAATTTTTATTGCTTCAGCTTAGTTCCCATGTTTTTTTGAGTGTATTTGAAGGCGAATTCCAAAGACTTAAGACTGCGTCAGTTCATTAGTCACACAGGAGTTGCAAGTGTTTGGTTGTGGCAGGAGGGGTGGTGGGCAGGGTGGTGGAGGGGAGAGAGGAGGGAAGGTGCGCCAAGGTGCTCAAAAGCAATTGGCATAAATCTTAACGTCTTGGCCTTTTTCTTGTTGTTGTTGCTGCTGCTGCTGTACTCCATTCATTTGACTTTACTTCATTTCATTTGGCTTAGCATGCCTTGCAGTGTGTGTGTGTGTGTGTGTGTAACTGTGTTTCTGGTGTGTGTTGGCTTATAGCCAAAAAGAACAATGGCTCTTTTGATGTTGCTCAATGATTTTTAGCGGTTTAACCTTGGCGCCTTATGAATAGGTCCTTTGTTTGTGCCCCCTGCCCCGCCCCCCTGCCACATACCCCCACCACCGGCTTCCTCCCCGCTCTCTAAAAGCTCTAATGTGGCGTTAATGCGCAAATACATGAAATTGTTTGGCTTGGAGTGCCACGCTTTGCTTTATGGCCAGCCGCATTGACCATTGCCACATGTTGCCATTGCCACAGGCATTAAGACCAATTCAATTTGATTAAAACACTTCGCCCCCATCCCATTGCTCACTTGATTGGACAAGTTGATGTTGCAGTAGCCATTGGGCTGACATAAATCGTTTCTTGGCCATCGATTTGGATTTACGGATGGCCATAAAAAAACACAAAGGTAACATTTGGAATTGCCAAAGAACTGTGTAAAGCGAGGGAAGGAGTTAATAAATACATATATATATACAATATTTATATATAATATACATATAACATATATATAATATATAAATATACTTACTGATATAAGCTATTCAGATGAGTTGAGTCTGAACAAAAAGCGAATATGAATTAATTCCTCAACAAAAATATTTGGAGAAATTAATAACGTAAATTAAAAGAATGAATAAGAAAACTATAGCCGAGAGAGCTTAACTAGAATATACCCTGGATGCAGCTGTTCATTAAGAAATAAAGAATTTATATTCCAAATTTAAAGTCTATAGCTCTCATAGTCTCTGAGATCGACTTGTGCACCCAGACAGACAGACGAACATGGCTAAATCGATCCGGCTGCTGGCAGAGGCACGTTGCATATGATTTGCACAACTTTATTATGCTCTTCTTCCCATTTTTAATGGGTATATATACCATTAAGCCTGCCCATCAGCTAAATTCAATTAAATGCACACGTCTATTATAATTTAATTGAAACTGTAATCCAGTTTGGATAAATTCCCAATTCAATCATAAAGCATATAAAAACATGCAATGTGAAGCGTAGTTCAATCGAATTAAGTTGCCGAATCAACTGTAAATTGATTAAAATATTTAACACATTTTCAAAATAAATGGCAACTCTGGCAACTTTTATTTTATATATAGATATATATGTATACCCCGCAGGAATGGGACACAATTTGTCGGTTATTTCAAACGAACGGCTGTGCGACCAAATACCAAATACTTTTGTGATCAACTTAACGACTTTTGATTGTTAGTAATTATTTATCTCTCAATTTTGCTTGGGTTCATATTATATTCGCATAATTTTTATATAGTATATCTGAACTATTTCTGTTTAGCATTTTGCAAATTAATTATTATTTTTATTTTTGTCCCATTTGTATTGATTTATATATCAGTTGAGTTTTGACGAAGTTATGGCATTTTGAAGTTTCGACCTTTGCCCATATATCGATACATCAATTTTCAGTCTATAATTTTTACTTGTCTTCCGACCTAAAATCACGTTATCAACTTTAAATGTAGCATTGATTTAGGGGCAAAACTATGATCAAAAAGCCCTCGCTTTTTAAAATCAGTTGAGTTTTGACGAAGTTATGGCATATTGAAGTTTTGACCTATGCCCATATATCGATATATCGATTTTCAGGCTATATATTTTACTTGTCTTCCGACTTAAAATCACGTTTTCAACTTTAAATGTAGCATTGATTTAGGGGCAAAACTATGATCAAAAAGCCCTCGCTTTTTAAAATCAGTTGAGTTTTGACGAAGTTATGGCATATTGAAGTTTTGACCTATGCCCATATATCGATATATCAATTTTCAGGCTATAATTTTTACTTGTCTTCCGACTTAAAATCACGTTTTCAACTTTAAATGTAGCATTGATTTAGGGGCAAAACTATGATCAAAAAGCCCTCGCTTTTTAAAATCAGTTGAGTTTTGACGAAGTTATGGCATTTTGAAGTTTCGACCTATGCCCATATATCGATATATCAATTTTCAGGCTATAATTTTAACTTGTCTTCCGACCTAAAATCACGTTTTGAACTTTAAATGTAGCATTGATTTAGGGGCAAAACTATGATCAAAAAGCCCTCGCTTTTTAAAATCAGTTGAGTTTTGACGAAGTTATGGCATATTGAAGTTTTGACCTATGCCCATATATCGATATATCGATTTTCAGGCTATATATTTTACTTGTCTTCCGACTTAAAATCACGTTTTCAACTTTAAATGTAGCATTGATTTAGGGGCAAAACTATGATCAAAAAGCCCTCGCTTTTTAAAATCAGTTGAGTTTTGACGAAGTTATGGCATATTGAAGTTTTGACCTATGCCCATATATCGATACATCAATTTTCAGGTTATAATTTTTACTTGTCTTCCGACTTAAAATCACGTTTTCAACTTTAAATGTAGCATTGATTTAGGGGCAAAACTATGATCAAAAAGCCCTCGCTTTTTAAATCAGTTGAGTTTTGACGAAGTTATGGCATATTGAAGTTTTGACCTATGCCCATATATCGATATATCGATTTTCAGGCTATATATTTTACTTGTCTTCCGACTTAAAATCACGTTTTCAACTTTAAATGTAGCATTGATTTAGGGGCAAAACTATGATCAAAAAGCCCTCGCTTATTAAAATCAGTTGAGTTTTGACGAAGTTATGGCATATTGAAGTTTTGACCTATGCCCATATATCGATATATCGATTTTCAGGCTATATATTTTACTTGTCTTCCGACTTAAAATCACGTTTTCAACTTTAAATGTAGCATTGATTTAGGGGCAAAACTATGATCAAAAAGCCCTCGCTTTTTAAAATCAGTTGAGTTTTGACGAAGTTATGGCATTTTGAAGTTTCGACCTATGCCTATATATCGATATATCGGTTTTCAGCCTATAATTTTTACTTGTCTTCCGACCTAAAATCACGTTTTGAACTTTAAATGTAGCATTGATTTAGGGGCAAAACTATGATCAAAAAGCCCTCGCTTTTTAAAATCAGTTGAGTTTTGACGAAGTTATGGCATATTGAAGTTTTGACCTATGCCCATATATCTATATATCGATTTTCAGGCTATATATTTTACTTGTCTTCCGACTTAAAATCACGTTTTCAACTTTAAATGTAGCATTGATTTAGGGGCAAAACTATGATCAAAAAGCCCTCGCTTTTTAAAATCAGTTGAGTTTTGACGAAGTTATGGCATATTGAAGTTTTGACCTATGCCCATATATCGATATATCGATTTTCAGGCTATATATTTTACTTGTCTTCCGACTTAAAATCACGTTTTCAACTTTAAATGTAGCATTGATTTAGGGGCAAAACTATGATCAAAAAGCCCTCGCTTTTTAAAATCAGTTGAGTTTTGACGAAGTTATGGCATATTGAAGTTTTGACCTATGCCCATATATCGATATGTCGATTTTCAGGCTATATATTTTACTTGTCTTCCGACTTAAAATCACGTTTTCAACTTTAAATGTAGCATTGATTTAGGGGCAAAACTATGATCAAAAAGCCCTCGCTTTTTAAAATCAGTTGAGTTTTGACGAAGTTATGGCATATTGAAGTTTTGACCTATGCCCATATATCGATATATCGATTTTCAGGCTATATATTTTACTTGTCTTCCGACTTAAAATCACGTTTTCAACTTTAAATGTAGCATTGATTTAGGGGCAAAACTATGATCAAAAAGCCCTCGCTTTTTAAAATCAGTTGAGTTTTGACGAAGTTATGGCATATTGAAGTTTTGACCTATGCCCATATATCGATATATCGATTTTCAGGCTATATATTTTACTTGTCTTCCGACTTAAAATCACGTTTTGAACTTTAAATGTAGCATTGATTTAGGGGCAAAACTATGATCAAAAAGCCCTCGCTTTTTAAAATCAGTTGAGTTTTGACGAAGTTATGGCATATTGAAGTTTTGACCTATGCCCATATATCGATATATCGATTTTCAGGCTATAATTTTTACTTGTCTTCCGACTTAAAATCACGTTTTCAACTTTTAATGTACGTATATATGTATACCCCACAGGAATGGGACACAATTTGTCGGTTATTTCAAACGAACGGCTGTGCAACCAAATACCAAATACTTTTGTGATCAACTTAACGACTTTTCTTTGCTTATAATTATTTATCTCTCAATTTTGCTTGTCTTCATATTATATTCGCATAATTTTTATATAGTATATCTGAACTATTTCTGTTTAGCATTTTGCAAATTAATTATTATTTTTATTTTTGTCCCATTTGTATAGATTTATATATCGATTGTCTGCAGGCAATAGTTTGCACACTTCGAAACAGATCCCCCTATATTCCTAATATGCTTATCACGAGTTCTCTTGAGTACACTCTGCATTGGGTTGCAACCACGTAAACCTCACATAAGCACTCCAGCTCCACCCCACTCCTCCTCCTCTGTGGCTATCTTTGCACAAAAGCTGATTAAATTGAGCGGCTCGTTAGTTGGATCGTCGAAGGGAGCTTAGCAGGGAGAGCTGACGATGAAGGTGCACCTGGCTAAATTAAGGCGATTGATACACTCACAAGGGGCTCAAAGGGGAATGTTTGGGCTTACACTCGAAAAAAATCAAACTGACTACATAGTGACTCGCCTTATTATTTAATAAGAATATTTCTAAGAATTTTTGGGATTGCCTTCCCAATGCTTATAATCTTTTTCCTTTTATTTAGAAAATATTTCTGAAAACACGAAAAACTTTCTAGTTTTCTGAGCGATTTTCTAAAACTCATGACATCATATTTTTTTCGAGTGTATGAGCTAAGCAATGAACTGCAGGCAACGCTGTGTTTGACAATAGCTTTGTGAGTGGCAGGCAGGTGAGGCAAGGAGTCTTGCCTCAACAGCTGCGATTGCAGACAGCTTCAATCGAGAAGGGTTAAGAGGGGGCGGGGGCAGGGGCAGGGTTGAGTTGGGGCCACGATTACAATTTTACAGTTAGTGACCTGCCGGCCTGGTCATCAGCGTTGCGAGTTAAGCCCGATTTGAATTACAGACGCATGTAAATGCATCCCTTGTGCGACGTCAGCAGCTAAAAAAGAGGACTAACTGGATATCTGAGGGCTGAAGACGCAGATAGCAAGTACTCTCACACATACACTCATCAAATATGCATGTACTCGAACATAAAGTTTAAAGGTTCTTTACCAGTTCTTTAAACCCGAACAGAGCTCAGTTCTTGGCAATCAGGCACTTGGGAAATTTGCGCAAAAGCTCATAAATAATTTTAACAGCAGCAGCAGCAACAGCTACCTGCTGTGAGTAAATATATACATATCATATATGTATGTATATACATATATAAATATAACATAGTTACCTGGGCATACGTGTCGTATGCGCTATAATTAGATTTCAAATGCCAAAAGGCAAAAGTGATGTGTTTCTTGCAGATGGTGCTAAAGTCTCCCACTGGGCACCAGCAACATTATTCTAACATTAATACAACACCAACTAAATAAGCAGCTCGAGGCGCTCTGAGTCGAGCAAAGCCCTAAAATAAAATGCTTTGTCTGCAAACAAAAAATATTGCTCATAAAGATTGAAATTCTACGAAATACTTATGAATTATTATGCTCTGCTAGGAAAGATAGCCTATAACTACCACAAACGGAAGGTGGATTGCTTGTGAAACCCGACACCTTCTCAAGTATTATCCTTACCAATGTGCCTAAAATAATAATTCTATAAAGTTAATTATCTAATTTTTTACATAGTTCATAATAACAAGCAAATTTCACCACTTTCAGCCCCAAAGGGAAACAATATTGCTAAATATTTTCTTTTATTGCCCCTAGCTAAAAATCTTATATAAATGCAGTCGTAAATTTTTTTAAGGAACATCAATTTGCATAAAAAAATATCTACAATCTGCCGACATTTTTATATACATTTCTTTAAGCATTCTTTACTGGAAATATGAGCAATGAAAATTGCTATGAATAAACAGGGTGATATGAGCAATAAAAACTTCAATGAACAGATTCAGCTGTCAATAGTTGCCAGAGGGATAAGGAAAAAAACACAATCAAGTCCGCCACAAAGGCAGCTTTAAAGTGCAATTGGGGAATTGAGCCGTTGGGAAATTGAAGGGGAGTTGAGACCACCGACATGGAAGGCAGAGCAACCACATAGATTAAGCCACCGTGATGTAACCACAGAGGTGCAGCGTTGTCCTCCTAACAAGCGGCAATAAATAATACAAATTTATGCGTTACCTCAAAAGAAAAACTTTTGCTGCGAACAGTCAACTTTTGCACAACAAAACTTTTTCTGTACATGTATTTCTTTCGCGCTATCTCTCTGTCTCTATCCCCCACTGTCTCTCTTTCTCTCTCTCTCTATCTCTATCTCACTCGATCTGCACATAAAAGAGAGTTTAGTGCTAACATCAACTTCATTGCCATTATAAAGTTGAACAAATGAAATTTATATGCATTGCAAAACGCATCAGGCAAACAGGGCCAACAAGGGTTAAAGTTCAAGCGCGGTGTGTGGGTGTGTGGTTGGTGTGTGTGTATGTGTGTGTGTGTTTTGCTTCTACACTTTGCGTCTGTGTGTAAACAACAATTAAGGAAGCATTTCTGACTCGCATTTCTGTGTACTCTTCACAAAAGTAGCTTATTTTCGTAACACATTTCAAAGAGTTTTGGCCAAAACAAATACTTTCTGCAAATTGCTGCAACTGTTTTGGTAAATGGTCTGGAACTGTTTGCTGTTGTCAGAGACTTCAAATGGCAGACAAAAACATAGAAAGAGACTACCAACTAGGATATCAGACAACTGCAGACAATTTGAGATTATTTAATTTCCCTGAAATGTAAACCTAACTGAAACTGCAACTGCAACGTTAGAAAAATCGATGTTCAGCATTTAGAAATGGATATTTTAGTTCATATTATACCGTAATGGAACCGAAAACCGAAAATATTCATAGTTTATATTCGTTTCGATTTGAAGCCCTGCTTAAAATATGTTTCAATATATTTCGATTTCAAATATTTATACCTTAATCCAACGTGTCTTAGAGCATTGACTCGTTGTTATAAATTCCACACTAGTTCCTCACATTTCTATCTCCATTTATTTGCTTGCAAAAGTTTTGCAACAAAACTTGCCACAAAATAAAGTAAATTTTTGACAATTCCTTTGTATTTTTTGCTTCCTTTTATTTAGGTTTTTGCAAGTTTAGTTCCAGTTTCAGATGAAGTTCCAGTTGAGCTTTGACATCGGTTTATTTGATATATTTTTCGATTTGCTTTTGCGACTATCGCGCACAAAGTTTTTTAGTAGTTTTTGCTGCATGTCAAAGTTCTGTGATGCAAATAAATATTAAAAATGAAAATGTAATTGTCATGCAGGGCGTATGCGCAATTTGCATTCAATGCAAGTCGAGGCAAAGCAAAAACCAACTAAAATCCAGAAGGCGCCACAAAGCAGGCAACGTGAGGCGAAAAGCGAACAATTTGCCAAACGTGTTGCAGACCACAGCTGAATGCGAAGGAGAATGCGAAGAAGACGCAAACAAACTGGAAACTATTTCAATTTTTTGCGGCGAATATTTTATGGTGCCGCAAAATAGAGAAGGAACAAATTGAAAATATTTTTACATAAATATTGTATTATTATATATATATATATATTAATATATATATTAGAAACAAGATTTGCGATCTCATATTTCAAATCAGAAGTCTTGTATGCTCTGAGATCAGTTTCTTAAAGTCATAGATAGATGGGTTTGAAGAGATATACTTTATGGGATCGCTGATGCCTCCTTCTGTATGATGCACATCTTTGATTAAGTATATTTAATTTATAAATATTGAAATGGCAATTGCCATTTTTTAAGTAGATTTCTGTGTAGTTGTTGCTGTGGCTGATGTTGCAACTGACTCGCGTTCGGCCAACAAATAAAAGCGCGTTGCTACGCTGAGCTATCAACTTGACAGCGCCGTTTGCCACTTGACGCCGCGCAAATATGACAGACAACCAGGCAGGGGAGGCGCTGGAGGAGGAGGATGAGGATGAGGAGAGGGAGCAAGAGGAGCAGTTGGAAGAGGAATGTCCCGTTTTGGCCATATTTTAGCACTCAAAAGCAGCAGCTCTTAGCATTTTTAATAAGCAAACGCCTGGCGCTAAGCTTTGTTGACAGACAGACCAGACCAGACCAGACAGAGAAGCAAATAGACAGGCAGACAGACAGACAGACAGCTCTTGTCCCTTTTCCACCCCAATCTGCCCCCTTGAGTGCTTTGTGTTGAGTGCAGCAATCGAAAGTGCTGCTAAGCGCTAAAGGTAATAAATTTGCCACTCGTTGCAGTCGAGAGGAAGCTGAAGCGGAAACGGAAGTGTCATCAACAGTTGTGCAGACATTAATTAGATTTAAGGCATTCCTCAGCTGCTGCTGCTGCTGCTGATGATGTTCAGCATCAGTTTGCAATTTATGATTTGATTAAAGCTGCAAGTGGGAAACTGAAGGCAGAAAGCCATCAATTGTTGCACTGCAATTCACTCAGGTTTTAATATTTGTCTGTCACAGGATTAAATAGTGAAATAAAACCTGATTGGGGTAGGTGGATTTTCCCCAATTGGGATTTCAGCTTCTTTCTCATTGGTATTTGCATAATCGCATAAGAAATGAGCTCAAAATAATTGTTGTGATAGTTTCACATTGCTTGATAAAATAAATGACTAGAGAGCTGAATCAAAATAATAAATAAATTATTGTTTGCTCTTAGTTTGGCTCATGTGTGATTTAAATAAAAAAAATCTTTAAATATATATTTAATTCAGTGTGTACTTTTGACGCTTGTGACTGGTGAGTGCAGTTATTGCAGTAGTTGCTTTGGCTCCTACACCTCCGTCTGAGTTGCACACTTCGAGCAAGTTTTCTTTTATTAGAGGATTGATATTTTTGAGCATACACATAGTTTGATAGCTTCGAGTATACAAACTTAAATAAAGTTATAATAACAATTACGAATTGAATCAGAGAATTGTTGGGCAGTGCCTACTTAGTTTCATATTTCACATCTCTCACATTTAAACTGGGTTGTGGCATTTCATGGTTGGGAATGTTTCGTATTCTTATGTACATAGTTTGCTTATTGTTTATTATTTGTATAATTTATCAAAGCCAAAAAATGAATGCAACAAGAGCGTTTTTTTGATTTGATTCTGCAAACACAAAACAATTTTTTATTTGTATAATTTAAATGTGTACTTAGTCAGCTGCATTGCAAGTGTTTAAAAAAAGCATTGTTTGTTTATGTATATTCCAGCATTTTGTATGCGGAGTACTGGCTTGCAAATGGACTTTACTCGTTCAGAGCATATTTCAGTCATATTATAATAGTCTGCGGAAGCAATGATTTATTGAGGTTTTCAACACTTTCAGAGCAAAATAAATCATGTTTCTAAGCTGGCTGGCTGGCTGGCAGTCTGCAAATTAATTAGGCAACTTGCCAGAAGGGAAGTGAGCAACATTTCAAGTGCAAAAAGAGAGCCGCTGTTAACTGAGACTAAGACTAATTTATAAACTCGTCGCAATTAATACGCTGCTGCAACAAGGAGTTTCTCAAGGAGTCTTCCTCTCAGTCTCAGTTTCAGGCTCGGTTTGCATGACCAGCCATAGTTCGCTCAACTGGCCTGCAAAAGTTTACTTTGCATAGATAAAACCGCAGAAATATTTGGCAACTTGTGCTGCCTGTCTGTCTGACTGTGTGTGT
Source organism: Drosophila neutralis (assembly GCA_035044385.1). Classification (NCBI taxonomy): domain Eukaryota; kingdom Metazoa; phylum Arthropoda; class Insecta; order Diptera; family Drosophilidae; genus Drosophila; species Drosophila neutralis. Next base: position 1,531,127 of record JAWNME010000344.1, read on the forward strand.
AGCTTGTGGCATGTGGCATGTGGCAGCGGCATGTGGTGCAAAAGTGCAGCAGCTGGCAGCCAACTGGCCATGAAGCCAAAAAGTGTCAAATTTATGAACGCCTCAAATTTAAAATTGCAACTTGCCACAATGACGGCCAAGGGGCAAGCAAGGATTCTGGCACAGACCCGCAGACAGGGCTTGATTCGCCATTCTGTTTGCTGCTTGCTGCGTTCTGCAGGTTATGCAAAGTTGAAAGTCTGCTTTCAGGCGAAAACACAAGCCGCAAAAACTTTTCGCTCAGCAAAGCACCAAAAAAAGTAAAATGAAAACACACACAATAAAAACAAAACGAAACCCAGCCCAAAAACCCAAAATGAATTTTCAGTGTTGCCAACTTTTTGCGGGCTTGTTGCTGCGGGCACAACCAACACACAAACACACACACACACAGACATACAGAGTGCGGGCAAAAGTTACGCATATTTTGTAGTACAGGACTTACAGCCACGCCCCCTCCCCCCCCACACAGCCTGTGCCGCCCGCAACTCTTTTGCCAGCGCTAAGCGATTGCCATAAATTCATTTAGTATGGCAACGCTGCTCATAAATTTGCTGATATCGATTTGACCGGAAATCCGACAAAACACAAAAAGAAAAACATCAGAAAAGAAAGCAAGAAATGAGAAATTCCAAGCTAAAAGCCAACGGCGATAAATAGTTGTTCCTCTGCGATACTCTGGCAGATAGCAGCCAGAGATAGAGAGCTAGCGAAAGAGAGAAATATGAAAAGGGGGCTTAAAACTTTATCTTGAAGCAAGGTAGTTATCTAAAAAATATTTCCAGATTTCAGGTATGTAAAAACCTTGGGGATTTATTAAATTCTTTGCTAACAACATACAAAAACATGTCAAGCCTTCAGCCAAATCCCAATATGAATAATTAAGTAATTGATTGGGGCTTGAATGAATAATTTTACTCATTTCAGTTTCATGTATTCTTCGTAAAAGGTTCATTTTGACTTTTTACAAGCAAAATATGCAAATGAAAAAAATAAAGTTTATACACATTTTTTTAGATATAAAAAAAGATATAGAAAAGTACTGAATGGGCGAACATGCTGATGTAATGTAAATATCAATATAAAAAACTAATTATTATGCAATTTCAAAATGTAGAAATTTACTTTAAATCTTAAAAAGAGTAAAAAATATGGCAAAAATACCGAAAAAATATTGTATATTATTTTTTCATTTCAATTTCATATTGGATCATAAAAGAGCATAACTAAACCGTTACTTGCCAAATAGAATTTTATATTTTGTATTTTTTGCTAGCTGTCAGCCGCTGTAATATCATATAATAAATCACAAGTTGCATGGTACGGCAGAGCAGAGAGGTCAAAGAGTTGGGTTGCCAAAAAGGAGAAAAGAAATGTGGAAAAAATAAGAAAACATTGCAACAATTGAGCGCAAATGGAAACGCAGCGGAAACGGAAATCGAAATGCCATTGGAGCAGGAATCGAGTTGTTTTCAATTTAACATTCAATGTTGGCGCTGAGATTCAGCATCAGGTTCACATTTTATTTTTTTTATGAATGTTATGAATGTTGCAGCAATTACAGCGAGTAAAAAAGGCGACTTGCCACGACTCATCATTATGTGCAAGTCTGATGTCCTTTTTTGGGGTTTTCTTTTTTGTGTACTTAATATTAATGAGTTGCTGCGAAATTAATTTCTTGACTTTCACTTGCTCTCCCTCCAAGTTGGAGGCCGTAGTAGTGGGAGCTGTCGCCGCCGCCTGCTTACCTCCTGCTACTTGCCACTTGCCACTTGTCACTTGCCAAGTGGGTCAACGTTGATTTTCGCCGTCGTTCGTCGACGGACACAGCTCATAAATATTCCAGAGGCACGCGCTTTGTGGCGCTCCCAATGCCAAACTGGGAAAAAAAATCGTGGCGACAAAGTTGTTGCACATGGCAAAGCCAAGACGGCAACAAGCGGTTGGCGGGGGGCGTGGCCGACATTGATTGAAAATAAATTCGTGTGAGCTGCATTGAGATCAAGTTGCTGCCGCTGACGTTGCACAAGGGTTCCTCACGGGGTTAGTGCCGAGTGAAATCTTAATGGAAACAACTTATTTTGACTTTGAAGATGCATTTCAAGATCCCTTACAAATGTCACGTAAACTCAGCATAAATCTGAATTGCTTACCCTTTATTCATTCGCAACTAAAGTTGGATTTTGTAAGTTTCAGAAACTTCTAAATACTTGTTAAGCAGTTGAAGAAAAAGGGTATCTCTAAGTCGAGCACTACTCAAATAATTAACAACTACGCCGCCTGAGCAGCAACATTTTCAAGCATTTTCAAGAATATTTTTTGGGTGGAGCATAATTTATGCAATTTTTGTCGTATTTCATCGAATTTCTCATTGGCGTTATTTCTTATGTTGCATTTTGTTCGTTCGCTTATCTGCCACATACACCGCGCACACATATATATGCATATTAAATACATATATATACATCTTGGTGTGCATATTTAATGATACTTTATTTTGGGATTTTACAGCTTGTAGCATGTCGTGCTGTGGGCGATTCGCATCGCATTGCTTCGAGACATTTGCAATTTATTGATTTCGAGTTCTTATTTAATTTTTCATCAATGCTTATCTGGTGAAACATGACGCTGCAGCAGTCAGAGATGCTCTTAAATAAATGATGATGAGCTTTAGAAGCACATTTCTCGAGTTGCTGAGTGAATTTCTCAAGAACATCTCAGCTTTCATCAAGCCGAGCACAGGCCATCAATTCTGGGTGCATTGGCTCCACTCGAGCACAAATCCTCGCCTTAATTAAGCGCATCTGGCTTCGGCTTGCCTTCCTCCATCTGCGTCTGCATAGTTTTGGAAACATCTCGTGGCCAAAAAGTTGTAACTTGTTTTTGGTTGCTACTTTGATTGCAATTTAATTAAAAAACTTTTGAAATCCATGTATTTTAGACTTGAGCTGCTCAACATGCTGGACTCGAAAGGGAGCTCGACTGGCAGATACCCTGAAATCAGCTGTTGAATTTATTGATTTATTTTTATTGAAACTGATCTTAAATTTACCCTTGGAATCATTCCAACTTTGATCGGCATGGAAGTGCAAATATTGAAATGATGGCGGACAGGCTCGAGAAGCTAGACAAAGAATTTTATGAGTTGTAATTGTTGCACTTCTAAATATATTATTGAAGTAGTTATATAAAACACAGCTTTAAGTAGCATTAACTCTACATCCTAAAAATGATCAGTTGGGTTTTGAATAATTGTTTCACAAATTTAAAGTATTTAGCTCTGAGATCAGTTAATTAATGTTAATGCTGATCAGGAATATTTATAATTGATGAGTTCATAATTGCTTCCTTCTGCCAGTTACATATCTTGGCACAGCAGCATTATGCCCCTTTTCACATTGTCAATGGCCTCAGCTTATAATTATTATCTATTATGGGGGGATGGATAGGGAAAGGGGTGGGGGGGGGGAATTATGTGGTCCACTGTCAACTGTTGAACTGTTGTGGCAGCCGCAAGGGCGAGGAACAAGAAAAAGCCACACGCCTCATTAGCTCTGCTTCTTGAGTTGCTTTTATATATTTTTGGGCCTTATCGGTTGCTATTTCAAGTGTGCTTCTTCTTTGTAATACTCGATTTCGCTTATCGTGCATTAAACCTACAAAATAAAGCCGACCTGCCTCCCTTCCCCTTTCGACAACTGCACTTTGAACTTTGTGTTTGCACTATCCCAAAAAATTTATCTCGTTGTGGCTTCCCAGTTGCTACCATTTGGCTTGTTGTTTGCTCAACTCAACAATTGCTCGTATCTGCCCCCCTCTCCAGTCCCCACATAAACTTGCCCCACCCTTCCCAGCGGTTCCCTTTTTCATTTGTAGCTGCAGCAATTTCCATTGTTGTTGCCGCCTCTAATGGACTCTAATGAAGCGAGAACTCAAACCGAGACTCCGACTCCGACTCCGATTCCGACCTCGAACCTAGCCGAAACGGTCAGCAGGTAGATTCTGTGTTCAGCTCATTTAATTCTTGGATTTGAGTTCGGTTTTGGTTGTGGTTTTGGGATCCTTTTGCGGCTGGCCAAGGAGTCGAGCAACTCTTCATGTGGCGTTAATTCATTATCCGCTGTGTGTGGATCAATTACAAGCTCAAGTGTTGTCTGCTCATCAGTTATCAGATCAATTTCATTCCCAGAATTCTGTTGGTGTTTACAATTGATGGATAATAATTACGTGCTCAGCTTGCGTACATTTATTTTTTGTATTCTTAATTTGACTGTCTGGAATCTTTGAACAGCTACAGTTTCTACAGCTAGCAATCGGCTTTAAAAATATAGAAATTGTTATTATTATTATAAATGGGGGAAAAAGCTAGCACTGCAACCTATAAGGTCTACTGTGCCTCCTTACTGAGCCTACAGCTCTTAAATCAACAATCAAATCAACATCTGACAATGGAGCTATGTAAGCTATAGCAACTCTCCTTACTTAAGCTATAATAATAAAATAAAATAAATAAATAATGAGATTGAAACCATAGTAACCCTAAATAACCCTAAATCAATTGAAAATGATTTAAAATATATTGGAGATATGCAGAAGAATGTAAGGGAGAAACACCAGCGACCTCAAAAGGTATATATATTCTTGATCAGCAACTAAACTCGAGGCTATCTAGTCGTATCTGTATGCTTTTGAGTGATTGCGAGTATAGATTCTCTTAATCCACATACAAATCACGATTATTTCATTTTATCGATAACTATTGCGCATATATCGATACAAATCGATTTGAGATACCAATAAATAACATAATTGTACAGATATACCATTCGAATTGATATTATCAATCTACTGCAAGCATTTCATTAAGATTGATTATTGAACAAACTAAAATGAACTAATATGAAGCGTTTATCTATTTAAAAGTTAATTTCAGTTCATCGATTAGTCGAGCATTTTACCATTTACAAATGTTTACCCAAAAGTGTTTTTAAATTGAATATTTACAACATGATTGGGGTATTCCAAAATGAATTTAAATTCATTTGAACTGCTGTTCACAGTTCAGTTTAGTTGACTTGCATCGGTTAATACATAAAGTGTCGTGGTAAATTAATGTTTTTTATGCTCTATGAAATTATTGTTTTGTGAATTGCAACGCTTGCAACGATAACAACAAAAAAAGTAATTAAAACTCGCAGATGAGATTCAGGCAGGCGATTAAACAAACCAAATTTAATAATTTATGCTGGCCAGCAAATGTTTACGCGCTATTCAAAATGCAGATTTCAACAGAGCAGAGCTTCATTTAATATATCAATATTTGCCTCGTTTCGGTTTCAGCCAAGTTATGGCGTGCTATGGCCAAAAAGTGTTGGCCATTCAAACGGATAATGCCACTGAACCAATTCAGGCAGAAGGTTTTGCGCAATCAAAACAATTCGGAGTTATAACGTGGCTACAAATTGAAAATCTGCCCATTTCAGTTTAGTTGCTTTGCCCTTCCCTTTGTCCCTTACGCCAGTTGTGCATAATTCATGTATTCTGGCATGCTTCGCAAATATTGGCTTAAATATTTTCGCTGATGTTTAACATGTTTACAAACGGTTTTAATTTTGTTGTCTCGTTGTCATTGTTGCTGCTGCCACTCTTGTTGACCTTTTGTTCAGGAGTGTCGTGTGTGTGTGTGTGTGGGTGTGGGTGGGTGTGTTTGGATGTGTGTGGGTGTATGTATGCATTTTATGGTCATTTTAATGGCCACGCCCCCCTCCTGCTGTGCGCCCTGCATTCGTTGACATATCGCATTTGGTTTGCTGTCATTTGACTGCATTTGACAGTAGTCCAAATTGGCTACGGTCAAATAAATTCACGCTGCCAAATGCAAAATGACATTTTATGCAGTAATATGCTGGGTTTTTTTTCAATACTTTTTATATACAGACATTGTGACAGTATAGTTGATTAAATATTTGTGTATCATAAAAAGTTGTTAGCCTAGACAGCGAGATATTTATTCGTTTTTTATTTATGAATGTGTCGGGGATGTGAAGTGTAATATATAAAAAACACTTGACTTGGAGCGAAAGACATATTGAAAAATAGATGAATAAACCTAAAATGAAGAGTGATATTATTATTACAATTGCGGATAGTTAGCACTGCGACCTACAAGGTCTATTGTGCCCCCTTACTGAGCCTACAGCTTTTCCATCAGTCCCAATTCCTGCACGAATGCTAGAATCTTTGTTGGGTTGAGGGTTTCTATGTCCCTTGGCCTCATGATATACTGCCCTAGGATGTAGCATCTCTTCCTGGTTAAGGCGACGCATTCTGTTAGGATGTGCGTCGAGGATTCCTCCTCGTATCCGCAAACCTGCATACATTGCTGCTGCAAATACCTAATTTGGTTAGTGTCCTGTCAATAGACCTGTTAGTATTCTGAGTCTATTCTTCCCCATGGATATCATTTGCTTAAATCGCTTTTGATTATAGCCACCTAGGAGACTTCTGGCTTGTCGGAGTCCTGGTGTCTCAGCCGAGCTCCGTTCCCGCATCAGTCTTTCTTCATCCCTGAAATATAGCCGTATTGTGTGTCTTCCTACGCCACAATACGGTTCAGGGCCTATCATGGGTCTCTCTGCCCCCATTCTTGCTTGAATGAACAGTGATAAATATGTTTTCCTCTAGCAATTCACATTTTTACTAAAGAAGAAACTTAAAATATTTAATTTAAATTTAATTTAAATTTATTGGCACACATTTGGATTTCAGTCATAGCTGTAACTAAAGCAAAATTTAGTAGCCAAATCATAAATGTTTGATTTCCCATTTCAGTTGGGATAAATTCGAAATTGTTTGCAGTGTTTGTTAAGCAATTTGGGTAAGAGCACATTATTTAAGTGGCATTGTAGAAGCATATCTAAACTTTGGTATGCCACAGATAATAAATTGTGATTCAGGTTTCAGTTGTTGCCGGTTGCTTTGGCGTTGGCTGGCCAAAAGGGCAACCGCAGAGCAACGTAAACATTGTACCGCATTGTTTCGTGGCAAGTCCGCATACAGCATTGTTAGCCATAAACTTGAAAGGACGCTTTTAGCCATTGGCCCCAAGGGACAGCTACCTTGTAAGTGGGTCAAAAGGGTTCTCGTTTTAGTTTCAGTTGTTGGTAGCACTTTCTGTTCCTCTCTCTGTTTTAGTAGTTTAATATACATAACTCGTCGTCAAATCCGCGCCCAGGATTTCCAGTTAACAATTCAATTAAGCCAACTACATTCGACAAACTCATTTGCAAATCAAATTTGCCCATAAACAATCAGCAATTTATGGCAGTTTCTAGCTGTACTAAAAAAGCACTCAGACATTGCATTCATAAATGAATTGAGTATTCGAGGCACCCGAGTTGATTGACAAGCCCGCAAAAGGCATCGATTAGAGAGGGGTAAGGTGGGGTGAGTGGGGGTCAACAATGAACTGAGAGCAAACCAAGCTCAGACAGACGATCGTAGAATGTAAATATTTGCTCATGTCGCTGTTGATTTGACCAACAAATTGGTCACGATCGTTAAACAGACGCCACCGCCTTGTTGTTCTCCGAATACCCTGTATTTCAAATTGCTCAAATGGGTAGTTGGCACGCTTATGCACAGGTAATAGTAAAGCAGTAAAAACTATCAGAGCTAATGGGTAGAAACCTCTAATTCAAATTTGTGTTGATCATGTGCAGAACCAGTTTTTCATTTTAACGATCACATCTGCGGTTGCAAATTTATCGATATGAATCGATAGGTCAGAATTTTTAACTGGCGTAAGTTTGTCAAAACTGAACTGAATTTTTCAAAATAAGAGTTTGATATTTAGATTTAACAACACTTAAAGTTGTATAGGCGATTCTGACTCGATCTTCAATATCAAAAAGTACTTTTAGGGACTGATCAAAACTTTCCTCAGCCAAAACTTTGTCAAAAAAGCATGCGTTTCTTAAAACCAGGGATTTCTTGATCATTTTTTGAACTCCAGATTAGTACGACACTTAAAGTTGAAAACGCAATTCTGGTACAGGGTAACTACAAGTCGACTTTGTTTGTGACTGGAAACTTGCTTATTGATTGTAGTTGTGGCTGCAGTTGCTGTTGCAGCTGCTGCTGCTGCTGTTTAGAGTGGGATCATTGTGGGTTCAACTACCTCTATCGATCGACAGACACAGAGCATGTGTAGCAGTGTGTGTGTGTGTGTGTGTAGTCTGTTTTGTTGGGGGCGTTGTGGCAAGTTCAATGCTTTGCACAATTGCCATTTGCCATTTACATTTTTTTCTCAGCGGAAGTGACGACAGTTGTCAGGAGTGGCTCACATCATTGTGCCAATTGCAGACCACACAGATAGCACCCATGGGGTTGGAGCAGGGGCAGCTGATGCATGCAACACATGTAGGTGGTGCCTGCCAGCAGCACTCATGATTTACTGTTACTCACATGCCCATCATCGTGGTTGGTGTCTTCAGCACTTACCTGCAACAGAGTAAGTTAAAAAAATAAGCATTAGAATAATTATAGTTGTAGTTTGCGGTGGGTTCAAACTTTGTTGCAATTGCCTACAAAGAGGGGGGAGTTGCAAGCTTTTTTAGCTGGAATTTAGAAGTCGTGGCTTATGGTCAACGAGTCCATTTCATTCCATTTTTATGCCTCGAGACCCAACAATTATTTCAATACCACGTAAAGCGCTTTATCTGTGAGCCACCCAGGCTGCAAAAATATGTGGCAAGTACTCCACTTACTCGACTGTTGCACATGCAACCAGCATTACCAGCATATAATATATCGCCCTCGACATTCAACTTGAGCAAATTCAATTACGTTTCAATAAACACCTTCGCTTTGTTGAGCATGATGAGCAATTAGTTGGGTTGTCAGCCAAGATTGGCATACAAATGGCGTGTCTCTAGATGAAAGAGGGAAAATTGTAGTCCTAACAAAGAGAGTGGGTGGTGCAGAAAGTTGAGGTGGATTTATAAGTATATACATAAAATACAGCCGAAGGCCTAGTTTAGCACTCGTTTATAAGACATTATGCTTTGTACTTGTTGCTATGTCAGAATTTTGTAAGTAAATAAATACTAGACACAATTTGCGGAGGCAGACAATGAATGTAAGTTCAGCTAGAGAGAAACTATGCCAGATGCCTTACCAATCTCTAACATAATGGGTATTTAGCGAACTATAGTTGTATAGATTACAAAACATATTCATTCCTAAAAACATTTCTTCTGCATTTTGATATATTCTATCAGTATATAGTTCCAAATATATTTGCTCTGCTTAAATTGACAGAGTTCAATATATTATGCGTATGGTGTCAAGTGGATCATTAATCACATTCATAACATTTAACACATTCATCACATTCATCACATTCAGCTCATTCACATTCGGCAAAGTATGAAAGCAATCATTTATTATACTTGACATGAGTTGAACACTAATTAAAATAAAATAGTTTCGCAGATAAGCTCGCAAGCTCAAGTGATTTGCATCCAAATCCAAACGAATCGACAGACTAACAACTATTTGTATGTTGCAGGGTATTTACTGATGTGTGGCAACAACACTTATCGTTTACCTGCCGCAATTGGCTGTCAAAAATACTTTTTGCTTAAGGCTTAAAAAGACACACACAAAATATGCGTGTGTGTGTGTGGGTGTGTGTTGCAACTTGTTGAGTCATGCGGCATTTATTTAGTATGCACAACGACTGTTGCTGTTGCTGTTGCTGCTGCTGCTGCTGCTTCTTCATGTGGCAAATGGGCCATCAATCAAGTGGCAAAAACGGATCCAATAGACACCAAACTGATGCCTCGCTGTCCGCACTTGGGCGTTGTTGTCAAATGCAATATTGTTGCAAATTGCTGTTTTTCTTTTTGTTGTTGTTGCTGCAAGTTGTTGGCAACATGTTGCACAGCTGCGTATGCTGCTTGTCAAATGTTTGGCAAGTGAAATGCTTGGCACGTTTACAACGTTTAATTGCGATTTAATGTAATGTATAACATTAAACCCAAGTTCAAGCTGTCTTCATCATCTATCTCTGTCTCTTTCTATATATTTCTATCTCCATCTCTTTCTATTGCTGTTTGTTGGTTTTTGCTTCCCAGGTTCCTATCACAAATTTATTGGCAACTTTCACGCAAACAATGCCGCAAAACTTTTACAGTCTGCAGACAGGCAACAATTTGTTGCATTTATTTTGAGCAGCAGCAACAACAACAACAACAACAAAATCAACATCAAAAATCACTTTTTAATATTTTGCTTTTGTTGCAATGATTTTCCATTATTTTTCTTCTTTGGCTTTTCTGGTTTGCCGCGTGGGCGTCAATTGACGGCACTTTAATTAAATTATTACTTGAGCAACAAAAAGCGTATAAATGTCAAAGAAGATTAAATACACTTAAAAAAAACAATGGGTTATTGTTATGAAAAATATATAATATAGTAGTTAAAACTGGCAGATATGTGAATCATAACAATATATGTAAATATTGAATGGGTTTGGTTTGCATAACTTGGCAAACCAAAAAGTTGTCTTAACAAGAACTCAACTTTACACTGATAATTTTATATATATATATCCACTCTGATCAAGAACCTATATATATTGATCATATTAACCATTTCATGTCACACACTTCATGTCCACTTCGGCGAGCGTATTATAAATAAATAGCGCATAAAAATTCAGCAATCGAAATTGTTTTTAATCCAGACAAAAAGACAATTAAGCTGCGCTATTGAATTATGCATGCCACATGTGTGCTTCGACCTGCTGTTGCAAGTTTATATAAATACATTTTTTTTTTGTGATTTTTTCTTGCTGACAAGCTATTTTTTTAATTGCCACAGCAATGACAGCGGCCACTGCAGCAAAAACAAGAGCAGCAAAATTGAATGTTGCAAATTGCCAAAAAAAACAAAACTGAAAATACAGCTAATTGCGGCGCTGATTTGTTACTTTTTTATGTTTTTTATATGGATCCGGAATAAACTTGATATCCAATTATATATAAAAACTTGCACATTTGTGTATTTAATTATTTAAAGAAACATTTTTTATCAATTGCCTGATGCTAAATGGGAAAATGAAAATTAAAAAAAAAGAAAATCAAATTAAAAATCCAATAAAAAAATATTTAATGAATATCGCAGAATAATTGCCTGATTTAGTAGACATATCTTTTCCGCTCGTATGTATTTATGCGTCTGTTTCTTTGTTTGTTAACTTTTCGGTGCTTTAGTTAATAACCCATTTAGGCCATTTACCAAGTCCAATCTTCAGCTGCAGCAAATGGGGCAAATTGAATTGGAAAGTGTGAAACGCCTTCGCCTTTGACAATTTAGGTTTTTTGTCTGGGCCAAGCCCCACAATTGGCAACAGATTTTCCTATTCAGCTAACGGTAAACGCACAAAATAATATGCAAAATGTCGATGCCACAAAAGTGACAGGCAGTCAAAGAGGCAGATAGAGAGAGGAGTGGCAAGAACAAGAGGGGCAAACATGCCACACAGTTCAGGCCTCGAAACCGAGACGTCTGTCAAAAGTGGGCACGCGACAATTAGCACATCATTGACACATGTGCAACATGCCCAGCAACACACAGTCACACACAACACACACACATACACTCACACACAACACACACACATTTCGTGTGGGGAGAAAATTGGTCTGCGGTCTGTGCAGCGCATAATTTTGTCGCCTTGCTCCGACGAGAAATGGAGCATTTTATGCTCCAATAAAAATAATTAAGTGGCGTAATTGATAATGTCTTTTTTGTTGTTTTTGTTGGTCTTGTTGTTGTCTTTCCCATTTCAAATTTCTTTATTTTTTTGTTGCTTATTTTGTATTCTGTTTGTGCGCTTGGCTTATGTCATAATTTCGTGTCTTTTCTGTGACTTTATTTATAGGGTGTTGATCTCGGTTTTTTTTTGGTGTTTTATTTCTGTGTGTGAAGCGTGACAAATTTATGGAAAGTGATAAGCAAAACGCATCCAATTTCAATTGACGAGTTTCAACATTCAGTGATTATTGATAATTATACATATTATTTTTATTGTTCTGATTATTACAGCAATTTGGAAGAAATGCTGGAGACGAGTTGTGGCAAAGAGACGTGTAGTTGCATCTGTTGCACAGTTTGACTCTCGCCTGATAAAAACATTAATTGCTACCAAAATGTGATACAATTTAAGGAAATGTGCCACATAAACATACATATATATGTATATTTCTATATCTAAGACAAAACTTAAACAGCCAATTAGATGGTCTTTAAATGCTTTTACTTGAGCATATCCACATGCTTAACACAGTTTTTGATTCATTTTGATAAATCGACCGGATTTAGTAGCTTACTTATTCTGTATTTTGCTGTTTTGATTAAGCATTCGAATATATTTGGAATAATATATGGGCAGATCGATTGGCTGACTAGCAGCTGGCTCGATGCCAAGCAGATTGCTGGCCCGTCAAACTAATGATTATAATAACAAGTGAGAACGACTAGTTTGGGTAAGCCGAATACATTTTACTCTTGTAGACTAAACTGATGTTCGTACTTTGCAATATTTGTACGTTTTTAATAAATAAGTTTAGATCTGAGCTATTTGTCTTGTTCTGAACTTGGGAAGCTAAAGAATTAATTCGCTATACTCAGAAAAATAATCTCTCTGAAATTTAGATAATCGCCCAAAAATTATAAGGTTTTTTGCTGTTAGAAATAATTTGATATGTTAAAGCTTATCTGTCAATCAAGAAAATGTACATATTTAATGGATACTTCGTAACAAAATTCGAATACCTCCTGCTAGCCAATAAAACTAAATCCATATATATATATAGTTATGCTCACATTTCGCTACATTTACAAACATTGACTTATCGAGCAACTGATTTCCTTTTAGTTGCCTTTTACTGGGCTTCTGCAATGTTTTTGGCATGTTCTCCGCTTTGCTCTGCTCCATTCACAAATACTTTTAAGCTTATTTTTTACACTTGACGTGCCCTCGAAGCATTTGGGTTGAACTCCAAACTGACACCAAAGTCGAGTCTTGTTTGTGTAGGGCTTGTGTTTTTGGGGCATTTGACATGCTGTTGCCCAGCACTTAGCTCAGCGTCGATGGAAAGATGGAAACTACACAAAAAACGGAAAATGCTAAAACAAAAATAAAAAAAAGCTTTGATATGCTCTGGAATTGACAAGATAATGCAATGTGGCTGCTGCCCATGCGAAACACGACAGCAAAAACTCAAATGCAACAGCAACAACAACTACAGCAAAAAGCAATTTCAAGTGCAGACTCGAAGCAATGAACTTTAGTTACGCACTGCGTCCACCTACCCAATCCACAAATGACAATCGACAGTTTTTTATTCCATTATTTAGCTGCTTATCTCTATCTGTGTACACGCAGCAAAATGATCTCACTGAGTTTTGGAAATTAGCCAAACTTCTAGCGCCAAGGGACACTCAACTCATTATTTAATTTCTAATTCAGTGCAATCCTTTCTAATTTTCAGAAATTTAATTTTCTCATAAAATTAATTTTGAAGATAAGTTTTTAGTTTTTTTCAGAGTGTATCTGCATCTGTAGTGCTGACTCAACATATCCGTAGCTGTATTTGTGACCACATACTCAGATATCTAAGTGTCAGTCTAGTTGTCAGACTACGACCAATTCAGTAGACCAAAATGACTAAGCTCTAAGCAAATAGAGAACAACTACATATCTATGTTATATATACATAGGTGTATATATATATACATACATATATACACATATATATGTATAATCTGTCTGCTTATCGAACTGAGCACAAAAAGTATCTGTCCTGTTAATTAGATATGTCTAGTTGTTAGACTGCCATAAATTCAGCAGAATATAAAATAAACAAAAAACTACATTTTAAGTATACCTATATACATATGTATTATATGTATGTATGTACAGCATACTTCAACATAATAAATAAATAATAATAAAATAGATGATTTCATTATAGTTGTCATCATTGCTGACAGAAAAGGCAGCTGCCTAAGAAGCACAACTCAAGCAGAGCACAAACTGGGACTAAAATGAACTCAAACATTCAAATAAGTTAAGTATATTATATACTAATAACTGAATAAAATAAAAGCTGTAAAATGTGTAGAATAGTAAGTGTATTTTTATACAGAAAATGCCACTATCAGGTAGCCTTCTATATGGCTAAAGGTTGTCAGAGTATCTGGTAGTCCAGCTCTGTCTCGACTAGATTATTTGAGCTTGTTTAACTTAATTTGAATTGAGCGAATTATTTTAATTGTTATTTGCCTCAATATTGAAATTAGAGTCATTTGTTTAATGATTTGAAGCTAAAGCTTGCACAGACAGACACGCACAGCTCAAATGGATGATGCCCAGTGAATTTTCACAGCGAGCAGATGGAAAACTGAGTCAACAAATTGGGAAACGATATTCTGAGCGGTTTCATGGGGGCTGCGCACAAATTGACTCAATTTAAATATCGATTAACAACTGCTGCTGCCGACGTCGATATAGCTTCAGCTTGCCCAGTTCAAAGTTTCTTTTGTGGCGTGACAAATGTTTGCCTATTCAGTGACAAAAGGACGGGCAACAATGGGTTAACATGCGTTAAGTGTGGCAACTGCATTCGATTAGGTGTCAATAAATCTTCAACGGCTCCAACAAAGGGTCAAACAACAGTTGACTAATTATGCAGCCACGCCCACCTCTGCTTTTTTCTTATTGTGTGTGAAACTTTCAGTTTTTGCTTTTGTGTTCAAAATAAATAAAAATATTTGCTTAATATTCAGCCACTTTTTCGACTTACATATTTTTTATTGCTGTTTTGAATTTTTTGGATTATTTACGAGTGTGTTTACATTGAGCTTACGTTAAGGCGGCGCTGAGTGGCCGACTTAAAGTCATAAAAATCTTAAGGGCGTAACGTATGCAAATATTGACGAAGCCAGCTGAACAACTGACCGAATGATAAACTGATCAATTGACTCTATTTTGAGAAATGGCGCCTTGTTGTCGGTGGATTTTGGACAGCTTGTTGGCCATAAAACCATAAACAGAAGTCAACTACTGTGGGTCACAAGAGTGAAAATTGTTTTTTATTATCGATAGTAAAAATCATATATATATATATATATCTCCCCCCACTCCCCGCTTAGATATATAAAAACACATAAAAACTCTTTGGGCTTTCATTGTGTCAAATGTCGCCTCAAATGCGCTGCATCAAGTTTTATGGCTCAAGATTAGAGGTTGAGTTCTTTTATGTGGCTGCCTCTTTGTTGGGTGCGTGTGGCAAGTGAAACGACAAATCAAACTGCTTAATTGGGTTTGTTGGGTAGTCATCATATGCCCCCCTTCCCCCTCTCCACCCCTTGAAGCATTGGTTGCGTGCCACAAACATCAAAATGCTGACAGTTTTGAAGTGTGTGTCACATTTGGGCTTCTTTCCTTCAGACCCAATTTATTTGAAGCTATTCTGCGCTGCGTGTGTTTAATGAATGGGCGTTGCCAAACGGGGCATGTCATGACTGGTTGCATGTGGCATCCACTTGGACCACTGACCATGACAAGTGCCCAGCCAAGCCAAGGCCTGCTGATCTTCATCTTCATCGCTTTGATCTTGGGTCAGAGTTCGTGCCCAGCTCCGATGTGCCTCCATTGTGCGGAGGCAGCTGCACAAGCTGTCAGCTGAGTTGATGTTGCAAGCGCCGTGTCTAATTCCAAATGGCTTTTCAACTTGTCTGCTTTGCTATGCGAAGTGTATGCGAAGTGTTTGCTCTTCACATTTAAGCACCTATTGCTTATAGCTTATTGAGTCTCATGTGAACTTTGTAACTCATTGAAATAGACAGCTTCGAGCTCATAAGCTATATATATTCTTGATCAGCATAAGAAAAGCAGTCTGTCTGTCTGCCAACTAGACTATCTGACTTATACTTGAAATATATCGTCAAAAATAATTGTTTCATATTTAATAAACTTTATTTCACACTACAATTTTGATGTCAGTCGATGGACTCTAGTGTACAAGGCATGTAATATGGCTAAAGGCAAAAGTTCTTTCCTGTTTTACTTTTCCCTAGAAGTATCTTATGACAGCAAGTAGAGAGCGATCAATCTTAATGGGGTCTAATACTCAGTTATAACAAACGTGTCTGTTAAATATAATTTAATTCAAAGAATCCACAGAAGCATGTGGAAGATAATGCATTCGAGTTGGCTTTTTGTATGGGTAATAATCACTCTGACCAAGTTCGAGAAGCCGATAAGATTTGGGTATGGGGAAAATTAACGCTATTTGAGGAACGATTTGTGTTTTTAAGATTTCTCAAAGGAAGTTGGACCATAAAATATCGATTTACTCTAATCGTCAAGAAATACATGAGCAGAAGTTTGGCAGAAGGATTATTTATTTATTCATGGAAAGAAACTTGCATTAAGTGTTTGGGTGCGAATCAATTAGTGATCAGAGTTCACAGTCCTCATATCCGTCTTGATTGATGAAAGAGGTCTTCTGCAAAATTCCCGACATATTGTAAATGTTCTTTTAGTCTTATCAATCAATCACAAACACAAACCATAATTTTTGTAAACGGAGATTTTAATCTTAGATTAAAAAGGTATTCTTCTCCAGAACTTGGGCACATTAATGAACTGTGCCCTTTTATTCCAAGTTAATTTAAAAAGAGTTAAGAAAAAGTGTTGCCATTTCAGACTTATTCTAATTTGTGCCAGTACTCAATCACTGCCACAGCGTGTGAAAATAATTGCAAACAATTATTTTTCTTGAGCCTTTTTCATCATTCTTTGGTCACATTCGCCATTTAACAAAAAACAAAGCAGACCCAGAAGGAAAATGTATTTTCTTCACTTTTCCTTTTGCAATTGCAAATTCTGCGATAAGTTTTCACTGTTTTGTTTGCCTTTTTTTCATCTCTCTATTTATGGCTGGAAGCAAACACTACAAAGTTTATTATTTCATGTCAATTGTCGGCTGCTTTTTGTCAGAGTGGGCAAAGTCTGGCCACACTGCTTCCATTTGCATATATGGTTATTTATTGTTGGCTTTTTGGTTTGGCTTCGAACTTTTGCTGTCTGCAAGATTCGAGTTCTAATTTATGGCTGACTTTACTTTACTTTAGCTCGAATCGAAGCAGCTGCCATAAATTGCAGGCCAAATTATGACACAGAAATGTTGCAGAGCATTGCGGGGGCACGAATTGTTTTTTTCTGTCTATGATTTAATTATGTTGCAAATTAGAAGCAAGACTGCGAAACTGCAAATGCATTCAAGGCAAAAAAGAAAAACAAAAGCAGCTGACGAATGACAAAAAAACGAGAAAAAGCAGAGACTAAACTTGCCACACAACATGTGTATAGCCCCGGGATAAAAGCAAAAAAAAAACACAAAAACAGAAAAAAATTCATGAAACGTCAGTGGAGTCATCAACAAGAACATCATGATGATGATGGGGCAAGTTACCAGTAGCATGTGAAGCGCACATAGAAACTGACATAAATTCAGTTAGCTGCGTTGCATAAAAAAAAAATGAAAACAGATATAGAGAGGGAGAAAAAGAATCATGTATCTAATAGATATCATCTCGATGGTCGTCGCCAGTTGCCAGTTGCCAGGCAACATTGTATAATTGACTGACTGACTGGCTGACTGGCTGAGAGACTGACTGAAAGACACTTACTGAATGATTCAATGCGTGCTGCACTTGGCAACTTGAGCTACGGCTACTGTGTGCGGCATGCAACCAATAGATACTCAGATACACAGATACACAGATATACAGATAG
This sequence comes from Drosophila neutralis, assembly GCA_035044385.1. Lineage (NCBI taxonomy): Eukaryota > Metazoa > Arthropoda > Insecta > Diptera > Drosophilidae > Drosophila > Drosophila neutralis. Next base: position 1,549,041 of record JAWNME010000344.1, read on the forward strand.
CAGTTGCAGTTGCAGTTATGGTCTGTTCGCCCGCATATTCAATCCGTTTACGTCATGGCGAGATTTTGACAGGGGTTTCATCGTTTTAGTGTTGCCCTTTTTGCTTGTCAATTAAAACACATAGCATTTGTGTGCCACACCAATCGCTGTGTGGGTGGCTGCAACAATTGGGAAGCAAATACATATACATATATGTATAGATGATGTAGATGATGAAATATTGCATTCGTTCTCTGTGGCAAGCAATTAACGCTAGCAATAAATTACGGCACAAGTATACAAATAATATAGGGGCAGTCCAAATAGAAATAAGATTTAATCTGGTTTTGGTATTGATTTGAGAATAGTTGTTTTTGCTTTTGCTGTGAATGAGGGTTTTTCAGATTTTGGCTTGCATTTATTTTTCAGCTTGCTTATATTTTGGGAGTAATTGAATTTATGACCATGAGAAAAGTTATATTCTGATACCCTGAACAGTTTGAAAATGTGTAATAAAGTTGTGCAAAAGTATGTTAAGGGCAGAAGGAAGCATGTCCCAGCCCATAAAGTATATATATTCTAGATCACCATCGAAAGGCGAGTCGATTTAGCCGTGTGCGGTTATCCGTCTGTATGAAGAAGTTGATATCTCCAAATTTGAAATACAAATTATGATTTACCCTAAGCAGATCAAGTTTATTTTATTTCATCGCTAAGTTTTGTCCGTTTGCCAGATATCTGTCAAAATGGATTAGCGATGTCAATAAAAGCCACACTTATTTTTAAGAAATATCTGTTATGCATATGCTTTGACTGGGCATTGATATTCTGTGACAATTTTACTAACATTGACCTTAAACACGGAAGAAAATCGAATTTTCTTATTTAACAAATTGCTCAGCAGCAAGATTTTTCTGCATATTTTATTAAGTTATTTATTTGGACATGTTTATACACACAAAGTATCGTCCATAGGAATCTGTTAACAAACAAGTGGCAGATGCGTCATAAATCTACCCAAACGATCAGCTTCAAATTGTTGAATTTATGTTGCATTTAACTTTTAACAAGCAACATTTTTACATGGCTCATTATTTTGGCACCATTAAAATCAGCTCGGTGAACTCCACTTGTGTTTTAATGATGTCCACACGTTGTTAGTTTTGTAATATTTCTTCTTCTTTTTTTTGTTGCCTGTCAACTCTTGGGAATTTGTCGCTTTTTGCATTTGCTGAAAAATATTCTGTGCTGGAATTTTCATGAAATTTCGTCGATTGGCTTCATTTGCTGCTCGACATGCGCGTTGGGCTTCATTAACTCCTGTGTTCCTCCTCTTTCCTTTTATATTTCCACTTTGACATTTGCTTAGATGGCAGTCCAACGGGGCGAGCATATTTAATGGATTGCCAAAAAGCTTCGACCTAGCTAAAGTGGGCAGCCCCTCCTCTGCTCCTCCCTGAAACACACTGAAGTAGTATTGCCCTTAACACTTGAAGGCGTTTTTTGTTTTTAGACAAAATTTGTTAAGATAAGAAAAGAAATTCTAAAAATTAGATGGGCTTGCTGCAAGTTTAAGAAATGTTTTCCATTATTAAAAAATCATTTCTAAAAAGTCGAAATGCATATCCTGATCCTTGTTACAATTTAAAAATTTGAGATTTATTGGCTCGGCTTTTATATTAGAGTTTAAATATGATCCAAAATCCAAAATCTACTTTCTGAATAAAAGATTTTTCCTGAGTGTACCCAAAAAAAGTGTGTCATCAAATCAGCCGAGAAAAGCAGAACACAAATATAAAGTGAAAATCTCTAGACTTACTTTGTGTGCCGTTCTCAACCCGCTTCTCTCTTGCTCACTCTCTCTCTCTCTTACTCTCTCTCTCTCTCTCTCTCTCTCTCTCTGTCTATCCCCTTTTCTCTGTCAGGTATTACCAAGTGCAGGCCTTTTGTTTATGCCAGCGGCAAATTGCTTTGTTTATACTTTTGTGTAGGCAGTTGTTGTTATTGTTACATGTTTATTGCAAGTAAAAAGTGCCACTTGCACTCGCAGTAACAGCTGCCTCAAGGGAACGGGGTGCAACTGTGGCAAGTGTGGCATTGGCCCGGCCATTGAACCTCACTCGGCTGTCGATGCAACTTTTCCGATTACTGAATGTGCAACAACAACTTCTTTGAAGTAAGTCAGCCAAACTTTGCTGCCTGTTTTTGTGTCTGTGAATAAACTTCTTATCTTTTCAAGGTGTCATTCGATTTATGGCTGCCTCTTAAGCTAATTGAAGCAAAACATTCAACCACATAAAAGTGCAAGTCATGTGCAGCAGTTAGAAAGCAAATAAATGGATTCAGAATGCATTTGAAGAGAAATTTCGAATTTAAATTGTAGTTAAAAGGAATAAGAAAAGAAACCGAATCGGACAAACAATAATATTAAATTTAGATTAGGTTTTATGTGTTTGACTTTTGTGTTCATCATTTGTTTATTTTATTGTTTAAATTATTGTTGACTTAAACAAGCAAAGCAAATGAAATAAATTTGAGATAAATAAGTAAAAGGAAGCAAATGCGAATCTTTTGTGATTTGGATAATTGCTCAATGTAAATAATAAATAGATTTGAAACCAAAAGAGTCCTTTGTGCATTTGCCCATTACTCCACGGCTCATTATGAATATTTATTTATTATTGATCCCCAAAACCTATAAATAATATTGCGTAATACTTGAGCGAGGATTTGCCTTAATCACTCAATCAGTTGGACAACTCAACTGCGTTAAGAATATTCACAAGCAAAACTCAATTTGTAGGTTGCTTTGGTCGAGAGAACTCAGCTGGGAGATACCCTGTTATATGCCTACTCGATTTTCTTTCTGACTATTCCTTCTGTGCCTGTGACATACTTCTGCAAAATGTCATCATACCCTTAATGCCCATTCTTAATGGGTTCGGGGCATAACAAGATTTTCTTTATTTCCGTTGCTGTAGACGAGAAAAGTGTGTAAATAATTAATGCGGGTATTTTATGAAAATGAAATGGAAAGCAATCTGAAATCTGAAATCTGAAATCTGAATTATTGCTTTTAATGAGTCTTTCTGCCTTTATCTGCCTCATTTTTTATGGCGCTTACATGCATTAAATGAAGTGTGCATCGAATAATGCCGTTAAATGTAACTGATAGCACAATTTTCATTTGGTCTCTATATTGATTTCGTTCGCATTTCGACACATTTCCACTTACCCAAATATAAAGCAATATTATATAACGTTAATCTGCATATGATGAAATTGTACGCAACTGCAACGCATGAAAACTGAATGGGGCAAAAAGACACTTACAACAATTGCTCAACACTCGAAAGTAAAGTCAACTCAGACATGTCCACTTCGCATTTGGGCCATGTTTCGAGCGTGACTTTAACGCATGCATTTGTTTTTGTTGTTGGCCCAAAATCGGATTTGAAGTAATTACAAATAAAAAATACTCACGAGCCAATTGAAATCGACGGCCCAGCTAATTTGTTTTGGCCAACAGACCACACAAACAAAACTCGGACAAAAAAGAAAAAAATGTGAAAAAAAATTGGAAACTGATTAATGAGCAGGAAAAGCCGTTTGCGGCGGAAAATTGAAAAGCCAAACGCATTTCGATTGTTTTTCTTCTCGTTTTCTATTGATATTGGCCGAGCTGTTTGTATGTGTGTGTGTGTTTGGTTTTTTTTGGTAAGAACAAATGATGTGCCGGCCAATTGGACAGGCTGCAATCAAAATGAAGTTACGTCCACGTGGCCATTAATCAAGTTTTGGCCATGGCTTCAATCCGTTCACAAAAACACGAAGAAGACGAAGTGGAAGAAGACGCAGAAGAAACAATTTAAAAACAAATTAATAGTGTGGCATCAACAACACAAGTAAGAACAACAATTGGGCACCTGGGCAAAGAGTAGAAAGAGGATGAATTGGGTGTTTCCACATTCAATGTTTAATTAGTTTACATAACAAAAGAAATGTTCTCATTGTTGTTGTTTTAGTTGTTGTTGTTGTTGTTGTGGCAACCGCGGGCGCATTGAAACAGTGTCTGCCATCGACTACAATTAAAGCCGCAAGCTGAGCAGGCAACCAAAAAACAAAAATGAAACTGAATCAAAAACGAAACTTGCACTTTGAGCGTTGCCCAAAAATACAATGTGGCCTTCAGCGGGTTAAACACACACAGAGAGAGAGAGAGAGAGAGAGAGAGGGAGATGGGGAGTGGCTGCCTGGAGTGCAGCCCCAGGCAGCAGATCCTTTTGTCAAAGGACCTCAGGCCCATTACCAATGAGTAGCCCGAAAGACCGCCCCGAAAGCCTTCCATTGCAAATAATTAAAAATGTGCGGCCAACAGCCAGCAGCAGTCAGCAGCCAGAAGAAAACTGCTGTGAAAATGTGCTGGAAAATTGTGGGCAAAACAAAAATGGGGAGAAAAAAATTAAGCACACAAAATGAGAAAAAGTAGTATAAATTGCTGTTAATGCAAATAAAATGCATAAGTAATATAAAAAGCGAGAAAATCCAGTTGGAAAAACCAGACTAAAGTACACTTAACCCAATGCAATTCTTTGGATAAGAGAGAACTTAAGGTGCATTAAGGAGTTGGCGCTATATACGATATAGTAATTACAACATGAACAGATTTGATGGATAGTGAAAGGCAAAAGTAGTGCAAGGGAAAGCTATGAAATGGAAAAGCTTGAGGGCAAACTAGAAGTAAGAATGTTAAATATGTATAAAATACTGAAACACAGTTGTTTCAATATTCATTCTCGAATAAAGCAGCTTAAACTAAGCTCATAAATGCTTGGCTTAAGATTTTTTCTGTTTAGAAGCAACATTTCTAATAAAAAAATTATCTGTTAAGGAACTTATAATACTTTCATCAAGATTAAAGAAATTCTTTTTGAATTTCCTGGATCCGTTCAACCGATTCATATCTCGCTTCCCGTTCCCGTTCCTGTTCTGAAAATCAATCGGATTACGGTTCAGATTTGACGAAACTGATATTCATACGATATGTTTTTGACATAAGATATTTGTTCAACTCTGCGTTATAGAACCTTTTTGTGGAAATAATGAACAAAGTTCCTTGGCACAAAAGGCAAAAAGGGAGGGGGAGGGACAAGGGGCAGCGGGGTCAGCGGGGTCAGCAACGTGTTTGTCGCATATTCACCAAATTTTTAGTTAATTAAAACTAAAAGTGAAAATGCGCAAATTGCGGTTAGGAAAAAGCGCTTTGGGCTCAAAGGCCCCCCCAAGGCCCCAAAGTGGCGATAAGCGACGAAAACCCAAATGGAATTCAGAAAAGGAAGTTTGAGTGAAAAATGCTCAAGGAAAAGAGAAATTTTGAAATTCGACACGACTAAATCTAATGGAATAAATACGCGAATATGGAACAAGCAGAAAGCAATTTAATATGCAACAAAAAATGAACAAAAATGAACAAAAATAAACAAAAATAAATAAAAATGCGAATGCAAAAAGTGGTTGCATAAACGAAAAACCATAAAGAGAAAAATGGAAAATCGTCGTTTGTTGGCTGCACGAATGGGCGAAACGGGGAGTGGAGGTTAGGGGCGTGTCAAAGCAGCTTTTTGCTTAGACCCAGTTGAGTGGACAAAGCCAAAACTAACATATAGTAAAAGAAAAGAGCTCTTGGCTAAAAAACTGCTGCCACTGCCTGGTTAGAGAACCTTATCGCATTTGGGGTGACAAAAAATTAGCAGTGCTTGAAATGCCACGAATCTGCGCAAAGCTGGACAGGTCCGCACAAAACTGGACAAGACTTGGAGTCCTGGGCATACTCTGCATGCTGACTGCACACACACCCAGATGGGATAAAAGAGGAAGAACAATAGAGTGACATATTTGTACAAGGGAATTCCATAATCTCAACACAGCTTCTTGACAGTCCAAAGAATAGATAATAATTTGATTTATATCTGATAAACTGGTGTAGAGTATACAGATGTGGCTACAGTGCATCAAAGCTTATTAGGCACAGTGTCAAAGAAAAAAAGTAATTGCCTGCCATAAACTAACCATTCATTATTTTTCAGAAATTCCAAAGACAGATGGTAGGTACATGTATTAAGCACCAAAGTTAATATATGACCCCAATACACTGGGGTTTCCCCACCCGCTAGGTAGAGTTATGTAAAAAAGTACCCTATTTTGAAGGGAAATTTAATTTGGATCAGTATAAATAAAATAATATATTTGCATTATAAAAACTTAAATAAGGATGTTAATACTTAGTATGATATCCTTTAGCCTTAACCACTTCCCTTAACCTATTATTCATGGAAGATACCACCTTCCTGGTAGCTTCTGGGCTGATTCTGCTCCACTCATCCCGCAGAGCATTTTTGAGGTCTTCTTTGCTGGATATTCTGTTCTTCCGGGTGTTATTTTCCAGCAGAGCCCACAAATTCTCAATAATATTTAAATTTGGAGACTGGGCAGGTGGAATTATCAAGTGGGGGCGGTTCCTCATAAGCCAGGACTGTACTATCTTGGCCTTATGCTTGGGATCGTTGTCCTGGTTGAACCGGAAAGTACGTCGGATTCCTACCTTCTCGGCACTTTGGAGTAAATTTTCCTTTAGTATATTGAAGTACACATTCTTGTCCATTGTTGTTCAAAAAATCACAAAATTCTGGAATCCGGCTGACGAGATACATACCCATGAAATGTCACTTCCTCCACCATGCTTGACTGTTGCCTTTACGTGTTTGGGATTTAGGTCAGTATTGGACTGTCGCCACACACAATTCCGTCCGTCTGAGTGAAAAATGTTGAATTTGGACTCATATGCAAATATAACTGTGTTCCAGAACTACAAATCCGTGCCCAAGTGGTTTTTGGCGAACGTCATCCAAGTCCCTTTATTTTTCACGCTTATAAAACGCTTCTTCCGTGGTACTCGGGCATTAAAGTCAAGATTGCGCAGAAACATGCACACAGTTTCCACACAGCACTTTTTCCCCATTTCATCCTCCACCTGTTGAGCCACTTTTGGAACCGATAGCTTGGGATTTCCCCTTATTTTCCTGATGATCCTTCGCTCCTCCTCTTCGGTGAAAATCTTGTTTGGTGCCTTTCTGCCCTTGCCCTCAATCCGATTTGCGTCGACGAAGCACCGAATGATGTTATTCACAGTTGAGTTGCTCAGATTGACCATTTCAGCTATTTTGCGATGTGAATATCCGTTTTTGTGGTGTTCCAGGATGAGTTTCCGTAGTTCAATGGTAGTTTGTTTGTCCATAGTCCTTTTTGGCTTATTGCATCCGAGATGCAGGATGAAGTTAAACTGACTACGAAGGATTGGTCTACTTAAACCGAAAATACTCAACTTTAGGTAAAAAAATCCGGGTTTTATGGCACCCAGGTGTCCATAATGTACCTGATCAAAATAAGCTGTCCCCCTCAAAATAGGGTACTTTTTTACATAACTCTACCTAGCGGGTGGGGAAACCCCAGTGTATTGGGGTCATATATTAACTTTGGTGCTTAATACATGTACCTACCATCTGTCTTTGGAATTTCTGAAAAATAATGAATGGTTAGTTTATGGCAGGCAATTACTTTTTTTCTTTGACACTGTGCCTAATAAGCTTTGATGCACTGTATATAGACTAAGTGGAGAGTTTTTTCTCGACTCAAGAATTTAAAAAAATAACTTAGATGGCCAAATAATTGTTCTCATTATTTATCTTATGCACTTAAGTGTTGCACAAAGCCTGTCTAAATATATATAATTCATTATATATTTATATAAATTGTATGTCAGGATGACATTATAATTTATTAGTATTCATTTAGAGTGTAAACATAAATCGCTTGTGTGCGGCGTGGTTTTTAAGTGCAGGTGGCAGCTGCCTCCACCCCAAAGATTGCACTTTATATGGACCCAAAGTGAATTTGATTAAAATTTATGGAAATTTTATAATCATAATGAAATTACTGCTGCATAGAGGAAACTGATTGGTTAGTATTCGATTTGTTAGGCTTATGTGGCTTATTTTAATCAATTTTAAATATACAAAATTAGTTTGATAACTATATGCTCCGAATTAGCAATTGTATATCATTATATTATAATTTGTTTGATAAATAAACTGATAGCAGAAAAATGCCGAGGGTAGCTAGAGAACTTTAGAAGAAGCTGGATCATGAAGGAAGTTGAACTGAGTTGCATGAGATTTATCAAATTGTTTCCTTGAGATTGAACTAATCATTGATCATTAATCTCTATTTGTTATTTTTATTGGAAGTCTGATTATTCAGTTCAGCATTCAGTTTTTATAGAGCTCTGTTAATGTGCGATTGTGCAGATGTTCCCATTAAAGCAGTGCAAATGAGGAGAATCAGGGATTAAACAAGTAAAAGTTCGGTTTAATTTTCATCTGTTCATCTGTGTGCATATGAGAAGAATCCGAGTTTTAACGAGTACAAGTTTAGATGAGGGTTCTAATGGGGTTCTGTGTTTAACAGTGTTATTTCCGCTTGTATATATGCAAAGATTATGGCACAGCTTTTAATAGTTGTATGCAAGTTTCCACAATTTTTTAATAAGTTTGCTATTTTAACTTAACTTTTTCTGGTTTTCCTTTTTTTGGTATTTTGCTGTTGGCTTAAAATAAAATTTAAGAATTGCAGCCGGAAACTATGCAAATTTCACTCTTGTTGACCAGGAAAGCAGCGACAAAAATGCGAACACATTCGCCAGCAAATAGCAAATAGCAGATAGCAGATAGCAAAAAGAGGCTACAAAAAATGCAGATTAAGTCAACAACATGCCCAACACCCACAAGAGAGAGAGAACGAGACAAATAGGAGCAGATAGAGAGAGAGAGAAAGAGTGAGAGGGATAGAGCAGTAGATGTGGAACAAATGATAAAAAATGTGGCAGCCAGCTGGTGACGGAGCCAACCTCTAGATATAGCCATAACAGCACATATATATATACATATGTATACAGATATATATATTATATATAGTAAACAAGTTAGAATGCTACAGTAGAGAGTGCTCGACTTGCTGATACTCAGTTAAATAGATTAGCGGTCTTGCTGATAGCAGTTTGTTAATCGATAAATCAAATATTGATATTTGTACATGCGAACTATTATTCCAAAATGAATGTGTCTGGCTTCTACAAGTTTTTGAGAGCTGGCTTTTATATAGAAAAGCCACATTTTTCTGTCCTTCTGTCCACCCATTTGTCTGCCTATCTGTCTGTTGTTCCTTTTTGTTACTTTCGCCACTTAACACCCAAAAATGTTGTGCAGTGCAACAGAAGAGATGCAGAGATGATGTAGATAGCGAGAGATATATGAAGATAGCAGATGCAGCTACTTGTACATATGTCTATATATCTGTGCATAAGGCTGTATATTCTTACCCCCCCCCCCCCTACGCCCCGCAGCCCTTGCATGACAATTAGGTGCAAATGAGTTGAAACGCATGCAGGCGACGCTGAATGTTGGCCATGGTTCTAGCTTCAACTGCTCCTCCTTTTTTCTTGGGCTGGGCCATAACACCCTTGAAAAAATATGATGAAGGCGTCATTTGCCTCTGGGCCTGCTGCACACACCAGCCCCTCCCCTCTTCTTCTGAGAGCCCCCCTAAAAATAGCAGACCAAACAACATTCTTTTTCCATGTTTATTTCAATTGCATTTGTCGGCGCAGCGACGCCTTTGAGCAATAAGGCAAATGGATAAAGGGGGGAGAAGGGGTTGGGGGCAGTGGGTGGAGAATTCTCATAAATTGCGTAAAAAAAGCCAGAGAAATGAAGAAAAATGGAAATTATGAAAAAATGCCAAGTGAAGTAGTTTTCAGCCGCAAAGGCGTTGCTCAAAATAAAAATAAATAAGTACAAAAAATCATCATTAAAAATTAGCTGCACTAATTTGTGTGAAAATTGGGTCACAAGAAACATACCAAAAGGGGTGGGGCAGGAGTAGGCGTGGAGTGTGGAGTGTGCCAAGTCAATAAAGCCACGCAGCCGCTTAATTGTTTTAATGCCTTGAATTAATTGAACAACAGCAAAAGGCCCCCCTCGATGCCAGTCCCCCCAATCACCCCCTGAAACTGAAAATGCAGCTGCTGATTTTGTGCGTTGTTTACTTGCGCCAAAATGTTTGAAGTGGAAGTGGAGTCGCCACCGAAGCAGAAGCGAGGCAATAGACTGAATCCAAAAGTTGCAACAAACTATCAAGACAGTGTGGCACTGGCAGGGGCAGGGGTGCAAATGTGTCGGATTCGATTGAAGCAGCAAATAAAGTTGAGTGTCGATTCGGGAATCGAGTGTGAAAGTGATAGGAAAATAATCCAAATATCGTGTTAATAATGCAAACAGTTTAGCCAGATGAAAGTGGAATATATATAAAAATATATATATGCAGATGTTGCCACACAATTTTCAAGTGGTTCCTTAACGACTTCAATTGCAAAAAAAGTAAATAAACAAAACTTAAGATAGCTTTATCTCAATTGGGAATTATATCAAAATGCAATTAAGCATGAAAATGAATGAATGAAAATGAAAATGAAAAAATTTAAAGTAATTATATTGCTAAAAGATCGGACAAGGACTGAAATTTAGCTTGGGAACTAGGAATTTTGACAAGACTAAAAAATTTTAATTGTATTTGAGCTTGACTTTGGATTATTTATGTGAGACTTAAGATACATCTATCTTTGACTTGGATAAATGAGATTTAAAGTACTTACTAGAATTGTTTCTGGTTTTGTGACTTATTTTAATATTTAAAACATATTTTTGCTTTGCACTATGTAAATGACATTTAATGTCTGTCTAACTTTGAGTTATTTATGTATGATTTAAGGAATATCCTACTATCCTAGATTCCCAATCTTCTGAATTATTTTCACCAATTTTCAAATTTGGCAATTGAACCTGTTATTAACTTGGCAAGTAAAGTTCCAAGAGTGATATCAGCATAAACTCATATACATAAGTAAGCTGAAAGAAATTTAAATGTGATGTAGATTGATTTATTGTACTTGACTATACTGTACTATTTATTTGATTTAATCTGAAGAATATAACATGTTCGCAGAAGTAAATAGTTGATTACACATATTTTGCTGTTTTCCTGTGAATAAATTAAATCTCAGCTATGAGAGTCGATTATTTATTCAATCTATTTGATTTCCCATTGAATATTACACACAAATAGTAATTGCTCCATTGGCAGTTCATTGACTTCAAGTTCAACTATCAAGTTAGTATTTATTTCGCAATGAATGACGTCATTGCAGGTGCTGTGATTGAGACTCTGAGTAATAATTATTGCAAGTGAATTTACTTTTAGTTTTTTCTTTACAGATTCACCTGGATTTAATTTGATTGTAAATAGAAGAAAACAATTGATAAGCAAATTGCTTCGCCTTCGTCGATGCTCGAGAGTTTCCACAGTCTCAGTCTCAGTCTCAGTTTCAGTTTCAGTTTCTGTTTTGAGTCTGCCACTTGGCATACAAATTGATTATTCAAAGTTTATTCCGAGTTTTGCTATTGGGATTGCAGTGCACGTTCCATTCAATTTCGTGGAGATCTTTAGCCACAGATTAGTCGACTATTGAATGTTGCATGTTGATTGCTCGGCTTGTGGCACGCTTTTGCTATAAACTGCTGCCCGGCATAATTGTTCAGATTCAATTGAAATTTATGTGGCGCTTTTACCAATTAAAAGTCCATTTGTCTTTCGTGCTTTATAATTGCAATATTTCAATTTTCACACTTTGTTGGCAGAACCACAATCGAAACAATTATTGCATTTCTGAAATTGTTGCTGTGCAACAGCAATAGGAGAACTTGCGTGCAACACAAAATTGGCATATAAAATGTGACGTGAATATTATGCAACAGTCGGTGGCAAATCAAACACATGCAACGCTGTTGTTGAGTTACTCACATCGTTAATCTCGAATGCGACGCTGCCGTTCAATCTTGAGTTCCTTGGCCACAGCCACTTGATGATTTTCTCATGCTGCAACCTCTGGGATGCCTGCCACGCCTGCGTCTCCGACTCCGCCTGCGCCTTCTCCTCCTGTTGCCCTATTTTATTGTTTGTGCCTGTTGAGCTTTGCCGTTCTGTTTGTGGCAACTGCGATTTATGCTGATGATGATTCTTGTTGCGCTGTTGCAGCAACTGTTTTTGTGGCTCCCACGCCAGCTGATATTTGTCCAAATGCCGCAAATAATGCTGATGCTGATGATGATGATGATGATGCTGATGTTGATGCCTCTCGCTGGGCACTGCCTGCAGCATTCTTAGCTCCACATCGTAGCTTCTATCTTCATCATGTTGGTGTTGTTGTTGTTGTTGGGGCAACACCTCCTCCATGGCTAGGTTGTCTTCTGGGTCATTAGCGTTGGCCAGCGGACAAAGACTCAAAGTCAAAGTCAAACTCAGAGTCAGAACCAGGTTCCAGCTTCGAGCCAGCAACAACTTTTCTCCTTGCTGCATTTCCTCTTTTTTTCTCTATTTTTTTGACTTTCTAATTAAATGCCGGCAATTCGCTTGTTTCAGTTTTTTTCTCCTTAATTAATTGCTGGTTGTTTTTCAATTACTGCGTTGTCGACACTAAAATAATTTTATGCGGTTTTTGGATTTTCTTTTTTTTAATTGGCAAATTCTTGCAATTTTTTGCACATGCGTCGCATTCTTCATTAAGTTGAAATATATGCGGTTTTTTTTATTATTAACGAATGGCAATTGAATGAATTTTGAATGCATGAATTTTGAACATGTTTGCTTTGGCAAAACAATCGGAAAACCCATTGACAAATATTAAAATGTTGATTTCGCTCTCTATTGAATATTTTTAACATGAGTTGGATTATTCATCAGCCAAAATTTATTCACTTTTTTATCTTAAATTGATTCGTGAATAAATGATATGGTAAAATTAAGAAAAAAAACATTGAAAATCAAATATATATATTTTTATTTCGAAATTAAAATATTTTCAACACGCATCGTATCGTATCGCATTCAGCAAGCTAAAATTTATGCAGTTTGGTTTTGATTAATGAGTGGCAAATGAATTAATTATTAAACATGTTTGCTCTGTGGAAAAACTATTGCCAACTATTTAAAAAAAAATGTGTATGCATATATACAATTATATCCATCCCCTGAAATATTTTAGGCATGCATCGCATTATTCATTATTAACCAGTCAACATTTATTCACGTGTTTTGTGAATGCCAGCTGCACTTGTAAATGTATTTTAAATGGACGAATTTTCGTTTTGGGAAAATTGAGAAATTCAAATTGAAAAACTGTTGCTAAATGTGTAAATATCGCTCTCTCTTTCTCTCTGCCAGCGCAACTTCCACTTTGTGTTCTTGTTGAAGCAAACTTCCACTTTGTATACCAGTTGCAGAAATATGTTGTCGATTATTGCACAATGCAGCTAAAGCAAATAGCAACATTAGCTGAGATACACGCACATTACTACACACACAAACACACAACACACCGACACTAATACCAACACGCATGTGTATAAGCAGAAGCAGGCGAGATGTGCACGCGTTCGCTTTCGACTGACGTTTGAAGCGCTTATTCGCCCGCTGGGCGAACATACGGCGAAAGTTTGCAGTCGACTCAATTGCTTGGTTGCATCGAACCAAAAACTGGACAAAATACAAAACAGCTGATTTTGCAGCGAACATAAACAGTGACTGGGAGCGAGCGCAAGAGAGAGAGAGAGAGCAAATGAGAGAGATAGTGGAGTCGTATGATTGTACGTGGAGGGGAGTGCGTGAGAGCAGCCAGCACACATATTGCTAGACTCTAAGTGCGTACTGGCTGCTGCACAGCATGTTGCGTGCGTGTAGCTGTCTGGGCAACATGTTTCTAAGATCAGTTCTTTGCTGTGATTTTATAATTTAAATGTCAATATTTAAAAAGTGGAATGCAAACATTGACAATCACCTTTACCACTAAATAATCCACAAGATATAAATTCACCCCAAGATTATCACTATAGACTTACTAATACCTCTAAAAATACCTCTCAGAAAATAAAATTTACTTATTTACTATTCTACTCATCAAACATTAGAAGCCGCAGTACATTTTCCATAACTTTCCATATCTTCTGAAAAGCACGAACTTTTCGACACACATTTAAATTTTTAGAAATATATTTCTTGGAATCACTCATTAATAAAACTAGCTTTCTATATCTAAAAATATATTTCTAAATAATTTTCATTATTAGAACTATCTAACTTTCTCCACGAATAAATTTCTCCATCTCTTACCTTACCTAGAAGTAAAGTTCTTTAAATCCGCTTGAATTAAAATTAGTCTCGCTTCATTTAAACACGTTGGCAACATTTGCTCAGCAACATGCTGCTGTGTGGAATTGGATTAAGTTGTTATTGTCGCTCGCTGCGGTTGTCAACAAGTCACGCAGCAGTTTTTATGATTGATCGATTGACTGACTGACCGCAGATCGACGTGCACCGTGCAGCGTGCAGCGTGCAACATGGTGTGAGAGTCGTCATCTTCAGGTGGCACCTGTTCCAACTTTGCCCCCCGTTGCTGCTGCTCCTGCTGCTGCTGCTGATGATTATGAGGTGTTACCCACTTGCAGTTAATTGTGTGTTTGGGGCAAGGCAAATCAACGCCCCAAAACCCAACCGCATAAGTCGAGGTAGAATGTGGAGAGGGGAGGGGGAGGTGGAGACGCCCTGCTGCGTGGCCTATGTGGAAAATATATGTGGCCAGTTTTGGACGTTGCCAGTTTGCCAGCTCGGTTAAGTCTTGAGCTCGACTCGCTTGGGGCATCTTTGGGGCGTTGCAAGTGGCCAGCATTGTTGTTTTTGCTGTGTTGTGGCTCCCGCTGTTGCTGCATAATTGATAAATGTTTACAAATTATTATGTTGCACATAGAGCAGCAGCAGCAGCAGCAGCGGAGGGCAGCAGCAGCAGCTGGCCACCCAGGCGCCGATTGTGGCAGCGAATGCAGTGTGGCAAGGTGGCTGTGTGCTAAGGGGCAATCTGTGGCAGACAGAGCCAGTATATCGGAGAGTTTTTTTGCTGAGATGTGCGCTTTTCCCCGTCAAAAATGGCTATTTTTAATGTACGATTAAGCGAAAGCAAAATCTGATTCAAAAATGATAATAATAATAATTTTTACATATTTCGATTGAATAATAATAATAATAATGATTCAAATAAGTGTCAAGTAGCTGTAAATTATAGCTTTATAATGATTGGAATTTATATCTTATAAATAATTTTATTGAAGCGATTGATCTGCAATAATAACAAAGTGAAATAAAAATGTTTTTGAGAAAAAGCGAAATCAAATATTTGAGATTCCATTTACAATTCCTTCAGAGCCAAAAAAATAAATAAATGTAGCTTTTTTGTGGACAGTGTTTGGCAGCACTGTCTGCTGGTGACCAGTAAAAGATATAGAAGTTGGTTGTTATTTTTTTTACGCCTGAGACCTTTGACAGCGCCGCTTGTTTGGGGCGGAATGGAAATATTTTTGCGATGTTGCCGGTTTTCAGCGATGCCGCATTTTTCACCGCTAATTAAAATGAATTTCCCAATGCTTTTTTTACTTACCTTGTGCAACTTGTGCATGCCAAGAATACTTATGTGGAAATATGTGCACAAGGTCAGCAGCAGACTCAGGCCTCAATTAGATCGGTGAAACAGTTGAGGAAGTTTTTCGCAATTGGAAATTGAAATGGAAATCAAATTTGCTGCCGCTGCTGCTTAGGCTGATGAAAGATTGTATTGGCTCTGGAGTTGTATCATCATCAACTGCTGCTGCTGCTGCTGCTGTTGGTGCTGTTTCCCCAGTTGCTGCTCCCCAGTGTTTTTGCCCATTAGCCGTGCTTTGTTGGCATTGTTCTCGCATTTGCTACGCTTTCAATTTGCCTAAGTTGCCATTTGCAATGCCACAGAAAAAGATACTGCCACAAGAGGGGGCAGCTGTAGCAAGCAACCACAGCAGCAGCTGCCACAAAGACCACAAAGACAAACCGCAGACAAATGCAAATACATATATATATATATATATATACGTGAATTACATAAAGTAATACGAATACGAATACGAAATACGAATTCAATACAAAATGCAAATGAAGCAGAACAAAAAATGAGCCGCAAAAAGGAATAAAAATCATAAAAATCGAATTGAAAGCGCCTCCCAGGGGATAGAAGGGGCTGTGGAGGGGTGGGGGGTAACTGGTATATCCTGCTAAATAATTGACATATCAGAATTGAAATGGAAACCAAAGTCAATGCCTAGGAAAAGGTGCAGTGAATGAAAACAATGAGCGGCAAAGAGGAAAACCAAATTAAGCAAAAGCCTAATGAAATCACAGCCGAGCAGAGAAGAGGAGCACAGATAATGACAGCAACCCCTAAGTATCTGAACACCCCTATATATATATATGTATATCTATCTGCAGAGCAACCCTAACTCTGAGCAGTCATTTCCGCTGTCAAAGGTTGCTCCGCTAATTGTTTAAGGGAATCGCATTTAACAGCGGGCAAACTTGGCCATAAATATGTCAACGCTGAATTCAGAGTGAGAGAGAGAAGAAGAGACAGATCCCTTGATCTATGACTACTTTGTATTATATACCCTAGAAAAACATTAAATGTAATAATGGGTATGATGAAGTTGTGGAAAAGTATGTGACATACAGAAGGAAGTGAGTAAATATTCTTGAGCAGCTTCAAGAATCGACGCGACTTAGCCATATCTGTTTATCTTTATAAGCAACCCAATATCAGATATATATATACATATATATCATATTATACATACCCTATACACTCAGTTTGTCAGTCTGCAAACAGTGTATTAAAACCGTTTAAGATTTGGTTACTCAAAAACAAAGTAGCAGATGAAGTTAGTGATAAAATAATAATAATGATGATGATGATGACGATGATGATCTTCCCTTCAAGATGTTGATGAGGGGCAACAAATTGACTTAAGATAAAGTAAGTGAAGAAGAAGAAGAAGAAGAAGAGCTGACAGACTGTTCAACTGTTCGACTGTTTGTCTGTCTGACTCTTTGACTCTTTGACTAGCTTTGGCTTAACTCAAATAATGTGGCCCAAGGCCAACGGAAAAAAGGGTGAACAACGCAATTTCCGGCATGGGTGTGCGTGTGTATATGTTGTGTGTGCGTGTGTGGGATGAGTGGCCAAAGTTAACTGTTAGCCAGTTGTTTGTTTGGTCGTCTTCATGAGAAAAGCTGACATTGAAAGGGCAAGCGGAAAGCAGTCAAAGGTCAGCCAAATAAACGAGGGCATTTCTGATATGCAAATCAAGCATCAGATGAAGATCAGATTAAAGCACTTCTTTGTGTGTGTGTGTGTGTGTGTGTGTTTGTGTGTGTGTGTTTATCTATTATAACAAATGAAAATGATATATAGAAATGTAGACTGAATGAAATGTGAACTTGAAATGTGAAATGTGTGTACATAAAATGAGTAAAGTTTGACATGAGTAAGTTGTACAGATTTAGATGAATTACGTTAAGTTTTATTTAATTACAAGAAGTAGTTAATTGTGATTATAATTAATTACACAAAATAAAATGGAAGGAATTTCAAATTAACCTGATAAACAGACTTCATTTGTCTATATAAATAATCAGAAGGAATTCTAAATCAATATACATAACATGAACAATTTGGGAAATTGCCAAAAGAAAATTTTACATTTCTAAATTTGTCTTGCCAACTTTTGTATCTGTTTAATTACGTCAATTATTAATAGTTAGTTACTAATAATTAAATCACGCAAAAGCAAAGAGTTACTTGAAAGAAAGTAAGCTGAATCCATATTCATAAGAGAGCAAAAGTTTCACATTCTAAGATTTACCATTCCAAGTTAATTAACTATTTAATTACTTCAATTACCTAAGTTAATTGTTGGTAATTAAATGACTATGTTTCGTATAAGAATAAAATTGAGTAACTGTACATAATTAAGTGGAAAAGAAACTCAGACACAAAAAACAGAAATCAGTTGCAAGTGACAGGAAGAGGAGGAGGAGAGGGGGAGGAACGGAGGAGGAGCCGGGGAAACATTTCAGTTTTTTACGATGCATTTCAGAGAAGCAGAAGCAGAAGCAGAGGCAGAGGCAGGCGCAAAGCAGTTCAACTGCATTTTCAGCTAAAATATGTAAATAGACGCGCAGTAAAAAGTGATGCAGCGTTTGCAGGCAGATGCCGCTGATGCGGCTAATAGACGACGCGAGACGGGTGGCAAGTTGGGCAGATGATGCCGCTCGGATACCCAGAATCCACAACCCAATGACACAGTTTGCAACTGCAACAATAACACAACAATAACAGACGCCAACTGCAACTGCAACTGCAACAGTTGGTGGCAAGTTGGGAGTTGAAGTCTGTGCCACACCTGCAGGCTAATTAAAGGAGCCTATAAAAACCACATTCGCCAGTGTTGAAAAGCAATTAGTCAAAGTCGGCGGGGTTTGAGGTGTTAGTTGTGTGTGCCGATTAAAATGGAAATGCTTTTGTGAGAAATTTAGAAGGGGCACATTTTTTAACTGCACTCGCCACATTCAATAATAAAAAATGGAAGAAAATACTTCAAGCCATGAAAATGAAACATGTTATTTTTATGGGAAACTATTTGAAGGTGTTTGCCAAGCAGTTGCAACTTGATGTGGAATGCGCCAAATTATACTTTGAATATGCGGAAAAGAGATAAGATTAGATAAGAGACAGTTTCAAATTGCAAACAATCAATGTTGAAGTATTTCTTATTCATAAACAACTCAAACTTGTAAAAGAGTAAGCAATAAATAAACATGCAACAATAAATGTTGCACTTATGAGGAATATATATATATATAGAAAAGAGACAGCTTAAAATTGGAAGCAATCATTTAAATGTTGAAGTACTTTTTATACATCAACATTTGAAAGTTGTTAAAGAGTAAGTAAACATTTGAAAAAACTTAAGATAACAAAAGATTAGACTCTATAAGAGACAGCATAACAATTTAAACAATCATTTAAACAATTAACTGTTTGCTAACTATTACCAATTACAATCGCACATATAAGTTACATCATTTGCATTTGGTTAGTAGTAAAAATGTTCAGTTAGTGAATATAAATTGGCAGACAGGAAACGCAGCTTAGCCTGGCTTGTGTTATTCAATTATCTGAATATTGGATTATGTTGGCCATAAGCCTTAACAACGTCATTTGGCGTTATTTAAAATGACGGCCTGAGCGTCTAATGTATTCAACATAACCCCTTATTGGCCCAGCCAAATGACTCAATTTGGCCACAGCATGGCCAAAAACATAAAGACATAACGTCTTCCCCTTCAACCCTTTGACCAGACAACTGTAAGCCCAATAATGTTCTATTGCTGTTATCGTCTGCATGCGTCGGCCACGTTCTAAGCCGCATAAACAATTTGGCCAATTTCAGTTAACAGCCACGTAGAACGCAGAACAATAACCATAACCGATGCCATGAAAAGTAGCTGCCAAGTCGGGCCACAAAATGCGAGTTAGTTAAAGCCCAGGTAATACTTGCATACACTCAGATAAATACTCATACGATAAGCATATAAATGTAAAGAATATATATTGTTGACGCTGAGGAATATATTTCTAAACACACGAAAAAGTTTCTTATTTTTATGACAATTTGCTACGATTCATGCTGATTTTTTTTCTGAGTGTATGTTAAGCGACAGTGCACTTATGCTATTGACAATTTTTTTGCGTGTATTTATCTATGCATAGATAGAAGCCATAATTATGAGCTGAGACGTGCGTGGCTTGTGGGCCAAATTGAAATGGCTTTATTGCTGGTGCCGCAAACACCGCCAAATGCACTGGATGCCCTGATGGATGATGGCCCAGCTGAGGATTGCTACGTGCTCTCTAATTGAGTGTAGTAAATGGCAGACAATGGAGGGAGGGTCTTTCAGAAGAGGGTCTGCCAAAACGCAAACGGCTGCCCAACAATAGCCACACAATAAGCCACATGAGAAGGCCAACAAAACTCAAAGTAAAGAAACAGACTGATCCGATGCGATCCGCTTTGATGCTGTTTGAAGCACGAGGCAACAACGCACTCAGCTCGTTAGAGGCGTGGCACACACACAAAAAAAAAGTATATATATGTATGTATATGTATATGCAACTGGCCAAGCATTGTTTAACTAATTGGATTAGTTTGATGCTTAACCGAAACAAAAAAATCCCTGACCAGGCTCCGTTTGAGCCCGCTTTCTGTCTGTCCCTCTGTCTGTCTGTCTGTCTGTCTGCTCAGGTAGGCGAACGCATTTTTGCTGACTGTTCATTTTAGTTGTAAAAATAAACAGGATATTCTTGTTCAACTCAGCAGCTCTTTGTGTGTTTTCTCTGTTGTTGTTGTTGTAGGTTGCTGATGTTTTCTTCTATCTGCCCAGCAATCAATGTAAACAAGCAGCCCACAACAGCAACAACAACAGCAACAACAACAATACTGACAACAATTCAAGCAAGTCATCCCATTTGTTGCACCTTTCCATTTCCATTTACATTTCCATTTCGATTTCGATTTTCATTTTAGTTTTGGTCTTTGGTTTTATTACACTCGTCGATTTCGTTGGCGATAACAAAACGAAACAATTTGAGTGCATTTTAAGTGAAATTAAATGAAAATTACTTTGCTTACAAATCGATTCGAGAATAAAACAACCCAGACGTAGCATTCAAGCAAATACAAACAAATCGACTAGCAGATACCCTGCATTCAGCTATTCATTTCGAATATTATTTTATTTAATTTTTTAATTAGTTTCTACTTAGTTGAGGCTTTCAGCTTAGTTGTTACTCTAGTTGGATGCCTTTTTATATATATATTATATATGAATTTTAAGATTTTTCTATTTTAACTACACGATCTTAAGAAAATGTTTACAGTTGCTCAATCATATATCTGGCTATGTTATACATCAATTGGAGGCCTATATTTGTAAATGTGTCACTTTTAATGCTATCGATAATTGATTTTTATCGATAAACTACATTACTTTGCAATACTTCAATATATCCGTTTCCTTCATTTGCACTTGGCTTTTGACATAAAATTTGAGAATAATAAATACAAATATCTATAAAAAAAGGCATTCAAATTGGGCAGATTTGTATTTTTATTTGTGAGTTTAAAGTCTAAGAAATCAATATTGAATAAAATATTGGATGAGTGTCGAATGAATGTTGAATGAATATTCAATAAATATTGAATGAATACCAGAAAGAGAGCAGCTTGCTTTTTAGACGAAATGGTTTTTACCTAGAAAAGTTTTCTTAATGTCAACTGCACCACTTGTAATAAAAATCGTCTCTCTCTCTCTCTCCCTGATGCTGCCTGTCTCTCTCATCTCTATTTAAATTATTCTTGACTATATTGTCACGCAAAAATCTTATGGAAACCATTTCGGCGCCAGCTGAGATTCAACTGTGCTCAACTTTGACTTCAAAAATTAAATAAAAGTTGATGTAAAAATATTTGCAAGGATATTAAATTTCTGTGTTTTTCTGTCGGCAGCTAACAGAAGCCATCAACAGCCGACGTCGCCGCAGCAGCCAAGACGACAGCAATGTCCTGAAGAAGAAGAAGATTGCTGAGGCCACAATTTAATGGCTGTGCCCCTCCCCAGCCCCTGCCCCTGCCCCTGCTCCCCCCTATAGTAGCGACTTAATTGTGCGAAAAAGTTTTTTTAAGGCTAGAAAAATGCCACAAAGTGTTGAAATTATTTGACAGGCCGTTAGAAGCAGCCAGCGAAAATTAGAAAATACGTTTTCCGAAGGAAAAACCAGACAAAGCAGCAGAAAATAGATGAGGAAAAAATATCCGAAAGTTAAGCACGTTCTTCAAATATAAGTTTGCAAATATTTGCTAACCACAAATAGTAAAATGAAATGCGGCTCTTTGGAAGTGTGTGTAAAAAAGTTGAGAACAAGGATACAAGTTTCACATGTACTGAGAAAAATGCAGAATATGTTGGAAAAAGCAGAGAAAATAAGACAAAAGCAAATCAAATCAAGGCATGACATGAAATATTTTCCAGTGAAATTTCTCATCTTGCCCAAAATATTGCAAAAGCAGCGACATTTATAACGAGGATGATGACGGTGATGATGACGATGACGGAGTGGGAAACCTGCATTGCATTGCATTGCAGTCACATACAGACACCAGCACTCAACTCAGCAAACCAAAACGCACTCAAACAATGTCAAACACACACCAGTACACCCACTCGCACACACACCAGTACACCCACTCGCACACACACCAGCACACCCACTCGCACACACATTCGCACACATACTTTGTGTCCATGTAAGAGAATTGTTCTTGAACAAAACTCAATGATTCAAGCCACGAACACAACAGCTCAAAGGAGTCTAGGAGTAATGCAGAGGGGGTAGTGGGTGCACCCTGAGATACCCTATGATCTGTAGACTCTAGTCTGTAAATGCTAAATATAACTTCAATAATGCATAAACTTGTTTATTGTCATTTTAATTTTCAATTTGTCGAAGCACAATCAGTAAAGTTGATGGTCATAATTTATTTTTTACAATCAGCAAAGTTCATAAATAGATTAATCTCTCTTTCCATTCTCTCGATTTCAAATCTATTTCCAGGGGGACAATCAATCAATATTGTATCAATATATATTGTTAAATAAACATAATGTGATTGATTTAACTACAGGCAGTACACAAATCTAAAAAATGTTTGTTACACTTTATTCAAATCCAGTCCTACATCGTCGATAAAATAATCTAACAAATTGATTAAGTTATCCAATCCATAAAGTTTTTATTGTTGGAGATTTGGAAAAGATTTGAGAATCTTTGAGAGGACTTACGGATTTGTTCTCTGATTTGTGGATATGCCAACGCAAGTAAAGTTTTCGAAACACACAACTTTTCAAGGTTCGATAAAATTCAACTTCTGGAAAATTGAATGATTTTCAGAAGTCAAAAATCAACAAAGTAAACTTAAGGTGTGAATAATCAAACATGTCTTGAAAATCAATTGAAATGAAATTGTTATTATGGTTATTATAAACCCATTAAATATATGGCGCCATCAAAACCGAACATCAATAATAATGTCGTCAGCTAAGCTGTGAAAAGTGTGGACAAATAAAATGATATTAAAAAGATTAGATTAACAGTAAAACTAGGAAAACTAGAAAATTTTCATATTGATTGATTCTAATAAAAATGGAAATATTCATATATTTTATTAATAAGTTAAAGGTCAATTAATTTCTCAATAATTAATAATAATAACAGTAATTTTTTGAAGGAGCACAGTTTTAGTTATGCCAAGTCGCATATGCCAGCTGCTGCAGCAACTACAGGGTAGCTGCAAGTGTGTACAGAAGTCAGCAAAAATTGTGAGCTGCATTTCAGGCAAGTGCAATCGGGTGTTTATTGTGGGTGTGTGTGCTGAGTGTGTGTGCAGAGCGTGTGTGTGTGCGTTGCGTGTTTTTTGGTGTGTGCCTCAAGTGCCTGGCTGGCTGCCTTCTTTCTCTCTCTCTCTCTTCGTCTCTGTCTCCGTATCTTTTGGCCTGTGACAGAACTCATCACTGGAGTGGCAATAACGAGTGTTGACGGGTTATATTGAAACACAAACTGTTCAGTTACCCAACCCCAACTGTCGCCCCTGACACCACTCAACTGTCAAAAGTGTATGCATTAAAGGCAGCCAATTGATGCCGATATTTGGGGCATGCGGCACACAAAATATGGCACTCACTTTTTTCGATATTCAATATTCGCGTGTGACTTATCGCTCAGCTGGGCACCTTTTAATTGGACGCCGAAGGCGGAGTAGTCGCGCCGGAGGCAGAACTCCTTATCACTGACTAAATAATTAATCAAGCTAAAACAAAAGATGGCAGTATGTGTGTGTGTGTCGTGTGTCGAGTGTCGAGTGTCACGCCCAGGAAGCGACAGTTTGAAGGCGAAACGTCAACACGATAAAGACCAAAACAAAGACAAAAACTAAGCAAAAGACAAAGACGAAGAAGTCGCATCGTGTGAAGCGCCAGTTGATTAATGAGCTGCGATGCAAGGGGCGGGGAGCGTGGCAAGGAGCCAACGCAACCGGTTAAAGTAAAACTCAGTCAGCAGGAGTTGCAGCGACACTCAGCAACAAATAAATCGATCTGAATTTAAGAAATTTAAAATATCCAAAATTTAGAAAAAATATATGTTAAATTTTTACGGTGTTTTTTTTCTATGTTTAGAAATTATTCTAGAAATCTAAAAACTTTCCAGTTTACACGGCGATTTTCCAAAATTCAGTAAGTTTTTTTCTGAGTGTACAGCTATCTATGTGCAACTGCTGCTGCTGCTGTCCCAACGGTAGCTGGGGAAATGAGCTGCTTGTTACGTGACCAAAGCTTAAAGAGATAAGCACAGAGACTGTAAAAGAGGGGAGGGAGACAAGGGAAGGGAGGGAGGTGGAGCATTAGGTGTGACTGCGACTCGAAGGATTGTCCAAACAGCATGAGACGCAACTCGGCTGATGAGCACAGGGATGGAGCATGGAGCATTGGAGCTGAGAGGTTTGTTTGGTGGATTATGCGTCAGATCAAAGCCAAAGCAGAAATGGAACTAAAACAAAGTTTAATATTACAGTCGAAACCGTGATGGGTTTAAGGCATGCCAGAGAGCTATTATTAAATCGAGTAAATCGAGTAAACCACTGCGACTGAGGCCATCCAGGTGGATATTGAAATTATTGAGAGTCAAAGATATACAGCTGATGAGAAATTGATATAGCCTGTAGCAAAGGATAGCAATAGTTTATCTATATTTCGTTTATTATACTTTAAGCTAACTTTAAATGTGCACTTTAGAATTTGATATTAACTTGTACTAAATTATAGTTAAGGCTTAAAGCTAAATCCTAAAACAATAAGTAGTCAAAAATGTAATGCTCACAAAAATTGTATTTAGCTTTGAGCAGAGAGAGCAGCTCTTTAGCTTGCTCAGCTAAGGCCTTGAGCTTGTTGAGTGTTTGCATTAATTTAGAAGCTTACAAATTAATATTGTTAAGCAGCAAATATTCCTAATTTCTTAGATTTTCTATAGTCAAAGATATCAAACACATCAGAATTTTATTTAGCATTCAACAAAACCAACAAATTTGTGCCGTAATCAAGCGGCATAATTGAGTTGGCTAACAATTTATTTTAAGTATTTCTTATAAATCCGCCAAGTCTGCTAATGAACTGTCTGATAAATAAAGTCTTTTATTGATAACATTACGATTAAATTGAATACCAACTTCAGTTGAGTCGTGTCTCCACAACTTTCTCCACATTTTGAAATTTTGAAATGAATTGATGGCTTGCCGGTTGCAAGTAAGCCCAATCCGTCTATTAATAGAGAAGCCGTCCAAAAATAGCCTAGCGGGCGTGGCAGGCATCCATCACGTAGAGGATATCAATGGCAATCTAATCCACTCATCACATCAGATAACATTCCACGCCTCCATTCCCTTTTAGCCAGGCACATATGTGAATAACTCTGCAGCGCCACTTTTCCGTTTTAGCCACGCTCTTCATTTGATATCGTTGCACGTACAACACGGCGTATGCGCATTTTGTTTAACAGATGCCAGAGTTTGGCTTCGCTGCTAAAGCTGAAATTAAGCTGATTTTGTTGTTGCCTTTGTTGCACATTGGCATGCAAAACGGAAACGCAGCGAGAATATTCTATGACAACGACAAGAACAACAATGCCGACAAATCAGTGCCACAAATCAAATCATTTTGCAACTTTGCAGCATATTTTTGGCAGTTGCAGTCACAGTTACCAACAGAAATGACAGTGAGGCAGCACGACGTTTTCGTGTTTAAATAAGAGATTCGACATGAATTTAAGATTAGAATTGAAAGTCAATATTACAACATTTTAACCAAACTTGAGATAATATTTGATTTTAATATCAGACAGAACTTAAGCACAATATATTCTGGACTGTGACTTCATCTCTAGTATTATTACTGACTCCCAAAACGTATGCAAATCAGTAATAAAATCGGTGTTTCAAACATTAAAACAAACACCAAAATATTAAAATAATTTTAAGTATTAAAACTTTATTTTTTAAAAAAACATTTCGTAGTTTTCTTTTCAATTAACCAATTTACTGCCTCTATAAAAAGTTATGCCAGATTTAACAGCGAATTTTGAAAAATGCCTGAAACTATTGTCACAGTTTGGCTTGTTTCACATTGATTGTTTTTATCCATGTTTGTGAACTTTTGATATTTTAAGCATTCATCCAAATGTGTTGTGCTATTTGAGTATTTTTGAAACAATTTTGTCGCTTTGAAATACAAGCATAAAATGTTGGCAGGAGGAGAAACCTAAATATTTTCCACCATGCTCAACAAAATCATATTTCCGACCGGAAAAGTTGTTGTATTCGATTTCAGGATAAAAATCCTTCATTCGTCGAGGACTATTCGTATTTTTCGCTTCTCTGATTCGCATTGGAATAAAAAATAGCCATTCAGTTTCGATGCAATTGAAATATAATTTTGATCGATTTTTCTCGATATTTTCCTAGCTGCACTTTATTACTTTATGTGATTTTTCCACTCCCCTTTCAATTATTTCTTCTTTTTTTGTTATTGCGATTCGTGCCACGCCTACAGACAGAAGTGCTGGCTATGAACCATTTTTGTTGCAAGTGTTTGCGTTGGCATTTTTCAAACGCTCTCCACTCGGCACGTGACCCATTTTTTGCCAGCTAGTCGACTTTATCGTTGTATACCCCAGACCCATTGAAAACAGGAAAGAAGGGTCTGATGTTGGAAATCTATGTGACAGACGGAAGAAATCTCGGAGTTGATCAGAAGGTGTATAATTTATTTATTATATGAATACAACCAACGAAATTTATATGCTAAGTTATCGTAAAAATCAGCAGATAAAATTCCAATTATTTTATATATCGAATATCGATAAAAATCGATAGTAATAAGAGACGGAATTTTAGAAATTAGCCCTACAATTGATCAATTATATACCCTGACAAGCGCAATTAAAGCACAACTATTGTTAACTCCAAACGTACTCACATATTCTCTCATATTCTAACAGTTTATTTTTAGGGTATCTGCTCGTCGAGCTCACGCGACAGTCGCGTTCGAAATTGTTTATTTTTATCAGACGAAATGAAGTCTTGGCGATTGAAATGTAATCAAAAATTGCACTGCAAATGCAGCTAACGCGTTTTCAAAAGTTCGATGTGCTTTGCCAAGTGCTTTAAAGCAATTGGATTTTGTGCCGGAATCCAGCGATAAAACACTCATTCTAAATCAATATCTATATCTAGATATACTCGTATGTGTGTGTTTGTGCAGTGGTTAAATTGCTTTGCTTTTCAGAGTTGCAATTCCAATTTGGAGCACGATTTCGCAACGAATTAGCGCGAAAATTTGCTGGGGCGATCAATCTCTCAATTGAGTTTGAACACTCGACAGCGTGACAAATGGCACAAAAAGCGCAATTGCAAATATTTGACCAACGATTTGAAACTAAAAATGTTTGCCTAGCTTAGAAATTAATTCAAATTCTATTCATTCAAATTTACACTTAATGGGCTCTCAGCACGCGCTTGATAAGTGTTGAGTTTATTATTAAGACTCTAATGGTTCCACTTGATTATAATGCAGAATGGCCTTAAGTTATCTTATGTCATCCCCACACAAATCACTTTCGCTCGCCCATCTGGCAAATTGTAAAGTATGCAGTGTTTTTTGTTGGTGGCCCTCTTTTCATAATATTTTTTATTCTTTTTTTCTTTACTGTTTTTTGTGTGAATTCTCAGATTACTTAGCTGACTGAAATTAATTAAGGCAAACTGAAACATGACACGCACTCAACTGCATGGCTAATAAGCAGGCGAACTTGCCTCCCTACTAACAGCCTCGTACTCCTACACTCAGACAAAAGGCACACTTAATTTCCATAAGTCGAAATGAAAAGTGAAAGTTATGCTGGTTAGAAGTAAGTAAATGAATTTACTCTACTTTTCAAATGAGAAGAGAAAATCACTGTTTATAGAAATCAATTTTCCGAAAGTGTGGCGAACTTCTAAAATTCAGGTGCACTTATTTTTGTGAGTGTACGTGCCCGCTCTCGACACCCCTCGCGAGCAGGCACGTGCCCCAGGATTCTCGGGGGAAATGGACATTGGCCATGACGATGACGATGACTCGAGCTCTCTGTGCCTGTCACTAGCTGGAGCTCGAGGTGGAGCTGAGGCAGAACCTGATGTCGGTACACGCATTATGACGGCATTTACACTTCAGCTGCAGCTCTGACTTCCAGTTCAGTGGGGTCTGTTTGTGGCACGAGGATTAGTTGAGGTATTCCCAGGACTTTGCAGCTCACGAGGTGCCCTGCCCGCAAAAAGGCTTAGGAGCACGACATCGCCTTAAGTCCACAACTCTCCAGCCGGAGCTGAGCAGGCTGCACAGTGTAACAAATGCTGTCACTTTCATATTATATATATTCAATATAAGATAAAGAAGATAATGCTTCGTTTTGATTTTGTGCAGATATTTTGTATTAGGCGTAATAATTGAATTGGAATGAGCAAGCAAATGAAAAATGCTTTTTTTACTCTAATGTCTTCTGTCTTAAAAATAATTTTTAAATGGGAATGAAAATCGTCTCTGTCTGCCTCTCTCTCTCTCTTTCTCTCCCTCTATATATATAAATGGACATGAAAACCGTTTCTCTATATCTTTTTTTCTGTCTTGCTCTATAATTGAATTGTTTCCTCTCTCTTTCAAAATGAACTGAAAATGGTTAACACATGGTGCAACTCTGTGGAGTACTTTCTTTAGTTGAACATGGACGCAGTTTACCAAATGCATTCAATAAACATTCTAAGAATATTAGAAAAATAAGCAAAGCCTTAAAGTTAGCCATCTCTCTCCATTTCTGTCTCTCCCTCTCTCTCTCTCTCTCTGTGAATCTTAATTGTTTTTCGCCCTGCTTCAACAGCTACTTCAATAAATATTGAAAGTTGTTGAAAGTTTCGTTGGCTGAACCTGAACTTGATGCCCCCGTTTCATGCAATAGCCATTCTAAAGGAAATATTAAAATTTTAATAGCCATAAACTGTGTTTGAAATATTCAATAATGAATTAATGAAATCTCACAGAATGTTCACAAAATCAAAAAACTTTTTCACTTCATTTCTTTTATGGCAATTTTGATTTTTCAATTAAAAGTTGTGTGTGTAATTTTTGTACTGGCTGACCAGTGACCATTTACTACTGATACACACACGCACACCCAACACACACACACACACTTGGCACAAAATCTTTAAGTGCCTGGCAACGCTTTAAATTCACAGCTATGCAAATAAATCCAAGTCGTGGCCCAAAACTCGATTTAGTGGGCCAGTTGGGAGCAGCTGCTGCTTGCTGCCTGTCCATGTCCCTGTCCACCGTGTGGCAACGAGAATGTCTAACATGTGGCAAGTACGTTGGCAGTCCACGCAGTAAACTTAACCCCCACTCCCCCACCAACGCCTCCCCTCCGAAATTTCTTGCCGCAGTTTTGTGTTTGTTTGCCTTGTATGCGAAGCTCGGCGCAAGTGAAGGCCAAAAGCGACGCAGGACGAAGGACGAAGGACTCTGCCAGTCTGGCAGTCACAAGAAGCAGAAGAAAATGCACTAAACCCATTTCACTGCTGCACACAAAATAAAAATCGCCCGAAAAAACCCGCAGCAAAATGCTCTGAAATTTAAACTGACATTTTGGCTGCTAGTTTTTCATAATTGATGACTATTAATATTACTTTTTTTAAGCATTTTCTCGCTATTAATAACGCTTCTAAATATGCCTTAAACTGGCATTCACAAATCCACTTAAAATGCCATTAGTACCCAGCGGGTAGAGTATAGGGCAGCCAAAAACCGCGCGCCACAGATTTTTTTGCGGATTTTTTTTTTAAAACTGAGACAGGCTGAGCTACACTCAGAAAAATGTTGCACTGAATTTAAGGAATTCGCCATACTTCTGACGAACTCACCTTATTATTTGGAAAGAATATTTCTCAGAACTTTTGTTGCCTATATTATTTATAAACCTCCTCTAGATTTCACACATGCAAACATTTTAGATAGTTTATAAATTCAGATTATTGAATTTGTTTCTGATTTTCAATTTGCTTCTCCAAATTTTTTCTTATATTTTGAAATTATTTAAACAAGAAAAACTTTGTAGTTTTTAAGGCGATTTACTAAATTTAAGTGCGTTTTTTTCTGGGTTTGTGGCATATCTGCTCGCAAACTCATTTTGCGGCATGCTGCACA
Organism: Drosophila neutralis; assembly: GCA_035044385.1. Lineage (NCBI taxonomy): Eukaryota > Metazoa > Arthropoda > Insecta > Diptera > Drosophilidae > Drosophila > Drosophila neutralis. The sequence goes on from JAWNME010000344.1 coordinate 1,579,497, forward strand.
CATTCCAGAAGCGGGCAGCTAAGTGCGAGGCGAAGAAGAGGTCCACAGGAAGCGGCGTGTGCCTTAAACTGATTTCGTTTGCTGCAAAAGTGTGTGGTGGTGTGTGTGTGTGTGTTGACTCACGTATGCGGACATACAGGTATATACATACAAATGTGTGTTATGGGACAAATATTTTTGCATGCCAGTCAGCATGTTAATATGCAAATTCAATTCGCAAATCAACAGCAACAAAAACACACACACACATATCGACACACACACTCACACACACTCCCACACACACACACATACAAAATGGAATCTAATTTGATGTTCAGCCTTTTTTGAATAGGTTGTCGAATGTGGATGTTGATGATACTCGTTCTGAATTAGTGAGAGCAGGCAAAGTCACATTTTAATGCAATACTTAAAGATAGTCGCGGAAAAAATCACAAACTAGACTACAAATTACCCTATTTCAATATGTCTATTGTCAAGCTGTGAAAGAGAGAAGAATGTTTATCGATAAGTACAAGAGAGCAGAATGTTTATCGATAAGTACAAGGAAATAGCTAAGGAGAAGCAAAGTGAATAATGTTTTCAGATAGATATTTTATAGATAGTTATAAATATTCTTATATATAGATAGCCAACATTTTTCTGTATATATATAAGTATAAACATTCTTCTCGATTTTCGCTTCTATGCATACCCTGTTATTTAAACCTACAAAAAAAATTCCGTATGATTCTGACATTCTTCTCTCTCTATACATAAGTGTAAATACTGCTCTCTATTCTAAGCAATAGCTTTGATCTAAGTCTCAATTAATTATCACGCATGATCCCTTATAAGTATAACCTAAGTAACTTTCTGGAGATACTGTAACCAACCCTAACTATCATTATATCAACTATTTGCTAACTAATATCTGATTTCATATCCCATTATTTCGAAGTGTAGACCAACCAACTATCATGCTTGTAAAAAATCTGATAGATTTACATATGAACTATTTGCAATTGATGGCAAACTAATACTTGTAAGAGCCAACGGCTTTGCTCACACAAGATTGGCTTAGCCTGACTCTGTTATATTCGCTCTATGAACATTATTTCTCACCGCAAAAGTTAACAAAATACACAAATTTTCAGCCATTTCATCGAGGCGTCAGTTGAGTGACATTTTGCGGTCAGTTGATGGACAGTCTGTGCATTTTGCCCGCCCAGACCCAAAATCCCGAGAGCACACACAGAAAAATGTCAGGCCAGCTTGTGGGGGAGGAGGTCAACTGGGATTAACTGGGCAAACGCAGGACAAAATGTAATAGACTAGAGTGGATGGGAGAGGGGTGTGCAGGGGGTGAAGAGTGGCCCACAAGTTTGTCAGCATTGGACAAATATTTGCAAGCCATGTTATTGTTGCTGGTTTGGCTTTGGTTGCCGAGCAACAACAGCAATTGTAACAGAAATGGCAACAATTGGACACGATCACTTTGACTTTATTGTTTTCAGTGTCTCTCCGGATGTGTGTGTGTGTGTGTGTGTTGATTTGACGTGACTAATGGGCCGGCAGCTGGGTGCTGCCAACAAAAGCAAAAGACGTTAACAGCGAGTTGGCTTTGTGGGTTTCAGTTCATGCAGCGACTTTGGGGAAATGTTGCTCGAGATGAGCTGAGCCGAGTGACAAATTGCGTGGGGAATAAATGAAGACATGGCCTAATTAAGGCACCAAATTGAACAACACAAAGTCAAAGCAGTAAGTGCAATTTGAGCCACAGTTAGTTAGTATATTCCCTATTAGCCAGCTTCAATTTGAGCCTGGCAAATTGGAATTCAAAACGGTTTAAAACTGAGTAGAAATTTGCTTGCAGATTTTAGTGAAAACTTTTATTTAATTGTATTTTTAATTTAAAGTAATCTATTTTTACTTTTTCTAATATAAATAAGTCAATAAACAAGCAAAATATGTTTGACAAATCATTTCAATTTGTTGACGCATTTTTCTCAAAGTGTACTTGCCCTGCTTTGAATTATTAAAAGCATTTTGACCGCATTTTTGTCAAAGTGTGCCTTGCTTCAAATGTCAGCTGGCATTTGGGAAATGTCGTTAAAGACTCACCTGCAACGAAAAGAATGCAAATAACAAATTACAATTTAGTTGGCAAAACATTTGGGCAAATCTGACAGCTGTTAGCCAATTGTTAAATACTTGTAGCATTCCAGCACTCGGCAGTCAAGTTAAATTCTTTAAGCCAAGCGCTGCAAATTGGCATCACCTTTGTCGTTTGGGGTCGGGGCAAGGCACAGATTAGCAGCCAGATAAGATATTTGGCTGTTTTGAGTGTCACCCATTCGAATCACTCCTCTCATCCACTCATTTAGTCATCTGCATCTGCATATGACATCATCGCAACACACAAAAAACAAAGCTGTGCGCAAAATAAACAAATCTTTGGAATGCAAATAGCAACAAATAACAAGTCAGCACAAAACCAACAACTGGCAAAAACCAACAGTTGTAAAATGAAACATGAAAGAATAGCCGAACTCTGCACAAGCCGAAAAGCGAATACCCTAACTCACTGCTATCTAACTGTTTTAGCTGTTTTTAGGCTAACAATTTCGAGCAGTCGAATTCTTTCAGCTCAGCATAAATATTTTATTGAAACTGTTCAAAAATCGAAATTTTTGTAATCGAAATATATTTTTTTAACTGTAAGAAAGGGCACAGCTAATACCACTTCTCTACTGTTGAGAAGACTCATCTACACCGAAAACAATTCAAGCCAAGATTTGATTTATAGTTTCGCAAAGTTCTTTTCTCGTTTTTTTCTAATTTCGTTGCACAGTTCGTGACCAAATTAAAGTGCCCTCTTGGCAAGTGTATCAAAACGCCAAAGACCGAAGCTGTCAGTTGGTAGTCGCTGGCAACCAAATGATTTGCAACTCTATGCAAATTTATTTGCCCACCCCACCCCGCGCCCTCTTGCCCTGCCCCCCACAACGTGTGTCGCCTGCAGTTGGCAATTATTAGTTGGCAGTCATCGCAGTTCACCAGGCACGAGCACATCATAATTCCAAGAGTCTTGCCCCGAACCAAAAGCCAGACAAGCAGTGGCTGCTGCTTGCAACAAAGCGGGGCACTCACGAAGGCCGCAAACAATTTCGATGACGTTGAGTTTCTGTCTGAGTCTGGGTTTCGTGTAGATATATGTATATAGCTGCCACAGATACATGGATACAAAACAACAAGTTTAGCTCCGCCGCCGGCTGTGGCGACTCCAACTACGACTCTGACTCCGACTCTGATTTGTTGCATTTTTGCTAGATTTGCTAGAATTTTAGCGTTTTGCATTTTGCATTTGGCGAATCTGACGTTGATGAAGTGATTAACAATAGTTCGCCGCCCCCTCTGCCCCTCTTGATATCGTTTAGTTGATGAGGTTGCCCAGGGGTCATATGCTGTTGCCTCCCCCCTCGCCACTGCACTGCAGGTGCATGCCACAATTGAATACCGATTGCGTATTTGAAATGGAAATTGAGTTTCATCCAGCGAAGGGCAATGCTCCTAATGAACCAAACCTTGAAGCAGCTCGAAAGCTCTCTGTTTATTAGCGTTAATCACTGATCTATCTCAACAGCAATCTGCTATTGTAAACATTAATATATGCATATAGATATAGATATATGTACATATATATAGATTTGTTTTACGATGAGCAATCAAGTAGCTAATTTGCTTTATTAGCGTCAAGCGATTTGTTGGCATATAATTAACACAATGTCGAGGCAGAAAATGAGCAGAAAACAACTACTAAATTGATATGTATTTTTTTACTACCGATTTTTATATATCAGCTATTAAATATAGCTTTTATAGCTGCTAGTTAAATAACTGTCATTAAACTCTTCAGAGTAACAAGGGGAATATTGGGAAAGAGAATTAGTCCAAGCAAATTGGTTTTTAGCTGGCAAAGATGGGGCTATTATCATAAAGCCAAAACTGTTAGGGATGGCAAAAATGGTATAATCAACTTTAACAGACATTTATGATCAGCATCAGCAGAGGAATTCATTTAGTCCTGCCCGTCTGTCCTTTTATATTTGAAAGGCGATTTCAGGGATTACAAGTGCTGATGATTTCAAATTTAGTTTTCATATAATATAAAATCATTTTATCGATTCTTATTGATTTGTGATAGATCTGATAGGATCTGTTAAGAAACTCAGATTTTGTTAAGCTCTTTTTACTCTACTCATAATTAAATAGCTGCTGCGAAAATATCTCCTTTTCGAGCTGTCTCTACTTAAGCATTCTAAATGATTTAATTTTGAATAGATGCTCAAAAATGTCAACCAATTTAGACACTTCAAATATACATATAATTAATGCAAATCACACTTTGCCTCTCACATTTCAGCAAAGTATTTGAATATTTGCAATAATTAGCGCTAAATGCTGCAAAATATTTAAAACCTAAAAAAAACGCAGTTTTTTATATTTCATTCTTTATCAGACCCTGCCCTGCTCATAGTTATGCAAAGTAAGTTCAAATCTATTTTTATGTGTCAGATTTAGCCTTGGCTGCAAAACGCAGGCAATTAGCAATTCTGAATCATCGAGTGAAACAACTAATCTGAGTGGTCCGCAGAGACCAGACGAGTGTATCTTTTTGTGAGGGGAGTATTTTTAATTATAGACATGGCCTTGGCTCTGTTTTCTGTGCAACAGTGAAAACACACACACAACACACACACACACAGCACACACACACAAATTAGTGTGCACACAGTTCCGGTTGAGGGAAATTTCGTGAGGGAAAAATAATTCTTCATCTGAAAATTACGAAATTTGCTGTACGAAAAGCGAAAGTCTTCAACTGTAAAATAAAGTATTGTCTAGTATTTCCAGTGCCACACCCTAGAAAGCACCGTTAAATGAAAGAAGAAGAGGCGGTGGTGGAGTGTGGGGTAAATACCAATAATAAAACACCTCTTTCGGTGGCTCAGTGTCAAAGTGTTTTGTTTCAATCAATAAAATTGTTATTGAGTTGTGTAAGAAATGTTTACGACGTGCTGCAAGCAGCAATCAAAATGTCCAAAAAAAAGTGAAATATTGATGAAATTTATTGATGCATTGTGCGCAAGTCAAACGAACCGACGACGACGACGACGACGACGACGACGATGACGATGACGATGACGACTCCTCATGCATAATGCAACAGCGCCTTGCAACTTGAGACGTTGAAAGTTTCTAATTCAATTTCGTGATTGTCTGCGCTGACACATTTGAGAAATGCGCAAACGCAACGACTATATAGACAAAGAGACCAGCGCCGATATGCCAGATAAACTTTTGCTACTGGTCTTTATCTCTTTCTGCTTTTTGTGTTTGATCCGACTCAATTATGATTTTATTGACGGTTCGCTGGCATTGGCATTCGATTTGCTGTCAGTTTTGCCTTTGACTGGTCACGAGACAAAAACTTAAATTGAATTGAACCCAAAGCGCGCTCTTAATCGCATAACAAACTTTGACATTTGGGAAATGGCAGGAAATTGAGTCATCAACTAATTGAAAAACTCATTCGGCTGCAAATTGCACTCAGAGGCAGCAAATCGCACAAACATTTCGGTTAAGTGCAATGTTGATCTTGTCAGTGGCAAGAGTTATGCTTATTGATTTTTGTTTTTTTTCTCCTTTTTTTACCTGCCAAATGCACTGCTGCCACACACACTCAGTCTGCCCCTTTTTTTATTTTTATTTTTGTTGTCAAAGTGAGCGAACTGAGTGCAACAGAAACGCTGCATGCGAAATAATTGTGCGCACCGTGGACGCAATCTCAAAACGAACATGGCAAAAGTCAAATGGATAATCTGCAAATTTACGGTCTACCTGGTGAATTAGACTTGAATGAGTGCAAATTGGCAGCTATTTGCATGCAAATGAGAACTGCTTATTTATGACATTAGTTTGCGCAAATTGACAATTTGTTTTCGTTAATCAAATCTGTGTTTCTCATTCAATTTCAATTACATTTTTTCCTTGTGCCTCGACTATTGCACAACCTACATATCTTTCTTATAAAAATAATCATTTTCTATTGATTTGACAGAAAATTGGGCAAAAATGGAATAGAATTTCCCAAAAACTTGAGACTTTGATTGATATTGCAGATAAATTCATTGACAGAACATAATTTCCTTCAAGTGTTTCTAACTTTTACATTTGAACTCTTTTTTGTTTTCACTCTTAAAACATTGACTGAATTCCTTGATAAATTCCTTCTCACACACATGGACACAAACTTTTTCTCTTAAATCTCAAGTTACAATTATATTTGAACTCTTAAAACTTTGATTACAAATTTCTCAAACCAGCTATTTCCCTCCATTTAATTTTCAATTTGAAGTCTTTCATGTTTTAACTCTAGTTCATATGCTAGCTCTTCAGACTTTGATTGATATCTTAGAAGAATTCCTTCTCACACACATGGATACAATATCTTTTACTTAAATCTCACTTTACTCACACATTTCAACGCTAATGAAACAAAAGATACTTTTGTATCTGAGCAGTTGTTGGCAAGTATCTTTTCACAGTGAGATTCGCAGCCACTGTGCTGTTTAACTAGGTGACACTTGTCATACAGCACAAAGTGACACACTCTGTCATATACATACACACACTCGTACACACACTCACACACACACTCACATACACACACAGTCGTTTGACAGTTGGGTGTGTTTTTTGGGTTCTCTGATTTTTGCCCCTTTTGGCGTGTCGCATTATTTTGTCAGCGTCTAAACGTGGCTTTTACTTTGTCTTAATAGCACCGCAATATGTGTTGTGACGTCTCTTTGACACACATACCAACACCCACACAAACACACACACACACACACACACACACAGGTTATCATGTGTATGTCAAGATTTATGTTTATTTTGTAATGAAGCGAACCTTTTGCTGCCATCAATAAAATCATTTGCAGTTCAGCCTTTGTCCTTTTTATTCTGGAGATAATATCACAAGCACTATCAAACCAGACAAACAGGTGCAATGCAGAGCTGAATAATAAAGTTGGCATTAAATACAGGTAACTATTTTCAAAAACAGCAGGTGACATTGGCAATTGAATTTGGAGTTTGGTTTTTGGTTTTTCGGTTTGGGTTTGACTCGATTTGATTTGATTTGATTGATTTCCCTAAACAAAAGAGACCAACTGACGTTTTGGTTTGATTTATGTGCAACGCTTGATGAATTCGAATGCAACAACAACAACAGTCGCATCACATTTATTTACAGCTCACCTGAGCAACAATCAACAATCAACAATCAACAATCAACAATCGACAATCAACAATAAGCATTCAACAATTTAGAGTTGAACTTTTTCACTGCTCTCATTTTCTATTTGGGCTTCATTACATTTCTGGAATATTTGAACTGTGAACCCCAACCACCCAAAAACCAACAACAGACAATAATTTATGTTGTTGTTATTATTGTTGTTGCTGTTGTTGTTGTGGTTGTTGCTTCAGTTTTTAGCTGCACCCTCTGAGGCTCATGTGACTATTTGGCGCTTTCGGAAATGGGAATAGGTTTTTGGGCATGGGCATGTTTGGCGATTGCCAAATGGACAACAACAGCAAACACACGCACACACACACACACACGCACACACACACACATTGCGTTTGCTGTCATGATTTATTGTTTTTTGCGCTTTTGACAGGCATATTATTTCCCAGTCGCTTGTCGCTTGTCGTTTGTCGCTTTTGTTGTTCTTATTGCTGTTTGTCACTTGAAAGCGTTGCGTACGAAATAACCAAAATTTTAACGACGAGGGGGAGGGGACCACATATTTGGTTACTTTGAGGTGAGTGAGTGTGTATGTGTGTGTGTGTGTGTGTGTGCGTGTGTTTGCAAGTTGATTAGTTATACTGGAATGCCCTTGAGCCACTAGTGAAAATAACTCACGCTAAAACCCAACTTTATTTTCATGATGAACTTTCCAATTAGAATTTTTTGTTTGTTGAGAATAGGAAAATGCTTTTTAAAGTTAAGACAAAAATCCAGCAAAAATACAGGCAATAAGGAACTGCCAATATGGAGTTTAGATAAATAAGATTGTGGCTCTTTAAAAAGTCAGTCAATATATAAGCATTATGCGCAAATTAGTAAGCACCTTAGCTCAATATGGTGGCACGGAAAGGTGTTAATGTTGTCACAGCCAAAAGTGGCGGGAAATTCACGTATTTTCTATATAAATTCACGGGCTCAACTTGCCAGTCACGTAATAGTTTTATTTATGTGACTTGATTGTTGGTTGTTTCTTATGTCATTGCCACGTGATCGCTGAGCAGAGATCGCCACACACTGGCGGTTCTAACTGTAATCAAGTGGAAAGGTATTTAATTAGTGGGCAATGCATCATATACCTTGACCTCAATTCGAGTGCAGACAGACAGACAGACAGACAGACAGACAGACAGACAGACAGACAAAATTAAAATGCATTCCAACGAAACTCATCAAAATCATCATCATCAACCAAAATCGGCATCAACTGAGAGAGACAAGGCATCTCCCGCTGACATCTGTTTTAGTTTTTGGACAAACGTCAAGATTATGCTATAAACCATATCTATATATAATTATATATGTATGTAACTGATTTCAAGGGAATGCGAATGCAGCCACAGCAAAAAGATACATATCAATTTCTTGTTGTTGTCTGACAAACAGTTTTGCTGTCAGATTAGCTCGCAAACTGTCGTCGTTTTCTCTCAGTGTGTGTCTGCCTTCTACTCTTATGCATGTATATATGTTTATATATGTCTGCATGATGATTTATAAAGTGATGAAACCGCTGCAGCCGCAAGAGAATTAGCGGCATTCCAAGAATGCTTTGCAGCATGTGTGGCACAATGGGAACTGGAGTGGGCTTCTTTATCAGAGATGTACATATATATATTTTATGCACTTACGGTTGTAGGCAAATCGTAAAAAGAACACTTGGTTTCATTAATTCTTAGACAGAAAAGATAAGTTAGCTATGGTCATGAAAAATTTAGCTATAAAGAAATGATTTTCGTGAATTTCGAATTGGAAATGCAGTTGACTGTTAAAAAAGATTTAGCAGAAAGAAAAATATATTTGTGGACGAATCTAGGTAGAAAGACGGCTTATAAATAATAGCTGATCATAAAAGCCAAGTAATAGCGCAAAATGCCTATAAAAAATAGTTTTGGCTAACTTAAAATAACATAAACATTAAGACCAGTTGCCTAAGACAGATTTTATTGTTACTATTTAAGATTTTGTTCATAATTCTTAATTCGTTTTTAGTTCAATTTTGTTATGCTTGTATCTTTTCTGATTACGCAAATACCTGAAATAAATATAGATATACATACATATATATATATATATATAACTACCTCCTCTCAGACAATTGTTTAACTAATAAAGTCATCGATTTGACTTCAAATGGCAGCGAGCTCTTTGCCAATTGGCTGTGAGGATTTATGTTGCCATTTTGCTGGAGAAGAATTTGTGAAAATGAAAGCAACAATAAATTCTGGCGACTTTTGCAGCCAACGAAAATTAGAAATGGCTAAACTTGGCAAAGTTAGATGAAAAACAATTTCATAGCGACAATTGCAAAAGTTGTGCAATTGAAAGTGCTGAAATTTATTCTCGACTTTAGCCACAAAAGAGTAGCTTGGCTGCTGCTGCTGCTGCTGTTGTTGCAGCTGCAACTGTTGCTAATGAATGCCAGCGGCAAATGGAAAGCATGCCAAATGGCAAACAAGTAAATGGAATGCTTAATAAAAACAATGAAAATACTTTGCAGCATGATATGCGGGTGAATGTCAACAGGAGCAGCAGCAGCAACTGCCATGCAACATGGTAGCGTAGCAGCAACACGCAAGGCGACAACAGCAGCAACATGCCACATGCTACAGCTAGCAAGTATAATCAATAGCCACAAGAGCGCAACTGCAATGAAGCAGTTAAGCACAGCCGCAACAGCAGCAGCAGCAGCAACATGCAGCACGCAACAGCAGCAGCAACAACAGCTGACAGCAAGAATCAAATTAGAGAAAATTCCAACTTGTTTTTTGAAGTTGAATTTTAACTAGTTTTGAAAAAGTTATTGAATTAAAGAAGAGGTCCAACCGTGACCAAAAAACCGCTAATCGGCTCAGTTTGTACTAGTGCTACGGCTGTTGAGAGTCTTAACTTGTCAAGCTTTTACTTGACTTTTATTTGCTTTCTTGTCACTTTAATCTTGGAATGAAAAGCAATTCAATTTGAAAAGTATTATTATTCTAGAAGAAAAACCATTATCCAAATCGGTAAAGTTTTGACGGAGTTGTCAATCAAACATTTGTAGCCATCCTCGTGCATTTTGTACAGAGATTTACACAACTTGATGATTGCTTTCTTAAGCGATAACAATGTGTGTTGCATAAAGCTGTTGAAGTTGTGTTGTTGTCAGTGTGGCCTGCTGCTGTGCAACACAGCTCAACGTCAAGGTCAAAGCAATTGTTGTTGTTGTTGCTGCTGGTGTTGCTTAGCGGCTTTGTTTGCCACTTTTGTGGTTAGTTTTCATTTCACTCTGAGCCGCTTTTGCCAATTGAAGTGCGGACTAAGCGCAATTTGGCCATCAGCTTTTGCTGCTGTTGCTGCTGTTGCTCTTGCTGTTGATTCTGTTGCAAACACACATTTGCTAAAAGGCAAACAGAATACCAGAAGGGGAAATAACATTGGAGATAAAGAGGGGAGAATCGGGATGCAAAGGGAAGCAGCTCAGCAGGGAAGTTGCCATAGCAATTGAGAGTGACAAGAGATAGGGGAAGAGGGGGAAGATCGCACACAAAGGCTGTTAAAAGCTTATGAACACAGCAAGATACGAGTTGCAACTACAAATGCCAGAGACGATAAAGCGACAGCAGCAGCAACAGCAACAACAGCAGCAGCAGCAGCAATCAAATCTGTAGCTAAACTGACAGCACAACGTGGGCGTGCCACATGCTGTGGGCGAAGTGGGCTTGGCAGCTTGCTGCTGCTGTATAAAAGTATTTGTGGGGTGTGCGAGTGTGTGTGAGTGTGAGTGTGTGTGTTTGCAAATGAAGAGCTTCATTGAAACAGCTCAAAAAGGTCAAAGAAGAGCAACAGTAGCAACAGCAGAAAAAAACTAGCAGCCGCAGCAGCAACAACAACAGCATACACTTAGAAAAAATGTTGTGCACTGAAATTGAGAAAATAAATAAGCTGGATCTTAAAAACACACTTTATGAATAATATGGTGAGTTGCACTTGGAGCTTTCTTTTATGAGTGCAGCTTACAAGACAACAAGCAGCAGCAGCAGCAGCAGCAACAGCAGCAGCAGCACCGGCAGCAGCAACAGCTAACAACTAAAAACCAACAACTTACAGCAAACAACAACATTTGAACAGCAATTGAAAGCATTGCAAATTGCACAAAAAAAAAAAAACAACAAAAAAATGTTGGCAAATATTTTCGACTGCGTGCGATTTTTGTGCAACACCCATTTTGGTGCAAACGCAAAAGCCCAGCAAAAAAAGGTTAGCCGCAAAAATATCCATTCGAATGCAAACATTTTATTTTTGGTCAAATATTGCCGTCGATTTATTTGCCATTTATTTTTGCTGCTGCTACTAGTTGAAATGTGGATCTTTGCTCAAAAAGCTGTTTAAGGGATTAGGCAAGCGATTCAAATGCAGCAAGCATCATGCAACAAATGCAGCTTAAATTGCTCGTATTCATGCCCCTTAAATAACAGGGATGTGATCATAAATTGGCCATGCAAAATGTGCAGCTTATTGACAAGTGAGCTTGAAGTGAATGGATACACTTTCTGCCTGAGCAGAACTGCAATAGAGTCAGTTTTGCGCCACTTCTAAAGCAAAGCTGTTAGTTCAAGCACAATTTCGATTGCAATTATACATTTGAAAAAAGTGAGCCAAAATCTGTTTCCAAGTTCAAAAACATGTGAAATTAAATCAAAAATTTATAAAAGACGATCGACATTATTATTAGTTATAATTGGGGAGAAAGTTTGCACTGCGACCTATTAGGTCTATTGTGCCCCTTTACAGAGCCTACAGTTCTTCCATCAATCCCAACTCCTTCACGAATGCTAGAATCCTTGTTGGGTTGAGGATATCATTTGCTTAAATCGTTTTTGATTATAGCCACCAAGGAGACTGCTGGCTTGTCGAAGTCCTGGTGTCTTTGCCCAGCTCCGTTCCCGCATCTGTCTTTCTTCGTCCCTGATTTGTAACCGTATTGTGTGTCTACCTACGCCACAATACGGTTCAGGGCCTATCATGAGTCTCTCTGCCCTCTCTTCGTTCCCCGCTATGTCCCTGTGGCCCGGAACCCATCTTAGGGTGAGCCTATTATGTTTTCCGAGTTGGTCAAGCTTGGATCGTACTTCGTGGACTACTTTGGATGTTATTTTCGTCCCATTTAGAGCATTTATTGCTGCTTGACTATCGGAGAGGATGGATATATCCGCATTCCGATAGTGTCGTTTCAGGTTAAACTCCGCACATCTCCCTATCGCACACACCTCTGCTTGAAGACGATCGACATTATTATTAGTAATAATCTTAAAAGTTGTTAGTTGAATATTCTGGCATTTAAATAAAAACCGTCTCTGCCTAATTTTTGCACATAGATTTACACTTTTCTTAGTCTTTCGAAAACCGTTCTTAAATATTTCAAATAATAAGTAAATCTTCGTCATCCGAATCATATTATTTTTTGTTTATATCTGTTGCAGAATGCTGACTGATAAATTAATAATGTGCAATTTACTTTGCTGCTCATTTGTTTATGTATTTACAAGGAACTTAAAATTATTTACTTCAAAAAATATTCAAAAATCCAGATTTAAGTTTTAGAGAATAAAAATGTATTTTCCGTTTGAGTGCCAACAATACAGTGTTGATTGTGCATAGCAATCAGCACAATTTGCACTTGTGTTTATTTTGGTTATGCGAAAATATTGAATTTCCTTTGGGGCAGTTAATTGCCAAACAAATTTAATTTCCTTTGCAATTGTAATTAAAAGATACAATTTTAATTTGATGCACATTTTAGCCTGATTAACACCCTGTGTTAAATGAGTGCTGCATGTTGCGCATACGCCCGGGTTAACCGCACTTCAAGCGTTAATTAACAGCTCAACAGAGATTGCTACAAATGCAGCTAGCAGCTAGCAATGTTCTTGAGTGAGACAGAGGAAGAGGGAGATAGGTAGCGAAGGAGAGAGATGGAGCTAGAGAGATGACTGGCGAATTTCCTGTAAATTAATTGAATATTCTTGTCATAACTTTGACTTGCCAGATGTAAATGAATCCACAATAAATCAGCAAAATCAAATAAACATGTTTATGGAATTGCAACTTAATAAGTGGATTTATGGAAATGTAGCCTAAATGAGGATTATATGTTTCAGATTGGTTGAGGGTATTCAAATCGGAACCGATTGAAATTTGTATCCAAATCGAAATACAGAAATGCAATTGTATAATTTGAATAATTGACTGATTATAATTGAAACCAATTTGGAAACTTGTCCAGAAACAATACATTTTTTAAATATATAAAATGGATTTCAAAAACCAAGATTCTCAATGCACAAATTTGAAACTTTTTTTTCTGTATTCCAAAACTTTACATTCTGAAGTCAATCCTGAGAATCTTGAGTTGAAACCCAAACTAAGCTTCGCAATCTCAATCATAATTGTATGCCTCACATACCCCTTGTTAAGCATTTCAAGGATATTAATAAATGTTTAAAAAAATGTTTAACCAACATTGCAATTAAGTGCAACAGCAACAGCAACAGCAACAAGCAAACAGCAACCACAACAACATCAACAGCAATGAGTGCGACATGCAAATAATGCATTATGCAAACATTCAGATACATTTCGCGAGTGACTGAGCACAAAGCGGATGCGCGGGGGCATGTGGCATGAGGAGTTGGGGCAAAAAGGAAGGAAACAAAAGCGCCACGGCGTCATCCGCAGACAACTGTAAATATGTATATATTAATTTGATGGGCAGCAGAGGGGCAGCGTTGTGGACCAGAGGCGCCTCATCTGTCATCTCAGTGGCAGTACGCCAATTTCACCTGTCGCATTCAGTTTTTTTGTGTTCGTATTTGTTGCCCCATACAACAACACCCCAGCCCCAACCTAAACCCCAGCCCGAATGCCTCCCTTTGTTGTTGTTACTGCTGCAGCTGTTTGTCTTCATTCCAGCAGCTGCTGCTTTTCTTGTTTTTGTTGTTATTTTCTCTCGTCTCTGTTTATTTTGATATTTACAATATTTTCGAGCGATATTCTCTTGTTTGTTATTTTTATTTTACTTGCGGCACTCGGCAAAAATGCAATAATAATTATGCGATAATTATGAAGGCAATTGTTCTTACCAATTAAATATGTATGTATGTGGCAAGTGGCGTGTGGCAAGCGGCAATTGGCAGCGAAGAGGAAGCCATTTGTCTAGCCAAGAAGCAGCAAGAGTCGAGAAATGATTTTCTTTTCATGTTCAAATTAAACTTTACAAGCTATTAATAACATTTGAAGCAAACAGCCGACATTTGGTTAATGCAAATATTGTATAAATTGGATTAAAACGCCGATTTTATTAAAAAACAATATTTCGAAAAACTCAACCACCCAAAAAAAAGAAGAAAACTTTACAGCAAACTGCATTTTGAAAAGTTTTGCAAAGGCAAAGTTGAAATCTTTTAATAACTCGAAGTTCAACTTCAGTTTTTGTTTTGCTTATGAAATAAGTGACTTGTTTCAAGATTTTCTCATGCAGATAAAGTAACATAAAGTTTCAACTAAACTCAAGTGTGTAATAAAGTTATTCTCCTTGTGTGTGTATCCATTTTAAATCTTTTGAGTCCTTAAATCTCCATTCAAGTTTGTTTATTCGCCTGGCGAATCTCCTTTTCAACACTTGAACCATTTAATTGCTCAAAGAACTACAAAATTGCTCAAGTCGTAAAAATGGCGAGTTGATAAAAAAAAGCAAAGAAAATTTCGTTCTTTCTTTGGTTTGTCAGCCATTTATCCAGTTTTTCCGGGCTTGTTCCACTTTGCTACTTGATGCGGGTAGTCCGCCACGCCCCCTTCCCAAACGCCACCTTGCTGGCAGAACAATTGTTTGCATTTGGGCTAATTAAATTTGTCCTTTTCAATTAGGCGAAGGTATGGGTGTGGGTGTGTGTGTGTGTGTGTGTGTGTGGGTGTGCAAAGCAACAGCAACTCGAGAAAAACGGAAAAGTAAAACGCATCAAATGGAAAATGGCAAAGGAAACACAGAAAATGAAATTTGAACGAAATGCAATTAAAAGCTGACAACAAGCGCAAATTAAATGCAACAAATTGTTGCAAGTGCGCGGCTGCCTCTGGTTGCTGCTGTTGGCTTCAATTAGCCAGCCGCAAAGGGGCAACAACAGCAACAAAAACAACAACCAAATAACCGAACAACTGGCCAAACAATTGGACAGCAGCTGCTGTTCACAAAATCAGCGTTTGCCTCTTTAACGAAATGTCAGTTAAATATTTATCAATCCAACAACACACTGAACAAAACGCGAGGCAAGTTATTGTTGTTGTTGCTGTGGCTGTTGCCGTTGCTGTTGCTGCTGTTGACAGCCAAAATGCAAACGAAATTAGCGCTGGTCAGTGCGTGTATTGCATACCAGTTAGTATATATTATGCATATGTAACTTATCAGCTGTGTGCACTGCGAGAAATTAAGCAAACTTTTAAATAATAGACTTAAAATTTAGTGAATATTTATATAAGGTGATTTCATGTGTCTGCCAACTCGAAATAAAATATTACTCATCTCTTATCTAAGCATTTTGAGATTGGAGGGATTCAACAATCTTTGCAAATGTTTACTTTGATTAACATATATATATATATATATAATTAGTCATTTCTTATCTAAACAGTTAATGTTTGGAATGATTAAGTCATCTTTGCTAATGTTCATATTTAAAGCATTTAAATTAAGGCTTGAAGGTGTTTTCAGGTCTCTCACAACTCTCAATAAAACATTATTCATCTTAGATCTAAGAAGTTTGCGTTTGGAATTCCAAAGATATCTTTGGGCTTTTCACATATTTAATATGCACAACTGTGCTTGAGCCAAACCCATCCAGAAATATAGGCACATAATCGCACAGGGGCAAAGTGTAAAAACGCTGAGAATAAATAAATATTTCAAATTTAAATAATTTGAATTTGAATTTCTTTTCTTTCCTTTGCTTGCCTGGCACTCTAAGTAGACCGTTCACTAACAAAAATATGGCTCACATTTCGAAATATTGCGCAATTTCATATTTCAGAAAACACACATTTTTGAATTTAAATAATCAAGAAAAATTGTACATTTGTTGATTGGAATAGAATACAGAATTTGATCAAGTTTGCCGGCATTGAAATAAATCAAGTTAGAATGAGAACTTGTATTCCGAATTGGCCAAGTGGCGAAATCGACCCTGCACTTGATGTTCATCAAGAATGTATTCTATGGTATCGGAGATGCTTACTTCTGCCAGTAAAATACTTATAAAATATTTAATTTTGCTTCTTTTTATTATTTTTTCAATTTTTAATAGGCTAGCGCATAAAAATATGTTTCACATTTCCAAAATATTTCCCAATTATTATTAACACAAAATTTCAAAATATTTTATACATTTTTTGCTCGTTATACATAAATCTGCAAGAATGCAAATACAAACCTGATTGAAATACAAAACTTTTCAAAAAGATTTCAAAACTGTTCAATATTAATAGAATAGTGATTGAAAAATCTGAACTCATCATTTTTGTTACTTAAAAAAAGACTTTTTAAAATGTTGGCCTTGCATCTTTACTTTTGTTGTATTCCAATTAGTTCACTCACAAAACTATGAATATTTCTGATTAAGCAATCACATTAATCAACTTTAATTAATCAATTTTCTTACTTTATTTATTTTATTTAATTGGCATAAATTAATTCGTTTGTTTATTACTTCCTTTTGCCATTGGGATCAGATTTCACAAACTGCTCATCAATTCAAAATACACATTTAATAAATTTCATTTCCAGAAACTTGAGACATTTTTTGCTCATCTTAAATTAATGCACAAGAAGAAAAAAAAATATTATTTACATTTATTTTATTTATTTGATTTATTTAATTAATGTTTTTATTTTGGTTTAACATTTATTTACTTTATTTATTATTTTTATATATATATTTATATTATTTTTTGTTTTATTTATTTATTATTTTTGAATTAATATTTTTATTTATTTATTTGATTTTTCAGAACACTTTCGCTTTCGCACAGTGTAGATATTTAATGTCTGTTTGTCTGCCTGTCTGTTTGCCTATCTGTGGGTTAGTTTGTTTATCTGTTTGCGTATCAATCTAACTGCTTGACCAGTCAGCCATAAACCCATCCAATTTGTGGCCTATTTTATGGCACACATTTTCAGTTTCAGTTTCAGTTTCAGTTTGAGTTTGAGTTTGAGTTTCGATTGTGAATGCAAATGCTCAACTTTAATCAGCTGTGCGTATATTTCCAACAATAACCAATGACATCATCATCATCATCAACAACAACATCATTATCATTATCATTATCATTATCGTCATAGCTACAGCTGTTGCTAATGGGCGCAATGCCGAACAGCGAAACACTTACCTCATTATCAATGTTGCCGCGTGCCAATGCCACATTTCTTATCAGTGGCACATTTCGATTCCGGCTGCTGTCGCGCAACGCTTGCAACTCCTTCTGGTGCTGCTGCTTCATCAAATGATGCTCGTGCTCAATTTTATTCCACTGCTCATTGGAGAAGCCATTGTTAGACGACGCATCCAGCGGATCCTTCTGCTCCTGCCCCTCCTGCATTTTGGGTCTCTCCGTCGTGGTGTGCTTCACCTTCTCCTTGTTGCCCTTGAAGAGCCAATCGAAAATGTTTCGTTTGGCGGCGGCTTTAGTATGTCCCGCCGAGATGCTGGGATGCCGATTGGTTGCCCTCTTGTGGCTACCCACCTGCTCCACATCTGAGTCATCATCCTCTTCGGTGGAACTGATCTGTGGCAACTTTTGGCTGAAGAATGAGTAGCGCGGCATCTGTTTGGCCAACTCGGCGGCGGCGCGCAAGCTTTCCTCATTCTCAGCGGCATCATCATAGGCCTCCTCATCATCCTCATCCTCCTCGTCCTCATCATCATCATCGTCCTCATCAATATCATCCTGATCCTCATCGCTATCGATCAGCTGCTGTTGCCAGTTGGGTGCTCGTGTGGCATGTTGTGGTTGCATCCAAGCAGCCGGATAAATGCCATCGCGATCAAAATAACGTGTGGAAATGTTGGGACTTTTATTATTAATATCATGATTGGTGAGCAGATTGGGTGCATCTGTGGTGATCAGTGGAGTAGCAGTTGTTGTCTGGCCGGGAAATACGCGCTGCTCCCAGGCAACATGATGCCGATTGTGATGACGCAAATGATGTTGCTGCCCCGGCCCAGTGCTCAGCAGTTGCAACTGCTCCAATTCCATTTGGAATGGAGCTGGCTGTTGTTTGAGAGTTGCCACCGGTGGCTGCCTGTTGCTGAGCTCCTCGCGCAAATGCTGCTCGTGCCTAAAATGATGATGTTGATGATGATGCAGTTGGTGCTGCTCCAACTCAAAGCCCAAACCGTCCAATTGCTGCAAACGTTGCTGCTGATTATGCCGGTTGCTCCGAATCGGAGTGGGAGTCGGAGTCGGACTCATTGTTGTTGCATTGTGCGAGTGACGATGTGGATGCTCCTCGGCCGAGAAGCTCAGATCGGCGAGGAGGAGGAGCAGCAGCAACATCAGCGGAAAGATGCCCTTGCTGCGGCTGCAGCTGCTCTGCCGGAAGGCAGCCATCTCTGCAAATATCTGCAACTCTGACCCGCAATGTATCTGTGCGCCTCTATTTGTATCTTTCCACTTTTTGCTTTGTTCTTTTTTTTTGTTGTTATTTATTTATTTATTTATTATTTTTATTACTATTTATCTCTCTCGAAGTATCTGCAACTCTAACCTGAAATGTATCTATGTATCGCTAATTGTTTATTTTCACTTTTTGCTTTGTTCTTCTTTTTTATTTTTTTATTAATATGTTTTCTCTAAGTAACTGCAATTCTTGCTCGAAATTTAACTGTGCATCTGTATCTTTTCCTCTGAGTATCTCCAACTCTAACCCGAACTGTATCGCTGTTTGTATCTTTTGCTTTGTTATTTATTTGCTTTTTTATTATGCGTAATTATTGCTCTGGTTGCATCTATTTTAATTACTTATTTTCATTGTTGCCGCACCTATTTTTTATTTCTTGTTTCTTTGTTGTTGCCTGCCACTTATTGATAGCATTTGCCTTTTGTTGCATGCACTTTTATTTGTGGTCATAAATCACACTGAAAACGCCTCAATTGCGTTTTAGCAACTTGGAAATTTTATTTGCTTTAAATGCGTTTTTTTCTTTTTGTCAAAATTTTTGGCACGCTTTCAACACTTACAATTTCACAATTTTGTTTGAATATTTCTCAAATGAATTTTTATTTTTTCATTGTTTTTCACATGAAAAATTGCTGTTGGATATTTATGACAAGCTGCTCGCGACTTTTTGGCGCGTTAATTTTTCAGACAAATTTGGCTGCCAAAAAAAAATCAATTTTAATGACAATTTGTCGCTTTGGTTGACAGAATTATTTCAGACACACTTTTTATTTTTAGTGCACTAAATATTTTTTATGGATTTTTTTCACGACTTTTTGTTTGATGTTTTTAAGAAATTGAACAATACACTTTGTGGAAAATTTGAAAATTGCTGCATTATCCGTACATATGACGACACGGGGCGACTTACAGATAACAACTGAATCTGACTGCCAGCAAATGAATCTGAAACTGATGCGCCGCAATGTTGAGAGCACAAGCACGATTACACTGAGCGAATCAAATGGGGATGAGCTAGTGCTACAGAAATGCAACTTGAGTGCACTAAAAACAAAGACAAGTCAAGTTTGGCAAACAAATTAACTTAGGTATTAAATTTAAGTAGGTAAATTTGTAGTTTTATTTATAACTAGCTTTATTGCTGCATTGCAATAGGAGAGCGCAACATGTCTAGGCAACATGCTGCGCGAGAGAGAGAGCGCGAGCGGAAGAGAGCGACGCAGCAACATTTGTTGCCAGCAGTTACAAGAAGCGAACATGTTGGCTAGCGAACATGTTGCAAAGGCACAAACGTAGCCGGCTTTTCATCAGCTGCATCGAGCATGTGTGTGTGTGTGTGTGTGTGTGTGATTAATGTTGCTGGCATGTCTGCAACTTCTCTAGCGCCCACGTGTTAAGCAACAACAGCAACAGACAGAATCTTCAACAAACGCCAACGACAACAACAAAAAAAAAACAGCTCAAAATCAACAGCAACAAAAACAACGCTTCCTTTTCCAATGGCCTGTCAATGAGTTTGTACACTGAGCAAAATGTCGACATCAATTTTAGTAAATCGCCAATGGTTTCCAGTCAACCAATTATTCAGAAAGTAAAAGTAAATTTCTAAAATTTTTAGTTGTTGCTCAAGACCAGAAATTTGGTCAACTAGAAATGCCAACTTTATTGTATTATTTTTCTGAGTGTATCTCTTAAATGTGTCTGGCACCACTTGATGATGTTGCCACCGCGGATGTGGGCAGCAACTAAAATTACATAATCAAATTGTGGCAGTTGCGCTCAACTCAAGAACCCAAGAACAAGAACTAACCATAGACAATAAATGATTCTATTTCTTTTCTGTTTCTGATTTTTGTTTTCAGGGTGTGATTTCAGTGGAAATAACTTGAGAGTAAATACATACATATATATACATATATATATTTATATATATACTATATAGTTTCGCCTAGATCAAGCGACCAGCTCAACAACATTTTCCAACTAATTGCCATTAAGCGGTGGCTGCTGCCGCAATGAGTCAGAGTATTTTTTTAATAGAGGGGCAAGGGACAGGAATGGGGCATGCCTCACAGGAAGCGCTGTACGCATCTTAGCAAGTCCATAAAAAAAAGAAACGAACCCAAGCAGTAAGTAAGCATGATCAATGATAAAAGGGCTGTTAGAGCACAGCAGCAAGCATAATAATAATAAAAAATACAAAAAAAAACCAAACCAAGGCAGTCGAATGAAGTTCTAAAAAAGATTTTATGACGCAACAAGACGTGGAAGAAGAAGAGGAACAATGCGAAGAAAATTGATTTTCCTGCGAAGCGTGCAAATAGGATTTGTCAGGCGATCAAATTTTTCTTACTAATCTCGCCTGAGTAGATATTATAATGGGACATGATGTGGGATATGGATATCCTCACACTTTACATATACATATATATATATATATGTATATATGTATTTTCCTTTATATATACACTCAGCAAAAAGCTAACTGAATTGCAGGAATTGTATTCTTTTTTCATAGATATAATTTTGTAATTTAGGAAAACAACATATCTAAAAATTAGAAAAGCTGATCTGTTATTTTTAAGAACTATTTTCAAATATTGAGATATTCATTTCTAAAAAGTAGAAATGCAAAATGCTATTATTGGATTTGCATGTTGTCTTATACATATGAATAAACACCGTAAAAAATTAGACATATATATTTCCTAAATTTCAGATTTTGTACCCCGAAATTAAAAAGGTTTTTGGAAATATACTTTCTGAATAATAAGCTGAGTTAGTCTGGGCCGCAAAAAACGATGAAGAATTTCTAAAAATTCAAGGTCTCTTTTTTTCCTGAGTGTATGTATATTTCTTAATACTGCAACCTTTGTTCTTCGGTTCTTTGGCTCTGTAGTTTTCCCCTGCGCATGTTTGTTGAACGCTGTTTGCCAGTTGTAAGCTCAAAGGCAAACAAGTTACATTTAAAAGTGAGTCTCGCAGATAGCAGCTAAAAATGTGGAAAGGGGGGGGGGGGGGGTAGCTGAGTGTGTGTGCGGTGTGTGTGTTGTGTGTGTGTGTTGTGTGTGTGTAGAACAAGCTATAAAGCTATGCGCTTGGGCCATAAAACGTGTATTATGTGTTAAATTTAACGCTTAATTTGAGACGCTGCATGACTCAAATGAGACAACAAATGGAACCAAATGGAAGACGACACAATGCGATACAGGCTGTGATGAATATGAAATGAAATATGGTCCGTTATAGTTAGAGTCAAACGTGTTTACATCTGGCTGCCTTATGTGCGACTTAATTAAATCAGGCATTCAAATAATAGAATATTATTCAAGTTTTCTTTTTAGGTAGAAGCTCTTTAATATCTATAAATGGCCCAATATTTTTTATTTTGTTAAGTAAACAAAATAATTACTTCTCAACATTGCACTAAAAACAGGAATTATTATTATGATTGGGGAAAAGTTAGCACTGCGACCTATGAGGTCTCTTGTGCCCCCTTACTGAGCCTACAGCTCTTCCATCAATCCCAACTCCTGCACGAATGCCAGGATCTTTGTTGGGTTGAGGGTTTCTATGTCCTTGGGCCTAATGATATGTTGCCCTAGGATGCTGCATCTGTTCCTGGTTAAGGCGACTCATTCTGTTAGGATGTGCGTCGAGGATTCCTCCTCGTATCCGCAGAACCTGCATATGTTGCTGCTATAAATACCTAACTTGGTTAGGTGACTTCTCAGTCTACAATGTCCTGTCAATAGACCTGTGAATAGAATTGAATTAAGTTGAATGGAAATTCCTTCAACAATTGGCCTTGATGATACTAAAAGCAAAATCGAAATTAAATCAATGCTTAATTTGACATCGAATTTGATTTTAAAAAAAATAGATCAAACTACTTAAAAATGCATATCTTGAACAAATTTATCAGACACAAGTTGACTTATGCAGTTTGTGTAGTTTGAATTGCATTAATTAACTTACTTCTCAATGACTGCCAAAGTATAAACTTTAATTACTTTAATCAATTTTAATAAGCTATTCAAAAGTAAGTAAGGAAAATGATATCAACCGAATTGAATTGATTTGATTTAAATTATTATTTTTATAAATTTTAGAAGCTGTACAAATTTAAGTAAAGAATATAACTGTAAACTATTTTTTAGCGGTCAACTTTTATATATGTTATTTTTTATGAAATCTGTAAAGCCACTTTTAAGCCATAATTAATAATAATACCACAAAATTTAATTATGCACTTTGGTGAACCAAACCAGAATTTGTCAATATGCCTCGGTGCATTGACCTCATTTGCAGCATTTTCTCGTGTTCTGCCCCACAAATTGTGGATAGAAAATGCAAATTAACAGTTGCAAAGTGTCATCAAGAATTCAAATGGGTCAAAACGGCAGCCACTTTATATATATATATATAAATTTATATATATATATGCGGGCCAACTAATTTGCAACGTTTACAAGCACTTTAACGGCTCTCGGCCAAATATTGCACTTGGCATGCCGCAAAAATCCCCTCCGCCCGCCTTCCCCCCACCCACAGCCAGCGTCTTGTCAAGCAACTTGTGGAAAGACATTGCGGCAATTAAATAATCATAGCGCAATTTATGCTGCACTTGACAAACCAAAAATCCCATCAGCAATGTGGCAAAATGCTGAAATGGGGTGTTGGGGAGTGGAGGGTAGCCACTCCCAGTCCCACCCCCCACACACACAGCCCCCCTTACTCCTTCCCTCGACAGGCATCCATGTAATGAAATCATTTCCTGTGCTCGATTGGGCGTTAAAAATAATCAACGTGCTAATTAAGTTGACCAAACTTCTCAAACAAGCTGCAAAGCTGACTTTGCAACTAGGCGGCAACTCTTGCAGGCAGATGCTGAGATAGTCATAGAGGGAGAGCGAGAGAGAGAGAGAGAGTGAGCTGTAGAGAGAGAGAGAGCGCCATGTAATAAAAAGAAAACGAAACTTTTCAACAACTTTTTCATGTTTTTTAAACTATGCAAAAAGTTCCAAAAAACCATTTCACTACAAGCCCTCTACCACACACACACACACACACCCACACACACACACAGCATACAAATAGCAGCATTTTTTAATTGCTTTAATGAGTTGACTGAAATATCAGCTAGGTAATTAAATATTTGAGCTGGCATTTAACACACAGCAATTTGCAAACGAAAAACAAAATGCATAAACACCAAAAGCAGTGCAATTATTAATTAACAGTTGCATGAACGACTGCCAAATGCCCTGTAAATATAAAAAATATTAATAATTAGAAGAATTGAAGAGCAGATATGATATGATATGAAAGACAGCAAAATCTATTTTGTCATAGATTACATACAAAATATTCAGTTGCTGTCAAAATAATATATATAAACAGAATCGAAATACGAATCGGTCTTATGCCCCAATTGTGACACTGACTCTTATGCACGAGGAGGAATCCTCGACGCTCATCCTAACAGAATGCGTCGCCTTAACCAGGAAAAGATGCAGCATCCTAGGGCAGCATATCATGAGGCCCAAGGACTTAGAAACCCTCAACCCAACAAAGATCGTGGCATTCGTGCAGGAGTTGGGATTGATGGAACAGCTGTAGGCTCAGTAAGGGGGCACAATAGACCTCATAGGTCGCACTGCTAACTATCCCCAATTATAATAGTAATAATAACTAAAGTGCATTTGAAATGCATACATCTGATTTTGAATCTCAACGAAACTAAGTATTAATTATTTCTTGTGAGCTTAGCGGTTAATTAGACACATGGCAAAGTCGAGTCTGGCAAACAGACAGACAGTTGGACAAATGGACAGATAGAGCCCAAGAAGTAGACATTAATTAGCATTTTTAATTGACTGTGCAAAACTTTGCCCACAGATACGAATCAATCAAAACAAATTGGCTGGCAACCCACAACAAACTTGAACTGGAAACAATGAGAAGGCGTTACCAAAAAGTCAAGAGCGGTAAACAAGTTAAGATAGGTCAGAGTTGATGGATACCATTATTGATCGTTTTTTCATGGTTTTACTTTAGCTCTGCTACGATTTCCCTTTTCAATTGTGTATCAATAGCTACGCAACGATAAGTCCGAGTAGAATAAGTAAATAAGACAGTTCATATCAAAAAAAGCTATTTCTGATAAGTAATGCAAAATACGTATATATCAGGCAGAAGCTGTGTCACTTTTAGCTTATTTAAAGTAGTGGTAGCATCTTTTCAGGATGGCATTAAATGCGAGAACAGAAACTCAAAGCTGTTGTTCTTCACAGACAAGCAACATGCGCTTAGGAAGTCTGCAAAATTTATTTCTTTCTATTTTCCCTTTTTTTTGTCTTTTTTCGTGTACCTGGCACACTTTGTAGCCACTTTTATGACAAATAGGAGCGACAGTTAACATCACACAGCAATGCTGCTGCACAATGTTGCCACACTCTGTGCCACTGACACGCCCTCAATTCTGACCAACTCTGGCGTAGAAGCAGCTGAAGCCACCAGCAATCTAACAATGCCAAAGGACTGGCCGGAGAAAAATGCTTCTTGCTTGTCTCTACTAGCCCCACACCACATATCACATACACTTAAAAAAATTAACTATAAATTTTAGAAAATCGCCTTAAATCCTTTCTAAAATTCAAAAAGAAAATATGAAATTTATTAATTAATTTGATTTTTAGGAAGAAGTTGAGTTACGCTTGGCGAATTTCCATCTATGGTCCATCTTTTTTCTCTTAGTGCAATACATAGATGGCTATCCTTAGACGTAGTAGTAGTAGTAGTGGTAGTCCTTTGCCACACAGCCTCGTTAAAATCTGAAAAATATGTCTGTGCTTCCATTATACGCGTCTCGCTATCTGTCGGGTTACAATTTCCTTGTTTAGGAGCCATCCTTGCTGCCTTTGCCTTTGCCTTGTTAACAGCAATGCTTACCACCTCGCCCCGCCCACCTTCTCCCCATCCGCCTCTCCTGGGACACTAAAGTTTAACGCGTTTCTTCGCATGTCTTGCCTCAGTCCTTGCCCCAACTGCTAGTTGTGTTTTATGTTTTTGTGTTTTGTGTTGTTTTTTTGTTGTTGTATTTTTTGTTCGCTCTGTCTGGCTCGTAGTTGTAAAGAACGCATCGCTTTGTGTCGACTATAATGCTTTTTTGAAGATGCATTTTAACAGCTCCCTGTTTGCCTCATGTGGCAAACAGCAACAGCACCATACACTATATATCGACAATGCGACCCATTCATGCAAATGCCTCAAGACGGAAGTGTTGGGCGTGCTGGGCCAAACTGGCAAACAGGTTGCAACTGTGCAGAGTTTAGGGGCCAACACTCAACTTGTTACACACACACACACACAAAAACGTATATACACACACTCAGACACACACTCAAGCACACCTACTCCAAAGTCATGGGAAAGTTTTTGGCCAAAGTGTTCGCAAGTGCATTCACTTGACTTGAGTCCAAACTAAAATTCAATTTGCCTACTTAGCCAAACGGTTCAAAACAGAAATAGTCTAGTTTAAAGACTAACAGTAAATTAGTTTGCGAAAAACGAGATGAATTTCTCTTAGTTAAATAAACTAAATATAAAATATAATTAAAACACTATGCTGGAGAACTTAAGCTGCTAAGTATTGCCAAGTTATTTGCCTCTATTTAGTTAAGCTCAGAGTTGGGAAAAAAAAATAATCCATTTTAAATATAAGGAAAATTAACTGAGTTGGATACCTCTAGCTGCTAAGAAGTGCCTAGTTACTAGATTTAGGTACTTCGAAGCAGAAACAGTCAAGATTAAAGACTAACTCAATTTGAATAAAAATAAACTACACAAATCTTTATAATCATATTAAATGGTATATTTATTGATCTATTAGCAAAATTCTTTTAAGATTTGAATTAATAAATATATAAGTAAATATATATATTTAATTATAGAGTTGACAAAATACAAATTGATATAAACAAATCTGCAAAAGCTGCAAAGCAGCAACTCATCAAAGCTGATTAAATATTTCCTTCACAAACTTCAACTTAAGGAAACCCAAAAGAATTTTGTATCTCACATGAGTTTTGGAGCTTATCAAAATTGAGTTGATTTATTGAAATTGAAATTGAATTATATAGTTGAGTACATACAACTTGATAAGCACATTTCATCAAAGCTGTGCCTGCTCGTTAATGAAGTGTTTCCTCCACAAGTAAACCCAAAAGGCAACTTCTCAGATGCTGTCAAGTTGTGCCTTAAAGTAAGCGACTTACAACTTGAAATTGGATAAAATGATTTTGACATGGGCTGTGATCTGCTCAGTGCTCAGTGAAACACGTTTGACTATTAAAAGTCAACACGGACATTTAGAAAGTTGGCCCAGAAGGGACAACAAATCCTAAGAGTCCGCCCACGAGTTGCCACCCAGTCTGTCAGCCAGTCAGTCAGTCAGTCAGTCAGTGTGTCCAAAGTTTAGTTTTGCCTTTGTCAATTTTGATGGTATTAAGCCTAAAACTTGTAAACTTAAAATGTGTGGCCTTAAAAGTGAATGCCAAGGCAACTGCTGCAGCTAAGCGAGGCGTGGCAGAGCCACACTATGTAGCAATGCCGCAGAGTCCACATCAAAGTCTGTGGCAGCCAGCCAGCAGCCAGCAGTCAGCGATTGGCAGTCACGTAGGTGGCAGCAAATAACTGCCAGCAATAAAACGCAAAAAGGCAGCCAAACTCTTAAGGAAACAGGGGCACATAAAAGCCATAGGTGAAGCAGGGCAAGGGGCACGAACACAGACCTGGACAGATGAAAAAATTGCTACCACGGGCAACAACAATCCTCACACTCAGAAAAACAATCACTCGGAAAATTTAGAAATCGTTTTAAAATTAGAAAGTTTTCTTCTTGTCTTTAGAAATAGGTATTTTAGAAAAATCCACTTCGACATTAAGAAAAGATAAAAATGATTCTATAAACATAGGCGAATTTTTGAAATTTAGTATGATTTTTTTCTGAGTGCATGCAGAGCAGAGAACCTTATGCTTTTAAAGGAATATTAAAACAGTCGCACAAAACTAAGCCCCTACGCCCCACCTGGACAGCCACTGCTGAATGGGCTCTCTCACGTAGCTCAAGGTCAGAAAATGACACACACCCACACACACACACCCTCACACATACACACACAAACACACCCTCACACATTCACTCAACAAAGTGAACTGTTCTGGCAGAAGCGAATCGGAATTCAAAATTGGAATCCCAAACCAACTTTTCATTTATATCTGAACTGTTTGTCTGCCTGAGTTGTTGTGTGTATATATTTGAGTGTGCGTGTGTGTGTTGGTGTGTGTGTGCATGCAAATAAATATACAATTTTTATGAATGAACACGTATGATGAAAGAGCAATGTGCCAGCAGAGACCGGCCGACCACAATGCGACAATGGGCATCAAATATTGAAAAGCAGCCATTAACAAAAAATATGCATGTCCAACAATTGGATTGACAAACAAAGGAAATTAAGCAAAGATCGAAGAATAGTTGGAAAACTATGTGGAAATTATTTTAGCCTTGGCTCCATTCAGTGGAATATCAAAAAAATGAAGTTTTTTATATGTTTCTTAACTTGTTTATAGAAATGATTTGCCAAGCGCTTCAAAAGAAAATATTTATTTTCTTCAATTTCTTTTCTTTCTCTATTTGCCTATATATATATATATATATGTATATACCTTCTTCTATATATATATACCTTCTTCTATATATATAGACCTTCTGTCACAATTTCTTTCTTTAGCGAGTATTATGTTTTGTTATATATATTTATTATTCCCTCTCTATGAATCTGTCTAAGTATCTCACTCTCTCTATCAGTATATACATCTCTTCCTCTCTCTATCTCTATCTTTCTCACTCTCTCTCACTCTCTCTCCCTCTCTCTCTATCTCTCTTTTTCTCTCTATCTCTCTCTCTCTCTATATATCTCCCGTCTCTTTCTCTCTCAAGGTTCTCGAAGGTTTAATTTACACATTTAATTTTTAACACACACATTTATCATATACGTACCACTGTGAGCTGTGGCTGCTACCTGCTGCTGTTGCCAACATTGTTGTAGTTTGTTCTTGTTGTTGTAGTTGTTTTGTAGTTGTTGTTATTGTTGTTGTTGTTGGCCATGGTCTGACATGGTTGCGTTTAAGCGTGGTCAACACACAAAAAATCAGTTAAAGGCTTTTCGAATGGCTCCTGCGACATTGTTGCCCATGTTCTATGTGGTTGCATCTCTCTCTCTCACTCCCCTCTCTCTCTCTCTCTCTCGCTCCTCTCTCTTGTGGCGATGTTGTTTTCATTTTTATCAACATTACGAAGTTGGAACTGCGTTGCATTTGCATGTGAAACAAGCAGATAAATTCAGACATGCAAGCGCCATAAATTTCTACGAGTTGCAGCAACCGAAGCAGCAACGGCAACAGAGGCATCAGCTGTGCTCCAAAACGTGGCAACAACAACTACCACAATAGCAGCCGAGGCAGAGGCAGCAGCAGTAGCAGTGGCATCGTCTAGAATCGAAAATTGCACATATTTTTGCATGAAATTTGCATGCGAATCGCGGCGCTCGGTTTGTGGAGCATCGAGGGGTGTGCGGAGTGATGAGAGTGGAGCAGGAGTAGTCTGGGGTAGGAACCACATAGCTACACTCAAAAAAACCTCCATGAATTTTAGAAATTTGACATACTTTTTTGCTTATTTCTAAAAATGATTTCTGCAAGCAAGAAAAACTTTATTTTTTATCTGAGTTCAGTTTGATGGATCGCGGGGTGGTGCGACCGAGGGGGAATGGTAGGGTAGGTGTATTCAGAGTTAGGTGTAGGGGGAAGGCTTTGTGGCATAGCTACACTCAAAAAAACTTCCATGAGTATTAAATATTTTTTTGCTTATATCAGAAAGACTTTCTTTTTCCCTGAGTGCAATTTGATAGATCGAGGGGCGTGAGGAGTGAGGGGAAGGGGAAGGCGTAGGGGGTAAGTGCAGAAGAAAGGCCGTGTGCCATACCTATGCGTGTCCACAATGCGCTACTGCTTCAACTGATACATATTCATCTATGTATGTATGTTTGCATATAGAGCAAACATTATGTAGAGGACCACCCACTAGCTCCCCACCCACCCAACATATCCACCCACCCACACACACACACATAGACGCACACACACAAGCACACACACTTTTGGAGTTGTGCGCCTGGCTGCCATTTCACTTAAACTTTAAATCTCTAACAAACAGAAGTTGGCTAAGAAGCAGCATTGTTTAATGCTGCTGCTAATTGGATACGGTGTAAAAGTGAGCGTAACAATGGGGTATATATATACATATATAATATACAGTGAGAGACAGCTCAAATGGACCAGTGTCAAAGAAAAAAAGTAATTGCCTTTTTCAAAAATTCCAAACACCGACGGTAGGTACATGTATTAACCACCAACATGAATGTATGACCCTAATAAACTGAGGTTTCCCCACCTGCACTTAGGTGTCCACAATGTACCTGGTCCAAATAAGTTGCAGGCTTAAAATATATTGCTTAAAATCGATTTCAAAGTCGAGTAATTTTTGTATTTGAATGCCAAGTTGACATTGCGGAAGGTTATTGCTGTTGCTGTTGTTGTTGTTGTTGTGAGTGTCATCTGAATCATGTGGCATGTGTGGCAACTGTGTGTTGCCGCCTGTGAGAGGCCGTTGATGCCAGTGATTAGATGCCAGACACGTTTTGAGTTTTGAGTTTAGCATTTTGCGTTTTGGGCCCGCCAACGTTGACAGGCAGGCGGAAAACAGGCAACTTGTTACTTGCAACATGCAGCAGGCAGTGAATGCAACCAACAACTGGCAGCTGATTTATGTGCACCTTCCGAGTCCAGTTATTAGAAATGGTGCATCGAGTATTCAGTTTGCTGCTTGCAGTTCGCAATTTGCTGTTAGCAAATTGCTGTTTGCAATTTGCTGTTTGAAGTTTGCAGTTTGCAGTTGCATAAATCAAAATCAAACAGATTTCTTGAGACCGTGCTGCACCACTGGCAGCACCACTTGCACCACCACCTGCAGCACCGGCACTAACAATGTCAACAGCTGCCTGGCAAATGGAGCAGTCAAGTGATTAGCAGATGAAGACATCAGTTGCGGACAGACAGACAGACAGCCAAACAGCTCTCTGATTGAAATGGCCAATTGGCCAAGCAGTTGTTGACTGCTTTCCCAGCAGACGCTTTCGATTTGGGGCCATCATCACTCAGCAGCTGAGAATTCGTTGTCTGACAGCGTTTGACAAATATCTCTTTAAATTGGCAACTAGTAGATCAATCTATATATCTGTCCACCACTTGAAAATGAAAGACAATTAGTTTATATATGTCTTGCATTTGTTTATTAATTACAATTGCCTGGTAGTTGATTGACTGATTGATGGGTGCTTGATGACCAGAACATATGCTAATTGCAGAAAGCTGGAATTTGAACAAGAAGCTTTCTTTTAGCAGAAACTCAACAATATTTATATAGATGCCAATTTAGTGCATAAATAATGAAATATGCCTAACAAATCCAACAAATTATCATGTACAATATTGATTGAAGCATACCATTATAAAATATCTACCATTTTATGTGCACTTACATTGCAGTTTATCATAATTTATGCATAATTTATACATGAAAATTATTCATTAAAATTAATATTTGCATCTGCCATATGAATGTATAAATCATACATATCAACGATTTATGTATCCCTGAAATAAATCTACCATGTTAATTGTATTTATATTCCGATAAGATTTAATCAACTCACACATAAACACTGTGAATTTGCTTTAAATAAAACTACAAATTTATCAATATTTATATCTTGATTTATTTATTGTTGAAAATGTACTTCACAGAAGTCAGAAGCCAGAAGTCTCCTAGGTGGCTATATTCAAAAGCGATTTAAGCAATTGATGTCCATGGGGAAGAATAGACTCAGAATACTCACAGGTCTATTGACAGGACACTGTAGACTGAGAAGTCACCTAACCAAGTTAGGTCTGCGGATACGAGGAGGAATCCTCGACGCACATCCGAACAGAGTGCGTCGCCTTAACCAGGAAAAGATGCAACATCCTAGGGCAGCATATCATGAGGCCCAAGGACATAGAAGCCCTCAACCCAACAAAGATCGTGACATTCGTGCAGGAGTTGGGATTGATGGAAGAGCTGTAGGCTCAGTAAGGGGGCACAATAGACCTTTTAGGTCATACATAAAAACGATTTATATATCCTTAAACAAAAGCGGAATATTTGATGAAAATATATTGATTTATTGAGTGTAAAGTCAGTCAAGGCAACCAAAGAGTAAAAATTAAATTAGATTAAATTAAATGAAAAATTAAATTGAATATTAAATTAACCAAAGAAAACATTTATAAAATTGATAAGATTTCTGCTGATTTTAAAATGCAATATACTCCGATTTATATTCATCTATGAGTTGAATATATATTTCATATTATCTAATTTTGCTTTCAAAGCAAATCGTTTACCGATGGAGATCTGATAACAGTAAAGCCAAGCTATGGTGCACACTGACAGTGAATTCGCATAGAATTACAGCTGGGCAAATGTACATAGATGAAAGAAAATAACATTTGCATTTCGCTTTGCATTTAGAATGCCAGCCAACAACAAATTGAGTGCTCGAGAGCAGGTCACTTTCGATTGGACATCTGACCCGTGAATACATTCATCGAGCGGTTCGAATGCCACCACGTAAACGACTTGAATATCTGAATATCCATTAGACGCCATTTGTGCCGAGTTTTATGTTACATGCCGAGAGCAAAGAAACGCTAAGAGGCAAACTAGAATCACGGAAAAAAACCCAGATAAATGCAAATTGTGGCTGGAGTGGCAAAGAGGGGCAGTCGCTACGGGGTGGATGTGGATGTGGGGGGGAGGGATATACGGGCAACTCTGTGGTGTGCTTCATGTTGCTTGAAGCTTTTGAATAATTGAAGCGTGGGCATATCATGCAAGATATCACAACAGACACCAGAAAGCTACACAATTGTGGGGCAACAAGTTTCCGGCAAATTGTTGGGGCGTCGATGACTTTGACATTGCGACGACTTTTCCCAGACGAGGATTGGAAAGGGTGGGGGCACCGAAAGAGGGGGGAAAAACGTGACAAATGGCAACCAAATCGAATTGAATCAATTCGAATCGTAACGAATCTTCTCGAACGGCAACGGGAGAGACAAAACGTTTGGACAGCTCATAAATTTGGGTGCCACAATTTTTTGTAGTGGTCTAAGCCATTGCCAATTGAATTAGACCAAAGTCCCCATAGGCCAAAACAAAAAGAAAGAAAAAAGTAAAAACCAAAGTCAACCGATTGGAAATTGAATTTCACTTGCAATGCGGCAAACTTACGTAACCGAAGAACCGTAAAAGTTTTACGGGGGCGCACTTGCCACAGCGGATTCACTTTTTGGCCCTAATAAGCTAAATAAACAAGAAACTAGCTGGCAAGTGTTAAAGATGCAGCTGCACGTGTTGCATCTTGTATCGACACTTTAACGTCCGCTTCCTCATTGCAGGCACTTCACCCATTCATTCATTCATTCATTTACTCATCTGCTGTTTGCCGTTTGCTGTTGGCTTTTGCTTAAGGTTACCTGAAATGCCTGCCTGCCGGCCAACAATGAGGTGAGAATTTTGTGCAGCCACACAATATTGTTGTCGAGTTAGTCGAAACTTGTGCTTTGTATCTGTCAGTTGCACTTCAGAACTATTGTGCCACCTGTGTCGCACTCCGTTTTCAAAGAATGCAAGAAGTGAACGCAACATATAAAAAGGAAAGTGATTGGGCTACAAACGAAGTCTTGATACTCTACATAATGAGATGACTTTAGAATGAACATAAACATGTGTTGGAGTTAAGCAATAAATATATTTAAGTCAGACAACTTTACAGATGAAATACATCAATATTTGTTGCCATAAAGTAATAGGCAACTTCACAGATTATTTGTCAATATATTGTCAAGGAAATTTACAGATTATATAAATATATATTCAACTAAAGCAATGAGTATATTAAAACCATGAACCTAAATCAGAGAAATTTACCCATTAATTATGTTTTTAACAACCATTTACAGAAGCCGATATAATAAGTCCATCCATTCACACAACGGAATCAATTTCGAATAAATTCTAAAGTTTTGCCGGAAAGTTTCCATTTTACGTTCCGGAACTGGAACTACAATTCAGCTCATAATAATATTTTCTTCTGGTTCATTTTAAATTTAAAGTTAGTTATTCACTTTTCGATTTTTTGGCTCACATTAAATAGATAAATAAAAATGAGTGACTGTATCTATTAGGTGCACAGATAAGCCATGCCCAACATGCTCAATTGAAATTCCCAGCACACACATACCGGAATGCATTGCAAACGCCTAAAAGTAGTCCAACTACCCAAAATATTCACATATCAACAACTTGTTTCATGCCACATAAAAAAAAACAACTAAATAAAAATAAAAATAAAAAAACGGCAGCTAATAAATCAAACAAATATTTGGGTCACGCTTCCGTGGCTGCCTCTTGTTGTTGGGTGGCATGGTCAGAGTTAGGTTAGGGAGGCAGGGTTGGGAATGGACAACGACAATGGCTAGTAAAAAAAATATTTGCTCGAAAATTGCCTCTTGTTGCAAGCACATTGGAGACTCGAGATTCGAGTTGATTTATGCGACCAGAGCGGTCAGCAACACTTGAACCCCAAAAGCCCCCCTCCCCCACCAAAAAAAAACCTGAAGCCCCAAAATATGTGTTAGATGTTAGACGGCGCGCTTAGAGTGTGTGTCAAGGCATATATTTCATATCAAAACATTATTCAATGAAAGTGTCAATAAAAACAAAGCCGGAAAAAAAGCGAACTAACTCAATCAATTTTGGGCTGCTTGAATGCGTCTCGATAGATAAACATAATAAACAATTTCCAAAAGCAAAACAAAAGCAATTTCTCCTATATATATATATATACTTTTTTTTGTCGGATAAGCACGTCTGTTAAGTAGATATATGGGCAAGTTGTGGCTTTGAGCTCGTGGGACTTTAATTCGACAAATGGCGTCAGAGTTTTTCAAGTTGCAAGTTGTGCAAGTTGCAAGTTGGCTTTGTGGCCATGGACAATCGAAACGTCAGCTGGCAAAGAGCACTTCCTGTCGGCCATTTGTCGAAATGAGCTGCCAGGCTTACGGCAATGTCACGA
Organism: Drosophila neutralis; assembly: GCA_035044385.1. Lineage (NCBI taxonomy): Eukaryota > Metazoa > Arthropoda > Insecta > Diptera > Drosophilidae > Drosophila > Drosophila neutralis. The sequence goes on from JAWNME010000344.1 coordinate 1,614,862, forward strand.
CCAGCAACAACAACAACAACAACAACATCACTAAGCAACCAGGACGAGAAACATTTGGACATGTGCAAGAACGCAAACCAAATCTCCGCATGCCATAAAAGTAAATGGAACTGCAATGTGCAATGTGAACATGTGCAGCCCTCTCTCTCTTACCCACTCTGCCTCTCTCTTTCTCTCTTTGACTCACAATAACTGGCAACTGCTAACTTTAAAAAGCAAAATGTTTATAGAAAACTCGTTACACAAATCGAATAGAAATTTGCCAAACGCTTGACATTGTCCCCTTTGGGCCAAAAAGGGCTTCAGTGGCAGGCGGGGCACTGTTCAACACAATATCCTGTTGGCTTGGGAACCCTGGCAATATTTTTTCATCTGTATTTATAGCTGCAAGCTGATGCATTTACCAAATCTGCTTTGGAGAATCACTTGGTTTTTAATTGATTTTTAATGAAGAAGCTCAGTGCTCAATGTTCACAGCTTGTTGCCATAAATGAAGAATAATATTTGTTATAGCTTGCCAAGTGGGTCAAAAAATAAAGAGGAAATAAATTGTTTTTGCTTCTTGCAAGCTTATGAGCCAAAAAGGAGCTTGTAAGTTAGCAACATGCGTTTCCTGTCGTGTTTCCTTTATTATTATGTGCTTGGTTCTCATATTTTGTAACGAATACTTTGATAGGGGCAGCAAAACTCAAATTCAAAACTCAACTGATTTTAAAAAGCGAGGGCTTTTTGATCATTGTTTTGCCCCTAAATCAATCATACATTTAAAGTTGAAAACGTGATTTTAAGTCGGAAGACAAGTAAAAATTATAGACTGAAAATCGATGTATCGATATATGGGCATAGGTCAAAACTTCAAAATGCCATAACTTCGTCAAAACTCAACTGATTTTAAAAAGCGAGGGCTTTTTGATCATAGTTTTGCCCCTAAATCAATGCTACATTTAAAGTTGAAAACGTGATTTTAGGTCGGAAGACAAGTAAAATATATAGGCTGAAAATCGATATATGGGCATAGGTCAAAACTTCAATATGCCATAACTTCGTCAAAACTCAACTGATTTTAAAAAGCGAGGGCTTTTTGATCATAGTTTTGCCCCTAAATCAATCATACATTTAAAGTTGAAAACGTGATTTTAAGTCGGAAGACAAGTAAAAATTATAGCCTGAAAATCGATATATCGATATATGGGCATAGGTCGAAACTTCAAAATGCCATAACTTCGTCAAAACTCAACTGCTTTTAAAAAGCGAGGGCTTTTTGATCATAGTTTTGCCCCTAAATCAATGCTACATTTAAAGTTGAAAACGTGATTTTAAGTCGGAAGACAAGTAAAAATTATAGCCTGAAAATCGATATATCGATATATGGGCATAGGTCGAAACTTCAAAATGCCATACCTTCGTCAAAACTCAACTGATTTTAAAAAGCGAGGGCTTTTTGATCATAGTTTTGAGCCTAAATCAATGCTACATTTAAAGTTGAAAACGTGATTTTAAGTCGGAAGACAAGTAAAATATATAGCCTGAAAATCGATATATGGGCATAGGTCAAAACTTCAAAATGCCATAACTTCGTCAAAACTCAACTGATTTTAAAAAGCGAGGGCTTTTTGATCATAGTTTTGCCCCTAAATCAATGCTACATTTAAAGTTGAAAACGTGATTTTAAGTCGGAAGACAAGTAAAAATTATAGCCTGAAAATCGATATATCGATATATGGGCATAGGTCGAAACTTCAAAATGCCATAACTTCGTCAAAACTCAACTGATTTTAAAAAGCGAGGGCTTTTTGATCATAGTTTTGCCCCTTAATCAATGCTACATTTAAAGATGAAAACGTGATTTTAGGTCGGAAGACAAGTAAAAATTATAGCCTGAAAATCGATATATCGATATATGGGCATAGGTCAAAACTTCAAAATGCCATAACTTCGTCAAAACTCAACTAATTTTAAAAAGCGAGGGCTTTTTGATCATAGTTTTGCCCCTAAATCAATGCTACATTTAAAGTTGAAAACGTGATTTTAAGTCGGAAGACAAGTAAAAATTATAGCCTGAAAATCGATATATCGATATATGGGCATAGGTCGAAACTTCAAAATGCCATAACTTCGTCAAAACTCAACTGATTTTAAAAAGCGAGGACTTTTTGATCATAGTTTTGCCCCTAAATCAATGCTACATTTAAAGTTGAAAACGTGATTTTAAGTCGGAAGACAAGTAAAAATTATAGCCTGAAAATCGATATATCGATATATGGGCATAGGTCGAAACTTCAAAATGCCATAACTTCGTCAAAACTCAACTGATTTTAAAAAGCGTGGGCTTTTTGATCATAGTTTTGCCCCTAAATCAATGCTACATTTAAAGTTGAAAACGTGATTTTAAGTCGGAAGACAAGTAAAAATTATAGCCTGAAAATCGATATATCGATATATGGGCATAGGTCGAAACTTCAAAATGCCATAACTTCGTCAAAACTCAACTGATTTTAAAAAGCGAGGGCTTTTTGATCATAGTTTTGCCCCTAAATCAATCGTACATTTAAAGATGAAAACGTGATTTTAAGTCGGAAGACAAGTAAAAATTATAGCCTGAAAATCGATATATCGATATATGGGCATAGGTCGAAAATTCAAAATGCCATAACTTCGTCAAAACTCAACTGATTTTAAAAAGCGAGGGCTTTTTGATCATAGTTTTGCCCCTAAATCAATAGTACATTTAAAGTTGAAAACGTGATTTTAAGTCGGAAGACAAGTAAAAATTATAGCCTGAAAATCGATATATTGATATATGGGCATAGGTCGAAACTTCAAAATGCCATAACTTCATCAAAACTCAACTGATTTTAAAAAGCGAGGGCTTTTTGATCATAGTTTTGCCCCTAAATCAATGCTACATTTAAAGTTGAAAACGTGATTTTAAGTCGGAAGACAAGTAAAATATATAGCCTGAAAATCGATATATGGGCATAGGTCAAAACTTCAAAATGCCATAACTTCGTCAAAACTCAACTGATTTTAAAAAGCGAGGGCTTTTTGATCATAGTTTTGCCCCTAAATCAATCATACATTTAAAGTTGAAAACGTGATTTTAAGTCGGAAGACAAGTAAAAATTATAGCCTGAAAATCGATATATCGATATATGGGCATAGGTTAAAACTTCAAAATGCCATAACTTCGTCAAAACTCAACTGATTTTAAAAAGCGAGGGCTTTTTGATCATAGTTTTGCCCCTAAATCAATGCTACATTTAAAGTTGAAAACGTGATTTTAAGTCGGAAGACAAGTAAAAATTATAGCCTGAAAATCGATATATCGATATATGGGCATAGGTCAAAACTTCAAAATGCCATAACTTCGTCAAAACTCAACTGATTTTAAAAAGCGAGGGCTTTTTGATCATAGTTTTGCCCCTAAATCAATGCTACATTTAAAGTTGAAAACGTGATTTTAAGTCGGAAGACAAGTAAAAATTATAGCCTGAAAATCGATATATCGATATATGGGCATAGGTCGAAACTTCAAAATGCCATAACTTCGTCAAAACTCAACTGATTTTAAAAAGCGAGGGCTTTTTGATCATAGTTTTGCCCCTAAATCAATGCTACAGTGCATCAAAGCTTATTAGGCACAGTGTCAAAGAAAAAAAGTAATTGCCTGCCATAAGCTAAGCATTCATTATTTTTCAGAAATTCCAAAAACCGATGGTAGGTACATGTATTAACCACCAAAATTAATATATGACCCCAATACACTGGGGTTTCCCCACCTGCTAGGTAGGATTATGTAAAAAAGTACCCTATTTTTAGGTCAATGCCTATTTGAATCAGGTACATTGTGGACACCTGGGTGCCATAAAACCCGGATTTTTTACCTAAAGTTGAGTATTTTCGGTATAAGTAGACCAATCCTTCGTAGTCAGTTTAGTTATATCCTGCATCTCGAGTGCAATAAGCCAACAAGGACTATGGACAAACAGACTATCATTGAACTACGAAAACTCATCCTGGAACACCACAAAAACGGATATGCACATCGCCAAATAGCTGAAATGGTCAATCTGAGCAACTCAACTGTGTATAACATCATTCGGCGCTTCGTCGACGCAAATCGGATAGAGGGCAAGGGCAGAAAGGCACCAAACAAGATTTTCACCGAAGAGGAGGAGCGAAGGATCACCAGGAAAATAAGGGGAAATCCCAAGCTATCGGCTCCAAAAGTGGCTCAAAAGGTGCAGGATGAAATGGGGAAAAAGTGCTGTGTAGAAACTGAGCGCAGGTTTCTGCGCAAACATGACTTTAATACCCGAGTACCACGGAAAAAGCCCTTTATAAGCGTAAGAAATAAAGGCACTTGGATGACGTTCGCCAAAAACCACTTGGACAAGGATTTGGAGTTCTGGAACACAGTCATATGTGCAGATGAGTCCAAAATCAACATTTTTGACTCAGATGGACGAAATTGTGTGTGGCGGCAGTCCAATACTGACCTGAATCCCAAACACGTAAAGGCCACAGTCAAGCATGGTGGAGGAAGTGACATTTCATGGGTATGTATCTCGTCAGCCGGACTCCGGAATTTTGTGATTTTTTGAACAACAATGGACAAGAATGTGTACTTCAATATACTAAAGGAAAATTTACTCCAAAGTGCCGAGAAGGTAGGAATCCGACGTACTTTCCGGTTCAACCAGGACAACGATCCCAAGCATAAGGCCAAGATAGTACAGTCCTGGCTTATGAGGAACCGCCCCCACTTGATAATTCCACCTGCCCAGTCTCCAAATTTAAATGTTATTGAGAATTTGTGGGCTCTGCTGGAAAATAACATCCGGAAGAACAGAATATCCAGCAAAGAAGACCTCAAAAATGCTCTGCGGGATGAGTGGAGCAGAATCAGCCCAGAAGCTACCAGGAAGGTGGTATCTTCCATGAATAATAGGTTAAGGGAAGTGGTTAAGGCTAAAGGATATCATACTAAGTATTAACATCCTTATTTAAGTTTTTATAATGCAAATATATTATTTTATTTATACTGATCCAAATTAAATTTCCCTTCAAAATAGGGTACTTTTTTACATAACTCTACCTAGCGGGTGGGGAAACCCCAGTGTATTGGGGTCATATATTAACTTTGGTGCTTAATACATGTACCTACCATCTGTCTTTGGAATTTCTGAAAAATAATGAATGGTTAGTTTATGGCAGGCAATTACTTTTTTTCTTTGACACTGTGCCTAATAAGCTTTGATGCACTGTACATTTAAAGTTGAAAACGTGATTTTAAGTCGGAAGACAAGTAAAAATTATAGCCTGAAAATCGATATATCGATATATGGGCATAGGTCAAAACTTCAAAATGCCATAACTTCATCAAAACTCAACTGATTTTAAAAGGCGAGGGCTTTTTGATCATAGTTTTGCCCCTAAATCAATCATACATTTAAAGTTGAAAACGTGATTTTAAGTCGGAAGACAAGTAAAAATTATAGCCTGAAAATCGATATATCGATATATGGGCATAGGTTAAAACTTCAAAATGCCATAACTTCGTCAAAACTCAACTGATTTTAAAAAGCGAGGGCTTTTTGATCATAGTTTTGCCCCTAAATCAATGCTACATTTAAAGTTGAAAACGTGATTTTAAGTCGGAAGACAAGTAAAAATTATAGCCTGAAAATCGATATATCGATATATGGGCATAGGTCAAAACTTCAAAATGCCATAACTTCGTCAAAACTCAACTGATTTTAAAAAGCGAGGGCTTTTTGATCATAGTTTTGCCCCTAAATCAATGCTACATTTAAAGTTGAAAACGTGATTTTAAGTCGGAAGACAAGTAAAAATTATAGCCTGAAAATCGATATATCGATATATGGGCATAGGTCGAAACTTCAAAATGCCATAACTTCGTCAAAACTCAACTGATTTTAAAAAGCGAGGGCTTTTTGATCATAGTTTTGCCCCTAAATCAATGCTACACTTAAAGTTGAAAACGTGATTTTAAGTCGGAAGACAAGTAAAAATTATAGCCTGAAAATCGATATATCGATATATGGGCATAGGTCAAAACTTCAAAATGCCATAGCTTCGTCAAAACTCAACTGATTTTAAAAAGCGAGGGCTTTTCTGACCGATGGGTGATTTGCCGTGACTAAAGATAGTCAGCACAACTAAAGATAGTTGACAGGGTGGTAAGGAAACGGAATAGCAAACCACCAGATGGTATAGCTACGGGAATAGTTGAATAATATATTTATGATGGAAAACCAAGAGTAAAACAAACAAAAATGTATAATAATATTCGATGCCTTTAACCTTAATTACTTTTTAACTATTTAATTATTACGCTAGTCACAAAAGAGTTGAATTTTTAATGCCGAAAACTAATTAAGTTATTTAATTTTTTTTTTTTTTTTTTCTTTCTTATTATGAACCATTTGATATCAGTTGCGTATAATAATATTATTTTGCTGCTGCTTGTTATTATTCGAAATGAATTCAATCGATTTTTATTTTGATTTTATTTTAAATTTATATAAATATTATTATTAACTTCAACAACAACACGAAAGTTCGTGGTATTCAAAAGCATAAAATTCAATAGCTAAATTTGCACAAAAACTTAATCAAGCCACAAAAAAAAAACTCCAACAAAATGCAGGGATGCATGCGAAAATTCTCGATGTGTGTAAATCAATATTATATATATATATATATATATATAGTAATTATTATTAATATTTTGTTATGCATCGAAATTTCCATTTTTCCGCATCATTAAAAATATTCAGATGGTTTGCGCCATTTATGCTGAATATATTTTCCATGGCAGCAAGAACAACTTGCAGCAACATGAAAACTCATGCTAAAACAATGATTTCCTCTCGAAATTATTTCAAAGCGCAACTTTGCCCATAACTACAAATGATTAGATTTTTGCTGGTTCAAGAGCTCTGCTCGGAAATGTAAAATGGGCCAAAAATAACAATGTGAGAGGAAAACAAAAATCAACTAAATGAGTGAAACTAGAAATCTATTATAACTTTTTTGACTCACCCCCCCCCCCCCCCCCCATCTATCGAAGTTGGCTGGCACAAGTTGGTGGCACGTGAAAGTTGTTGCAACTAAGTTGAGCGGGGAGGGGGGGGCCAAAAACAACGCGGCGTATACGGAATGTGCTGCTGCCAATTAGAAGTTTATGTCGAAAAGGAGCACAGTCGAAAATTAATTTCAAATCCCCAACCCACTCAAAAAAGTTAAGCTAAATTTGTGTGCGAATGTTAATCAAGTAGACAGCAGCAAGTAACAAGGGGGTGGGCGTGTGGCAAGGACATTGTAATAGAGTTTATTTTGGGTAACTGCTCAGGCTTAGATATTTTTGGTTTGGTTTGGTTTGCGTTTGCCTTTTGGCTGGCTGGTGATAAGCGCCGCAAAGATTTGTCAGCTTATAATAATTAGCTGAGTGGTTTGGGTGCTGTCTGCCTACTCATAAAGCGGCAAGGGTTAACAGCCGTTGCTTAACTTTTGCCAGCCACTGTTGCGAAGCTGTTGAGCAGCAACAATAAGCTGCACATCGAGAGCGACCCAATTACTAATAGATTAATGTTTAGATATGTGTACAAATGTATATAAAAAAACAACTTTAAATGTTCAAGTCGAGAGAGCTCGACTGGGATATACTCTGCAGACAGCTACTGCATCGATAGTATATTTGCTGATAATAGTTTTCTCGATGTGGAATAAGTACGACTGTTCCAGTTGAGTGAGTTTTGACTGCTATATACTCAGATAAATATTAAATATTGTATTCTAGTTTCATTGACTCTGTTGCTGCTGCTAATCAAGAATAAAGATATATATTTAAATGAAGTCGTAGCTACTCTCTGCTGCCTGTTAGCTGTTTTTTGTTCCCTCTTTCTAATGGCTTTAGGGTTGCTAAAAGGGTACCTGGCTCATTATATCTAAATTACTATCTAAAAAACAGGAGAAAAGGTTGCTGTTCATTTTATACTGGGTCTAGTTGAGTTCAAGGACTTTTTGGAATTTGAGAACAATCTCCGGGCTTCTACTGCACATTGTTTTGTGTATGCTAGAGCAATTCCTTGACCATGCCCACAAGCACTTTTGTAATTGCAACATGCACTTGCCACTGAAATATGCACACAGTTGGGCAAATGCAATGCAAACAACTCACGAAGACTATCAAGCAACCCCATTAAATGCCACTTACAAGCTCTAATAGTTTACAGTCGCAACAATATGTTGGCTACATGGCCTACCCCCACCCCCACCCACTCACTCCCTCTTGCAACCCGTCAGCACACCCCTCAACCCAACCGAGTTTTAGCTACAAGTCTCGACAGCATTTACCACATTAACCTCGTGTTTTACGAGTTGCCAGGCCGCATAAGAAATTTATATACATTTCATGACCCGGGCAACATGTTGCACTGACGATGCCACAACCAACAATATATGTATATGTATGCGTGTGTGTGTGTGTTGTGTGGTGTACGTGTGTGTGTGTTTGTGTGTATCTTTTGACACAAGTCCAAGTGGAAAAGCCGGCATAAGGCAGCGATTACTCAAAGTGCAGGCTAACAGCTGCCAGTTCAAGGCAAAAGCCAAAATTCACCAGCCAACTGGGAGTCGGGCGCAGGAGGCAAGCTGGGGGGATGAGGGGCGAGGTGGCAGGCAGCAGGAGACACAGCCGTTCAGTAACTGATAATGGTAAGACTCGCTTAAGGGCGAGGGTCGCCTTAACAGTTCTAAGGATAACTATAGTCAGATCGTGCACAGTTTTTCTATATATATCACATGGGAAAGTCTGCTCACATATATAATTGTAAAAGACAAAGCTGCCTTAACAATATGTCAGCAACTGTTGTGGCTACCCTCGCGGCAGCCCCACAATTCTATCACTAAAAAAACTTGCAGTTTAACGAGTGTTTTTTTTTTCGGGGAGGTCTTACATATATACACATATATTGCAACGCAAAGAGAATGAGAATCTCATGTGGCCTCACCCCGCCAGTCCCACATAATATTTGTCGAGTTTTTGTGGCATTTGTCGCGTTTGAGGCGCCACCAGGCGGCAGCTACATTTAAATTTTCATACGCGCCGCTTGGCAATAAATGCGCTGCCATAAATTTTGCATCGATGCGAGCGCGACTCCTACGTGTGTGTGTGGGTGTGTTTGTGTGTGTGTGCTGCCACGCCCACAAACTAGGCTGCCAGCAGAGCTCCTCCCTCCATTTTCACATGGCTTGTGCAAATTTTTAATTGCGCCATAAATCAAATCTAGGATAAATGGCCGGCAGTTAAAGGGCTGCTAACCAAATGGCAGCCATAAGCTGATAACAAAACTCAAGGGGGGGCGGACAGTCAGAGGGGGTGGGCGAATGGGGGGGGCAGTAGATAGACGTGCAGACGATAAGACTCGACTTTAAAATGTCAAAGTGCAGACCGTGTCCTGTTGCCAGCCTGCCTGCCTGCCTCCTGTCTTCATTCTGACCGCAATCTGCGCTGCCCCACATTTAATTTTAATGGCTGCCATTCGCAATTTTTGAGATGAGCAGCTTCGCCAACGTAATCAAGCCTCTAATTAAGTTGATAAACTTTGCCGTGACACGCCCACACCACCAGCTTCAAGGCTGTCTCCTGCTGCTGCCAGAAAACGACAAAAAAGAAGTAAAAAACAGGAAATAGAGATTTCGCTGGGCAGACAAAGTCGTCGGCTATTTTACGCCACAGTAAACACTCTAAGCACACTGATGAGCCCAGCAGCAGATCCTCCTCTCAGCTTACATGACCACCGAGCAGCTGTCATGGCTCCGCGTGCTCCACCTCCTCCTCCTACTCCTCCACCATAATCCAAAGTTTTGGCATTAGTTTTGCTGATTTCCGGCGACTTCGACTGTAACGTCTACCTTTCAATATACCCTTTTCAAGTCAAGTAGCTATCAAGTTGGCAATATATTTATTAATAATAATAATAATTATAACAATTTAAATAAAATATATAGTGTTATTTATTCATTAGTTTTGATACTTCAAATGAAATGAATGAAATGAAATATCATTTATTTATTTAACCTGATATAACATATTATAGCAATAGTAATAGTTAATTGATTTTATTCACTTATGCCTTGCCTTGGTATATAGTATCATGTCTTGGCTATTCTGTTATAAGAATATATATTATAGAATAATTAATTCTCAAATAGAAGACAATTTCCTCGACATTTACCATAAACAAAACTCAATCTTATATTTAATAATCTTAGATTCATTTTTCTCTTTTTCAGTTGACTCTGCTTAAAGCTCAGTTATCACAACAATATCACTATATCTAGCAACTTATTATAACTGTTCTTTTCAGAGTTTCCAACACTCATAAATTGTTCATTATATTTAATAAATAGTAAATAAAAATAAAATATTTATCATCATATTTAATATTTATTTTACATATATTTATTTACTTTAGTTCTTCGAGCTTATCAGTGCATTCCACATTCTACTTTGAGCTTATCTCAATTATCGAAAATAGGTTGTTATTGGTTGGCGTCACTTTTTGGCTACTTTCGCGTTGGTTCCACTGTGCGCACCGTGGGTGCCTTCTAATTTAATTAAGTGCGGCGACGCGATGCCTGCTTGTTTGTTTGTTTGTGCCAAAAACTTTGCGCAAACGGCAGCTAACAACCAGAAAAAAATTACGAAAAACTTTCTCCACAGTTGGCGCGTTTAATTTGCTGGTTTTATACTTTTTAATTACTAGACAAATAGACGAAAACTCCACTCAATGGGGCTTTATTTGGCTAGGGATGTTTTTCTGGCGGGGGGAGGGAGGGATTAGGTGTAGGCATTAAGTTTGGCGCTTAGTCTACAAATTGTATTAATTTGTTTGTTGATGATGCCAAATATTGGCATGGACTTCTTAAGCTGTCAAGTGTTTACAAATATACCCAAAAGAAAGTTTGGCCAATGAAAAAGTTTTCATTATTTAACTCAAATGAAAACAATTGATGGGCTGCGAGAAATTAAATGTTTGAGTTGTCGAAAGCCGATTTTCTTACTAAATTAAATACAATTAACCGAATTTTATTTTGGTTCCGGTTTCTGCATTTTACTTGTAAACGTTTTCAGCTACTTTAAATGAAAATGCTGCAGTGGAGAAATATGAATTGGTTTCAAACTCTTTTTGGTATTCGATCCTCTTTAAATATTCTTAAAAATGGTTGTATATCGATTCTGGATTGGGATTTCAATCAATAAAGTTGCGGTTCCGGTTCCGGTTCTTTTTATTAATTGATGAAAAGCTCAAACTTTTTATGTAAAAATTAATCTTAAACTGCTGAAAAAATAATAAAAAAATGATTTGAGTGAGTAGCAAAATAAATCACAAAAAAAAAACTTGATTTGATTTACACATGCATTATTTGACGACCTGATTTGAACTAAACATAATTTAGTTGATGAAATGTCTGCAGCTAAATCTAAAAAAATACTTCTTTTGAGCTTGAATGTGCTTAACCCAAGATTTTGGTGCTTTCCGAGCGAGAGCGCAGATTGCAGCGGAGTTCGCTGGTCTGCCTGGCAAGAGAAGGCGAGCACCAGGAATCTGCAGCTGCTGTGTCAGGCGAGTCGCCGGGAGTAGCGGGTGTTGGGGGTGTTGCTCATATTGGTGCAAAATGTGCGCGCACCAAGCACACACACTCTACCAGAGCGTCGACAGTTTCAAATCGCGAGAGAGAGAGTAACGCACTCACACACGCACAATCGCCGATGCTCTGCAGCAAGCAAGCGGACCGAGCTGCGCGCGTCGTTCGTCATTGCTCCAGAGAGCGACCAGCAGGCCGCTAACGGAAAGTGCGTGGGGTGCGATAAGAGAGTTTTAGCTTGACTTGAACTCTCAAAGGTGCCGTTATAGTTTTGAATGCCATGGAATTGGGCATAAGTTCATATATTACAATTAATGTTGCCACTAACTGGAGTGGTCTTGTCCATTAGAAATGCAAACAAAAATGTCACAGTCACCAAAATACGCGTTTGCGCACGACTAAGCCAAAATGATAACTGATTAATAAATATTTAACATTGCAATTAATTAATTGTGTGATTTTCTTTTTAAACTAATTTCTATTTTTCTCCATTCAACGAGTAAGTCAGTCTGGCTTCCCCAGAATAACTTCCCAAATATTGATACCTTTTATATTTAAATTTTAATTTTGTTGTTCGCTGTAACTTGAAAACTTAATAAAGAATGTAACATTTCCCTTGAATTATTTTTCATATTTTCCATTGCTGAATTTAAATGAGTTCTGTATCTGCAAACTAAATTATATTTAAGAAAGAGTATAGAAATAATTTTTGCAGATTGAACATTCATTCGTACAGCGCATGCTGCTAAGAAATATATTTGTGCGTTTCAGCACTGTGAACAATTATCGAGTCGAATCAATGATTTAGTATACTTCAAGGAATAATATTGCCAATCCGATTTGACATCGACATAATGCGGGTGAATTTAACATTCCTTATTTCTCTGCTTTCAAATCGGTCGCATTTGCTTGATCCACAAATGTCGATCACATTCGAGTTTCAAGTGTGCTCCGCTGCGGTTGCTTTTAAATCGAACTTAAAATGCTTAAACAAAAGTTAATCATAATTATTTTAATATTGAGTTGTGTCTGCTTTTCAGTTGCATCGTGTGAAATACCCCATTGTGATTATATTGATACGATCGATTTGACAAACAGCACACTACATCCAAATGGATCTTACGAATACGAAGGGGTTTTGATTCCTCCAGACCAAACTGGGAACTATACCTACAAGATCTTTAACGAAGGCACACCTACCCCAGTCCTGGAACACATACGAGGATGTGTGTGTCAATTGAAGCCCTGCATTCGATACTGTTGTCGTCGTCATCCACTCGATTTGGATGATGATGGCAAGTGTACCAGGGAAGTGGGCAATCCCAAAGTAAATATCACACTGGCCAATGGAACTCAAATCGAGACGAATCTTCGGGATCAGTTTGTTGTGCAGCAAGCAATATGCTTGGAATGTAATATATCAGAGCAATTCGTGTTCCATATAAAAGATGATAGCTGGAATGTATTTGAGGTGATTCTTTATATAGATTGTGGACTGGAAGTCACTTAAAAATTTCTCAATTCAACTAGAATGGAACTTTGTATCGCTCTGCTGACGAAAACAAATATGAATACGAATATGAAGACGAATATGAAGACGAATATGAATACATTTCAAATCGGAATTATTGCCTATATACAGAGTTATTGGAATCTCGGGAACAAAACGAACCGCTTTTGGAACTAAATTGCTTTCTCGATGATAACCTGAGTAAAGTTGACGAATTTAATTATTTGGGCACTACTTAAATTATTACTATTACAGTTATGGGGATACCTATCTTCGCGTTGGTGATGACCATGTTGGTTTATATATTTGTGCTGAGAGCTCGGCATATTCACGACAAATGCTATTTGTGCTACTTGATTTGCATGTTGGTCGTCTTATTGACAGCAACCCAAATTATGTCAAAACCTGTGTCATTTGACATCAGCTCAATTCTTGTGGGTAGGTTTCAAAATGATCTGGAAATATTTGAAGAGGCATCTTAATTGTTTTTCGCAGTTACAATTTACTTATTTTTCGGCATTTGCGTTTATCTCTGGATGGCTGTAATGGCATTTGATTTATGGAAAAATGTGGTTCTTCACAAGTATGAGTCCGCTCCAAGTAGTAATAAAGGACAGTTTCGGACTTACAATATTTATGTTTGGGTCTCTGCCTTTGTGATTATATTGATCGTGTATACGGCACTTTATCTGCTCATCTATTACGACGTGGAATGTGAGTTGACTACACATTGAAATTAAAGATTATACTTATAAATATATTACTCAGCGGATGAGAGGTATATTGCCATAATTGTGAATTTGCCTACATTATTGATACTGGCTTGTAATTCAATATTGGTCATCTTAACTGCCAAGCATATTTACCAGGAGAATAAGAAAAATCGCCAACAGCTTCAGCACTTCGGGCAACAGAATGTGAAGGACAACATAAGGTACCATTTTAATTGGATTCTTAAACATTTGAATTATTTCTCAACATTTATTATCAGATTCAGAGTTTACGTGCGACTTTTCATAATTGAAATAGTGGAGTGGCTACTCAACATCATGGTATCTTTAAGTATTCGTCTCGACGATCCTAGTTACTTTGTGTGTGAGATGCTCTTCATAGGACTGATACAATGCGTTCTCATATTTCTTATAACTGTCTCTCGCGCTGATGTTATTAAATTACTGAAAAACTGGCGACAACTATATTAATCTTGGAATAAACATAGACATATTTATAATTAAGTTTGAGTAACGATAACAATAACAACAGCCTGTGGAATAAAATAAATAAATATAAATATACCCAGAATACAAAGTTAAAAAATATTAAAAATGTCAAATTAACTGCTTTTGGTATAAGTTTTAAAATAAATATAAAAAAGCGAAGAATAAATATATTAATAAATATATGAATGTGGTTAACCCAAGATTTTGCGGCTGTGCCCCAAAATGGAATCCCATATGTCCGTGTAGGCACGATGATGCTCCTATACACCAGCAGCTTGTTGCTCAAGCTGAGTTTGCTGGATGGCTTCAGCAACCAGTTGAGTTTCGCCCTTTTGGATCTACACGCAGTTTCCTGTCCAGATACATACCCAGGTGCCGAACATGGTTCTCCTGTGGTATGATCGTGTTGTTGAGTCGGACGATTGGACAGTTACCACTTCTGAGCGCAAACGTACAGTGCTGGGAATTGTTCTCATTGATGCAGATGTTCCACCGGTTAACCGCTGCTGCTCTCCAAGCAGTGGAGGAGTTAGTAAGGAACACAGTGTCATCTGCGTATGTGGCAAGCAGCGTGTTTCTGGCTACAGGAATTGGCAAGTCCGCGGTGTACAATGTGTTCAGGGCAGGTCCAAGGACACTACCCTGCGGTACACCCGCTCTGATGCGGCGGATGTTTGATCGCTCGCCCCTAACTTCAACCATAAAAGAGCGGCCAAGCAGGTAAGACCTGAGCAGTAAATACTGCGCCGGTGGTAGAATGGACTTAAGCTTAAAAAGCAGGCTATCATGCCATACGCGATCAAACGCTTGCTGGATATCCAGGAAAATGGCAGAGCTGTTCTGCTTATTTTCCAAGGCCTCGAGGACATGCTGTACTACTCGATGAACTTGCTCTGGTGTACCATGGTGATGCCCAAAGCCAAACTGATGATCAGGAAGCCACTTACTGCCGACAATCTTCTAAGAAATATTTTTTCAAATATTTTTGAGAAAGTGGACAGCAAGCTTTTCGGTCGATATGACGAGACATGATTATCCGGCTTGCCAGATTTCGGAATCATCGCAATCACAGCACACTTCCACGGAGTGGGGAAGTGGTGGATGCGAACCATAGAGTTAAAGAGTAACACTAAGAACATCACTCCCTTCTCCGGGTGGGCCTTAGCAACTCTGCCGTCGAGTGTTCTTTAGCCTGCGAATCTGCAAGCTAAAAAATATACAAACAGTTTTATATAAAAACTGAACTTAAACTGATGAATAAAATTTGGAAATAAAATCGTAGAAAAAAAATAGACGTAATTTTAATTGACGAAAAGCTCAAACTTTTTATGTAAAAATTGACCTTAAACTGCTGAAAAAATAACAAAAAAATGATTTGAGTGAGTAGCAAAATAAATCACCGAAAAAAACTTAATAATTGAATTTACACATGCATTATTTGACGACCTGATTTGAACTAAACATAATTTAGTTGGTGAAATGTCTGCAGCTAAATCTAAAAAAATACTTCTTTTGAGCTTGAATGTGGTTAACCCGAGATTTTGGTGCTTTCCGAGCGAGAGCGCAGATTGCAGCGGAGTTCGCTGGTCTGCCTGGCAAGAGAAGGCGAGCACCAGGAATCTGCAGCTGCTGTGTCAGGCGAGTCGCCGGGAGTAGCGGGTGTTGGGGGTGTTGCTCATATTGGTGCAAAATGTGCGCGCACCAAGCACACACACTCTACCAGAGCTTAAAATTGGAACATATATTTATATTTCTAAGATTTATGACTTATCTGTCAAATCTATTAGTTATTTTGATAACATAAATAATTTAACTATTTATTTTATTTATTTGCTAGTCACTCCCAGCTTATCCGAGTGTTTCTACCGTGTCTACAATGTCATTTACTTGGAGTATGATTAATGTTGGAATTATTATATTCATACTCTAGTCTAATACTTATTCCTCGGCATTATTTCGCAATAGAGCACTGTGATATTTTATGCACTCACTTAGCGTAATCCTGCGGTGAAATGTGTTCCACTTCCGTGCAAATTTATTTAAGTACGCACGGAAAGTCATATTTATGTCCAAGTCGACTTATCGGGCAACGCATCGCGTGGCAAGTTAGTTGCTTAAAAGCTCTCTCTCCCTCTCTCTGTGTCTCTGTGTCTGTGTGCGTGCGTGTGTAAGTACTTATACACTTGGAAAAAAAGTTGACCTTTATTTTAGCAAATCGCCTTACTTTTAGCGTAAAGTTTACATCACCTTATATATAATAATTGTTCGATTTTTTAATTTATAATTTGTTATTGGAAATTATTTTGAAAAACCAGCAAAACTTTCTAGTTTTCAGCGCGCTTTATTTTTGCGAGTGTTTGAGCAGATCCTGCAGGATGAAAACTTTGTTTTCTATGCCAAAGTTTTCCTTGGCTGGCGTCACGCTGTCTCTGCCTCAGTTGCTGCTTGTGGCGAGTTTATGGTCAGCGTTTTGGCTCATATATCTTTAATTTTTATGCACCCCGCTTATGTCAGCATATCCCAGTCAAAGCATACTTTTCAACACCCATCCCCCCCCTTGTTGAGCAGCTGTCATTAGCGAGGCATTCCAAGCATATTTGGAGTCTTTTCGCCGCATTCTCCCAGGCGCTCTTTATTTGTTTCGAGGAGTGTCTTGTGGCTCATAACTGGGTCAACAATGCGAACTCCCATTCTGTGCCATTTTCTTCTACGACTTCTGCTTCTACTTCTACTTCTACTTTTCCTTTTGTTTTTGTTATGGTTTTGGTTTTGTTTTTACGGCTGTTTTGCTGTCTGTTTTGACTGTGTGTGTGTCTGTGTGTGTGTGTGTGTGTGTGTGTGTGTGTCTGTGTGAAATCATTGCCCATTTACAAGTCAAGTGGCGCGCATAACACCAAAAAATTGTGTAGCGAAAACAATTTATTTAGCTCTATGAAACTTGTTACAAACCCCCCTCAACAAACCCCTCTTCCCCCCTTTTCAGTGTTCCCTTTTGCAGTTCTACCCCCCATTGGCTGTCATTGTCAGCGCGCCAGATTTGACAGCGTCTGCCAATGCTTTTTGGCTTGGGCTTGGACTGGGATTTGGCTTGTTTTTGTCCTGTCAACTTTGACTGGCACTCTTGTTAGTTTTGTCGTTGTTGTTGTTGTTGTTGTTGTTGTAGTTGTTGTTGTTGTTGTTGTTATTATGCTAGTTTTATTTACGCATTTAAACATATTTTCCCTTTCTCTCTCACACACTCACTCTCTCACTTTTTTCACTCTGTCTCTTGTGTACTTTCTGATTGTTCAATTTTTGTGCGCTTGTTTATTTTACACATTTCTGCTTAATACATTCATGCAATTTTGTACCCTTTGGCAAAGTTAAGTGAAGGGTATATTAAATAGTTAAAAATGTATGCAACACACAAAAGTTGAAAGCAAAAAGTTTCTTCAAGAAATTAAAAGAAAAATTGAATATTTATGGTAGAGACTTCGCACAGAATATCTACTCGGCGAGCACTCCTCACTTCAATATTCCCAGTTGTTAGCTGTCAAGCTGTGAAGCACTTTTAACCAGGCCAGTTCAGTGAACAAATGGCAATTGACATTTATTTTAACTCGGTTTATTTTCCTTTAAATGCGATGTGTGAAATTGCATTTCGATTTTCTCGTTTTCCATGTTTCCCCATCTCTCTCTCTCTCTCTCTCTCCTCTCTCCTCTGCAACTTGAATGAAAATTTCATAAAATTTATTTTGATTGCAGAAAATATTTTCTATATTCTGTCCAAAATACATTTCAGTGGAAATGAAAATTTAAATTTATGCATGACAGTCAGCTTGGCATTCGGGCTAATATCATTTTCATGCATTTATCATGTTAAATTATGGATTATAATTTTATATATCTACGTATGCCGCGTGTGCATTGCTAATTTGGCATGAAACAAGTTCTTTCCTAATAAATATCAACATGAAAATAATTTGACAAAAGTTTAAATCATAATAAACTAAAAGATGAACGAGAGAGAGAGAGAAAACATATATAGAGGAAAAAATAAATGATGGGAAAGAGTTTATTATAGGTGTAAAGGTTATAATCAAGTTGGGCAAAAGTAAAACAAGCGGAAATAATCATCTTGTACTCCATAATAATATTATTATTATTAGTATGATAGGGGAAAAGTTAGCAGTGTCACCTATAAGGCCAATTGTGCCCCCTTCTGAGCCTACAGCTCTTCCATCAATCCCAACTCCTGCACGAATGCCAGGATCATTGTTGGGTTGAGGGTTTCTATGTCCTTGGGCCTCATGAAATCGCTTTTGATTATAACCACCTAGTAGACTTCTGGCTTGTCGGAGTCCTGGTGTCTGTGCCCAGCTCCGTTCCCGCATCTGTCTTTCTTCGTCACTGATTTGTAGCCGTATTGTGTGTCTTCCTCCTTCAAATTTGTAATATAATATATATATATATTATAATACTCAGATCAAGTTTATTTAATTTGTTTTCGATTATCGATACAAATCGATTAGCGATAGCAATAAAATGCACTATTATTATTACTCATTTTATTATTGAAAAAACCTCTATCTTCTATCTATTATTACCTATTATTATTATTTAACTTATTTATAAATGCCATTTTCTATATTCTAGCTTGAACTAAATTTCTTCAACTTTGGATATCTTTTTCCAAGTCATTTTATTTATTTTGATCTAAGTGTGCTTATCTTGCACCTTGGGCAACTGGGCCAAAATTGGACAGCAGCTTTGCTGACCAAATCATTTCAATTTGGCCAAAAACAAACGCAAAGGCAGCCAAAGCAAACAGTCGAGTCGCATTCGAGCACTTTGCACATGTTAAGCAGCTGCTCAGTATTTAAATTTGTTTGTTGCCACGGCTTAACTTGGTTTACTTCAAGTCTTCTGCTGCTGCTGCTGCTGCTGCTGTTGTTGCCTCGAGTGACCGACGTCTAGCATGTGGCAAATATGCAATGTAAATAGGAAAAACTAGCTGCCACAAAATCGAAAGAGAGACAAACACAAACAAAAAACTGCAACTGACTAACGATGACATCAGCCACAAGCTGCAAGCAGCAACTTGATAGAGTGATGACTACAAGAGAAAGAGGGAAGAGAGAAGAGTGTGTGGTGTGTGTGTGTTTGTGTGTATGTGGGAGTGGCATGAGAAAAGGCAGGGGGGTAAGCTGTAGATGTGGCGAGTGGCAGCTGTGAGTGTCAAGTGGGGCCCACTCCAGTGTCTACAATGTTTCAATTGTCACATTACATAATACTCAACAATTGCCAATTGCAATTAAAATCAAATTAACAGCAAGCTGCAGCTGGCTGACAGACTAGCAGATACCCTGGCTGGAGGAGTAACTGATCCTTCACATTTTGTGGAGCATTATAAGTATTATATGTGATTGCTAATGATGTATATGAATATGATGAATATATAAATTGAATTTCGACTTAGGCTTCGGTTTTAAATTGCAATCGTTTAAAGACCCAACTTCTTAGTGGGTTCACACAGCGTGTGTAGTTACTTTGAACTGGTATACCCACTCATTATGATCGATTTCAGGGTATGCAAATCACACAGCGGAAATGACCGAAGTATGTTATGGCCTGGTCAGATCGTGGCCCGAGGTCTTACCAATTCAGACTATGCAAACGACAATCGCTTTTGATTTCTGCCCGTCGGGTTGCGGTCCATATGAAAGGCTGCCATTTGGCAAAAAATGCAAAAAGCAAAATGCAACAAGCAACAGGCCAAAAGCAAAAGCCAAAATGAAAATGCAAAAGATAAACAAATAATGAAGATTGCCAGTGCTGGTTGGCTTGTTGCGATTAGAGTCTGCTCAAAGGAGCCAGAAACGAGCTGCAATTAAAGCTGAAATTTTGCCAAGCACATGCGATAAGCGCTTTTGATAAAGACTTCGTTTGAAGTCGTTGACCAAATCCAAGAGAAACGGTATAATTGCCTAAATGGCCCAAAGCAATGAAGCCATCGAGTGCCCAATGGTCCATTTACAAATAGGCCAAGTAAACGGCCAATTTAGTCTGCAAATGCTTTTCATTGATCCGGCATAGGTGAAACTCTAATGCTGAGTGTACTTAAGTGTTATCAAATCATTAATGCCATAACTCAGTCAAAAGTGATCCGATGAATCGAATTCTATATTGAAATTATACTCACAGAAAAAGCTTGGGTCAAAACTTTCCACAGCCATAACTCTGCCACAACTGAACCGATTCTCAAAAGCCAAACCGCATTTTGTACAAATTAATGCCTGCTAATTTAAATGAATATGAGAGTACAACAACAACAACAACAACAAAAGAAGCTCTTTTTGTGACATTATTTTGACAACAGCTGCCAAAACAACACAACTTAAGACAAAGCAAAAAAAAAGAGACGCCAACAACGGAAACGAAAGAGAAAAAAGAGCCACAAAAAATGACATGCACAAACATGTATGGACATGCGTATGGCCCGCATCTTGATAAATTGATAAGGCTTACAAATTACTACCGCAACGAAGCTACCCAATTAAAATGATCGGCATCTCAAAGAAAACTCGTCGCTGCCTTCATTTTGTTGCTGTGCATCTCATGAATGGGACTCGTCATGGATGGGGCCATGGAACCACAGAAAACAACAAAGATTTCAATGTCAACCGCAGCGCAACTGTAGAAAAATGTGGAAAAAAAGAAGCAATTTCAAACTGGTTTCAGTTCGAGCGTTTATATATAGCTCGATCCGTTGGAGGGGGAGTAGGTGTCAATAGGGCCGATGAGTCAGAGCGAGTCTGCGACCAACCTGAAGGTCAACATTCATGCATTCGTGCCAGCTGACAAATTGAGTTAATTTGAATATCTAGAGCATTCTTCAAAGCTCATTCTTCTTCAGCGTGGGCCACGTGGGCAATCATTTAATTGGTGGTAAGCATTTATGCTTGAATGACCCTTGAAAAGTCATCTTGAACAGAGCACCCTATAAGGCACCCAATAATCGTTAGAAGCATTTTTGAATATCGACTTTACACAAGCGGAACTAACAACAAATGTCGTCTCAATAAAAAGTGACTTTACATAATTTGTATATCTTTATTATATATATAAATCAGGATCTATTGTGGATCAAGTGAAACTTGATACATGTAAAAACTAGAAATAACATTTGAGATATGCATCGATTCCATACACAGCACAAGGTAATCATATATTAATATAATTTACAAATTTTTCATTTATATACTTGAGCAACAATTGAGCTTCAGCAGTTGTTATATGTATTATTCAGAAGTAAAAACAATTCCTGTTTCCATAAACAGTGCAAAATAATCATATATATATATGTGATCACATATAATTTGAATCCTCGACGCACATCCTAACAGAATGCGTCGCCTTAGCCAGGAAAAGATGCAGCATTCTCGGGCAGCATATCATGAGGCCCAAGGACATAGAAACCCTCAACCCAACAAAGATCGTGGCATTCGTGCAGGAGTTGGGATTGATGGAAGAGCTGTAGGCTCAGAAGGGGGCACAATAGACCTTATAGGTCGCAGTGCAAACTTTTTCCCCAATTATAATAATAATATAATTTACACATCTCTAAATCTATTCGGTTCAATACCAGAAACTAGAAATAACATTTGAAGCAACTCTCGTTTCCACACACTGCACAAAATAATCATAAGGTAATTTAGAGTCTTCTTAATGTCTCGCCACTTTTCAAGACTCTTTCAGCACTCCCCTATGTAAAGTAGCATGCGACTAGGCAATCAATGTCATTTACTGTAGCAACTTTGTTGACTCGTTGGCATTTTAGCCATTTTAGCCATTACTCAGCAATTAAATGAAAATAGTCAACAATTTGCAGGCCAATGCAAGTTGTGAGCTTCAGCAGAAAATCAAGAAAAATATGTCGTACTTTAGCTAACAGTTAATTGAGATAACTTGCATTTAGTTTCCAGCGAAAGGAGCCAATGAAAATAACGGTTTTTATATATGCAGGCATTATCCAGCGACTTTCTAAAACGAAACCGAAAGCCGTCTTGTGACTGGGGATGCAAGCAGATTACAAAAGGAGACTCAACCCAAGCCAAGTTGCACAACAATGTCATAAATGGTTTTATGAGAAAAACTCTTCTTCTTTCTGTCTTTTATTAAGAGATTAGTTTTTAAATTCTTTAAGTAATCGAATTATGTTTATATGCAGATAAGTCGTTCGTAGGGGAAAGCATGTTGTCAAACTGGAACTCGAAATGTTGAAAAGTACTCAATCGACTGAAGTTTAACTTTGACAATTTGATTTTACCTTTTTACTCTGCTATGGATTTAACTATATCTTATTTGTAGATGGATATTTTTACGATATTTTGAACTTTGTACAGATATTTTTTTAAGAAACATAATTCTTATTTCCATAAAGTTGCCACCAATCGCGCACTTCTTGAACAAAAGAAGTGTTTTGAAATTAGTATGGAAATGGTTTCGATCAGTTAGAAAAGACACTCTCAACTGAGCTAGAGTCATAAATGTAGTTCAAATTTTGGTGGCTAGCAAAAAGTGTTTGGTTAACCACTCAATTTTAACTTTAAGCACTAGGCTAAAAGGGACTCCCATTATGAAATTGGCCAGCTTGAATGACGCTTGAGGCAAGGCCGCAATTCATTACCGCCAAGTGCTTCAATATCCCGTGAAGCATGGCTCCATTGGTTGGGCTTTGAGTTTTTTGCTGTTGGTAGCTACAGCTTATCGCTCCATCAATATAAATCACAACAAAAGGCTTTTGGCCAACGTGGCTTCTGACAACGTTGGCCAACTGACTGCTGCAGCGCTACGCATCCTTTGTGCCCATTGTTCCCGGCCTGTACCAGTTTGGCTTTTGATGGATGCGTTCCAGCAGCAACAGCAGCTGTTTGAGTTTATCCCAAATAGGACAATGGAGCCAGAAGTCTGCCCATGATGCATCCATCACTCCGCTGGCCATTTAGGTTCAACGCAGGAACATATCTTGGCAACAGCTTGTGTCATCTCCTTCTTAAAGTTTCAAATGCGATAATTGTGTGTAAATTTAAAATAACTTCAAGTTGAACAACAAAAGTCATGTGTCAGCATCTAAGCAAAATTAATTTTGCAATTCTTTTGATTTGATAAGGAAGATTTACCGGAACACAACAGGGAAATAAATTAAAAACAACAGCTTCAGATTTTGTAGTCTTAAATTACTTCCAGCACAATAACAAAAGACGTGTCTCAGCATCTGCTTAAGCGAAGTTTAACAAAGTTAGTTACGCAATTTCAGATATGTTCGAGATATCCCGGAACTCAACAGAGATGTCTGCTTCAATGAAAATGAAAATTACAGCTTGTCCTTGGCAAATATCTGAGAAACTATTTCTAACATCTTTTAAGTAAGGAGATGCTAAAGTAAGCACTTACTTTTACTCCATGAGAAGTTATTAGTATTTTGTGTGTTAAGTGTGAGGATAAAGCTAATATCTGACAATCTATTTATGATATCTTTATGAGGCTTTAACTCAATAAAAGAGGTGCTAATTGAGTTATCATTTTGTTATATACAAATTAGCAGTTAATTTTATACAATATCTGAAAAGATATATATACATACATATATTGCAAATAACATCTTCAAACTTATTGAAAAGCACACAAACAAGTGCTAAATACATTATATAACAACAACCTCAGGCTACTTTGATTCTGTCAAATATTTGAGCCAAACAGATGTTCTCAGGTGGAATTGAAATTAGTTGTTGGCTTTTATGTTGACATTAAAGCCAATTTGAATATGCCTATCGCGTGTGTCCAAACTGGAATGTAATCTTGGCCTGTAAATCTCACGTTTGCATCGCGATAAGCACGAATTTATTCTCTGGCTACTAATTTGCATTGCTAAATTCCCCCATTTCAAGCTTATCGGACTGTGCATATCTACAGCACCCAGTAAATACAAAGACTGGTAGCCAATGCCACTTCAGTTTGTGCTGCAATCCATTCTCTTGCCACTACTTCGCCGGCGGCAGAGTGCAACATTTTCATATACCCCAACATTGCAAAACTCAAAGTGTGGCGAATTGTGCCTAAACACGTAAATGACTTAATAATAAATTCTGTTAATTGCCCAAACTGCAGCAATATATTATTTTAGCTATAGTTTGTAAAATAATGCACTTAAGTCGTGGCAAACATGACATAATATCTGCTAAAGCTAAGATATAAATGCTGCTTTAAATATTTAATGACACTTTGACATGGGGGTTTATAAATAGTTTTCCAGCCACTCAAAATTCAACATATTTCAAATTATTAAATTATTAAATTAATTTGGCAAAGCGGCCTCAAAAACCTTACAAAAAATTCAGCACACGCAACTGAAACAAAAAGTCGTTTAAAAAGTTTGCCAAAACCTTGCTGACATTGCCCGCAAAGTACCCACATCTTCCATTTACGAAAGATGTACAGCAAAAATACAAGTTAGAATGCCCTAGTCGAGAGTGCTCGACTGGGGCATACCCTGCTATTCAATCATAGCTTGCTAAGAGTAGAGTTTTCAGTATGAAAATAGTTGATCAATAATATATCTGGCTATCTTGTAAATCAATTGAAATGCAGTATCTTTTTTACTGTGTCTTTTATTGCTATCGCTAATCGATTTGTATCGATATTCGCTTAAGCACCGCAGTTATCGATAGTTATCGAAAAATAAGCTTATAATCAAAATTTGGCTCCGAAATGGAGTTATTAATACAGAAAAGTAGACAAACCTGGCTAATATACCCGCCCATTAATGACGATCGAGAATATATATACATTATGGGTTCAAAGCAGCTTCCTTCTGCCTTTTAAATTATTGTCCACAACCACATTTTTAATCGGTTCTGGCTATAAATATGAAAGGCGTTTGCTTTCATTTTTATTTACATGACACAGGCACAGGAGCAGGAAAATCGCACGAAAATTGGGGGGAAAGAGTCGCATGCGGCATGTGTAAACATATTTGAGTTAATTAGTTCAAGTGTTCAAGCGAAACGGGCCAAAAACAGAAAAAGGACTCAAAATGTGCTTAAGAGCGCGTAAAAAGTGCGAAGCTCGTTTTGTTAAATAAACAAATTTATTTCATTAAATTTAAGCGTGTTGAGCAGAGCAAGAAAAAAACAAAAACGAGCGAAAAAGTTAAACACAACAGACTAGAGCCAGTCACAACAACTGACAAGAAGAGCTTTGCTTCTGAGATACCCTGTGAAATGCTTAAAGCAGTCTTAAACTAAACGAATGTTGCAACACTTTGAGTTTTGCAATGTTAGGCATATGAAAACGCTCTCGAAGTATTTCTTAATAGACACATTTATGAATAATATTAATATGTTCCTCAAGATTACGTCTTTAATGCAAAAGTCTACCCATAATTTAGCAGAGCTTGTTAAACTGCTCTTTAGTAATTAAATAAAATAAAGAAGTATTCTAACTACCCTTTTCGAACCCACTTCAATTTCCCCATCTGCTTAAGGCATGCAAATTATTTTACTGCAGACTTTTGAGTATTTTATTGCCCTGAACAATTATTACCCAATTGAATCAGGCGCAGCTTGCTTAGTTTAATTTCCACTGAAGTTACCTTTAAAGAAACTTAAGTTTACTTTAAATCTTTAATTTATTAAGACTGATTATGCATTTAACTGGAATCAATCAGGCTTATCGCCGAACGAGCGACCATGTTGAAGGGCCAAGCACAAAAGCACGAAATCAAAACAGCGAAATGCAATCGTGTTGAAAATATTTGCATATGTAGTGCCTGTCTGCCGCCCCCCTTAGACCAGCCGGAAACGGAAGTAAACAAAGGCCAGCAACAGAAAAAAAAAAATCAGAATAAAATCGACTCAGTTTCACAAAAGCCAAAAAATTCGCATGAAAGGCACCAAAAAGCGTTCCAATGAACTGCGCATTCAGCGCATCCGACAGACAGCAACAGAAAAAAAAAAAAAAAAAAAAACAAGGAAGAAATTCAATAATGATGATGAAATATTGAAAATTGCTTCGTTGCAAGCCCGTTTCAGATACGCCATTTGGCTCCGATTGCAGAGGAAGAGGATACTTGCAGCGGACGACCGCCTGCCTGACCATGGCATTCCCTCAAAGCTCCGAGGAAATCAAGCTGAAAGACTTTTAATATGATAAATGCTGGCTATATGTATATGACGACATCTGTATGTCTATATGCTTATAAGAAACAGAGAAAATGGGAAGAAATAAATAAAAATAAATACTTCCATAAGTAGCCCAGGAAATCAGAGTTAATCAAACATTTTTATAGTTTTCATATGGTAACTGCTATTTGTTTAGCTATGCATATATCTCGACGCTTAACTTCAACTCGATAAATGGAACCATCAGCTATATGATATATTGGTATAATCCAGTCATCTTCGACCTAAGTACTGGCTGCAGCAAAAAATACGGATACATTAAAAGTTTCATTAAGATATCTCTGAAACTGAGGACTCAGAAAAAGTACGAGTATATCGACTCGGCTAACGCTGCTTATCAAGAATATATATACCTTATTCCTCATATTCAAAACAGAAGTCTAATAAAATAAATATGCTAACGTGATGAATTTGGTCCTTCTAGTACAACAAGCCCTTGTTGCATGCAACATGTTTAATTTCCTGATACATTTTTAATCAATTTTTTACTTGAAACCAATTACATTTAGAACGAACCCAAGGCAAAAGTAGTTGAATGCTTGACACACATGTGACTTAATCGATAAGGACAGCTTTGAACTACTAAAATTCAAAAGAAATGTAACACACACAAGATACACATACGCTACACACACACACACACACACACACTACACACATGCCTGTGGGAGCCACAACAGCTGCTGGGAGACAAAGACAAAGAAGTCACAAGGAAATGAGAATAAAAAAAGTGGAAAGTAGCAAAACAGAAAGAATGTCAGCAAAAATAGAACTGCAAATGGGTTTTGAGTTAAGAATAGTGCTTAGGGCTAAGTGCTGAGGGGGTTGTGGGGGAAGGGGGTGTGCATTGTTAACAAGTTAACTACTTCTGCCTGGCAACTTTCGTTGGCATATTGAGTGGTGTTTGCTGACTTCAAAAAGTCGATGGCAAGCTGATTAATTAAAAACAGTTTGAGAAACAGAAGTTGAAAGACCTTTGTGAGTGTGTGTGTGTGTTGGGTGTGTGTGGTTTGTGGGGGTGTGAATGTGGTTCAAAACTAAAGCTGTAGCATGCAAGTTGGCCAACTGTATTCAAAGAAAAATGCGAATCACAAAATGGCGCTTAAGTCATACGCAATGTGTGTGTGTGTGTGTGAGTGGTGTGTGTGTGTGTGGTGTGTGTGTATGCCAATTTGTGTGTATGTAGTTGTGTGTGTGTGCACTTGATCCTGGCTTAATGGAACTCCAACTACCTCCGCCAATACACTCAGCAAAATAAATAATTCTGAGTTTTTGAAAATGACTATTCTTTGGCGCAAAGGATATTTCAGATTATTATGCAGAAAACATACTTCTAAAAACCAGATTTTGGAAATTGTTTTCTTATATATATAAATAATTTCAAGTTTTTAGGTTGGTTTTTATGGCAATATTTTTGCTGAGTGTAGCTGAAGCTGTAGCTATCGCTGCAGCTGCAGCTGCAGTTCCATTTTTGGCTGCTAGAAGGCAAAATGAATTTGCTTAGCAAGGCGGAAATGGAATGCTTGCCTGGTCACAGGGCCAGGACGGGGCCGGGTTCAAGAACCCACAAAGGACCACAAAGTGCTACTACCAGGTAACGTCGAAATGGGCGGGGGGCGTTACGCCCATTTGCCAATTATACTGTTTGCCATTGAGAGGGAAACCTTGGCCTCGTCGTCACTTTTGGCCAACTTGTTCAGCTGTTGAATCCGCTGAGGCTGATGCCGAATCTGTTCAGGCAGTAAAATTGAAGCCGTGTTGCCTGAGCAACACCATTTCAGCAGACGCCACAGAAGACGACCAGCCAATAAATGGCCAATTAAAACACAAATGAGCCAAGCAACAACCACAACAACAACAACAACCCCATTAATAACGAGAAGAGCAGCCCTATATATGTAAATATATATATATATATTAGCTGATAGCAGATGGCAGCTGGATGAATGCGAAATGAAAATAAACATGAATCGGCTTGTATAAACATGCATACCCATTAAATGTGATATTACTTAACGAACTGCTGCGGAGCACAAGCCAAAATATTGTGCAATAAAAAACAGGCAATTTGAGTTGAAGAAAAGAAGAGAAAGCAGCCCAGTTCTTTTTTTAAGTGCATTTGGCATTCATTTAAAAGTTGAACTGATGTGTGAGGTGCAGCTTGCTCATCATTAGTCAAGGCAGAGTTTGCCAGATTTTTTCAATTTTATTTATTAATATATAATGGCACAAAATATAATTATAAGTTTGTCAGCTGATATCTTTGTCGGCTTAAAGAGAAAAAGTTCTTAATCATTATCTTTATTAGGTTACTAATATTTATAGCTACATACATTTAATTTAATTTTCAGCATTTTATCTCTTAAAATTTTTATTATTTTTATATCGACAATACAAAATACTTATTATAAATATCATCTTAGCTGGTTTATATAATTTTGTTGGGTGCATATAACGAGAAAAAGTTATTAAACATTTATATAAACTTTGGCTACTACTTTGTCGGACAGATTGCAAATAAAAATTTCAATTTAATTTGTATGTAATCATTTTTTAATTTGGTCACTAAAACCCTTTCAAAATTTGCTTAAGCTTATCAGCTTTTTATGCATATATCAAATACTTGTTTATAACCAAAAAAGGGGTTCATTACTGGCCCATTCACAGCTTATTTGCCAATTAATGCAACATGCTCGAGCACAAGCAAAAACACTATGTAGAAACCTGGAACAGCACTCGTTCTATTAACGCGATTAGAGGGCATTTCAGAACTGGTTCCAATAGAACACTGAACAGTGGACAGTGGACAGTGGACAGTGGACAGTGGACAGTGGATAGTGGACAGTGGACAGTAGAGAATGGCGCCAGAGTCGATTACAGAAACATAGACATTAAATGCAGAGGATGTGACACTAATTGCATTGATTTACCAGGCCCTACAAGCCATTCAGCCAGTCAACCAGTCAACCATTCAGGCATTCAGACATTCAGCCATTTGGCCATTCAGGCAGTCAAGCAAGCTGAAAGGCAGACAGGCAGGAGGCAGGCAATTCAGGCGACAACTGATAAAAGCGTTGCTCATCGAGCAAACTGTCCACGCAACACAATTTAAAAGGCAACAGCAGCATGGCAAAACTCGTTCGTTCCCAGTCAACAAACTCCAGATTTGGTCAGGAATAATTGGAGCCACTCTGGCACGCCTGGCTCTGATCTCTCTCATCTAATACTGCTTTGGTCGCTTCGCGCTTTGCATTTTCAATTAGAACACAATTATTGCTAATGAGAATTTAATTCACACAAATATTTACGATGGCGGGGGCTGTGGCGGAATTGGGTGTGGCATAAATGTTATTGATAGCATCGCTTAAGCAGGTCAAACCATTTCATGTTTTGTTGCAAAGGTGTTATTAAAGAAAAGAAAAAGTCGTTTGAGACATCGAAAGTAGTTTTCTGCATGAAATTTAATAATTGAACATTAGGTTTGTTCCACAAGCCAAATATTGATTTCAAATCATCTCCTCATCTGCTTTAGAGAGTAGACTTGGAGATTCCCAATTTAAGTGTGGAAATTGTAGACAGATTGTAAGTAAACTGGCAATCTGCTCAAGGAGTAGGAGTAAAGAAGTTTTCTGCATGAAATTTAATTATTAACTACTTTATAAAGTATTTCTTCCTTATATAAAGTAGATTTAAGATAATTAATCTGTGATAGACTTAATCTCATACGAGACCCATACCTGTTTTCACCTCTATGCTTAGTGGGACTTCGCACCACTAGCAAAGTCACAAACAATTCGCATTGCATTGTGGGGAGTAGCTAATGCGCTTGCTGCTAAATGTTGCCGTTGGATGGCGCTGCTGGGCGAGGTGGTTGTCTGTGCTTAACTTAGCTTAAAACTGGTACTCAAGGGTAGTAGTCTTTGCTAGACCACACAATTTGACATTTTTGAGGATTAGAAATAATTCCAAATATTATTAAATTATTATAAAATAATTTCGATATTTGTAGTTTTGGCAATTTCGATTTATTTGAACCGCAGCTGCTTACTGACTTTTTAAGAAAACCATGAATATGGAAAGATAATCGTTTTATGCCTGCAAAAAGAGACATCTAAAAAATCAAAAATTATTTGCGAATTTTAAATCATCGCCCAGAACTTAAGTGAACTGCATATGTTTGCTGATAAGCTATAAAAATTAATTGGCTATTCAATCATTTTTTGGTGTGTCTTTATTAGATTTGAAGACACACGTTTCGACGAGAGTGCTACGTGCCCCACTGCTTAATTTGCCACCCAGACGTAAGCGTAATTTTTGAATGTTCGCTGTGCAGTTAGAAATGATATTTGGTGAATGGGTTAAAAGCTGGCACAAAAGCTGTGAATAAGTAATTGAATTCTGAAACAAAATGCTGACACGTCGTGTACATAAAGCAGCGCGCTGGTGTAAAACTTGTTGATAACAACGAATGTGGCGAACAAAACACAGAAATGTGAAAAACTAGAGAAACATTTGTGACGCAGGCGCCGAAAACAAATCCTGGAACTGGAAACTGAAAGCGAGAAAAGCGAACAAAAGTGCCGGAGAGGGGAGGTGAGGCCAGCTGGGGTAGCAAACAATGGTTGGCATTCAATATTGAATGTGAGTGGGCTGGAATTACGATGCTCGGGAAACCGCACAAGTGTTTCAATTCCCTGACATCCACACAAGCAGAACAGTCGCAAGTCGTGAGCCCAGCGCGACAAACATGTGGTCTAAGTGCTCCGCTTATTAAGCTCATTAAATATTTAGTGAACAGTTGAAATTTTCAGCTCATTAACTGCGTCGCTTTTTTGTTCTTCTTTTAAATATGGGTCTGTTGGAGACACTGCGTCGTCTGAGTCCAGGCAGTCCTTCGAGGGGCAGCTGCAACATTGAGCTACAGCATCGAGATGGCGGCGACAACAGCAGCAGCACTAAAAATAAAACGAGTCACTCGGAGGGGCACGCTCGGGTGGCGCCACAGGCACAGGTCACTGAGCAATCGCTGCAGGTGTGGCGCGCTTTGCCAGCGGAGATTCGACATGATCCCAGCATGGCCAGCTTTCAAATGGAGAACGAACGCATTCACGGTAAGTGAGGGGAGCAGTTGTGGAGTTACACTCGAAAAAAATGTATTGCCCTGAAATTTAAGAAAATATCTCAAAGAAAATTCGCTCTTGTTCTTAAAAATAGTTACTTAATATATGAAAAAGTTTAGACGCGCTTGACATATTTTGCATTTTTGAGTTTTACTTTCTTATTAAATATTAAGGCCACATTTTTTTGCTGAGTGTATGCCTGGTTGCTTCTGCTAGTCAAATCAAAATAAATCTTATCACGCAACTTAATCAAATCAAGCTACGCGTCACAGAAAACCAAGTCGAAATGATTTCTACTTAAATTAGGGTCGAGCGAGAATAACACAAATCGCGATACGCATAACAAGCAGCCAGCTAATCGAATATTAATCGGTGTAAAATCGATAAGTAGACAACCACTTGACAAGGATTCGTAAAATGGGCTCATGAATTATTTATGTGTATTTTTATTTATTTTGGGGCGTTTCATAAAGGTTCCACGGCGTGCAACAGCGAGGCAGAGGCAGAGGAGCACGACATCGATTTGGGTGCCATTGAACTGGAGCCGGAGGAGGATGTGGTAAATCGCCGGTTGCAGTTGCAGTTGCAAGATGAACCCGGCTCCAGTTATGCGGGCTCCGATTTTCTGGACATTAAAATGAGACCCAGCGGTGAGGGCGATAAGAGCACCGATGATGAGGCAACCACAACGCACTCGCACTCGGAACAGGAACCACATGCAAATGGACCCGGAAATGCCAAAAGTCTGGCCAGACGCATCCATCACAGATCCAAACGTTCCAAGGAGCAACTGCAGCGGGATAAACACTGGAAGCGAAGTGGCTTGCTCATCCTGTGGCTATTGGCAGCCGCTGTGCTGATCAGTGTGGGTGAGAAGCATCTGCTGGAGAAGATCGTGCAAGTGCCAAGCGGAGAACCAGGCAAATGTGGGTTGGCAATGGACCCACAAGTGAATAGAGATTTACTTCTTGGAGTCTTTTAGTTTTCCAGCTGCAACAGAAGCCCGCAGGGGACTTTAGATTGAGGCTGCTGGGCGCCTTCAAGAGGACCTCGACGCTGCTCAGTGAGGATAAGCAGGATTCAAATGAAACAATCAATCAAAATTTTCTGTTTGTGCAACCGCAAATATCAGAAAATGGTGGCAACAATGGAAGTCAAGTTTTTAAGGTAAAGTTTTTATTTTATTATTATGATTATATGCAGCAAAATTACAGTTATAAACTGAACAATAAATGTTATATTTAAAATAAGACTTTTTCATACTCAGTAAAGATTATCGAAGTGAATTTTAGAAAATTTCCTGAATTTTTGAGTCTAGAGTGACTCATCTTATTAATCAGGAAGTTATATATAAAAACAAGGTTTTTCCTTTCTTAGTTCCAGGTTCAAATAAACTAAAAACCAAAAAGTATGTCTCATTTCCAGGGTATTTTTATATGTCATTATCTTGTTTATTACTCAATTTGTATTAAACATTAGTTTTAACGATTCTTTTTTTGTTGGTCAATTTTTTATCGAACATTATTTTTTACGATTGCATACATTATATATCTAGGAAGCACAATTTTTTTGTAGTTTTTAGAGCGATTTGTATTTTAGGTCGGTTCTTTAACTGTTTTTTGTTTGTTGCGCAGAACATTTTGGAGCCCTGGCAGCTGGCTCTGGTGTCCGGGGAGCACTTGCCACAAGCACCCGCCGTGGCACGCAATCGCACCTTTCATTTAAATGAGGAGCAGCAGGATTTACTCTCTCGACAGGATAGCAAATTACGACTGCATATCTACAGCAATGTGGAACAGGATTTGGCCATTGAGCTGAACTACAATCCACTGATTGTCAACACACGCACTGGGAGCATTCAGGCGGGGATTATACTGCTGCTCTTCTATGGCCTGCTCGTTTGGGAGCAACTGGAACGTCCCTTTGTGGCCATGATCTGCTCGATACTGTCTGTCACAGCGTTGGCCGTGTTCCAGGATCGTCCCAACATGGAGGAGCTAAAGGAGTGGATGGATATGGAGCTGCTCACGCTGCTCTTCTGCATGATGCTGCTCATCCTGATACTGACGGAGACCGGCATCTTTGACTATTTGGCTGTCATCTGCTTTGAAATATCCGGTGGCAAAATCTGGCCCATGATTTACAGTCTCTGCTTGGTGACGTGCCTCGTGTCGAGTATGCTGGATAATATGACAACGGTGCTGCTTCTGACACCAGTTGCCATCCGTTTGTGCGAAGTGATGCAGCTGGATCCCATCCCAGTTGTGATGGGCATCATTGTCCATGCGAATATTGGTGGAGCTCTGTCGCCCATCGGGGATCCCATCAGCATCATTATCAGCACCAATCATTTTATTGTGGAGAATGTAAGTTGGGAGTTGAATGGCGATTGATCTACTTTATTATCTATTTGTTCATCTTTTTAGGGCATCAATTTCTTCACCTTTGTGGCACATATGTTGCCCGGCGTGTTGCTGGCTGCGTTGCAGAGTTGCAGCTACTTGCGTCTCTATTATCGCGACACTGACGCACTGCGTCTCAATGAGCCCAAGGAGCTGCGTGAGTTGCGCCGCGAGATTCGTGTGTGGCAACGTGCCATGAACGCAATTGCTGTCTGCTCCAAGGATGCCCAACTGGTGCGTGGCACGCTCCACGGCAAAGTGAAGCAGCTGAAGCGCACGCTGAGACGCAGGGAGCAAGGCGTGGCATCCACTGAGATCTATGCCCATACGCTCGATGAGCTGAAGCAGAAGGTAAGCAGTTAGGGAATATTGGGATTCCAAAATGGTCGTCAAGTGGGAACAATGTTTATCCAATCTTGTCTTTACAGTACCCAATAAAGAGCATGAAACTGCTGCTGCAATCCTCTGGGGCTCTGATCTTTGTCATCGTGTGCTTTCTGGTGCAATCGGTGCCACATTGGAGAACTCTGCCACTTGGTTGGGTTGCACTGCTCGGTGTCATCTTGCTGCTGATTGTGCTGAATCGTGAGGACATTGAGCACTTGATCCATCGCGTGGAGTGGTCAACGTTGCTCTTCTTCGCCGCCATGTTTGTGATGATGGAGTGTGTGGAGCGACTTGGACTACTTGTCAGCATTGCTGAGCTAACGGAGCATGTCATCCTGGCCGTGAATGAACAGCATCGATTGGCGGTGGCCATTTCCATGATTCTTTGGACATCCGCATTGGCCTCATCGGTGCTGGACAGCATTCCAGTGGCAGCGATGATGGTCAAGTTGGTCAACTCATTGGTTGCCAAGGAATCACTTGGATTACCACTGCAACCCCTGGTTTGGTCTTTGACCCTGGGCGCCTCCTTGGGTGGCAACGGCAGTTTGTATGGCGCCTCGGCAAATGTCATCGCAGCCGGCATTGCCGAGCAACATGGCTATAAGCTATCCTTCACCCGCTATCTGAAGACCATGCTGCCCATGATGTTGGGTCAGGTGACCCTAATGACCATCTATCTGATGCTATCCCATGTCGTCTTCAACTGGAACTAACCCGCAGACAAGAAATGTTAATTAACTTAGTCGATCTATGTGTTGCCAATTTCCGGTTGTTTGACATCAGCTGGAACCCTTTAATTAAATATATTTATTACATTCAGTATTTGAAAAAGCGTGTTCGATTCAAAATTTGTCTTTTATTGGTACTTATAGCCATTATTGTCTTAGAATCGTAGTCCATTTGAAGCATTGATTACAAATTGTATTTCGTTGATGTCAACTGAAAGAAATGAAATAAACTTGAGAATTTATATTCCCAATTTGAAATATCTAGCTTTAATAGTCTCTGAAATCGGCTTATTGACAGACATGGCTCAATCGGTTACTCTTTTGATCGAGATCGGGTATATATGTATATATATATACCTTGTGGGATCGAAGCTGTTTCCTTACACCTGTTAAAGAGCACTTATCTCTCCTTGAGTCTCGGACTCTTATGATATAGACAGCAGCGTCATATTATTATTATTATTATTATTATTATCATCATATTATATTATTTTTATCATCATCATCATTATTGTAAGCATTATCATTACCATTATCATAATCATAATCAGAGTCCATGCACTGCTACCACTCCCTTATCGATGAGTTATAGCCACATCATAAGTCACTTATAAATCACTTATGATATTCATAATGACAAATTATGTCCATCAATAAATGCTCTTACATTTAGCGGCTGCTGAAGAGTTCTCTTGAACTTGGCAAACAATTTGTGTTGTGAAGGCAAAGCAAAACAATCAATTTGTCCGTCAAGTGAAAACAAATAACGCTTCTGGTAAGTGCCCCACTGAGATTAACACAACATTTACACACACACACATACAGTCGTAAAAGAATAACAGAAGCGGAAAAGAGAAATAAAAATGAGACAGGGAGAGAGAGAGAGAGAGAGAAACATTTTGTTTAGTTCCGCTTTCCACGCTTTCCACACGACATTTTCCAAAAAAGCAAACAAATTTCTGTGTTTTTCACTCGAAATCCACTTTGCGTGTTGACAGTAAACGGCCGACAGAGGTCGCCAGCGGTTGAAATTGCCTGTCAACGAGACGTTTTTTAATTAAAAGAAAAACCGCATAAAATGCGTAGCTCGATTTGATAAATTCAATTAGACAGGTGGAAAATGTGTGAGCAGCAAGGGCCAAGTGAAAAGTGTTTGCATTTGTGAAAATACATACAGAAAAGTGGCTTCAAAATGTCTTCGACTTATGCGTATACAAAGCCCACTTTTATGATAACCGACCACTCCGAGGATCCCTATCATCTGGAGCAGGAAACAGCTGAGGCCAACGATGACTACGATCCCGATGAGGATGAGGATCGCAAATCCAAGCTGCAGGATTTAATACATTGGCTGCACTCCAATGCCAGACAACGTCGCAGATGGTGAGTGGAAAATTTTACTTAAATTAAGCATACGCCTCGTGGCCGGGTTTTAATTTACCATTTCCCATTCCCCTTGGCGCTTGGCCACGAAGTTTTTCAATTAAACTGACCAAGCATATAATTGGTCTTAATGATATTGGCCACGCCACTCCGACGGCATTTTTCTTAAGAAGTTTTCATCTTAAGGCATTTACGCGGGGGTTTTCATTTACACATTTCCTTTTTGGCTGGGAAAATTCGAATGTTGTCTAATTGGACTAATTGCACTCAAATTGTGAACATTATTTACTGAGCTTAGGTTTCATTTGCGTGAGCTTTTCTAGTGTGATATTATTTTATGGTATCTAAATCTGTAAACTTATTATGAATTAAATATTAGGCGGAGATTAAGTCTATAAGCAAAGAAATATGAAATGAAGGACGTAATAGCCAGAGGCAAGCAGCTGCAACCTCTGTGAGTCTATATATTCTTTGTCGAGTCGATTTAGCGAATCTCAGATACAACAATAGAAGACTTAAAATTCAAAAGTTTATTTCACTTTATCGATAACTGCAATCGTTTTGCGAATATTGATACAAATCGATAGCAATAAAAAATACAATTTTACAGATATAGCCTTCTAATATATATACAAAATTTTAGTTGGAAAAAGAAAATCTCATTTTGATCTAACTACCATCAGCAAGTTTACTATAAATTAAAAAGGGTATCTGCCAGTCGACCACTCCCTCGTCTATGGCAATCCAACTTGTTTTCATTCTCAGAATATACATACCTGATCTCCGATTGTGGATGCATAAATAATGTAAACATTGTCTTCTCCTGAATCAAGATCCGCAACTTTGTTTCCATAATGCATTTGCCTTGTCTGTGTGTCCGCAGAACAACTTGTCAATAATTGCTTCCCAGCAACTACCTAATGCAAAAAGCACGTGTTATTTTGATGTACTTCAAATGAATTATTATACATAAAAAAATGATTAAGTGACTGCAGAGAGAAAAAAAACTGGTTACTGGTTTCTGGTGAGAAAACAAATGTGTTTGCACTTAATTAAAGTTTCACATATCCATTTTTAATGGACTTGGCCGCACCCTTTGACGAATATACTGCCAGGAATAGTTGATGCATTAACGAAACTCTCTAAAATCGCTCCACTAACGTGACAAGCAAAATATATATATATGTATATCTTTTATATGTGAGTCGAGCGAATATCCACAAATAAATATACACATGACGCAGCAGATCGTAGAAATCTAGTCACGACAATTGATGGCGCTATGAATATAGCCCATAATACTATGCAGAGCGATAGTGGGCACAAGGGGCACAAGGGGCACAGAAATGAAACGCCAGCTTTGAGGCCATTTAAATATCAATTTAGTCATTCGAGTGCGTTCGTTATCTTTAATTAAAAGTTCCGCTTAGCTCGAAAACCAAGCCGAGCGACTCAAAACTTAAATCTAATTGACAAAGATTACAGCGCAATTTTTAATCAACATTTTCGCAGATATTAATACCGATTCAACATGAATCAAAAGGGTATATTGCAGCTGTAAAATATATAAAAAAAATGCATGTAATCGAAACTATATAAATCGATTTTCGATAGCAATAAAAACCACAACTTTAAATTAATATATAATAACCAGATTTCATTCAGATCGGTTAAGAGACAACCAAGTTATAGTCTAAGACCTATGCTAATGCGGTCATTTTTAACGTTTCAGTAACTTTGAAAGGAACACATTCCCGCATGCTTACATTTGGGTGTGCAAAAATGTTGTCAATGGCATTTTGGCAAAAGAAACTAAAAAATATATTTCATAAATTATGGTTAAGGGTATATCGTAGTCAAGTTTACACGACTACAACTAACTTGTTTTTTACAAAATGTTTATAAGCTGTTTATATAAATAAAAAAAAATCATTAATATTTATGGCTATTAATTTGATTTAAGCTTCTTCAAAGTCATTTAGTTTTCAGTAAGGGTGCATTTGTTGTTGTTGTTTTTTGCCAAATGGGTTTTTTTTAGCTGGTTTTTGGTCAGACTTGTTGGCCTTGGCATTGACATATTGAGTACTCGTCTGGTGTCTGGTGGCGAAGTTGCTATCAATATCAAAGCCACACATAAAAGTTGTTAAAAAAAAGGCACACACCCACACACCCCCACACACACACCCACACACACACGCCCTCACACAGACTCGCACACCCCCACACACACTCGCACACACACATGCAGTGTAACAGGCAAAAGCAATTACGTTGTGATCAATTTTTAATGGGGAATAAGACGCAAAAGCGGCAACTAGAGAAGAGGGTGGCCTAATATGATGATGACCAGGTGAACATAAGTGAGGGGCTGGTGGGTGGTAAGTGGCGGATAGCGTATATAAGTAGGCGTGTCTT
Source organism: Drosophila neutralis (assembly GCA_035044385.1). Lineage (NCBI taxonomy): Eukaryota > Metazoa > Arthropoda > Insecta > Diptera > Drosophilidae > Drosophila > Drosophila neutralis. The sequence continues at coordinate 1,653,930 of JAWNME010000344.1, forward strand.
TGACAATATGTAGGTGGGCCTTGGCCACAAAGTGTGTATTTTTTTGCGTATGTGTGTTTAGTTTGCGGAAACATGTCAAACACGCTTTCTGCTTTTTTCTCATTTCCCCTTTCCAATTTTCTGCTATCCACTTTTCCGTCCCCTACAGTGTACATGTGGGTTTTCCGTTAAGAATTTTCCGTCAATTGTTGTGTGTGAGTAGGGTTTTAGGCACTCGTAAGGCTGGTTAAGTGTGTGCGTGCCCTTTCGGCCTGTCTTGCGTATTAAACGCTATTCAAATAATAAAAATACGTATTAAGTAAGTAAGCATTCCGCACTCCATTAAAACTGTTGTAAGAATCGAACCTGAACGGCAACCTTTATTTGTTTGGGCCAGGCTTTTAGGAGTAATTCGATTTTTGGGAATTTTTGCCAGATATCCACTTATTTTTCCTTACTACTTAAAACTGCATGGGGGAAATCCCTTGAATAAAAACAATCAGTCAAAAAATGGCCCAAAGTAATTAGCAATTTAGCCAATAAGTAAGTGAAATGTTAGCGGGTTGAGCGAAAAAGAGAGTTAAAAAGTTGAGAGAGAAATTTGTGCGGCGATAGGCAAATCTCTGCATCTGTGGAACAAGATAATTTCAACTCACTAATTATTTTAACATTTAGATTTTAGTTGTTAACTTGGTCAACTCGTTTATCGAGTAGGGCAGGAATATTATATCATTAAATTAGTCAACTTTTTAAATGGTCTTCTTATAATTACTTTTTTCTTTGACACTGGTCTATTGGAGCTGTCTCCGACTGTATGTTTCATATGGCATAGGAACAAACGTTCGAAAGATGAGCTTTTTGATAAAATAATCTTTCTTTGTTTAAAAACATATATAAAAAAAACTTATTCAATATTATATTGTGTTGCTTCTCACATTTGGACAATAAATAATCGATATCGAACTACTATATCTCACGGCTTTAATAGTAGTAATTATTTCCTGTCAAAAAACTTTTTTGCTTACCAGATTTTCTTAACCAAATTTATTAGTTGTGACTTTTTAAATGCTTGCCCCATTTGGTAAACAAATATCATTAATTTGATTGCAAACTGATAGCGCATATAATCTTTAGATAATTCTTCTTACTCTTTGAATGATTTTTTATATTTTTTATTTTGTCATCAGATAAGAACCAATAATAAACAATCTTTTGTAATTTAAGCACAATGCTATCTACACAGACTCGAGCCTTAAGCTGACTTATTATTATTATGATTGGGGAAAAGTTAGCACTACGACCTATAAGGTCCATCAATCCTCATGACTCAATCCTCAGTCCATGACTTCTCAGTCTACAATGTCCAGTCAATAGACCTGTGCGTATTCTGAGTCTATTCTTCCCCATGGATATCATTTGCTTAAATCGCTTTTGCTTATAGCCACCTAGTAGACTTCTGGCTTGTCGGAGTCCTGGTGTCTCTGCCCAGCTCCGTTCCCGCATCTGTCTTTCTTCGTCCCTGATTTGTAGACGTATTGTGTGTCTTCCTACGCCACAATACGGTTCAGGGCCTATTTAAGCTGACTTAAATTAAATAGTAGTAGCAGCTGCTTGACTTAAGAATTAATTTCAAAGTTTACTATTTGACATTGTTAAGGTATTTACAATTTAATATTATTCACATTATTAGAACAAGTTTTCTTGAGCTGAACTTTTGCGTTGCCTTTATTATTTATTGTCTTATGCGAAAAGGTGGTTCAACACAGTTGCCTCGGCACGTTGCAGCCACCTGTTTGCCGGTTGCCTTCATTATTGCTTGCACATACGTATGTACATATGTGGAGAGCAAACACTTCGAATGCAAATATTATCAAGGGAATGAACAAATGCAGCTGCAGCTCAGCTCCGCAAAGAGATATCACATGCCATATCACTTATCACATGGCATATTATCAGACTCAGACTATCACATGCCATATTATACGCGCACCCATACTCAGCTCAATGATGGCAAACTGTTTGAGCCTTGAAACACACACACACACTCGCACACACATTGGCAGCCAGACAGACACACTCAGAAAAAAACTCGACCTGAATCTTAGAAATTCGCCCCAGTTTTGTATCCAAAGTTAACTCATCTTATTATCCAAAAAGTTTCTTTTAAAAAATATACAAATAAAAGCAAAAACTTGCTAGTTTTAAGGTGATTATTTTTGCGAGTGCAGACTGTTATTAAGTCACCGTTAGAGTGACAGACAGTCACCGTTTTTGCAGTCACTTCACATCTACTGCGCCTTTCAGTTTCATTATTGGCCCTGGGCCCCGTGCGGAAAATTGCAAAATAAAGGAGCGTAAATTCCACTTGAAAGCGACTTAAGTGACAAACAGCGCGTGGCTGTCGAAACAACAACAACAATAACAATAACAACAACAACAACTAAGTGACAACTAAACAAAAAAACAACAACAAACAGCAAAGCAACAATGCATCAGTGTTTGACTGATAAGATACCATTTCTTGAGCAGCCTGAACTTTGACTTCAAAACAAGTTCTCAAATTTAAATCGAAAAATTAATCGTTTTGCGAAAGCTTAAACCATATTTTTTGGGCTGAATTTGTAAACTTAAAACAAGTTTTATTTGTGGGAAAATAAAAAGAAATCGAAGCATAAATTATAAATGCAAAGTTGAGCTGGAGCATAAGAGATTCATTTACTAAACAGTGACAAATTGCTTAGCGGTTTTAGGCCTAATTAAGAATGAGGAAGAAACGGTAGAGGGTATAAGCAGAGTTAAGGAATATGGTTAGCCCTTTGCGCACACAATTACAGGGTATATGCAGCCTAGCAACGTGTGGTTAATATAATACGCATACGCCTGGGATGCCAGGGATAGCCTGGTACTCAAGTGGCGGCATGTGCCCCACCAGCCAGACACACACACATATTAATATATATATGTATGTATAAATATATATATGTGTATATATATATATATATCTATGTCTATAACTATTGTCGCATCCACAAGTGTGTTTTTTTTTTTTACTTCATTGTCACAGACTTTTTGCGCATTTTTTTGTGTGACTTTTTTAGTTTTGTGTATTCAATAACACTTGAGCAAATTGAGACATCGAGTGAATTGAGATACACACGCACATCAAAAGTCGCCACACGCACACACACCCGCACACACACACCCGCACACACACACAGATGCAAATTTGTTTAAATTTATCTTTTAAGCGAGCTTATAAGCAGAATTAGAGCATTTGGGATTTAAGGCTTGAGTTCTGAGTTCTTCGGCGTTTTTTATTTAGTCTATAAATAAATGCAAGCCATTTTTTATCTTTCTTTTCTTTTTTCTTCTTTTTTTGCTGCTGTCAATTTGACAACATTTTAACTCAATTCGGGGAATTTTTGAGGGGGATTTTTTGGCTGCTCTCTGCTCCTCATCGATTTCGAGAGATATACGCAACAGATAGGGGCACGAGTTAATCCAAAAAAAACCCATTAAAAATGGAGGAATAGGGTATATTGCAGTTGTCCAATAGTATGTAACAGGTGGGAAGCATTATTTATATATACATATACTTTCCTGATATAGATGAAAGTCGAGTGGGATTAGCAATGTCCAACTGTTCAGCTATATGAAAAGATCGTTCGCAGAGAATAGGGATTGCAAAGTTGGAGTATAAGTTCTCGTATAGGCAGATTAAGTGTATATATAGTATATATACATATATAGTAAGTATGTCTATAGTATATATATAGCACTCCAATCGTTATATACACATTATTAACATATTATATATAAACTGCACAACTTTCATCCAGAGCGGTTCAGAATCATCAAACTTATAGTCTAAAACTTATAGTCTACAATTTCTAAACTAGAATTGCAAAGATATAGCCCTATATCTAATGTACAATTTACCCAGACTTATTCATTAAAATTCATTAAAATCTTGGAAAATATATTTTCATATTGAAAAAACTTCCTAAGAATTTAGCAGCTCTGTGCTGGGTATCTGGCAGTCGAGTTCTCTCTCGTCAATTACATGCTAACTTGTTTGTTTTTTATGACTTCATCTGCCAGCTATCGCTTTGAGATTTAAGTAGGAGAAAGGGGCACAACTTTATGCATACTTTGTTCGCATTGAACACAAATATATAATTTATGTCCACATCATTAATGAAGAGGTCTGCTGCGTGACTGTGAAGTTTGGAGATAAACAAATAAATAATAAAAAACACAAGGTACAGGTACAAACAAGGCAAAAATAAATCAACATAAAAAATGATATTTTTAGAAAATATTATTAAAAGCCAGCGCAAAATGAACAGACATTTGGTATTTGAACAATTTGGGTTTATTCTATTCCGCGCTCAGCACGTTGAATATTTATTTCTTCTTTTGTTTTTTTTTGTTCTCTTTTTTTGAGTGTCGAGTTGTTTTTTTAGGTACTCGACTTGAGTCGTTGAAATACATTATCAATATGCACAAGTGTGTGATAAGTATTTAGACGAATCGAATGCATATAAGGAAAGGCATCACAATGGCAGCTGATTAGTCACAGCTGAATAGACAACGCTTCGACCATTATGTAGGTACACATCTATCCCTCTCTCTCCCTCCCTCTCTCTCGCTCTCTCTCTCTGTCTCGCACACCCCCACTCTGTCTGTCCAAGTCTGAGGGCTGTTGGGAATCCTCTACAGCGTTCAAGTTCAAGTCAAAGAGACACGCTCGCTGGAAAGAAAGAGAGAGAGAGAAAGAGAGGGAGAGAGAGAGGGAGAGCGAGCGCGCGCAGCGCACATGGAAAACATATTCAACAGCTTGATGCATGCATTGAAAGCCAAAAAAAAAAAAAAAAACCGATTGAAAGCTTCGCGTCACAATTTCCAACCATTTCAACTATCGTTTGCTTTCAATCGGCAAACAAGAATACGAACAGCAGCAACAGCAACAACAACAACAACAGCAACAACAGCAACAACAACAACAACAACAGCAACAGCAACAGCAACAGCAACAACAACAACAACCACAAACAGCAGCAACAAAAACCGGGCAAACTGGTTGAAACTGTTGGAGCCGCCACACGGAACACATCGCATCGCATCCGAGATTTATTCGGTTCCCAACTTTCGCTCGGAACGGACGTGTGCGGTTTTTGAATAGAAGCTCTTCTGTCTTCTTCGTCTTCTCTCTTCTGTCCTCTGTCGGTATTTTATCGCTCACATAAATAAACTATAAATTCCATAAAAAAAATAATGCTAAGCAGAAACAGAAACACATAATTAAATATAAGTTGCGCGAATTATAAACCAGTTGAATGTAAAACATTAAAAAAAATCTAAAAAAAAAATCGAAAAAAAAAATCGAAAAAAAAAATCGAAAAAAAATCCCCAAACAACCGGAAACTAATCAAAAATAGTAATAAATTAAAAAATTAAAATTTAAAAACATATCCGAAAAAACACACACAAAATTTAGTGTAATTAAAAGTGTGCTTTTGAAGGCAAATTCAAATTTGGCGACTGCTAGCGGAAATAATCGTTGATTATGATTTGTGTGCATAGTGAGCATGATTTACAGGGCAACCCTTAGCCGAGCACGCCCCAACTGGTTGGCTAACTACCTGTCAACAGCCAGTCATAATTGACATAATTCGCAGCTAAACAAGTGCGAATATTCTGTGTTGAAATTGAAATGTTAAATCTATGGACAATTAATAGATATATGATTAATATGGTATGTGAAACATTTGAGTGTTAGGCTCATTAGCCTACACTCTCGAATCTAGTGCTGACCCGGCTAATAGAACAATCAATAACTTACGCAAATAACACTTCATATCAGTAATTTCGATTAAGTTTGATGGCACAAGTTGGAAACACACCTTATACGCGTAATATTAATTGATAGCCATCTCCAGAGCTATAACCAAGTGTGTTGTTGTGGCAAACAAAGCAAATGGGCAATAGTTTATTAAAGACTTGCGGCTTCATTAAGAAAATGACAAAAAGTTGGGCAACCAAGGAGCTAACCAACCCAAAAAACGCAAAAGGACTATTTTCAAAGACGCCCTCAAAAGTAGGCAATGGAAAAGTAGTCATACGAATGACACACACACACACACAGGCACACACAGTCAGACAGTTAGACAGACAGACAAACAGACAGACAGACAGACAGTTGGACAAACAGACAGACAGACAGACAGACGTACGCACTATTTGCCAACATGAATAGCTAAACATATTAAAACTGCTGCAATTTTGAGAAGTTTGCTCAGCTTTTTCGGTTAGTGTATAAAATTGACTTTTTTGGCATAAGTGCCAAAAATATTTAACTTGACTTTGCTTGCTTTTTTCTTAAATAAAATATATATTTACGATTTTTGTAGACATATATATATATATATCAATTTGCGTATCTTTTGCGCCCTTCAAATGTAGATGCAGAAAATAATTTTTAATTTGTAAGTAAAAAAGAAAATTTCAAAAACATTAATAAAAATACAAGAGTAAAATATTAATGCTTTTTGAGATAAACTGCACTACAAAAAATTGTTTTTATTTGTAATGAAGATTAGTGTGTGTCTGCAAAAATTAACTTTTATATTTTGCGCGTTTATTATTCAAAATGAATTCCATTTATACCGAATGAGAAGGAGTAGAAGCAGAACCGTTTTGTGGCATGGCAAACACACACAAAGTGGCAGCGAGGCAAGCAAACTGCGGCAATTGAGCTGGGCAGAGGCAACAACGCCTGCCCCATGGGAAGCTATAATAAAAAACGATTTAAGCCCGTAACATTCATGGCAGAGCATAGACTTTGACTTTGACTACTTTGCTAATTTAAAAAAGCTAAACTTCAATTTAAAATTAACGCTAATGTTAAAAATAAAATGGCATAAAATTAAAAATTAATAATTAAATTCAAATTGAAAACCAGAAATGAAAAATAAACGTTATGAAAAATGTGAAACGATTCAAACATAAAAAGGTTCAAGAATTATGTCAAGCTTTGTTGAAACCCCGAAAAAAAACCACAATCAGACTAAAAATTATTAAATACAGTTTAATAATAAGAACGTAGAGAGTTGAGAAGGAAGAGAGAAGGAGTGAGAAGGAAGAGAGAAGAAGTTAGAGAGGGAAAATACAGAAGAGGCTAGGAGTGGGAGAGGGAAAATACAGAAGAGGCTATCTTAACTATGTATATAGGGGGAAACTGCCAATTTTGTAGAGCTGAAAAGGTCGTCCTGGCCAGAAAAGTGTGTAGCATTCTAGGAATATATTTCAAAAACTCAGTTTAAGGAGTTAAGCACATTGTTTCTTAGGATATTACATCTATATCAGAGTAGAAATTCTCAATCCAACAAAGATGCTTGCAAATCGTTTAAGAGAAGTTAAAGAGAATCGATCTTCATGATTAGATCATAATAATAATAATAATAATGATAATAAAAATATTAATAATAATAAGAAGAAGAATAATATTTATAATAAATACATTTATTAAATAAGAATTTAAATAAATATAATAGTTATGAATTAAAAAATTAATGTAGCCTGCAAGTCTGAAAAAAGTGGCTCAGAATAAGTAAAGTGTATCTAAAAGTCAGCTGCTTGGCCAACTTGGCTGCAAGGAAAACCAACTTGTTGGCCATATTAAGCTGTCTGTTTCCAAGCGTGTGTGTGTGTGGCTGTGTGTGTTTTACCAACTTTTAGACTTGCTGACAGAATAAATTCTTTCATTTCGCATTCTGCTTCGGAGCAAAACTTTTCCATTTTGGTTCATTTTCTGTGTTTTTTGGGTTGATTTTATTTTCGCACGTTTTGCGGACATTTCGACAGAGTTTCATAAATTTTTGAACTGATTGCCAGCGGAACCAAATAAATCAACAACTTAATACGTGCGGGTATAAAATATTATTATTTTATTTTTTATTTTTTTTGTCGTTTTTTCTGGTATAAATGTCAAAAGTTTGCTGTGGTTTTTGCAAATCTGAAAGTCATTAAAGTGGCTGCATAATTAACATGGCAGGAATTCAAGGCAAATTTGCATAGGATAATACACACACACACATTATATTTAGATACTCATGTGTGTGTGTGTGTGGTGAGACGGGTCATTAGGTCACTCGCTTGCCTGCGTATTTATATTTTACATATAGCCTGAATCCCATTTGATGTGCATATCAGGACCCAAAGCCAGGCACGTGACGTTAATTCATGTGTGTATGCGGGTGTGTGTGGGGCTGTGTGTGTGGTCAAGTGTGTGCTGGTGTGTGTGGGGTGTGTGTGTGGTGGTGTGTGTGGGGTGTGTGTGTATGCGGTCAGTTATTCTGCATAATTTAAAAGCAACAATAACAATAAATATCTTTGCCACCCGCACATTTTTAATTATTTCAGCCAAGCGCAATTATTTTTCGCTTGCTGGTGCTAATTACTCCATTATTTGACCAATAATTACACAGATTGAGAGAGAGAGGGAGACAGACAGACAGGCAGAGGTGGGGAAAGAGATGGCGATAGTATAATAGGAAAAGTATAATCAAATCGAAATTAGAACGCATTACACTAACTGAGTGGCAAACAAAATGCACTACGTGACCAAAAACAAGACCCAAAACAATAATATTCCCTATACACACTGCACAACACACAGCAACACTAGTCAACAAAGACATTGGAGCACAGCAATAAGCAAACAACAAATCAAATTTAATTTATGAATTAAGGCTTATTCAAGAATACTTTGAGAAGTGTAATTAACTATCTTAAGGCTACTCAAATATGGTCTGATTATTATTATTGTTAATAAAGTATTATTAAGAAAGAACTTCAAATTATTCATATATAAAGTAAGTATATATACATATATACATATATATATATATATATATATTCCTCATCAGCATTAAAAGGCGAGTCGTTTCAGCCATGTCCGTTTGTCTGTGTGCATAAACAAGCCGATCTCAGAAACTATTAGAGTTAGAGACATTCAATTTGGGATACAAGTTCTCATACATCATAGAAAACTCAAAGTTTATTTTATTTCATCGATAACTGCACCCGTTTTTATATATCAATCGATACAAATCGATTTCCGATAGCATTAAGTGATACAATTGTAAGGAAATGAATTTCGATTTAATATATTTCTTGGCTAGATATCTCATTGATCAGCTATGCAAAGTTCATTAAGATTCGCAGAAATGCAGCTAGGTTGTCCATCTTTTATAAGCTCTACTGTAGGTATTGCCTTGACAAAGATGAAGTTAATTTGGTGAAGCAATTCAATTCCTGGGCTCTCCTTTTCTTTCAGAAATTTCGAAACTCTTAGTTTGTTAGATGCCCCAACTGAATTAGGGGAGGGTTTTGTTTCTCCCACCCTTTAATATAACCAAACCATAACCTTTTTTCATATTTACCAGACTAAGATCACAAACATTCTATAACTTTAAGTAACTGCTGAAATTGACTCTCATTTGGCACTTGCAAAAAGTTGCTCAAATTTGTTGTCCAGTGTAGCCGTCTGGGCTTAATAAAAACTTTCGGATCACAGAAACGTGCTCCCAACTACAAACAAGCATATTTGTGTGTGTGAGTGAGTTGTGTGTGTGTTTGTGTTTGTGTTTGTGTTGTGCCTGATGATTTTTGGGATTGGTTAGAAATGTGGGAAATAAGGCGTAAATGAATATTGATCCATTGATTTCTAATCAATTGAGCTTACCCCCTATTCTTGCCACGCCCCTCACCCCCTCTGAGAAATGACAGGCTGTTTGCTCGACAATTTCATGTTGGCCGTGCTGTCTAACAGTTTTTTCTTAGCCGTAGTATTTTTGTTAATTTGTTTGCATTATTAATCCATGGCTTATTTGATGCGGCAACAAAAATGCTTGGTTGGTTGTTGTTGCAGCTGTTATTGTTGCTTGTGCGTGCCGCATGAAGAGCTTCGAGTGGGAGGCAAGTGAATTGTTGAGTTTTCGTTTCATTCACTTCAACAGCTTCAAAGTTGACGCAAGTGCAGCCGGCTGGCAAACGTGGCGTATGCGTAATATGCGAGTGACATTTCAAGTGACGCACACAACCCAAAAAACGTGCCAAACATTTTAAGCAAAAATACAGAAGCAACACAAGCAACACAAGCAACAAGAACAACAAGAAAAACAACATTAAACATAACTACAACAAAATGTACAAGAGAAAGGTCTGAAGCCGCAGGCAAATGCCAAATTTGCTGCACAAATTAAAAATTAATCAAAAACAATCGATAAAAAAAAATTAAAAATTAAAACGAAAACTTAGAAATAAAAAAATTAAAGTCTAAAAATAAAAAAGAGTCTTGAACTAAATATAAAAAATAAAAAATATATATCCAAAAATTCAACAGAGTCGAAAATCAAATGTGCAAAAATTGAGCCCCAATTGAGCCCATCTTAAGCCGAGTCTAAAGATAACATGTGATTTAACAATAATAAAAAAAGTATAAAACAAGTGCAAAAATATCATGTGATTAGACCATAATAAAACTATAAAACAAGTCTAAAAATAAATTGTGATTTGAGTAGTATCAAAATTGGAATCGAGCGAAGAATAATTAGCAATAAAATCGCGAAATTATTTGTGATTTGGGTTAATTAGAGCTGAGACGCGAATTAAGGCCAATCCAATCGGTTAGACAAAGCGACAGCCAATTGAATAAAAGCCAACAAAACGGCGACAAGCGTTAACATTAAGTCAACGTTTAAGCCCAACTACAGACGGCAACAGATCAGCTGGCCACACAAAGTGAACGGGCCAAGACAGAAGGGGAAGAGAGCCAGAAACGTGTTTGGCCCTTCAGCATGCGAATGAAGGTTAACAAGTTCTGCCTGCAGCGACAGGCGTCCGGCCGGAGCGAGAAATTTCCCCAGACCAGGTAAGCGAAGCGAGCAGACAACAGAAGAGAAAATTCTAAGAAAAACAAACTCGAGTCGCGCAGCTGCACAATAAATATTGTCTCTGCGAATTAATTGCTACAATCAATATTGACTGACTGGCCAAGTGCATAACAGTAAAAGGTTATGCTCTAAATGGGACGAAAATAACATCCAAAGTAGTCCACGAAGTACGATCCAAGCTTGACCAACTCGGAAAACATAATAGGCTCACCCTAAGATGGGTTACGGGTCACAGGGACATAGCGGGGAACGAAGAGAGGGCAGAGAGACCCATGATAGGCCCTGAACCGTACTGTGGGCGTAGGTAGACACACAATACGGCTACATATCAGGGATGAAGAAAGACAGATGCGGGAACGGAGCTGGGCAGAGACACCAGGACTCCGACAAGCCAGAAGTCTACTAGGTGGCTATAATCAAAAGCGATTTAAGCAAATGATATCCATGGGGAAGAATAGACTCAGAATACTAACAGGTCTATTGACAGGACACTGTAGACTGAGAAGTCACCTGACCAAATTAAGTATTTATAGCAGCAATGTATGCAGGTTTTGCGGATACGAGGAGGATTCCTCGACGCACATCCTAACGGAATGCGTCGCCTTAACCAGGAAGAGATGCAACATCCTAGGGCAGCATATCATGAGGCCCAAGGACATAGAAACCCTCAACCCAACAAAGATTCTAGCATACGTGCAGGAGCTGGGATTGATGGAAGAGCTGTAGGCTCAGAAGGGGGCACAGTTGGCCTTCAAGTTTTTCTATATATAACAAAATATTTGTATTAATATTTATGAAGGCGCTTAGCAGATCTAATGAGGCAATATTTTTCGTACGAATTAATAATGGCCAAGAAGTTTTTGGGTTTTTTATGCATAAAACCTGTGTTCGACTTATAAGAAGGGTAATTTTTATTGCAGGTAATTAAATTATATTTTCAAAAAGTGTAAACTTGTTTGAGAAGACGATTTGTTATTTTGTAGTGGTTTAACTTGCATATATTATAACTGTTAAATAAATACAGTGGCTCACAGTTCAAGTGGATCAGTGTCAGAGAAAAAAAGTAATTGCCTGCCATAAGCTAATTGTTCATTATTTTTCAAAAACTCCAAAGACCGATGGTGGGTACATGTATTAACCACCAACATGAATGTATGACCCTAGTAAACTGAGATTTCCCCACCTGCACCCAGGTGTTCACAATGTACCTGGTCCAAATAAGTTGCAGGCAATTACTTTTTTTCTTTGACACTGGTCCATTTGAGCTGTCTCTCACTGTATATTACCCACCAAAATTGATATATGGCCCTAATACACTGAGGTTTCCCCACCTGCTAGTTAGGATTATGTAAAAAATACCCTATTTTGTGTTTACTGCTCATTTCGAGCAGTCTTAAACATGATCCACTTGAACTGTGAGCCACTGTATGTATATTCTTTTGTATCAATCGGTTCACAAGCACGAAACTGATAGTATTTAAATTTCGATTAACAAAATCGGAACATATAACATATTAGTAATTAATCGAACAAACTTCATTTAGATCAGATAAGATCATAATTAAATATTTACTTTATTGAACTTTATCAAGACCAGCTGAAATAAATATGCTCTTTGATCCCGAAAAATATTTAAGAGCTTGTTTTGTTTTGTGGTTAAACCCAATGTTGGCTCAAGTAAATGAGCAGGACATGTGTCGTCTGCCTAAAAGGGACCACAGATAGACAGAGTTAGAGAGAGAGAGAGAGAGAGAGACAGGAGAAGGATAGAGAGAATCTAGAGAGGTCTAAAAATAATGGCATATTTAATTTCCGTTGGACGACAAATGTTTGTCTGCCAAATGAGCGCCCATCAGGGCAGCCTAATGCACATAAATTGTACACTCAGCAAAAAAGTCGACTTTGTTGTTGTTTTTTTTATTATTTTTTAGAAATAATAAATCCTTAAAAAAAATGCCAGAAAATTAGACATATATTTTGCAACTTTTAAGAAAATTACACCTCGAAATTTTATTATATTTGCATTATAGGTTGATTAACCATATGATTTTTTTCTGAGTGCAATAACTGAGAGCATCATTGAACTTCAAGGTACAAGCAAACAGTCAAGACAAGTCAAGACCAAAGACAAGCGACAAAAATTCATTTGACGCGCAGCAGGCAGATTGAATCAATCCAAACGTTCATCAATCAATCAGGTACACTCAGCAACAAGCAACAAGGCCAGACATGATGCTCTCCCTCTCCACTCTATCCCCCTCGCTCTCACTCTGTTTTCTCAGCCACGTGCGCGTCACGTTGTCCTGGCAACAAAACTTTCCTTTGTTGCTGTGCCAGCAGCAACGTGTTGGAAGCCCACCAAATGAAATGAAGAAAACGAAACAAGGAACGAAGTTCAAAGCGAAAGCGAAAGCGAAAAACACTAATTAATTTGTACGCTGTTGCTGTCACTCGCTCTGTCGCTCTCTCTCTCTCTCTCTCCCTCCCTCTCCTCCTAGATTATTTAGCAATTATATTTCAATTTGCCTTCTAATAGACAACGGGCCAATAGAAAGCCCGCAGGAGATGCTCACAATTTCAAAGCCCTGCAAGATTTTGCGTATGCTTATCCAACGTTCCCCGCTGCGTCCCACTCCCCAACCCCCTCCCTTACCAGTCAAGAAAATAGATGTTGCGTGTAATTTTAAACAAGCTAAGAAAAAAAGTGGGTCAACCAAATGTACCAAAAACGGACAGCTGAGGGCGAGAATGCTCGACTAGCCGATGTCCTGTAAGCCTTACATTTATTTTGCATTTATTTAATGTCAAGTAAAGTCAGTCGAGACAAAATAAAATAAAAAATTAGAAATGATAAAAAATAAAAATAATATTTAAATTTTAAGTAGATTATAAGGATTTCAGAATCAAAAAATAATAAGGATGCTAAGCAACTTTTGCATATTTAAGATACCCTGCTTGCCCCTTCACTAAGCTACAGGTTATATAAGAATTATATAAGAATGCTGATGACGACGACCTCGTCTAAGGCAGCAAGGTCAACAGTTAAGTGTGGAGGCATCAGCGCCATTTTGGCATTTGTTGCCCAGCAGCCGGTTCTCAGCACACATTATAAGTGCGATTATGAACGTGACAAAGGTTGATGTTCATATTAAATGTAATGTGTGTGCTTGTGCATGTGTGCATGTGTGTGTGTGTGTGTATGTCATGAGTGCGGTGTGCGTGTGAAATGCGAAATGGCAAGTGTCATAAGCGTTATACATAATTAAAATAATTTGAGGCAAAAATTGAGAATTACAGAATTGAGTCTGACACATGAGCAAGATGGCTGTCTTAGGCAGTGGGGGCGGGGGAAAAAGAAGTGACACTAATGTGCTTTAGTACAAGTAAGAGCCGACCAATCAAGGTCAACCATAACGGGATCTACAAAAGCAGTGAACGACGATTTGCACTGTGCAAAGAGAACTAATATGTTCCCTTTGATTTGCCGCCAGCTGCTTGTAATGTGCGTTTTGTTATGCTTGCGCTTGCCAATTTCGCGCTGTGATCGATGGCTGCCAAGCCATATGGTCGACTCTGTATAAGAGAGAGTATAGGCGCAAGCAGGAGAAGGGTGATTAATATGTATATGTAGAAGTATAAGAAAACAGATTATACCTCCAGGCAGGAGTGAGAAGGCAGATTATTAAATATAAGAAGTATAAGAAGAAGAACAAGCATTAAATAGACAGGTAGGAGGGAGACGGGACATTAATTTGAATAGTTATAAGTGTAAGAAGAAGAAAATAAGCCCGAAATGAACTTTAAGAATTCGATTATTAATAAAATATTGCTAAGGAACTCACTAAATCTAATCAATATAAGTAAAATTTAGAATACGAATGCCCAAAAGTATGCTATGCAAATGTTAATAAAGGGATATATTTTTTGCAATGTAAGCTATTAATTTTCCTTAATAAATAAATAATAATAATAAATATTATTAAAAATTAACTAAACAAAATCTAAAATCAAATAAAAAGCATTCATATGTTATTTATAAGCTTGGAGATACCCATTAACTAAGTGCAATTCCCAGCGTGTTAGACAAAAGAACCCGGAAGCAAATATATTATTTATATTCACATGCTCGCAATGCTTGTTTACTTAACCAAATTCCAGTTAAAACTTTATAGTCGAGGTGTGAATAGGAATTTCAATATGCGCTGAGAATATGCAAGAGAAAAAGAGGGAGAGAGAGAGAGAGTGCATTAACATACAATTCCTTTTAGCGTTTGTGAAGAAGTCCCGTTCAGCACGTGTGCAATGCGTGGGAAGAGCAGAAAACAAAAACGAGCGAATGAAGAGGGGAACAATTGAACTGTGTGTGCGTGAGTGTGTGTGTGTGTGTGTGAAGCGTGCGCGAATTTCAATTAATTAACTGTGTGTGTTTTTGTAGCTGCTTCTTCAACGCAATGGAAATTTACGGCTGCCAAGAGAGATTTAACATGATTATCACTGTTATAAAAATAACTTATCTCTTCCTCTCACAATGCACTCACTCATAGCGTCCCCAGTCATGTCCAGAGTCCATCTCAATGCAATTTACACTCAAAAAAAAATAAAAAAGTTTTATTTTCTATTTTTTTTCAATTGCAAAAAATGTCTCCATATGGAAAATTACTTTTGAATATCAGACGACCACCCGACCCCACATTCATCCCATCCATCTCCCCTTCTTTTTGGGCTGTGTAATATTTTCTTATCAGTGACCCATATTATTAATCTTTATTTTTTATTTTATTATATTCATTTTAATTTATTTAATATAATTAAATATACAAACTTTTTTGAGCAAAAATTAAGCTTTACGCGATGATTCAAATGAAACTATGTTTTATTGGGTCGTTTAGAATAACATTAAAGTATTCAAATTACATAAGCTTAACTAAATTGACTAGTAATAAACTGTAAATGAGATGAACTTTTCAATTTAAATTCACGTCATTGGCAAAAAGCTAAAATAACACAACAGTTAATTGGTAAGCATTGTTAAGCTCTCTCTCTCCCGCTCTCTCTCCCGCTCTTTTCCTCAGTTTAATTTAGTTAGTGAAGCATGCGATCAGCTGTTCTACATATATACACCACCGTCGAAAGGTAGCAGAGCATATTTGATTTACAGCAATGTTTCGTCAAGTTCGCTCTTGCGTCCACTTTTCACCTGTATGCAGCTGTAATAGAGTATTCAGCAGTCGTTTTCGTTTGGCTTTTTTACTTCATTGTGTGAATTGAACTTTTCCATTTTGTAGCCGAAGCTCGTGTTTATTAAGAAATTAAAGTAATGCGAGATTATCTTTCATTTTGTTTTCATTAAATTACGTTTTGTATGACTGACTTGTATTTCAACTACTGATAGAGCGACACGTAATATTTTCATTATTATGTGTCAAGAGGTTTTTCATTTCATTTCACTTTCTTGTAAGCATGGCCAGGTGTCGAATTCAGCAGCAACCTTTTCATTGTACTTGGCACGATTTCCTCAAAATGCAAAGAGGGTTTTCAATTACAATATAAGACGTTTTTAATGCTTGTGACGTCAGCATGACGTCATCTTTAACGCAGCTGGCCAACGTTTTATAGCACAAATTTAGCTGATTTACAAAATATTCTGCAAATGTGGCGAAAAAGTTTATTTTTTTTATTGCGAGTGAATTGCCAAAAAAAAAGTAGATGAATAAATAGAAAAGTTTTGGAGCATCCTTTTGGGACATCAACTTAAAATGGAAGGAATGCCAAATGGGTATCTTTATTTAAATTTGAGATTATTAGATGAGTAAAAAAAATTAAATTAAATATTTATTTAATTACAAATTTGGTATGCACATCAATATGCTCGTCTAGTTTTATTGTAGAGTATGCGAAGATCGCCAGCATTATCAAAGGCAATCGCACACACAGCTCAACTGTCAAATGTGATAAATCATGTGTAAATTGAAAGAAGTGCAAATAAGCCAACGCCAGCAATGAAAACCGAAACACACATGAAAGAAGAGCGACCAAGAAATATAATAATTGTAATAAATATAACGGCACCAACAACAACAACAACAGCAACATAAGCCGCAAGCAATAAAGTAAACACGCAAAGGCTGAATGAAAAAAAAAACAGTTGAGTTTTTGGGCTTGGGTTAAGCCAGGGCAGAAAGAGATAAAGAGAGAGAGAGAGAGTGAGAGAATGGTTTGAGTGACAGAGATCTGTGTTGATGATGTTGATGATGATCTGTTGAACCGTTGCATGTGCAGTGAAGAAGAAGAGGGCAGAAGAGAGAACGCATAAATGCGAATAATGAGCAGAAACGTAACTGACAAAACAAAAACGAAGAAATGAATATCAGGAATTTTTTTTCGTAGTTTTTCATTTGCTGCTGACTGCTACTGGCGACTGGCGACTGCGACGCGAGTTTAGTCGTGGTGCGCATCAAAAACCTACAAAATAGGGTAAAAAACGGTGCATGCGAGTTAGTAACGCGAGGGCGACCCATCAATGCACTGCTCAAAGCCGCTCAAAAACTAAGAAAACAAAAAAAAACGGCACGTGATAATGCAACAAAAAAAATCCAAATAGAATGTGCATAAAATATATGCAAAATATTACACAAAATTAACTAATGGTATTTAAAAAAAACGCAAAAAGTAATAGTAACATTTTGTTGCATCGCGAGTGAATGCGATTGTTAAAAACGGAATTGGAGAAATTTGTGCAAAATTTACGTAATACGAAAAAAGAAAACGGTCTCGGATTTGATAGTGTGTGCCCCTAGCGCATTTTCTGATTATTACCTTACACACGCTTACGCAGCAACAGCAGCTGAAAGCGCCAACTGAGACAGAGAGAGAATGTCCTATAATCACAACAACAGTTCCGAGGATCACTCACACGAGGATGAGTATGTATATATGTGTCTCTTTCACTCCAACAGCCTTGGGCTCAAAATTGACCCCTTTGTCAGCAAAAGCAATTTCAATGTCTACAAATTTTTAGCTTTGGGTGTTTCGTTCCGTTTCGTTTCGTTCGTTCGACAAGTAAACAATCAACTTGAGTTGTGTGTAAGAAAGAAAGAAAGAAAGTGCAGCGCAGAAAGTCCAAGAATTTGTATACTAAATTTAGTATGTGATTACATAAGCGACTGCACTCGAAAGCTTATCGCTCACTTCCATTGAAATATGAGCATTATCTCTTAAGCAGCGCTAAAAGTGAAATTTCATTCGTTTTATATAGAAAACTTAAGTCTTTCTCATACGATGTGATATAAAGAGAAAGATAGGGGACTTATTTTTAAAGAAAGTTGAATTAAAGTAAAATTTCATTTAATTCATTATTAAAACGGATTCATCTAGATATTTAATTATCTATACAGAATTTAGCTCTTTTTTCCCCCTGATATGATAATAAGTGAAATTTCATTCATTTTATAAAGAAAATTTAACTCATTTATATCAGGAGTTTTCGCTTTTCATTCACTATATATGTGTAGGAAATAGCCCTTCTTTCAATAATAAACAAATGATAATGATGTCTTATCTAGATATAGAAACAGGATTTTTCAATGATTTTAAGTAGTTTCAGCTATTGGTGGATATAAAAAATTAAAGCCGGTTTTCTAATAATAAAAACTCTTATTTGAATATATTATGCTCTGATCAAGGTCTAAGTATTCTGATAGTTAAACCCTCATATCTAACTGAATCCAAGTGCATTGCAATTTGACTAGATTTGAGACACTCAAATTCAAGCCAATAAGCATGATATGTATATACATATATATATATATATATGTATGTATATATATGTCTCTTCAAGAGACATACTCAATCTTTAAGCTGAACAATTTAGCAAGTTCAAACAAAAGTGTCGGACATTGTATTCACACATAAGCAAAGTGCATAAGTTAAGATCTCTAAATATAAACGAGAGAGTGAGAGAGAGAGAGAGGGAGATGGAGAGATATACCCCATCAAATTATCATATGGAATCAGTGTCAGCTTCTGTTTCTGCGAACTAAATTAAACTAAATATAATTTATGACTTATGCCATTTGAGTTGTGAGTGAATGCGAGCTGAATGCCCGTTGAATGTGAGTTGAATGTGAGTGTGAGTGTGAGTGTGAGTGTGAGTGAATGCGAGTGGGTTTCATTTCATTTCGTGTCTAAGCGACATTTAAACTAAACTAAATTAAGATTTCTGACCACTTGACTCTCGAGTGCACAAATTGCATTCAAATCCAACACTCGCACGTGATGTGCAATCTACCAACTGAATGAGTGAGTCTCTGTGTGAGTGTATTCATCTCCATTCAGCTGTGTTGACAATCTAATTGCTATTGAAATTGAAAAAAATGTCATTAAACTCGCATTTGAAATGGAAATGCGCTTTTTCTCTGCCATGTCATTCATCAAACGGACCATAAAAAAGTGTGACCTTAAAAAAGTGTGCTTTAATTAAGTGTGCCAGCTAATCAAGCGATGTCCAATGAATATCTATTGTTGTCTCTCTCACACTCACTTCACTTTCAAATTGCCATCTTTTGCTCATTTACCGTTTCTTTGCTAATTTGCATGAGAATTGCAATGTTCTTCCAAGACTTTGATTGATGCTTGCTACGCTTGACCTTCCACATTGGAATTTACATAATCCATTGCCCAGCAAGTGCTCGAAGCTAAACAATTGAATACATCATAATTAAAGCGAAACGACAACAAAAAGCCAATTATTATTTATTTATTTTGCTTGCAAGCACTTTAATTAACTTACTCAAAATATTCCATGATAACTAAACTGGGTATTGTGTATAGTATTCGGGGGAGATTTCAATCACTGCAACCTTTAGGCTGTATTGTATTTGAGTATTGTTACTATTGTTGGGCGAATTTCATACATCTGGTTCTATGAACCTACAACACCTCCATGAACCCCCCGTAATTCATGCTTGAATTCAGGCATATTTATCCTAAGGGAAACTTGCAATCAACTCGAAAGAAATAAAGATTGTTGAACACATGAGTTGATCGATAGATATATAAACAGTTAAATCGAATATTACATCTTTACCTGGCTAATCTAGCACATTCTGCTGACTTGAGTATTTATCCTCATTCCCACATAATCGACAGTTTTTGGGCTACTTTCGAATGCACAACACTTGCCTCATTTGCATTCCTCACACTTCGCGATTCCATTTGTCATCGTTAACATGTAAATGGCAAAATAACCGCTTAATTTAAATAAAAGAACTTTTTGTCTTAATTCCATTTGTCTTTGTGAAACGACTGCAAGAACAATTAATTCAAATATAGCACAAGCCAAGCAACTAAACTGCAAGTTAACCAATAAATTGGAAACATATTGGCAAAAAGGATTTCATTTAACAAAAAAAAAGTGTATTTTTTACTTATATTTTATATTATGTATATATATTTATATATTATACATTCGAATATGTAAGAAATGTTGACAGTGATATCAGGCACCAGCTATAAGTCTGCCATATTCCAGCTCTTCCTTGTTGTGTCTCTAAATCGTTTAACAATTTTTGTTCTGATGTGGTTTTTTTCAGGATTTTTGTCCAAACTTTGACTACTCCCAGATTTATTATACTGATTATTTTAGTTTACTTACTTTAATTATTTTAAATATTGCATTTATTTTCATTATTTTATTTAATTTACTTTTTTGGTTTTACTTTTTTTTTAAATATTGTACTTATTTTAATTAATTTATGTATTTAATTTTATTTTTTGTGGACTGAGATTGTTGAATATGCAAAGATAACTTTTTCCTTTGCATATAACTTGATAAAATCTATTTTTAACAAGGGTATTCATATGCAGACATACATAAATACAGTTATATGTGTGTCTATATATTATACATATTCAAGGAGAGACCTTTGGGATCACTTAAGCTCTTACCTGCTTAATTCCACACCTTTGGTTTTCCAAATTTGCAATCCTATTTAAGCTTAAGTAAAAAACTGATTTAAATCACTTTTATCTTTCATCAGCAACTGTCTCGCACAGAGAGCCCTAATCCCGGTTTGGGTGCTCGTTAAACCCATTCGCACAATGCGAAACCTTAAAGCCGCAATAAATTTGCAAATTTTAATAAGCCGCAAAAAAATAAAAATTAAATCAAATAAAATATTTAAAGCCTTGGCAACAAGCTCCAAATAAAATCAATGAGAGAACTTTAAGCGTTTATTGAATTCCAGCGAGTGCGTTGCGTGTGCCTCAATGGGGGGCAGGTGATTGGCACGTGCCACACTTCGACAAAACAAATTTGATGCTTAGACAAGTATTTATTCTTTTTCTTCTTCTTATTTTTGTTGTTGTATTGAATACAAATCCCTTTGGCAAATCTGCTAAAATCTCACCGACTTTTTTTCGCTCTTTTCTCTCCAATTTTTTTTTTCATGGCTCCCCAATGTGCTGCACACGCAAAACTTATGGACAATCAACGTGCCACCACTTCACACATGCAGCGAAGTGACGGAAGGTGCCTTACAGGTCTGGCGCACGCTGCCCGAACGCATTCGCCAGGACCCCAGCCTAGCCTCCTTCAGGCAGGAGCACGAGCGCCTCCATGGCGGTAAGTGTTTACATATTCCTTTTATTTCTCTTTCTGTTTTTGGGTGCCACAAAACCATCTTGTTGCCTCAACATTTATTTGACTTGTCCAACGGCATATGCTTTGTTCTGTGTGTGCGGGGTGTGTGTGTGGGCGGGGTGTGGGTGTGTGTGCGAGTGTAAGTATCGCCCTACTTAACTGCCAGCTGAGGGTATTTCAAATGTATCGCTATGTTTGCGGAGCTTAGGGAAACACCAGCTGAGATATTTAGTGAGCCAGCGGCTTTGTATATTTCTAATTTATCGATAAGTTATCAATGTTCGTCATCCCTACTTATCTGCCAGCTACGAATTTTTGAAATGTATCGTCAAGTTCATGAAGTATCCTCAATTTAGATTCAATTTAAAGGCATCTTCAATTTTATCAAGTTTCTTACTGATTTATTTATGTTTTGTGGCAAGTGCAGGTGCTTTGCATATTTATAATTGATCGATAAGTTATCGATATATAGCTTATACTTGCCTTAAAATTATATCAGCAATTAGCTTTGTATGAACTCCCGATAATTATTGATAATTTATATATTGTATAATCAAAAAGTTTGTTTAGAATTAAACAATAAGTCATTGAGGCATGTTATCGATATATTATCGATAGCTGTAGTTAACTTATTAAATCCTTCTTATCAATGGCTTTGCTTACTTGCAATATATTAATAAGTTATAGCCAAATATTTATACAAAACTTGTAAATTCAATTAGCTATCGATATTTATCGATAACAGATGTATTATATTTGTTCATCTCTAAATAAAACTTTCATAGACCCACAGCGTGAGTTGAAAGTGTATCAAGTCTTCGGCTAGCTGTTTAGGCATTTTTTTACGAACTTGTTCATTTTTTATTGGCACGTTGAGTATATTTTTTTTATAGCTGTAATTATTGTTGAAATTTTTATGACGATTTGCGTAGGCATCGTCCGTCGTCCGTCGTCGACATTGGCCACCAAACAGGCTCGGGCTCATACTCAGACTTATTCGGTCCCGTTTCCCAATTTCTGACTTTGAATTTGAATGGCGAATGCGAATTGCGCAACTTGCGGCAATGTTTATCACTTTAAATTGTTTAATAGACGTACTACCGTTGTACTTGTTTTTCTTCTTCTTCTTTTTTGCTGGTTCTTGAATAGGTATTATGCTAATGCCAATGCAAATACTTGGCCTTTACTACTTCCGCAATATGACGATAGACGATAGATGTTGCTGATGATGACGGCTGACGATAGAACCATTCCAAGTCCGACATTGAGCCATTAAAGGAGCAACTGAATTGTTGTATATATATATATATATATATATATATCGATATGAATAGATATACCTCTATTCTTGCGGTTAATTGCTTAATGGCGTTTTGTACCCTAAGCCCATTAAAAATGTTCAAAAACGGGTATAATGAAGTTGTGGAACGAGCAGAAGGAAGCACCTCCGAATATACATTCTTGATCAACATCAAAAGAAGAGTTGATATAGCCATGTCTGGCCGATTTTGGCGTCTATAGGAGCCAAAGGCTTCAAATTTTGTGTATATAGCAATAGCTACTGTATCTTTCAGCTCAAAACATATTTTCATATTCAGCAAACTAGCAATTTTGCGCAGGGTATCTCCAAGTCGAGCACTCTCGACTTTAGCATTCTAACTTGTCGACACATGACCCGCTCAACCTAAAAATAGATTCTAATAAAGTGAAGTAGCGGACATAGGAATTGAATCCTGAGCCAACTGCTGGCTCAATCAGTCCTCAAAGTGCTGTCGTCCTGTCGTACTGTCGTCCTGTCGTACTGTCGTACTGTCGTCCTTTCGTACTGTCGTCCTTTCGTACTGTCGTCCTCTCGTGCTGTTGTCCTATTGTCCTGTCGAGTGCAGCTAATGGTTCAATTGCCGTTTAAATATTTACCCATATCGTTGTTTGGTATTTGGCCATTAATAGATGAGGCAGCTGCACTCAGAGAAAAGAATCGCGCTGAATTTTAGAAATTAACCAGGCGTAACTCAGCTTATCATATATATTCTTCGACCATTTCAGATCCTTTGCCCCTGGAGGATGTGGCGGAGCATGAGCACAACGAACTTGAGCAGATTGGACGGAATGGACATGGACATATGGACGAGCCGAAGGCGGTCTTCACACAGATCGGCATCAATGTGACGAACGAGGCGGGGCAGGTGCACGTTTTGGATGGCAGGTTCGTAGTTCTTTGCCACTCGATTGTCAGTTACGTAATTAGTGCAACCAGTTTTCTGTCTGTCCCCCCAGGGACCTGGAGAACAACAACGAGGATCAGCACGACGATGGCGAGGCCTACACCAAAAGCAACGTAAGTTTAAAATGTCTTTGAATTCATTCTTGATTCAAGTGCGAAATTTTAAGCTAACTTAACTTTAAATTGTAATTAAATAAATTAAGTTTAACTTGTGCTTAATTTAAGTTAACTGAACTTAATTTAACTTAACGTGACTTAACTTAATACACTTTAATCCTCAATGCTAACTTAAGCTCCCATAAAGATCTTAAATAACTAATTTAAGTTTCACTTATATTTAATTGTACTTAACTTAACTTAACTTAACTTAACTTAACATTACTTAAAGTACTAAAATATTTGACTTGTTGTCTTAAATCGATTTAGTCAAGCCGGTTTCAGACACTATAAGAAGTATAGACTCTAAATTTGGAATATATGAGCTATACGCAGTTCAAGTCTATTTCATCCCAAATCGATAACCGCAACTTCCTCAGAAAATGCTCAGAGCTAAACCACTGGGAATACATCATAAATCATCATTAACAATGAATCGACAACAGGCTAATTATAATTTGTTGCATGTACTGCAATTAAGTATTTAAAGTTAACTAAAGGGCGTATTGTTTTATGACTGGGTGGGTTGCATGCACTGCGACCCATTAGCTCCATTGTATTGGGGGAATTACAAACACTTTGATCTATGGTGCCCCCTTCTGATCCTATAGCACCTCCATCAGTGCTTGAATTCAAGCATCTTCGGCTCAAGATGTCGAATTCTAGGCAAACATGTGATCCGACTCGAGAGAAATAGATTAATTAATTGATTGATCTATCACATGTTTCTCCGGAATACTACGTCTTTTTCCGACTAATGCTTCACATTCTGCGCTAATGAAGATTTCTACGCATTCTCCCACAGACTAGGCATAGTTTTCGAGGTTGACAACTCATTAATTAAGCAACAAATTGAGAAACATATATAAATGAGTAACTATTTGAATTAGCTTAACTTAAGTGAAACTTAACTTATTTGAGTATTATCTTTTATTGATGCCGACTTTTAATACATTTTTCTTTCACTTTCAGTACAAAAAGTATTTGACTTGGTTTAAGATTTCGGTGCTGCTGGTCGTGTGGTGTGTTTTCACCGCCTTTCTGATGAGCAACAACGAGCACGTGGATCAGCTGAGTCTCATCAGTGTGCCCAGGAACAGTTCCACGCGAGGTGAGCGAGCAAGAATCCATTCCAAGTTCTTATTTGACATTCGTCTTTTGCTTTGCAGTCTTTTCGATTGTCACAGCGAAGCTGGAGCGGATTGGGCTGGGACTGAAGGGTCCGTTTCGGCTGCAGGAGAACGAGTTGCAGTTGAACGACAGTGTGCCGCTGCCCGTGCTGCAAGTGCTCGTCACACGCAGCTATTTGGATGCACAGGGCCAGGAGTTGTACACGGAGAATGCGAGTAAAATATGGCAATTGGATGTCGTTTATCCGGAACTAATCGATGCCACCAAGGATACCAAAAAATCCCACACTTTCGAACTAATCCCAGCGGATGCATCGAAACTCATCGAGGCCAATGGAACACGACTCAATTTTGAGCTGACCAGCAGCATCGATGGCGAACTGCCGCTCCAACTGAACGTGGATGAGTCGCCCATCTACAAGAAGCACGGCGTTCTCTATGCGGCAGCCGTGCTCTGCGGCCTCTATGTGATGATCATTTGGGAGATTGTTAATCGCACCTTTGCTGCCATCATTGCCTCCACATTGTCCGTGGGCATTTTGGCGGCGCTCAACTCGCGTCCTTCGATGTCCACGATTATGGGTTGGATTGATGTGGAAACATTGCTGCTGCTCTTCGGCATGATGATCCTGGTTGCGATCCTCTCCGAGACGGGCGTGTTCGACTACCTGGCTGTGTACGCCTATAAGATCACAAATGGAGACGTTTGGCCCCTCATCAATTGTTTGTGCTTTTTTACGGCCATCCTGTCGTCCTTCTTGGACAATGTGACAACGGTGCTGCTGATGACTCCGGTCACGATACGCCTCTGCGAGGTCATGTGCCTCAATCCGGTGCCCATCTTGATGTGCATGGTCATCTACTCGAACATTGGCGGCGCCCTGACACCTGTGGGCGATCCACCAAATGTCATAATTGCCTCAAACAGCTACATATCCAAGAATGTGAGTACTTTTAAGTATTTATGATTGAACTGAGTTGAATGATTGATTCAGCACTACCAGATCATAATGATGCCTTATATTCCCGATTTATATCCCGACTGAAACCATCTCGATTGCAATTGCAGGGCGTCAACTTTGCTGTGTTCACTCTTCACATGTTGCCCGGCGTCATTTTGGTGATGATCCAAACGTATTTGCAGCTGCGCTACAAGTTCCGCAATATTAGTGATCTGCAGTTCAAGGATTCGCCCGAGGTGGAGGAACTGCGTCACGAGATTCACGTATGGAAGCGGGCAGCAGCCAGTCTCTCGGCCTACTCCAAGGATGAGGAGCTGGTGCGTCAAACGCTGATGAAGAAAGTGAATCGCCTGAAGCGCAGTCTCAAGAAACGCATGACGGCCGTCGTCGTCCCGGCGCCCAACTATCAACAGACCCTCGCCAATCTGCAGGCCAAGGTGAGCTGACAATAATATCTTAGATATTTATATATATGTATATAGGAAGGCATATATACGATTGTTTATACTCCAAAACAACGTTGATTATTCCTTATATTTATATTTATATATGTAAACCTCCTCAATTCCGTAGTATCCGATACGGAATAAGCAGCTGTTGGTCAAGTGCACCGCAGCCCTGATCTTTGTGATCAGTTTGTTCTTCCTGCATTCGGTGCCGGAGCTGCAGCGTCTCTCGCTCGGCTGGACAGCACTGCTCGGAGCGATATTCCTCATCATCCTGGCGGACATTGAGGACCTGGAGGCGATATTAGCGCGAGTGGAGTGGTCCACCTTGCTCTTCTTCGCCGCACTCTTCATACTGATGGAGGCTCTAACCGAGCTGGGCCTCATCGAGTGGATTGGCAACATGACCGAGAACATTATTCTTGGCGTGGGCGAGGATCAGCGTTTAATGGTTGCCATCTTGATAATACTATGGGTAAAATTAAATATTTTATATATTACTGCTATAGTAAATATATATCTTTATCTGTATCTGTCAGGTATCTGCTGTGGCCTCCGCTTTTGTCGACAATATTCCGCTGACAACAATGATGGTGAAGATAACCATTTCTCTGGCACAGAACAGCACCTTGAATCTTCCACTGCAACCACTCGTCTGGGCACTAGCTCTGGGCGCCTGTTTGGGCGGTAAGTCTATATATATATAGTATATATTTGGAGTATATAAATGCTAATTTTCACTTTCTATTTTTCCAGGTAATGGCACGCTAATTGGTGCCTCGGCGAATGTGGTTTGTGCCGGAGTTGCCGAGCAACATGGCTACAA
The DNA here is from genome assembly GCA_035044385.1 of Drosophila neutralis. Classification (NCBI taxonomy): domain Eukaryota; kingdom Metazoa; phylum Arthropoda; class Insecta; order Diptera; family Drosophilidae; genus Drosophila; species Drosophila neutralis. The sequence continues at coordinate 1,681,250 of JAWNME010000344.1, forward strand.
ATTCACATTCCTCGAGTTCTTCAAGTGAGTACGAAACCCGTGAGCTTGTATACCACATAAAGAAAGGGAACAAGTTGAGCAGTAGGGCATGTAAATAGCTTAGATTGAGAAACTTAGAATGCACAAGTCGAGAGAGTTCGACTAGGAAGTACGTTAAGCCACGTCCATAAGCGTGATTTAGATCTCAATGAAACCTTTATATATCAGATAGAAGTCTATATCTTGAGAGTTGTGTCTAAATCGATGCCGATTTGGATGCTGATCGAGACTACATATATACATACTCAAATTATATTATATTAATCCAAATCCTTTTGCAGAGTTGGCTTCCCCATTATGATTGGCAGCATAGTTGTTGCAACTGGTTATTTGCTGGTGATGCATTCGCTGTTCGCGTGGCATTGACACTGATGATAATGATGACGATGATTATGATGAGATGCTGCCCCCAGTTTGTGGCATGGAGTTGACTGTGTCGATTTCGAAACAAGGCGCACTTTACCTCGTTACCTAGAGCTATAGCTGAAGCTAAAGCTAAAGCTGCAGCAACAGCAAAATGTTCAACATTCGACACTAAACCAAAACTCGTACAATTATCAGCTGCAGTTCCGAAAAACCAGAAGCGAGCCAAAATTTAGCGGCAGAAACAAGCTGAAAAACAATGAATTTCTAAATATTATTATTAAAAGCATACTCGAAGTATGCTAAGAGCATATTAAAAAAAGAAAACTAAACTAACACTAAATCTAAAACTAAAACTAAAGCTAAACTAAATATATATTTGAGACAAGAGTTAAAAACAAATCACATTTATTTTTACACATCGTTGTTAGTGTAGTGCGTAGTCTAATTAAAATACTAAAAACAAGTAAACATGAAATGTAATTATATAAACTATACACAAATAATAATAATAATTATGGAAAATGTCGCTGAACTGTGAAAGAATTGTTATATATATATATATATATGTTTTATGTACGAACAATAATTAATACCGTAATTGCTGCTCGTCTTACATAATTTATTTACAAAATACGCTATAAATGTATAATTCAAGATTCAATTGGTTTCTTACACATGCTAATGCGAGTATAATTTATGTCATGAAAATGTGCGAAAACGAAAAACAAAAAACAAAAACAAACATTGTGTAAAAGTTTAGGTTCTTAATTTGTTATTATACAATTAGTGCTTTAGCTCTAGTTAAAAATAAAAAAGCCATAAGAACAATAAAATGTAAATCAATTATTTAAATGTCTGCAAAATTAAGTTGTTAATTGGTTTTGAACGGGTTGTAAGTGTTAGTTAAATTAATTGATTTTTTTTAATTTTCCTGTTAACATTTTTTTTATTGAGAACTTTTATTTTATTTCTATGTGCGCCTGTTCGTATGCAATGCTTTTACAGACAACAGCAGCCTAACAGCAGCTCAACAACTGAATAACAGCAGCTCAACAACAGAATAACAGTTCTTTAATGTTGAGCATCTTAAAAGCAGCGTCTAATTATGCCAAACTTATTGTAATAACAAAAGATGTGCATATGTTAATTTAACTTTATAGTATTTAATTCAAATGTGCGCTATTTGCAACGTTTTTTGTGCATCTGATAAGTGCTGCGGAGCGACTTTAGCCAACAGCAGAATAACAGTGGCATAACAGCAGCTCAACAAACAGCACAACAGCCCCTTACCCAGCACCAGTAATGATTAGCATTTTTAAGCAGCCTCGAAGTATGCCACATTTTTTGCTGTTGCAAATAATAGCAACAAAATTGAAATTAATTTAATTATTAATTATATTAAAGTACTTCAGCCAAGACGCTTATCTAATGCAAATTTTACACAATCACAGTTATTTGCTTAACCTTTAGTTAAGGGGTCAAAGTTGTGTGCATGGGTTTTCTGCAACTCATCAGTTGCCATTTGCACATGCAGTAAAATTGTCATCACTTGAAAATTTTTATGGCCAAGCCAAAACTAAAAACAAACAAATGTTGGCCATTTATTTTTCATTATTGCCACATGCTTGTTGACCAATGGTGTTTGCAAATCATGCAATGACCGCAATGAGTGTCTCCACACTCAGAAAAAATTTGACTACATTTTAATAAATTGGGCTAAATTAATAAGAGAAAAGTTTATTAAGAATTCTTCTGTGAATACACTCAAACAAATCAGCACCCTGAAAATGAAGCACATTTTTACTAAGATTTAGAAAAATCCATACCCAAATTTAGATGTGAAAACTCTGTTTCTTAGACGGGCGCAATCATCAAATTTAGAAGAATACATTCTCAGGAATTGAGAGACTAACCCAAAAGTGAAGTCGATTTTTTCTCGGAGTGTATACACTTCAGTTTTAACCAACTGCTGTGGTCCAATAGACACAGCAATTTTCTAACACAAATAGTTGTATGTGTATGTGTGTGTGTGTGTGTGTGTGTTTATTGCATAAGACTGTGTCTTGGGTAATTAAACAAAATAGTTTTACACGCAAATGTCAACAAAAGCTAAACTAACTGAAAAAATATGCAGGTGGGCGTGAAGGGTTTCCACTGTCGGTCCGTTATTTGTCTGTCATTCAGCTTATGCAAATGTTAACAGTGCTTTGAGCTTCAGCGCGTTGCTTGCTGCCAGGTTTCACTGTACAGGCTAACTTGAGGTTTGAGTATTATTGTCGTTCACCGAACTTGAAAAGCACACAAAAAATAAATACATGAAATTGCTGCGGCCCTTTCTATGCATGTATGTTATTTTACATTATGTATTACATTCAAGTGTGTACATGTAAATATGTTTTTGCATTTGTATTTTGATGTATGTATGTTATGTTATGTTATCAGACGTATGTTATATTATGTTATCACACGTATCTTATGTTATGTTATGTTTTGTTCTCACACGTATATTATGTTATGTTATGTTATGTTATGTTATGTTATATTATGTTATGTATATATGTATTGTATGTATGTCATCAATGTGTGTATATATCTGCCGAATATTCACATAATTGTAAATATGTCATTGCAAAACTTTCATCCTTAAATTATTTTTTTTTTTTTGTTTTTTGGCCCATTAATGTCAGCCTGAGTGACACATAATAACCAATTAACTAAAGTTTCTCGCATGAAAAAACGCAGTCATTCAATTATGTTAAAATAACAAGCCCAAAAACAGCACAGGGCAGGGCTAAGGGGTTTTGCAACCTTTCAAGAAATACACACATACATATAGACATATGTAGATAATTGCACAGAAGTGCCAAAAAAGTCACAGCAACCTGACAAGCTACGCCCCAGCATAAGCTGGACAGAAGCAGAAGCAGAAGCAGAGCAAGGCAAAAAGCAGCGCAAGGCAAAAGCAGCGCAAGGCAAAAAACAGCGCAAAGCAAAAGCAGCGCAAAGCAGAAGCAGAGCAAAGCAGCGCAGAAGGTGCACATGTTAAGCCAAGTGCGCCAATTTGAGCAGCGCCGACGTTAATGGACCAAGAGCCGGCCTACAAATAAGAGCACGAAATTGAAACCGAAACCAAAACTGAAAGCGAAGGCGAACACTAACACAAAGCCGAAGCCTGCACGAAACAACAACAACAACTGCAGCAGTGACGCATGCGCGAAGCTGTTACACGAACGAAGCATGCGCGAAGAAGAAGAACAACAACAACAGCAACAACAACAACACTGCTGTTACGTGATGTTTAGCGAGTGCGCACTCCACCCCAAACCAGAGCTGAGGCTGTGACGAAGTCGCAGCGACGCCGCCGGCGCGTGTCGCATGCACTCGGTTTATTTTTTCACTCTCCATTTCAGTTGCCGCGCAGACGCGAACTGAGCATGTTTGTTAAACGGTAAAATGCGTGTAGTTAAACAACATTGATTAAGAAATTCCACAACAGAAAAAACACTAAAGCCAAAATGTACGAAACGTAACGGTTAACAAATACATATATATATATATGTGTGTGGGTGTATGCGTAACTAAGCCATTTGTATGTGGCCGGTGTAAACTATTTGCTATTTTTGGAGCCGCAACCAAATTGAAATTGAAATTGAAACCGAAATGAAACATTTGTGAATATTTTGAGGTCGAAACTTGGCGTCACTTTCATTTTTAACAAATATTTTCCCTGCGCCGCTTATTAGAAAAGTGTTAATTCAATTAACAAATAAAATTCACTAAAGTAAAAGTATTTAATCTTACAACAGACAATATATATATATATAAATATTTGTGATATGACAATTAACAATTTTAGTGACACAAACTCCAAAACACAAGGCCAGACAAAATATTTTACAAAACTAAAGCCCATAAAAATATAAACAGAAGACATTGAGCTCCAGCAAAAACCCTAACAAAAAAAATAAATAAAAAAAAACAACAACAAAAAGCACATCGAACAAAAAGTGAGAGTGATTTCCAAACAGTTTTTTTTTGCCGTCTGTTTTTTATATTTTGTTTTCATTCATTTTGTTGTTGTTGACGCCTTTTTTGTGTGTGCGTGTGTGTGTGTTTGCATATCGCATTTTTGAAATACTTTGCTCAGCTGACGCATACATGCAGAGCGTTGCCAGACTGAGTCCAAATTCTTCTACAACAACAACAACAGCGGTTTCATAATCCTTTATATTTATTTTACAGTTTTTTAACATTGCACTAAATGCTGCTAACTGTAAACAGTTTTTGCCGCTAATCATGTTTTGGCCAAAAAGACAACTACAGACGATAACTGTTGGCCTGTGGCTGGCGCTGCTTCTTGGCCTGCTTCAACGTAAGTAAACGTTAACAACCGGTTTTTCTTAAGACTAGACTCTAAACTTTGATCACAAAGCCAGCTTAGACCAAAACTCAAAACTGGCTAAAAGCGCGCTTTCAAATTATTGCCGGTCTTTGTGTCAAGGTCGTCTCTGCGCCTCTCTCTCTCTCTCCGTCTCTCCCTCTCTCACTCTCCCACTCTCTGGTGTATGTGATGTTTTTCGCTGCCTAGTTGAAATAATTATGTATAATAACAAGTTTTATATTTACTTTGTTTAAGAAAGATAAACATTTAAACATTCTCAACAGCTTCAAAGTGCTCTTCATTAATTATCTTTTGTTAAGGTTCAGCACATGGGTCATAAGTTAGGCTAGGTCAGTTCTCTTGAGTTCAAAGTTATTAACCACACAATAGCTGACCATGAATTTGCTATACAAACAAGTTATGCTCAAGTGGCTAAAGTCATCAAATAACAAAAGCTATCTAATGAGTTATCTACACTCAGAAAAACACTTCTTAGAAATGCAATTCTTTATAATTCGAATTTTTAGAAGTTTTTTCTGTTAGTAAAAATTGTAGAAAATTTAGCAAAATTACTTCTAAAAACCAGAAAAACTTTGGTCAATTTTTAAAAATTACAACGACTCTTTTTCTGAGTGTAATGATTATCTTTAACAGCATGTACTCAGAGTGCTTCAATTACCTGACTTAATTGACCTTCTATGTATGTATATGTATATGTCTAGATCAAAAGTCGAGTCGATTTAGCCACTTCCTTTTGTCTGTCTTTATAAAGAAGCCTATCTTAGAGATTTTAAGACCTAGAAACTTTATATTTGGTTTATAAGTTGTCATTTAGCTTCGGAAGTTGAAGTTTCGTTCATTTTACTTAACAACTGTCTTCAGGGTATCTGCTAGTCGTGTACTCTCAACTATAGCATTCTTTGCATATACATTAATTGTTGTATAATGAAAAGCAAAAACAAGAGCAGAAATCCGTCAACTAAAAGTCGGCCCATAAAAGTGCTTGTTGCATAACCAAAGCGAGGCTCAGAAAGTCAAAAACTTTGCACATTGTTTTAACTGTAGATGAAACTGAAAACTCAAATTATTTTTTATGTGCAGCCCAAAATGTGAATGGATTAATTGTGCCCGAGCAGCTGACGTCATTTCTGTCTCTAGTCTACTCCAATATACCGCCCATCAAGAAGGGTAAGAAAAAGATATCAAATGAAATATGTAAAATGATTTACATAAAATGAAATATGTATATATATCCCAAACAGGCACCGATTCGCGACTTGGATTCGGCTTTCGACTGGGCGATCATGCGGACTTTCAGGTGCTGCTTGAGCTGGGACCCCAGAAGGACACTCAACCGTTGGGCGATCCGAACAAGGAAGATCAATCCTTCAACAAGCGCCAGGTGAGCGACAGCGATCAGCGTGCTCAACTGCGGCGGCAGCAGCAGCAGCAGCAGCAGCAACAACTGTTGACCAGCACCGAACGCAATGCGGCCAGCTGGCTGGAAAGCTGGTCGAATGGAATGAAACCGCTGGAAGAGAAGCCCAAAACGAAGCTGAACAGCAAACAGAGAGCGAAATTGGCGTTGCCAGTGCAGAAACAGCTGCCGACGGATGCAGTGCAGCAGCTGCAATTGCTATACAAAATGGCCGCAACAACAACAACTACAACAACAACCACTCCAACTCCAACAACAATCAAGGTTGATTTTCTGAAATTGCCACCGCCCGCACTCGAACAGAATACAAATGCCTTGGGCTTGAGCAGATCGACAAAAAGAAGCCGAGCTGAATTGACCAAGGAATTAATGAATGTCAGTTTAGAGGCTTAAGTTGTGCATTTGTATTGTATTGTATATATATTGTAGTAATAGTATTTGTAAATAAAACACATTTCGACTAATTAAAATCTTAATTTTCGCTGTTACATTTTTAAATTCAACTTTAAATAGCAGCGCCAGCGTTGCCAGCCCGCTTAAGAAACTGTCAACTGTTAACAGAGCGCTTAATGTTAGCAGCTGATCACGCACTGCACCTAACAGAGGTTGAGTAGAAACCGTTATCAGGTAAATGCTACAACAACAACAGCAACTAGGCTCGCAATGCATTTAAACTTTCCAGTGTAAAGCAGATCATTGCAGCCAGCAGACATCTCGTGCCGCCAATAGATTATTTATTCTATATATGTTGGAATTCATGTAATATACGTATGTGTGTGTGTGTGTTATACGTACCTAGCATAATAAACAAATAAGCAATGTTACACGCTTCCGCTGTGTTGTTCACGATTACAATTCCAACGGCACTGGAAGAGCAGCGCCTGAAGAAAGCCTACGTGCGACAACTTAATGAAGATGCGACAACAGCAACAACAACAACAGTAACAGCAACAACAACAACAGCAACAACCACTGTTAGAAGCTCGTCATTGTCTGCAGGCGATGCGCAGAGTTTGCAGAAATCCCAACAGCTGTTTGACTCACCGCAGCTGGATAATAACAGTAACAAAAGCAGCGGCGCCGGCAGCACGGTCGGCAGTTACAAGCGCCGCCAGCTGTCAGATGTTGTTGAGCCGGCGGAGTTGACACAACTGCCGCTGGACACGGCGATGGAGCATGTGCTGCAAAAGATCTTGCTTAAATTTCACATTTCCAATGCCCTCTGGCTGCGCAGTCGGGAAGGCAACACATTCCAGATCAGCTTCACACTCGAGTTCAATGAGCTTTACGAGAATCTCTACGAGGCGCTCCAGCAATGGGGCATTGGAGATCGTGAGGGCTCCTCGGTCTGTGTCATGAATTGCATTGCCTCCAAATCGTATAAAACGAATCCGCAGCTAATGGAAAATCAGCCCCAGGGCATACCCCAAGCGGAGTGAGTACCAGTGGAGTTAACAATCATTCCAGTTATATTGCCAACGGTTTATTTCCAGCGGACATAGCAATCAGAATGCCCATAAACATGGCGCCTGGAATCGGTTTATGAATTCGGTTAGATCGCGTTTGAATGTGGCACAAGTTGTAAGAGATGTTCGACAGGATGCGGCGATAACCTTTGACTTCTGCGTACTCCTAATCTCGGCAGCGTAAGCAATTATACATATATGCATATAATATATATATATAATATTATCTTTTATTATGATCATAGATAATATAATCCAGAAAATATCCAAATCCAATTTGAACCACTTTAAAAATTTGTTCTCGAGTGACCATTTGGATAATATTTATATCGATCTCGAGAGCATCTCATCGTCATATATGGGAACCTCTCATTTTATCTATAATTTATCTATACTTATATCCATCCTATACCTATCTATAAGTATGTATGTAAATAAACCCACCTAATCCCTGACTAATCCTAGTGCTAATCCTTGCAGGATATTGGCTTCATTTGGCCTGGTGGAGAACAGCACAATATTTCTGGCCTCGAGCATGTTGATCTCGCCGCTGATGGGGCCAATTATTGCAGCGATCTTTGGCACGGTGATCAAGGAGCGTTCGCTCAGACAACTCGGAATGCGAAATGAGCTAATTGGCATACTGATGGCCACCCTGGTGGGATTTGTCTTTGGACTAGTTGTCTGCAGCACGGATAAGAAGTACGGCATTGGTGAGGGACTCACCGAGGAGATGCTCTCCCGCTGTGATCTCCACTCGCTCGTCGTCGGTTTGTTTACGGCGATTCCATCGGGTGCAGGCGCAGCCATTGGCATATTGGGCGGCAACATTGGCTCGCTAGTGGGTGTGGCCATCTCAGCATCCCTACTCCCGCCAGCTGTGAACTCGGGTCTACTCTGGGCACTGGCTTGCATCTACAAACTCTTTGAGAACGATGATTCGTTGTACAGGGATGTCATCAAGTCCAGCAAGTATTCCCAAAATCAGGCCACAGAACTGGCCATCTTGGGCAGCATCAGCATGTGTTTGACTCTATGCAATGTGCTCTGCATCTATTTGATGGGCATCCTCGTGCTGAAGGTGAAACAAATTGCGCCTGTGATTGGACGCAGCAATCGAGAGTTTTGGAAGCACGACATTAAAGTGTCTCGCGGGGATGCGGCTATTATTGATGAGCTGCTGGCCAACCTGGTTAAGGAGGATAATGGACAGTTTCTGCGTCATCTGGATGAGGCTGGCTATCAGCACACTTGGTCGCCGCGCAGCATGCGCCACAGTTTCTCCGCACAGCTGCCGGCAAACGTTGCCACCATCCATCGACTGGAGCAGTTGTACTCGCAATCGCTGGTTAAGCCTGGGCAGGAGCAGCGTCGCATTGACCGTCGGCACACGCAACGCAGCGCCGACACACAGGAGCGGGTAAGCAATCTCGGGTAGCTCGAGGATTTCTCTTCTCATTTGTTGCTCTTCTCGTCCTTTCAGCGCCCTCGCTTTGCCAGCTTGCCCTCGCACCAGAGTCGCCAGCAGCTGTATTTGCCGGAGGCCATCATCACAATGCCCGTGCCACGGTTTACAGTCACCCCGGCTACGGATGGCGTGCTTACAGAGTCTATAGATCACTAAGCTAAGACATCATCTTTGTTGTAAACAGAGTTTAATATTTTTATGCAAATTAGAAACTACAAATCTACGCCGCTTGGTGTTTGTCTGTGCGCTTTAATCTGGCTGCGTTCGCGTTTCAGTTGCAGTCGCTGCCTGGCCGCCTGCTCATGACGACGACGCAGCTTTTCCAGCGTCTGCTCGCTAGGACCCACTGCCTCCACTTCCTGAGCGCGTATTAAACTGCGTAACTTTTCCAGTGCATCTGCCAGATTTAATTGCTGGGATCGCGTCAAATCGCTTTTGATGTAAAAGTAGCCCTCCTTGTTCAGCTTGTTGGCCACCACCTGGAGCAACTTTTGGCGCGTCTTCTCCGGTATCCATTCTGCCTCAGCCAGCTTAAAGCGTACATCAACTTTGGTGTTCACTGTGTTCACGTGCTGACCACCCGGCCCCGAACTGCGACTGTAGGTAATATCCAACTTGTCCACGGGTATGTAGCCATTGAATTTGCCATCGCTTCTGGCCTGTTAGAAGTTACTTTAAGTCAAGATTTCCATTAAATCTTAATTTAATACTCACTGCAGGCGGCGGCGGCGTATAAAGTTGCAAGCGTGCATTTGGATAGATCTTGTCCAGCGATAGATCGCTCTTATAGGACAGCTGGCGGCCCAGCAGCGCTACGGAGCTGTAGGATTTGTTGCTGTGGCGCAGTACGCTAATAAAAGCAGACGTTACTTTGTTCATTTTCTATATAAATATGGAGTTGAAATGCAATATTAAGAAAAGGCAGCCAAAACAGCGGCCTGTTACGACAACAACAGAACAGCTGAGAGTGATGCGTTGCCAACCAACTGTGCCAGTTATCGTTCGGCCACCACAAGTTATCAATCACTTTGAGCGCAAAAATGTTTTTGCCGACAACTAGTTAAGCTGCTCATATTAAATTGTATTTTAAATAATATATATGAATCATCTCATTTAAATTGAGCAGCTGCAAACTAAACGTTAATTTAGCATTTAGCAACAAACTGCAGGCAATAAATACATTTGTTGACTAGAAAGGCGCACTGTTAATAACCTTTATCGGTAAATGTTCAAGTTATCGATTGCGCACAGCTGATCGATGTTAACTGAAAACAAAAATCCAACACGTGCACAAAAAATGGAAGTGGATGAAGTGCGGCAGGAAACGGCGCCGGAGACGCCAATTGTTGCCAATCCCAATGCAAACATTATAACAGAACGCAATGCACAAATCATATCCGGTGGCAATGTGTTCTACAATCCCGTGCAGGAATTCAATCGCGACTTGAGCATCGCTGTGATCAATGTTTATTTCCAACAATTGGTCAAAGAGCGAGCCGAGAAGGCGCTGAAGCAACTGCAGCGCCAGCAGAAGCAACAAAAGGCGGATACTCCACTGACTACTGCTCCACCCATTCCCAGCTATGTGGCCGGCACACAGTACGAGGATGGCTTGAGGATTCTTGAGGCACTGGCTGCCACTGGGTTGAGAAGCATTCGCTATGCCCAGGAAATTGCTGGCGTACGTCAAATCATAGCCAATGATTTATCGAGGCAGGCCGTTGAATCCATCAACACAAATATGGAACACAATAAGGTGGCGCATCTGATTGAGAGCAGTCATGCAGATGCCATGTAAGCATTTTAGAATTTTATGAATCTACTTTCATCCCCGTCCCGACAGTCAATTTGACGCCTCTATATATGTATATGTCTTCAACTCAACGCTTTATCCTTTGCAGGACACTCATGTATCTCTCGACTGCGCCACAAAAGCGTTTCGATGTCGTCGATCTGGATCCTTACGGCTGCCCAAATCGTTTCCTCGACGGTGCACTGCAATGCCTCACCGATGGTGGCCTGCTCCTCGTCACAGCCACCGATATGGCTGTACTCGCGGGGAATGCACCCGAATCCTGTTATGTTAAATACGGCTCAGTGTCGCTGAGGATGAAGTGCTGCCATGAGATGGCGCTGCGCATTCTGCTGAACTGCATCGCAACGCATGCGAATCGTCATGGCAAATACATTGAGCCGCTGCTCAGCATTTCTGCGGATTTCTATGTGCGCATCTTTCTGCGCGTCTACTCGGGCCAGGCCCAGTGCAAGCTGAGCATGAGCAAGCAGTCCTGGTTATATCAGTGCACCGGCTGTGAAGCGTTCACTTTGCAGCCACTGGGCACAGTGCGCAGCAAATCCGCCGAGCAGCCGCATTTGCTCAAGTTTGGCTTACCCACCGGACCCGCTGTGGACAGTCGCTGTGAGCACTGCTCGCATCGTCATCATCTGGGCGGACCCATCTGGTCGGCACCCATTCACCAGACGGGCTTCGTTCAGCAGCTGCTGGAAGCGGTGCAATCTGCGAGGTCGCCACTCAATGCTCTCGGCACACAGCGACGCATTGTCGGCGTGCTCTCCATGGTCCAGGAGGAGTTGCCCGATGTCCCGCTCTATTACACCCCGGATAAGCTGTGCTGTGTGCTCAAGCTGGAAATTGTGCCCATGCTGAAGATGCGTTCGGCTCTGCTCCATGCTGGCTACCGTGTCTCCTACTCGCATGCCAACAAGAACTCCCTCAAAACAGATGCTCCACCTGCTGTGCTCTGGGATCTGTTGCGCTGCTGGAGCAAGCGGCATCCGGTGCGGGAGAATCGTCTTATACCAGGCACGCCACTCCAGGCGATACTCTCGCAACCCTGCTCCAGGGATTATGAGTTTGATGAGCTGCATGGGGAGGCGAATCCCAGCAGTCGCAAGCAGGTCCTGTCACGCTTTCAGCAAAACCCGGCGCCACATTGGGGTCCAGGCACGAGGGCCACAATTATGTAAGTACCGGAATATATATACACAATTGTATGTACAGATATTATATAGATTATATTTCCCTTTGCAGGATTGGTGAAAATAAACTGCCCAAAAGTTATCGTAATCAAAACAAAAAGCAACAACGTCATAAAGCGGCACAGCAGCCGGCGGCGCAGGAGGAGGATGAAGATGAACTCCATGCGCAACAGTTGAACGAGAAGGATCATCAGCTGGAGTTGGACGAGCAGCTGCCCGCCAAGCAAGCCAAACTGGCGCCGACTGCGTGACCAGCATTTACTGTATTGTTGTTGTTGCTCTCTCAATTTGTATTTGCCCTTTGTCCAAACCATGTTGACGATACTGCTGTAAAAACACAATTTGACGCCACAAAAATAGATCGACTTGTGATTCTGTGTGTGAAGCGGGGGAGTGGCAAGTGGGGGCAGCAGTGTGTCTCTCAGTAGCGGAAGAAGTTGCCATCGGATGTCTGGCGAGAGAAGCCATTGTTCACCAGCTGCGTGTGGACTCCGCTGCAGATCAGCTTGACCCGAGATGGATGAATCTTCTCCTTGCAGCCGCCTGTTGCAAAGAAGTGAGAGATTTCAGATAACGAAGTAAGAGCTGATGGAGTGAAGGGGAGTAGCAGACTAACTAAACATCCCTTAACGCGAAATGGAGAGGAGAGGAAATGCATACTCACCTATGATCAATGGATGCCCCAGTGCATCCTGCATTTTAACCCGAACAACTTGCGTATTCCTCAGCACTCGGAACAAATTTAGTCTGGCATTGGAGCCCACCTCCGACTGGCCGTGTGGCGCTGCCCAGCTGGTCGTGGCGCCACAAGTATCCCTTTGCAACACTGCATCGATTTTCTCGGGGAATGTTTCCCTTCCATGATCGTAACGCGCCTGTAACTGGAAGTCCAGCGAATCCTTAGGAATACTGGCAGTGGCGCGAAATCGTTTGCTGTATCGAACGGAACTCATTGTCTGGTGGTAGAAGAGACGCTCGTGCGGTGCCAGGTGGGCGTGCCAATTACCCACGCCCAGCGGCGGGGAGGGTGGCTTCGGCATGGGGCAGATGTATTTGCCCTCCTTGCGCAAATCCGGCTCGTAAGAGTCGTTGCGCACCATTTTGTCCATATACATTTTTTGGCTTATTTATGAGGAAAAAACAAACTTATTTTCCTAACTGTTTTCACGAATTTATAACAAAATTCAATAAAACAAAATAAATTTGTAACTTGGAAGTTGTTTCGTCTAGCTTGAAATGTTTTGTCAATAAACACAGCTGATTTCGACTCACCCCCTAGAAAAACACCATGAGCTTTGCATCAGACGTCAAAGCTTGCGTTCAGGTTCGTTTGAAATGGCCTTGACATTAGCTTTTACATCACTCCAATGTCCTGGCAGATCGTTTGCTTAATAAGTTTCAAAGCTTACATTAAGATTGGTTTGAATTTCCATCGATTCGAAGTTTATTACGCTTTGACAAGCACTCTCCAATTGCACTAATAACTCTCCAAATTCCAACATTGATCATTCTTAGCTAATAAAAAACAAGCTTTTTATATAGTTTTTTATTTTACTTTATTTGTAAATTCGCTGTAACAGAACTGGAATGTTATCTCAATGTTAAAACTTACCTGCTATATTCCCAGGTATATTAAGCTCTCAAAGACGTATACAGGGTGTCCTTTATGGAGGGGTTCGCTCACTATTCCAGTCATCAGCTACAAATTTTCACTAAAGTCAAAAGTGGGCCCCAAAACAAACAGCAACAAGTACGAACAAGTGAAGTGGAGAAGGGCAGCAGCAGCAGCTGAAACACGCCAACGGCAAACAAAACAGCGAAAAGTTGAGTAGCAGACGCCAACTTCGGCAGCAGCAGCGCAGCAACAACGGCTACAACAGCAACAATGTATTTGTGTATGTGTGTCTGTGTGGGGAAGATCGAAGCAGCAAACAGCAGCAGCAGCGAAGTTTGCGGAGTCTGCAGATTAACAGCAACAGTTTACAGCAACAACGGCAGCAGCATCAGCAGCGAAGTTTGCAGTCTGCAGATTAACAGCAGCGCAGCAGCAGCAGCAGCGACGCGACGATCTCCGCTCTCGTTGTGTCTGCTCTCGCTCAGAAAAAAACACACACGCTGCTCTCTCATTTTTTGCTCTCTTCGCGCTCTCGCTCTCGCACTCTCCGCCCTGCTTCTCTCTTTTTCTCCCTTGCCCAGACACGACTCTCGCCAGCCATATATAACATTTACATTATTAACAGCGATGGCAACAGCGACGGCGACGGCGCAGCAACCACCGACTGCAACTGCAACTGCCGCACACACTTTGGCCTGCGTATATATAAATGTGTAAAATGGAATGGTGGAAAGCTTGTTAATAATGTTTTATCGATCAAATGAAACAGATAGAAACGAAAACAAAAAAAACACAAAGTAGGAGCAAGTTTTTTTCTAACAGTAACAGTAACTGTTAACTGTATACCTTGAGAGTTCTTTTTGATTTGATTTTTTGTTTTTAGTTTTATTTTTTGTGGTTCGCTACACAAATTATTAAATGGCGCCCAAAATTAAATGCTACACATAGAACCCTAAATGTACCCATGAAATTACTGTATTTTTTTTTTCGTTTTCCCCATGGAAAAAAAACAGAAAAACTAAAACAATGCAAAAACTTGACCTGAACAACAAGAAACTTCTTCTTCTGTATATAAAATCTAAGCTCTGTGTTTCAGTTTTGTATTAATTCTTTTAGTTCTTTCATTTCTTTTGCTCAGTTTTGTTCTTCTTTTTTTATGTTGGTTCATCAACTTAAAATAGTGTAGTCTATATAAATATTCTGTGTATATATGTGTGTAATTGTAGGGTTTAAAACTGTTTTTTTTTTGTTCTTTTTTTTTTGTATACCTGCTGTTCTGGTACACAGCATGATGAGAAGAGTTTTAGATCGATCTGCAGCCCACTTGAGGAGTTCCCTGGATATCATTGTCCACTCGAGTCAATTAAGGCTGAAAGTGGAAAAGAAATTTAATTTAATAATTATAATCTACCAACACAGTGAACTCTCTCAAAAGAGAATTAGTGCAAATTGTAGTTTTACTTTCTGCAACACTTCTTCAACTCAAAGAGATAAATCGTTAAACTTTTACTGTCAGTTCTTCAACTCTAAGGAGGTAAATAGTTTCTAGTTTCACTTTCAGCGAGATCTGCAACTCAAAATGGTAAACAGTTCACCATTTACTTCCTCACCAGTTCTAATTTGCAAGCGATCACTCACTGCATAGATAAAACTATGTATATCGATAAATCTCTCACCTTATCGTACATCAAAAGTATATGGAACGTCTGAAGCGGCTTTGGAGATTGGGGGTTGGGGGAGAGGGGCGTACGGCGTCGCTATTCTAAGAACGACTGCGGCTACGCGAAGCGCCGGCAGTTGCTAAGCCGCTGCTTATGCCATTGCGACTGTCGCCGCGCACCGGACTCCTTGAGAATTTGCTGCGGCGAGCCGGCGAACGGCTACCTGCCGAACGCGAGCGCGAACGCGGCGAATAGGAACGTCGACGCGGACTGCGCGATGCGCGTCGACGCATTGGGGATCGCGAACGCGAGCGACGTCGTCCACCCGCCCCGCCACCGGCGCCAGCTCCGAGGCCAGCGCCGCGACGACTGCTGCTGCTGTTGCGCCGCGTCGGCGACGAGGGGCGACCGTAGCGTGCCATCTGCACGCGTAACTCCCTGCCGTCCAACATGCGACCGTCCATCGCTTCCAATGCGTCCTCAGCATCGCGCTTGTCGTAGAAACTGTTAAATGGGGAAAAATTTATTATTACTTTTATATTAATTATTTTATTTTTTTTACTATTTTAATTATTTTTTTAATATTTTTATTTTAATTATTTTGTAATTATGTATCTTATTTGTTTATGTTTTTGATAAACTGTGTTTCTAAGCTAATAACAGTTCATGTGCAGTTATTCAATTGGAACTGAAATACTGTTAAACTCAACAGGTAAAGAGTGGTAGAAGGCTGTTAAAAATCATTCTGGATTCGCATTATGTTAACTAACAGAGATTTTCACAGGCAAATTTGTAACAAATTTTAATTTTTATATTATTATTAGTTTAGTTTAGTCTCTGATAAACTGCAAATCTAAGTTAATAACAATTAAATTTGTTTTTTTCTAGGCACAGTTTTTCCATTAGACTTAGAGGCGCATGTTAAACTCAACAGGTGAAGGGCTTTAGGAGGTGCTGCTAAAAATCTTGTTGAGTTCGCTGTACATCGGCTAATAGAAGTTATGCTATTCAATTGCGGTTGAACGGCAAATGTTCTCATGTGGAATTCGCTGTATATTGACTAACAGAAAATGTTGCTAGGCAATTGGTATTGCAAACAGTTTTTTTTTTAGCATCTTTGCATGGAATATGAACAGTAAAATAGTATTTATTAGTATCATGCCCAAAAGTAGTGCAAAAATGCATATTAATACAAATGAACTGATTGTTGTATTCGCAGTATGTTGGCTAGCATTGGGTTTGGGTAGGCAACAGTTGCAATTGAACACAATTTTTCTGGCATTTTTGCTAAGAGTGTGTTCAATAAAAGCTTCAAGACACGCTCGATTTAAAGCAGAAAATGCAAATTTGTAATCTGATTTCTGTAGTATTCGCAGTATGTTGGCTAGCATTGGGTTTGGGTAGGCAACAGTTGCAATGGAATACTAATTATCTGGCATAATTTATTTATATCAAAATCGAACACGAAAATTCTCGTGTCCGCTTTCCTTAAAATATGCGCAAGTGTCGTATTTAACCTCACAAATTTGTTCAACTTGTAAATTCGCCTCACTTCCAGTGCCATAAGCGCTTCCATTGACGTTGACTTACCGTACGAAAGCGAATCCGCGACTTTCACGCGTGTAACGATCACGTGGTATATAAATATCGCCAACTTCGCCGCACCGCTCAAAGACACGGCGCAGATCCTCGGGCGTCGTGCGATATGTGAGATTATCCACCTGCACACAAAAATATACACATTGATTATTATCTAACCCAAGAAAGCATCAAGAATGAATTGCCGGCCGCCATTTTGTCTGGCTGGCTGTACTTTCGATTTCTCTTTTGCTGTATAGCGATTACTTGCCTTTAGCGAAACCATGCCATC
Organism: Drosophila neutralis; assembly: GCA_035044385.1. Lineage (NCBI taxonomy): Eukaryota > Metazoa > Arthropoda > Insecta > Diptera > Drosophilidae > Drosophila > Drosophila neutralis. Next base: position 1,698,554 of record JAWNME010000344.1, read on the forward strand.
GATTCGGGGCGGTGGTCGCGCATTTCCTCCAACACCTCCGCCGCCTGCATTGCTCATTGTACTTAATACTTTTTTGTGCACTATTTTAACCTTTTAATTACAATTATTAGTTTTGCAAATGCACTTTTTGCTTTTTTCGTGGCTTTGCCTACTTGGCTTCAACTCAGCTCTTTTTTTGTGAATGTCTTCGATTGTATCGATGTGCAAACTACGTGCTTGCAATTTCGATTAATACAAAGAGTTTGGCAGCTAAACAAATATATCGCTTAACAAAACGATAGTTCGATTGTATAACGAAATTATTATATTTTCATGTGACTTATCGATATGCTAAATGCGTGCGTGCAATATTTTTATTATTTGATATCGATTGGTTCAACGGATATATTGTTTAACAAAAAGATAGATTGAATAACAAAATGAAGTTATTTTCTAGTTTTTTCTTTACGTGCGTGCAATTGTGTGGATATCAAATAATTTAAAAGATTAGCAGCCCGTGGCTTACATCGTTTCACTAGTCGTTAGTCCGATTGTATAGTAAAAATTGCGTGCTTCCGATATTTGATCGATTAATGAATCGAAGTAGGCAGCTCAACGAATATATCGTTTCGTTTTCAATCATATAATAAAACTAATATATTTTTAAGTGCTTTACACAAGTATTGGTTTATTTTTAAAACAAAACAAGTGTGAATTTAATAAATTGTAATGAACGATAGTTAAAAGGCCTATCGATATAGTCCAGCCCTGGTATTGCAACGCGTGGCGGTGAAACGTGTAAAATTTTATACGAATTTTTGGCAAACAAATTCGCCAATTTAACGACAAAAACAAAGTGTTTGTTGTCAGGCAGCCTATACCGAGTTGTAAATAAATCGAATCCATTGCTGCCACAGAGCTGAAGAATAAGAGAAAGAAGAACTAAAGACTGAAAAGGAGGTGACTGAAACGATTAAAGTTTCTTCACACGCACACAAACAAAAAAAACAGAGGCACAGACACAAACCAGACATTGAGTTGAGTGCACGAGAAAAGCGGCGACAACGTCCAATTTGGCGACAAAACGTTGAAAACACCAAAAAACCCACAAAAATAACCACATAAATTGAAAGGCTGCTCTGTCTATGCAGCTCTCCACCTCCTCCAACTACTCTCCAATCTCCTCGCCGACAACAGTCAACCGCGTGTTTGTGTTTGTTTGTGTGTGTGTGACTGCGAGCGAGTGCGAGAGCAGAAGCAGAAGCAGTTGAAGAAGGAGGGCAAAAGTGTGTCGACGTCGTCGCCTCTGTGAGTGCGTGTGTGTGTGTGTAAGTGCGTGCGGCGAAAGAAAAAAAGTGAAAATTTCCACTAAAGATTGGAAAGCAGCAGTAGAACAGAGCATCAGCAATGGCCGCACAGGAAAACACCGAAGTAACAACAAAATTCTCCACATTGAATGTGAATGCAGTGGAATTTGTGCCCAGTTTTAGTTACAACAGCAGCAGCACCAGCAGCAGCAGCAACAACACCAGCAGCAGCGCAGCAGTAGCGGCCGTTGCCGTAGCAGCAACAGCAACGCCAGCAACGTCCGTCCCTGCGCCGCCGTCGACAGCACAACAACAACAACAACAGCAGCAGCAGCAACAACAACAGTCATTGGAAAATGCAATTGCGCCTGGAAGTGAAATGGATACGAGCGGACTTCCATCGTTGCCGCCATCTGCAAATGGAACACCGGCAACAACGCCCGATTCAACGGGCAGCGCTGCTTCCACTACAAATATTGCCGCCGGTGCCGTCGTCGCAGCTGCAACAGCAGCGCCCTCATCGGCAGCGGCATCAAATTCGACGTCGCCAGCGCTAGGTTCGCCTGTTAACACGCCCTTAACAGCGGCAGCGGTGGCCATTGAGAATATTATTGCAGCGGACAAAATATCAGCCAACAATGGTAAATATAAATAGGGGGGAGACACATATATATAAATACATACACATGTGTGTGTGTGTGTGTGTGGGGGTAGTTTAGCAAATGTTAGGCGCATTGAACTTTTACATTTGGCTGTTGCTGCTGTCGCCTTTGTGACGTCACACGTGTCGCTTTGCAGAATAGAGCCAAACAAAGACAACTGTTAGCAAACAAAATATGCACATTTGCAGAACATTTTTGGTTATCAGTCTAACATAACCTCAAAATTTTACTGTGTGTGTGTTATGCTGTTATTGGCATGCCCAAAGGGAGCAGTGCAATATTCCTCCCACTCCAACACCTAATTCAGAATGTTAATGCAGCAGCTGTTCTTATTGCCTCTTACATTTTGTGTGCGTTCGCTTAATGCCCGTCGTGTCAGTGATGCGCAATAGTTGCGTGTCTGTTACTTGTTCACTGTGACTTAACATGACTGCAAGCTATTCTGTTAATAAGTTTTGTTTCTCCCGCACTTAAAATAAATGTTATGGCGACCGAAGTCTGTTAAATGTTGTGCCTGTATTTAAAGCTTATTATTCTAACAGTCACTCATATTTATTTAATTTTTCCACACTTTTTTACAGCTTATTATTATCTTAACAGTCGCTTGTTATTCATTTATTTTTGTATACTTTGTTTAAGTTTGTTTTCGCATCTCTGTCACTGTGTTTTGACACGTTTACGTTTTTCACTCGCATTCGTTTGATCAAGCAAGCCAAAGCTCTTCTTGCTGGGAACCATTCACTGGCGCAAGCAACACTTGTGCCAGGGCTGCGACAAACACACACACACACACAAATATGCTTTGATGTTGTTGTTGTGTCGATTGTGGCTGTTATCGCTATGAGCAGCAACTGTTGTTCTTGTTTTATGTTGGCCCAAAAGGCAGTCGCTGTTAGTGGTAGTGTGTGTCTATGTGTGTGTGTGTGCGGTTTGAACCGCTTTCAACTTGATTTTGAATGTTAGTCGAACGTGCGAGAGCTTTCCTGACAGCCAGCTTGTAACAAATTTATTTTTCGCTCCACACGTCGTGCTCTGTTTTGTTGGCTGCTTTAATTTTTGAGCGTTTGAAATTCATTCGTTTTTGGTTGAGCATTAATTTTAATTTGCCGCCACATGTCACAAAAAGGCGAGGGCGAAGTCGATGGCGAAATTCGCTGCATTAACACAAACGAAGAACCAGCGGAGAAAAGTTAGTAACTGTTAAAATTGACCTACTGCCAGGCTGGAAAAATAAGCTGCGCGCGCATAAAAAAAAACTTATTTCGAGTTCATTTCCAGACTTTGTATGTGTGTGTGTGTGTGCTCTGACTGCTTGATTAGCGACAAAATAAAAAACTATGCATCGAAAACGCGCGTGTGTTTAATTCCCTCTCCCTCTGTCCAACAACTGCCCCGTGGCATATTTCAACTGGCAAGTGTGATTTTCGCATACGTATTTATTTATTGTATACTGTATTTGAAAGAAGCACGTTTGTACACGTAGTAGTGACAACGATAAGAAGGGAGCAGTCACAAAATCAATGACTCATGACCAACCAGTGCGCTAAAGCAATGTTAATTATTACAGCTCTGCTCACACTTGCAATTGTCTTTCCAACACAGAAATGAATAGTTTTCAAAAGAAAAGGGAGAAAATCGATGTAATTTCAATTAGAATCACATAAAATTAAAGTGGAGTAACCCCAATTGAGAATTGTCAGTAAAATAAAATTAACTGAAAATTTATTATAGAAACCGATCCGGCTGATAGCTGGGATGTGGAAGATGATGCGATTATAACGCCCGAAGATGAAGAAGCCGAGGATGCAGAATTCACTGAGGGCGGCGAGGCAGCGCAGAAGGCGCCGAAAAAGAAGATCGTCAAGGTGGAGGAGAACAGAAGCAAGCGGGAGCACGTAAATGTCGTCTTCATCGGACATGTTGGTAAGAGAGAAGAGCAGAAGAAGTTCTATATTGGAATAGATATAGAAATAAATCCGATTCCATTGCAGATGCTGGCAAATCAACAATTGGTGGTCAGATTATGTCGCTCACCGGCATGGTGGACAAACGGACACTGGAGAAATATGAGCGAGAGGCTCGCGAGAAATCTCGCGAGAGTTGGTATCTCTCCTGGGCGCTGGACACAAATCAGGAGGAGCGCGACAAGGGCAAAACTGTTGAAGTCGGTCGTGCCTTCTTCGAAACGGATCGCAAACATTTCACCATTTTGGATGCGCCAGGTCACAAGAGTTTTGTGCCTAATATGATTGGTGGTGCGGCGCAAGCGGATCTCGCTGTGCTCGTCATCTCGGCACGCAAGGGTGAATTCGAGACGGGTTTCGATCGTGGCGGACAGACGCGTGAACATGCCATGCTCGCAAAGACGGCGGGCGTCAAGCATTTGGTGGTGCTGGTGAATAAAATGGATGATTCCACAGTGAATTGGGATCAGACGCGTTACAACGAATGTAAAGACAAGATACTACCATACCTCAAGAAGCTGGGCTTCAATCCAGCCAAAGATCTTACCTTTATGCCTTGCTCGGGCCTCAGTGGCTATGGCCTTAAGGATCAAGTGCCCGAATCTCTGTGCACCTGGTACAGAGGACCGGCCTTTATACCCTTCATCGATGAGCTGCCCTCGCTGAATCGCAATCTCGATGGACCCTTCATCATGCCCATTGTGGACAAGTACAAAGACATGGGCACCGTTGTCATGGGCAAAGTCGAGTCGGGCATGGCACGCAAGGGACAAAATCTGCTCGTCATGCCAAATAGGGTAAGTTGTTGGAATAGGCATATATATAATCTAAATATATATATATAAAATCTAAATTTTTTAAATCTCTTGCAGACGCAAGTGGCTGTGGATCAACTGTTCTCAGATGACTTCGAGGTGACCTCTGTGGGTCCCGGCGAGAACGTCAAGATCAAGCTGAAAGTATGTGCTTTTGATTAATTAATGCCCTTACAGAGTTAGTTCGTTAGTTGAATGGGATATCCTTATATACTTTGAGAGCTGACTTATTCTTACGTCTGTCTGTAAACTATTTTTAAGCTGAAAGTATGTCTTCCTAATGCTCGTGCAGATGAAGTCATTTATATAGTTAGTTAGTTGAATGAGATACCTTTCATGCACTATAAATTGTATGCATATTCTTGGTCAGCTGGAATAGCTGGCATAAGTTAGCTGTATTCTTCTGTTTGTTTATTAACTATATCATTTATTTTTTGCTTAGTTGTTTCTAAAATCGAACAATCCATAACAATTTAGACTCAGATCAGAAAACTTAAAATTCCAACTGAAAGTTTCGGTATATCGAATGAAAATCGTTAGTATTAATCTAATCTTATATTCCGCACAGGGCATTGAGGAGGAGGATGTGTCGCCTGGTTTTGTGATCTGTGATGCCGCCAATCCGATTAAAACTGGCAAAATCTTTGATGCTCAGGTCGTTATATTAGAACACAAATCAATTATCTGTGCGGGCTACTCGGCTGTCATGCACATCCATTGCGCTGCCGAAGAAGTGACGGTCAAGGTGAGTGCTCTGTCAATATATATATATATATAAATATATTATTGAATATATAATATTGATAAACACATTTTGTTTTCGTTATTCAGGCACTCATCTGTTTGGTTGACAAGAAGTCGGGTGACAAATCAAAAACACGTCCAAGATTCGTTAAACAGGATCAGGTGGCAATAATGCGCATCGAATGCTCCGGAATGATTTGCCTTGAACAATTTAAGCTATTCCCCCAAATGGGACGCTTTACGCTGCGAGATGAAAGTGAGTGAAATTTGAATAATAAACTTTATTTAATTATTAACGTTTTCTGTTTGTTATCCAGATAAAACCATTGCCATTGGCAAGGTACTCAAGGTGATCGAATAAATTGAGCCAAGCTAAATTCGAGCGCCTTTCACTTTTGGCTTTATGCAACCGAAAATTCAACGTATGATGCAGATGACGACAAGGAATATATATATATATATATATATCTATTTATATATATATATATTACTCTACATATATGATGAGAACAACGCCAATGCCAACGCCACGCTTTCTATACACTCACATACGAGAAACACACAGCACACACTCCCACACACAACAAATACTTTCACCACAATTATGTATGCATATACCCAACAGCAATGACAACAACAACAACAACAATAGCAATTGATTATGATAATGGTTAGAGAGAAGATTTATATAGCAAGTATCTAAGAAAAAGCAAAAAAAAAAAAGAGAGAAAGAGAGATAGCAACAGAAATGCATTATATCTAAATATAAAAACTATATTATGTTTAACTAAAAAAAGGAAGGATAAAGAAACATTGGAGATATGTACTATTTATATATATGTACAGATATATAGAGAGTCAGACGCAGAAGAGAGAGAGAGATATTGTCGGGTAAAATCGATTCAAACAACATTTGGCTTTTTGCGGCACGAGCGGAGACATTTGTCGGTTTATTTACTTGTAACTCTTAAGGCATCATTAAATAGGGCGAGTCGTGAATTTTAAAAAAAAGGAAGAAGAAAAAACTAAAAGCTGCAAGCTTAACAATTTTTATATTTATACGAAAATACAAAAGAGAAACAACACTCACAACACACAAATAGGAATCAAAAAGCAGAAGCGATAAATAGTTGCCAATCCCTCATTGAAAAATAAATAATAATAATATTAATAATAATAAATTGTATATTTTTTTTGCTTTCTCAGCCTTTGAATTTTGTTATGCGCCGCCTTAATGGAAACTATGTTTATGTCTATAATAATATTATTACGATATAGACATATATATATATATGAATGATATACTTATATTACTTTTCTTCAACGAAATGCTGTACATTAAGTTTAAGCTCAAGTTCTTGGAGTGCACTTTTTGGGTTCGATTGATTTGTAGGCTCAAAACGATGAACTGAACAACTGGTTAACAACAACAACAATGTGTGTGAGGAACACAAGTAATTAGCAATTTATTCACACATTTTCAATTCTTTTCAACATTTTGTTCATATTTTGTTTAACATTTTGTTCATATTTTGTTTAACATTTTAGTTAATTGAAGAAGGCAAGCAAGGCAAAATCGAAATAAAAAAAAAATAATTGCATTATTTGCTCGATTTCTGTGCAAAGCAAAAAAAAATCAATTTTATTTCTATTGTTTATATTGAATTAATCAGGAGAAAATCTCTGAAATGCTTTTCCACATAACCAGGACCAAGATCAGGATAAAAGAGACGGTTTCAGCTGCCAAGAAAACACACACACACACACACAGCAATCCATACACACATTATTAAGAGCTCTCATCGAAGAAGAAGAAGAAGAACCAACTAGTTTGCAAGTTTTGATCCTATGATATTTATAATTAAAGCGGCCTCAAAACCCCCTCAATATTATTATTATTTGAAAGTTGAACTGAAATATTGTTAAATAACGAACATTAAAATAATAATAAATACAAATCACAACTAAGTTAAACATTCGCCCATGTTTAAGTTAATTCAATTAACTTGAAATATATATTTAACAGAATGATAACAGAAAGAAGAAGAAGAAAACTGCTTTTTAACGCTTTCCACGCATTCTCAGCTAAATACAAAAAAAAACTACAAAAAGCGAACAAAGGCGAACAAATGAAATAATAAAAAAACAATTGTTAAAAATCTCTCCGACAGTTATATATATGAATTGATGATATTTAAATGTTTCTCCAAACTCAAACTAATAAATTAAAGTAATATAATAACGGAAAAGAACTACGCAACTGATAAATAAATAATTATAATTGTATGAATATAGATACAAAACGAAATAATAGAAATTATATAGACAAAACGGGAATATTTATACAACATTAAATGTATTATTATTATACATGTATGTATACATATTAAAAAACAAAACAAAAAAAAAAGAAGCTAAAAACAAACCGAAAAAAGATCCGTATGAATTTGAACATTTTTTTATCAATAAAAAGCGAAACGAAAAATAAAAAAGACGAACAAAACGAACCAACAACACAAATACTTTTACAATTTCTTCAACTAATTTATTAATTAATAATTAATATAGTTAATTTTTAATTTAATGATTGCGTGACTTCATTCAAAAGTGCCAGCGATCGCAGGAAGTTATCGATAAATTTGCCTACAGCAAGGAACAACGTGAACCAGTTCCGCATATTTATCAGTTCAGTGAATCGGAAAAAGGCAAGGACTTTTTGAAAAGGTCATTTTAAAAATCGATACGAAAAACGTATTTATTTTCATTACTGATTTAACCGTAAATTACAACGTATAAATTCATCTTAATATTGCTTAACATTATTAACAAATCTTATATATGACACATGAAACTCATGCCATGCAGTATTTCTGTATTTCTCCAGTTTGTACAAGTTTGGCTGAGTGAATTTTTGGGATTTTGGCCTTGGCTACTTATCCGCCTGATCCACTCTCCGCGAAAGCAGTGGAGTAATTGGCTGATCTCTTCTGTTGGCCTGCTCCTGCCGCTTGGTCTCCTTCTCGTCGTAGAGATCAAGGCCACGACCATAATACCAAACCAGAACATCAAACAAGACGCCAATGAAGGTGAAGCCTTAAATAAATGATGAAGATTAGCGTATATTTAATAATTAGAAGCAGGAGGATTATTTACCGCAGGCCAAAAAGTTCACAGAGTATCGGAATTTGGCCTGATCGTAGAGCTGACAATTGCCCCTCCCATTGCAGGTTTCAGTCCAAACCAAACATGTCGAGTCAATGATGCGTCCAAAGATAATCGGACCCGGAATCAGGGAAAACATACTGATCATCATCAGGGCCAGGCCCTGGGCAAAGGATTTATCCTCGACCGCAACGGCGCGATAATTGATCAGCACATTGCCAATGCGACCCGACGACCCAAACCAATTCACAATTATCGACGCCAAAGAGAATGTCCAGAAGATAGTGTCGCAACCCTCGGTGCAGATGCCAGGACGCAGCACCAGGTCGGCAACAGCTCGTTTACTGCGCGTCAACAGATCCTCTCTGGAATAATCATCATTCAACAGTGGAAGTGCACTACTCAAATCCAAATCGAGATCTGTGCTGATGCCGGCAAACGACATCTCCGTTGGCTGCTGCTGCTCCTCCAGAAACATCCGCTTAACTGCTTCTCCTCCAAATGCGGGCACACCGCCAACATTCTCCTGCAGGCAGGCGCAATTATCGTAGACTTTACTATCCGCATCCCAATTGCTGCAGCCCGCATGGCAGGCCGAGAAATAGGTCGTATCGCTGGGCAAATGACAGACGGGTGAATAACGGACACCTTCGCAAGAACAGTTTGCGTTGCAATTGCTGGTCAAATTGAAGCTGGAGCAGTAGAAAAAGTATATTTGTATTGTAAGTTTAAATGATGGCGGCAATAGTGAGTATGACTAGGTGGCAACGCTTAGCAGAGATAAGCTTACAGAGAAGCAAACTAGCCACTATTGTAATGAAAACTTTGCTTATGTGCGCACTTGAATTAAAAATTAAATGTGTTGGCATCGTAGTTGCTGGACAAACTGAAGCTGGACAAAATTTGAAATATGGCGGGAATAGTGACGTTACGCGTGTAAGTAGTAAATATGATTAGGTGACAACGCTTAAGTAGCGCTGTGAGTGGTAGCAGATGGAAGAAGCAGAAGAGCGTGACTAGCTGGCAACGCTTAGCAGAGCTGAGCTTACAGCGAAGAAGAAGAAGCAAACTTTCAAAATGTGCGTGAAAATCAGAAAATGTGTAATTAACCAACTGATTTAAATGTGATAAATGTGTTTACTTACTTGCCGGCATTAGTCACCGACACCGAATCCGGACAATATAGAAATGCGTACGAAATCTGACCTGTAGGTGAAGAAAAAGCAAATTAATAATAGATAAAATATTTTCACCAACATTGCAAACCCACCGCAAACGTAGACAAGGCCAACAAAAATATTCCACAAAAGAATTTTGCTGACAGCCGGCTTCTTTTTCGAGATGAAAAAGCCCGAGGCAAAGAGGCCGATGACCATGCCCAAAATGGAAACGGGACCCACAACGATAGTGGCCGTGTGGGCAGCCTTGTGGAACTGCACCTCCATGTACTTGGTGAGGAATGTCATGAAACCGGCAGCGCCCAAAATGTAAAAGACGGCCGAGGTGATATTAAAAATGAGCACCTTGTTGCGCAACAGACGCATCAAGGCTCGTGGAAAATCCTTCAACTGGGGCAGATCAGCATTGGCACCAGCACCAATGCTGTCCAGTGCAGCAGTCGACGAGATGCGACTGCTGAGGGAGAGGCCCTCCTCCCGTCTCAACTCCTCGTGGCGCAACACATGCGGCACATGCGAGTTGCGTCTCTGTGCATCCGTTTTCTTGGGCAGCTGCTTGGGAAATAGTCCAATCAGGCCAGAGAACATGCACATCAGTGTGCCGAGGATGACCCAGCCCAGCCACCAGGCGCCCAACCAACGCGGATCCTTGTCATCGATCAGCGGCGTCTTCGTCGGGTCAATGAACGTGTTCAGCGAGATGTAACCTAAAGAGATACGTTAATTAAAATACAACGGAAATGAAAATAAACCGTTAATAGCCATACCAAAGAAGAAACCAAAGACGGGTCCAATCATTCGAAGGGACATGGCCACCGCCAGCATAAGAGGTGTATTTGTGCGCTTTGTATTGTCATCCAGGTAGGTCTGGCCAAGCGCATAGTACAGGGTATTGCCTATGCCCAGCACAAACTGTGAGCAGAAGATGAGCACCAGCGGCACATAGGTGAACAGACTATCACAGTTATCCTCACCATGTCCATCGCCACACAACTGTTCTATACCGATTGCCCGAGAGCTGGTATTCTACACACAATATATAAATATATATATTAATAGGTGTATCAATAGGACTAATATAATCTGATATTGTTACCGGAGATGTGACACCCAACCCGAATGAGGTGTTCCACAGACCCTCCTGATACTCCTTGGTCAGCTGGAGCACTTCGTCACCTGCACCGTAAATGAAATGTGGCAGGACGAGTATATAGCAGGATATGCCACAGAGCATTATGCCCCAGGCGATCCAGCGCGGACGATTACGCTGTCCACCGATATAGGATAAGATCAGCGACAGCATTATCTGTGATATCTCATTGCCACTGAGAACAATGCCTGCAAAACAATTGTGGATTGATTTTGTAAAAGACAAAAAAGAAGATAAATAAAAGATGAATGCGAGAAAAGTTAGCAGATTGAGAAACTGTATAATCTGTTATATATATCCGATTTTTGTTGAATAAATTTGGCGCCGTTACATTTATAGAATGTGATTCTTACGGAATTCTCAGGTAAACATAAAATTGATGAATGAAGCTATGGAATATTATCATATCAACTGATATCCAATCAATCAAGCACTGCCTCGACACTCACCTGTCGTCTGACTGGGTACCTTAAAGCGTTTCTCCAGCGTGGTTAGGGTCACCATGAAATACATGTAGGACATGGCCTGAATGGTGCCCAGCAAACCGTAGACGCCTATAAAGTATTTGGTTGTGGCATACTTCTGCAGCCAGGCTGGATTCCAGTTGCCTATGCCACACAGATAATGAGCGGGTGGCGGCCTCTCTCTCCTATTCTCCGTCATGATCCGGCTTATATCTGATTCCGATTTTGATTAAGATTTTGATTCCTGTTCCTGTTGCTGTTTCTGCTGCTCAACACTCGAGCATGTCTCGCACTGTTTCGCGGGCAAGCTGATAAGATATATGATAGGTACGTATATATATATGTATATATTCATATGTTTATTTATATTAATGACACACAGAAAACTAGAGATATTTGTAAGCACCTGTAAATTACAATTCGCTCTTATATCCCCTATATCGCCTAATTATTTTATGATATCTTCGTTGAACCTTGAATATCATTGCTGTGCTCAAGAACTGGACGCTTAACCATGACTGTTCCTATTGTTGTGTAAGGTATACGTGTACATAAGAAGAGCTCATATCAAATATAGTTAAATTGCATACTGGAATTTTGAGTACTTTATTGATTGGACTGGCACCCGTCCAAGATCATATTAGTCTCGAGATTAGATAAGCAATCTGTTAATGTGTTAAGGGTGTCATAAAGTGATCTGCGTATGCGCCAAAATTGGGCTCTTCTAATTGCAAAATAATGCTGAGCCAAAGATATTATTTATTGGTCAAATTCAAATTCGAAAAGCAACTCACATTAAGCCAATAAATTGGTCATGGTTAGCTTTTATAGATAGATATAAAGAGTATGGTCTTTCGGAACTACTATCTTATCGCAAATTGAAGGCTGACTTTTCTCTAATCACACCGGACAGTTGGGGTCTAGTAGGCAAAGCAACTGCCAAATACCCTGTATTGAATATATAATATAGCCATTCTATCTGATTCCTAATCTTTTACTAATCATTTTCCATTTGCTTATTAAACTAATAAACAATACTCTGATAATAGGAAGTAACTCCCTATCGCTCTGCCCACTTCTTCCTCAAAACATACCTCTTGATTTTGGACAACAATTTCCTGGAATTGATTAACTCGAGGGTTTTGACCAGTAAACTTTCAGTAGAGAAACACCATAAGAAATTGCCGACTATATAAATGTTGTTGTAGGCCTAAGAGATTACCGCTTATATCAAACTTTTACGGCTAATCTGATAACCAAATTGCATCATTCAAATACAACTCTTTTCTTATAGTTCAAATCAGCTATATAGCAATAGTTAATTAGCTATCTGAATTTATAACTAGACCCATAATTGGTAATACCTTTCAAGTCATAATTTCGTATTTGCTTAACTGATTGTGCTATGGTTTAGCTATATGGAAAATGCACTTTAGTGGATATCATTTGTGCCACTTAAATAGACATATATTGCGGCCATAAACACAGCTAAGCCCGCACAGATAATGTCTATATACTATATATATATATCAGATAGTACCAGGCGATCGAACAACAAAAGAAAACTTGGACAAATTGTCGAGGTTATCGGTCAATGTTTCCCTTAACAGAACAAAAGAAACTGTATCTTTTGAACAAGGAATTTTTTCCTTGTTCTTTATCTTTATTTTTTTATTATTATATTTTTATATATTTATATTATTTACTTTTGCTCTGAGTTGGCTGGAAACTGTTAATTAAACTTGGCGACACTTGAAAGCACTTTTAATTGAGAAATAAGCTGGTTGCAGTTCCTTGAAGGCGATCGTCGAAATCAAGACGAGGAAAAGGAACCGTTAAAGAGAGAGACAGCGAGCGAGAGACTTAGACAGATAGAAAGAGACAGATAGAGAGAGAGAGCGAACTGTGAACCGTGCAGTCGCGTGGCGCGAAACAAACTGAAAGCGTCAAGCAAAAATTCCGAATAAATTCGCCGACTGCCTGTTCGCCGTCGTCAATTTGGGCGATAAGTTAGCACTGATAATGCGGATAATATTATCAATTATCAGCTCATATATATATATATATATAGTGGAGTAAACGTTACAAATATTAAGCATACGCCTCGTTCTGCGCAAGTGCAAACTTGCTTCTCTTTACCTGTTTCTTTCTGCGCTGATTTACTCGCAACAAGAACAACAACAACAACAACAATAACAATAATAATAGTAACAATAACAACACAATAGTAAACAATAACAAAACTCGACAATGACATTATTTACTATTAATACACACACCCACACACACACGCCCACACACACACGCCCACACACACACGCCCGCACACTACCCTGCTCAATCAAATATGCAACCCCTAAACAAGCCTCATCTCCTTCCCTCTCTGTCACTCTCTCTCTCTCTGTCTTTCTCTTTGGCTTTGTGATTAGATTTGTAAGTAAATTAGTGGCGTGTAGAATGTGACGTGTAGAATGTGGCGTGTAGAATGTTGAACGTCAAGCGTGGTGTGCCACAAGAGTTTAATCGCAAGTCTCAAGTCTAGGCGGCTTCTTTGATATGCGGCTCGGGATCATTGGCGCCACACATCCGCTTGTTGCGCCCCATGCTGAGGAACATGGTCAGGCCCATGCCCAGCAGGGACAACAGAATGACCACAGTGAAGATTGACTGTATCAGACCCGTCGTCAGATATCCCTCGCACTTCCAACACGGCTTCGGTATGTAGTCGAAATCCAGAGCAGAAAAATCACCTATAATGATGTCCATGCTGAAGGAGAAGAGGGTGAGGCGATGGCCCTCCTTCGAGTAGGCGGTGAGTGCCTGACAGCAGAAGCTACACTTATTGCTGTAGAAGATGATGTCTCTGGGGATGAGTGTGATGTTCTTGAACCACATACTCGTCATGTGCCAGTTGCCCATAGCGGGCAGCATTCTCAGCCTGATGCTGCCCATGTTGGTGTCGATGATGAGTGTGACGCCCTTCTTGATATTCGAGTGATCCTTCAGCTCCAGTAGCAGCGAGGAGTGCTTCTCGTCAACGTTGATTTGCTGGCGTTTGTAGCGCACCTTCTGCGCACTCAAGTACTGCTCAGCCAAGACAATTCTATTGACGCCAATGATGGCCCGCAGATCACGCAGCACAGTCACCTGGTTGGGATCAATGTTGGTCCGGTTGTGCAACAAATTCTTGCGCTGCGTCCTTCTCGGCTGTCCCTGCTCCCAGTCGATGATCGAGTTGGTGCGCTGAAGTCGACGTTGCAACGCCTCCATTTCCTCGCCATGTGCTGTGTAGATCATGATCAGAGGACAGCCCCATAAATTCGCCGCAACCGCGGCCATAATGTGATCTGTGAGGCAGAGTGGCAGATGTCACACGTGAATTTAGAAATAATTTGTAGAACAGAAATGGTGCTCACCATGGGCCGTCAGATTGTTATCCCTGAAATTGTAGGCGTGTATGCGATCCTTTTGGCACTCGAGTTGGCTCATTTCGAATGTGCTGCTCCACTTGGGATTCTGGCCACGGTTCGCGAAGAGTTGTTCGATGGACTCGACTGGCTGCTGCACCTGGCTGTAGTAAGTAAGTGGCGCCACTTGACGCAGATACTCGAAGCATTTTTCATTCTGCCCGCAGCTGAGATCCTTCGATGTGAGAATTGGGGCTAAGAATGCGACTATCATGTGATCCTTCTGATGGGGCATCAACATGCGAACGAATTTCCGCGAGGGAAGTGCTTGAAATATGTTTTTAGGACCAGGCCTGCAACAAGTTGCAGATGACAGAGCAAAATCAGAAACAGCGGCGTTGCCAGACTTACAGTTTGACGCCCCAAATGAGGGCGGGCGGCGTCGAGGGCAAATGCATTGCGGTTATCCCAGTTATTAATAGCAAAAGTTGAATAACAGTCATATTGAAATAGGAAAAGAAATATTTCATCTAAACTTGACGCTATATCGACTGGCTTTAGGTTTTAGTAACTATTTGCCAAGGCCTGCTTTAGTTGTGTCTTAAACTACAACTCGAATTGTTGCCTTGTGCTGCTCAACTTTTTTTTGAAGCTCAGCCTCATGCTGCTTTGGTTTGGTTGTCATTGGCAACAGTTCGAGTTGCTGGCAACACTAGTATGAATGCTTGAGCACTGCTATCAACATGCGTTAACATTAGTTGCACAGCTTGTTTACATGTTGCTGTATATTTCGTTATCAACATCAAATCTTGTTGCTGTGATCGCATGTTGCTGCAATCAGTTCGTGTTGCTTGGTGCGTACGTGCGCAACAATGTTGCGTTGATAAGATAAGATGCATGATACAGGTTGCTGTATTTTTCGTTAACAACATCAGATCTAGTGTAGCTACAAGTGTTGCTGCGATCAGTTCGAATGTTGTTTTACTTACGTGTTGACCTGCTGCGCAACAAAGTTGCAATGCAGCGAATTGAGAAATGTGGAAAATAATAAAATTCACGATAAGATAAAACAGAAAGCTTATCAACGGGAACTGGAAATGTGGAAAGATTCTCTTGCACCTGCGCCCAGCCCAGCTACGCTCAGTCGATTATTGACGCTTGCTTCGAATAGACGCGCGAATAAAAAATGATAACGAATTAAGTACAAACAATTGAGTGAAAATTAAGTTAAACTAAACGAAACAACGAAATAAACGATTAGACAAAAGGAAAAAGAAAATGGCTTCGCGCAATTCAGATCTATCGCAAATAGCGGTAAATGCGCACAATATACCCGACGGTGGGTCTTAATAAAAACCTATTTAAAGTTAAATTCTGATTTATTTATATGTGTGTGTGTTTCTATGCAGACAGCGTCGATTGTGGCATCATCGGACTTGGCTGGTGTCGCGGCCCCTTCTGCCAGAAATACGCCCGTCTGCGCACCTTCATCCTTATCCTGTTGGGCGTTGGATTGCTCCAAGGTGCCTGCGAATCATACTTCCGGGTCTCCGCCAAGCAGGCTGCCTACCAATACGACTACTCCCCGCTAATCGTCGGTGAGTAATAATTAATCCCTATCGCAAAAATAGTTATACTGGAACGGGCAGAAGAGCAAGAGCTTGACGGGAAGGGATGGGAAGAGAAGTTGTTGGAAGCACAGAACGCTTTATCAGTTTTGCGATATTGTTTATGATTTCGAGTATCTTTAGCATTTCGTGTGTGTCATCGCACTAGTCCATATACAGTTTACACATATATACATAGTATATATAGAGTCGATTACGCGATGTGTAATCGTAATCACAACAATTGGACAAGTTTCTCCACAGTTGGCCTGAAAATGGTTTTCGATTTGTTTTCTGCGATTTCTTCGAATCGTCATAGCTGCCACAATTCTTATGTAAGTCACATATATATTTATAAACATTATACATATCTTAATACCATTTCCTTTTTAATCTGATATGCTATATGATATCATATTTATAGGTATATAAGTAAGTTAATCGAGTGTGCGATTTCATTGATTGATAAATGTTTTATAATAGAAGAACTGCAAGATTCATTCATAATATGGGCTCGTAGCTGCCTCCTTCTGCCTGTTGCATGCCTCTCCTGAACTTTAAAGCAATAAATATAGTTACTTTTCAATCCCTATCCAAGATTGGCTACTTGTCAGCAGTGGATTATTTCAGGCTGTGTTCGCCTTGGCCTTTGCCTACTGGGCTGACCTCCATCATCCGATTAAATGGCTCTCTGGGACGCTGATGGTGCAATCGCTGGCCTGTGTAATAACCGTTATACCAGCCATAATCAGCTTGTGAGTGGCAATCCTTTGCTGCCCTATAACACCCACTAATTTGTCGATCTACTCTTCGCAGCTCCGATGGCACCAAGGCGGAGGATGCCTTAGTTGACTCCAATCTGTGTGCCACTTCCTTGGCACAGTTCCAGCAGCTGACAATGACGCCGGCGCAGAGCAGCACATGGACTCTGGCGATGCTGTTCCTGTTGCAGCTGTTTCTGGGCTTGGGTGCAGTTGCCTACTACACAGTTGGCGTCACGTACATCGATGACAACTCCCTGTCCCGGGATAGTCCGGCTGTGATTGGCGTTATCCTCGGTGCACGAGCAATTGGACAGCAGACGGGTTCGCTTCTCGTGCTCTCGGTGGGCTCGACCCACTTGGGCTGGTGGCTTGGCTGGGTTATCCTGGGACCAATGATACTTGCGAATGCCATCGTGATGTTGCTGTTCCCCAAGCGACTGCCCAAGACGGTGATCCACCAGGCCGCGCAGCGCATCATTGAGCAGACGAATATGCGTGGCTTTGGCAGTCAGCTCTCCGCCTACATGGACGACACGGACTTCTGGCCATCGCTTAGGCGTCTCTTCAACAATCGCCTGCTGATGGTTAATCTGTTGAGCATCATGATGCTGCAGGGTGGCCTGCTGAACTATGCCGCGCAGGAGGAGAACTATCTGCAGAGTCGCTTCTTTCTGCCCATCAATGAACAGGATGGGTTGACGCAGGAATGGCGTGTCGCCTTCGTTGCCTACTTTGTGCGTCCGCCTGTGCTGGCTGTGGGCATGATCGTCGGTGGCTTGCTCTACTCCAAGGCACAGCTCTCGGCCAGGACAATAACTGGGATTAACATCAGTCTGGGCATCCATTTGATTACCGTCTTTGTGGGCAATGTTTTTCTCAAATGCGATGTGGGCCCCATTGCAGGTATTGTGGGTGGCAAGCTGACCCAGCCTTATTGCGCCAGTCAGTGCCTGTGCACCCCAACTGCCTTCATGCCCGTCTGTCCGGAGAATAGCACGGTTACCTATTTCTCGCCGTGCTACGCCGGCTGCACTCAACTCTCGAACATCAACAGCCTTGAAATCTACGAGGGCTGCAGTTGTCTCGGCAATCAGAGCCTTAATCCCTCGGGCACAGCTCGTGCCACGCCCGGTGCCTGCTTCGCGGACGATTGCGAGCGTAGCATCATCATCTTCCAGGTGCTCAGCATTTCGGCGGCGTTTATGGTGGGCATGTCCGTCATTGGCAAGACTCTGATCACTTTGAGAGCTGTTCTGCCCCAGGATAAATCCCTCGCCTTGGCTTTTGAACTGATGCTTGTCGGACTCTTTGTCTATGTGCCAGTTCATCTCAGCTACGATCTCGTCACACGTGAGTACATATATACTTAATATATACAGTTGTGGATCAAATAATCACAATGGCAACTATATATCATCGTGTATATAATATATAATAATCGTATATATAATATATAAACTTTATCATTATCGCAGGCAGCACCTGTGTCTATTGGGCGCCCAACTACGACCGCTGTTTGCTGCGCGAGACGCCCAAGCATGGCAACATTCTGGACATCCTGACAGCCTCCCTAATCCTGGCCAGTGTGCTCTTCGACATCCTGGTCTATATCTTTGCCAAGGGGCTGAATCTGTACAATTGCAAGGTGACGGATAATAACTATACGCCTTCGCTTTATGCACCAGTGCCGCATGAGGATTCCCCCATCACGGGTGTGGCTCACGGTGGAAGTCCTTCAATGACCACAACAACAACAGCTGCTTCCAGTTCGCCAATGCAACGTCGCGATGCGCCGCAACAGGAAGCAGCAATACCTGCAAAAGTCGAGCCACGTGCGGTGGCCTCTGTCTTTCGGCATCCCAGTTCGCTGACAGACTCCTCTGGCTCGGCGAGCATTGTGGCGCCCAACGACAGTGGAGTGACCTATGCCCAAGTCGTGTTCCCGCCGGATAAGCGCAAACCCAACGACGGCAGCACCAGTCCCAAGCGACTGGCAGTGCCTGCCAATGTGCCACTGCATCATCTCTCTGAGACGGATGTGCGCGCCCAGCTGGGCACCCTCAAATCGTTCAATGCCGCGTCGCCAGTCGGCCAGGATGTGGCAGGCAATGCCAACATGCATCCTCAGGAACAGAATAGACCCCAAAGTCCCGAAACGGATTTTTAAATTAGTTTCCTTTTGTTTTCCACATCGATTTTGCTGGTCGACTTGTTTAATTTGTATATTCCTAGCATTTCCATTTGATTATTTATAGCATTAATATTTTATACATCTACTCTTATAAATTGTTACTATTTACTACTAAACTATAGTTAAATATTAAATAAAACTATAAAATACGTTTAAATATTATGTGAGGGCAACAATAAAATAAATATTTGTTGCATACTTTCGAGCGCTCGAAATATTGGGGAAAGGCTGTAATGAAACAATTGTTGCCTACTTTTAGGATGATTTTCGAACGCTCAAGATTTGCTATTCGGCAACTACAAGAACGATTTTGATATCCTTTGGCCTTAGCCCTGATCAAAACAAACAGTTGGAGACAGGACCAGGATGCGTAAGGATATAGATATTATGAGTATGAGCTATTTTCTGCTTCCAAAAATTCCTGTTATCTAAACTATTTGGAGGACTCTCGTCCCGTTCATTGCCATCCATCTGCGGTGCAAAGGACATCCAAATGGTCCTTAAGACTCCAAGTTGGGGCTAGTTTTTAAATTTTTTTCTGTGTTCTTAAATCGATGGTGGTTTTTATGTGAACTTCCTTTCGAAATCCTTCAGGATTTGCCCATTACTCCATTCAGTTGCCATACAATAGAAAAGACGAGGATCTGATTTTTGTTTGTATTTTTTTGTTTTGTTTTTATTATAATTGTATTTCCTTTAGTTTTATTTAAATATAGTTGGTATTTGCATTTGATTTACTTGTTTAATGTTTTGTTGTTGTTTTTATTCGCTTACAAACTAATTAATAAATTAATAGTTAGGCTTAGAAATGAGGACTTAAGCGCGTAAAAATCATCAATCATGGGGAGCAGTAAAATAATAATCAAAAATATAAACATGAAAAGCAAACGCATTTGACAAAATGTCCTTAGATCAAAAATAATAAAAATAAAATAAAAAACAAAGGGAAAAATACTTTAAACAATTACTTTTAGTTTTGGATGGCTCTGCGATGATCAGTTGTATATATATATATGTTCATATATATGTATCGCCACGAGGACCCGACACTAGTTTTGTGCATGAGTAAGGAGTATGTATATTATATATATACGTATATATAGTAAATCATTTGTTTATAGCATTTATTAACTTATTCTTTTGTTTAGCTATTTTCGAGCCGACCTTAGACAAGTTGAGTCTCCGCAGGTGGCGTCAGTGTTGCACAATTTCAAAACTAGTGTTGTCTTCGTGGCCATCTGCATACATATACACATATATTCTATGCAGTGCTGGTCAACGCTTTTCTACTCCAGTATTTTCTTTTGAATTTTTTCAATTTGCTTTCAGTTTTTTTCAGCTCTTTTTTCTGTTTGTTATTGTGGTGGCAAATAGAGGTGTGTACATGTAAATGTGTGTGTGTGTGTGTGCGAGTGTGTAGGTGTGTGTTTAACAGAAATCTTACAACAGATTTGATTTTCTTGGGTTTTATACAAAAATTCGAAATTAATATTAATCATATTAAACTAAATATTTTTGCATAACAATTAAAAAATAGGACGATTTTTTGTTGCTTAATATTTAGTGTAGACTTTCTTCAATTTTCTTTTGCTGTTTACGGGGTGTGGAGGGGCGGGAGAGGGGTGTTCACTTTGCAAGTGTTTACATTTATTTCTCCCACTTCTCAAGGTTGCACACACATAGTATTCATATTTTCTTTATATATATTTACATTAGTTTTTTTTGTTGATAATTTGTTTTGGAAAAAAATTAAAAGATTCCAAATTCTTGAATATATATATATATATATTCCTGCAACGTTTTCTACGTGTGTGTGTGTTTATTTTTGGATTGATTGAATATATTGAGAAACATGCATTTATAAATTGAATTTTTTCTTTTGTTTTCTAGTTAGTAATTTGCATTCATTTCTTTAAATAATTTAAAATAATAAAATTAGCAGCTTGCTTTTTATGTTTATGTTTAAGTTTTATATCAATAATCAGTGTTTGTTGTTAGAATTATTTTTGAATAAAATGTGTATTGATCTCTTCTTCTTCCTCTTCTTATTCTTCTCGCCCTCGCTGCTGCTCAAGTATTATTTTTTTTTAGCGATTGCTTTATACAATTTACAATGCACAATGCAAATTATCACATATTTTGTTTTTTTTCTTCTCTCTTTCCTTTTCCTTTTCCTCTCTTTCCTTCCTTATTTTTTCCTCTCGTTTTTGCATGCTCAAATTCTACTTTTTACAATATTTAAGTATTTTTCGAGGCAAACTTTTAGGTTTCTTTTTATATTTGCATTTTTATATATTTGATTTGAATAATAACATAAAACAAGAAACAAATTCAAACAAAATAAAAAAGAGCGTTTTTTGACAATTAGAAATTAAACTGAACCTGAATGTTAAATTTGGCGCAGCAGCGCTCTGTTAAAAGAAGCAAGTCTCTGCTCGTTAACAGTTACTGCCAGCTGCAGCCAGTTACTGTTACACGCTATCCAACTGACTGTGGGTGCATATGTGTTTGTATGTGTATATGTGTGTATGTGTGTGTGAAGGTATGTATGGTGTTAAACAAATATCACAATCGAGAAATTAACAAAATGGCGGCTGCAGCTAAAACAGTCGCACAGCAGCTAACATAGCGCAACCTTAACAGTACAAAGCTGAGCAGAGCACAACTCTCTTCCTCTCTCTTTCACACACACATTTGTAATACTTTTTTGCTTGCTTGGTTATGTTAAGGTTGCTGCGCTGTTTGCTGCTTCTGTTGCTGCTGCTGCTCTGCTACTGTTAGCTGCACTCTGCTAACTCTGCTTTTGGCTCTGTCTGTTAATAATCTGCTGTTGCAGCTGCAACAAACAAAATGACGACATTCCAATCCAAACCCCGATTTAAAAGGGCTCACATTTCTTTTTTGTAAAATTACAATTAAAACAAACTAACAAATACTAACAGACACACAGCTTAGGACATTGGCCCATTTGTGCTGACGGCTGCGACGGCTGCTGCTGGCTGCGCTGCTGTTTCGATTACAGAAGCTGCCGTTGTTGCTGTAACTGTTGCGTCGACGCCGCTTCCGCTGTTGCTGCCGTTGTTTTCAGTGCCATTTTCTGTTGGCGCTGACGCCGACGCCGCTGGGCTGGTGACGGCCACTGTTGACGCTGGCGTCGCTGGCGCCGCTTGTATAGCTGGAGTTGCTGGCGGCGCAGCGACCGCAGCTGGCTGCTGGCTGCCCGTGATCTGTAGCTGCATCTGCAACTGTTGCAGCGTCTCTGGGGCAATGTTCGATTTGAGTATGTTATTCTCCAGCTCCAGATTGGAGATCTTGTCCATCAGCTCGGAGATGCGCTCCTTGAGCACTTCCACCTCCTCGCGCACCGCTATCATCAGATGCGATTTCACCAGATCCTGCAAGTGCAAACAAAAAAAAAGAATTGGTATTAGTTTAAATCAATTATTACATTATTTTCTAAATTGTAAACCAAAATATTTAAAATGTTTACAGCGATGATCGATTATGTAACCTAACAGCGACATGTTGATTAACAGTGATACTGCTACTCTCTTTTCTGCTGCTGCTTATTAAACAGCTGCTTAAAATGTTAACATAGCTGAGCGTTGAGCGTACAGCGATGTGTTGGTTAACAGCGTTGCTGCTGCTGCTTAAAAAGTTAAAACCTAACACAGATCGCTTATGTAAAGATAATAGCTTCGCTGTTGCTCTCTTCTCTGTTGTTGCTAACGTAAAAGCGCCTTAACAGGCTCGCAACAATTCCAATAAAAAGCCTTATTTATTGATGTTAACGATTAATTTTTAGTTGGAAAACGGAAAATGACTTGAACTTAGTTAAGGTCTCGCACTAAATTCATGACAACAATGTCGCGTGTTTCGAGTAAAAGTACTAAATATTATTGCAGGGAATTCTAACCAGCTTAATGTTTGTACTTTTTCCAATGTCAATGCCAACAGCAGCAACAACAAGAAAAACACGCCACGCGTGTCTGCTGCAATTGCTCGTAAAATTTTAACATGCCCATTAGAGATGTGGGTGGGGCAAAGAAAACAACTTAATGTTAAACATCAATTAAAAACGTCACTGTTACGTGTACTGCCATCTCGCTCGCACATTGCATGTTACACGTACGCTGCCAGCCGCAATAACATAGATATGTAATTATACACATATGTATGTAAGCAGGTGAATGGCGCTTTCCTCTGCTTCTTTTTCTTCTCATCTCCTCCCCTCTCTCTTTTGGCGACACTTTCTGCTGCTGCCTGCTTGCTGCATTTAGTTCCGTTTTCATCGAGATTACTTTTCTTTTTTCTCTCTCTCTTTCTAAAAAGCCGTTGGCCTAATTTTCACCAAAAATGTTGCCCATAAAAAGTCTCGAAATTGTTCTCAATTAGACAGCAATATAAATATATTATATTCAATATTATATATTTAAACACAAATTATGAGAATAAGTAGCAGAAACTCTCGCGCGTTTTCTATTAGTCATCCTCATGTGATTTATGACAGAATCAGGTGCGTGGGGAGCGGTTAAGGCTTTTGCTCTCGTCTCGAATGTATTGCACTCAATTTCGCTTGTTGTTGCTTCTTCTTATTGTAATTGGCAAGCTGCCAAAGAATTATCAAAAAGCAACTAGAAAAAATCGCATTTTTCTATCTTTCAATTATTGTAAAAAGTTTCGTTCAATTCATGACAATTTAATGAATTGAAAATAGTATGCAGGCGTAATTATATAAAATATATATATATATGAGTGTAAAATATATATATATATGAGTGTAAAATATATATATATATGGGTGTAAGATATGTATTGTATATTGTGTTTTGGCAAATATGCGCTAATTCAATAATTCAATTATAAAGGTAAAGTCCGCAGAAAGTCTGAGCATACAAAATTACAGGTGTTAAGTAAATAAAAAAAAACACGGTTAAGTGAAAAACTGGTTTTTAGCCAAAATTAAAAATACTAATATATATGCAAATATTGACTACATAATTTAGGCGTGAATTTATTTAATGCAGTATATATTGATTTTTTAATCTGTTTTTATGCATTTATATTTATTTATTAACCTTTCATTTATTTTTTTAAGTTGTTTTTCTTATCTTTCTATGCATATTTTCTATTCATTTGTTTATTTCTTTTTAGTTATGTTACTTATTTACGTATTTATATGCATTTCCTGTTTCAAATTTGTCTACATTTTTTTCGTGGCCTCTTCTAAGAAAACGATTTATATGCACACACACACACACTTAGATATTAATGCATGCAGACCCACACACGCACATAGAGGCAAGTGCGTTGAATTTGAAGTTGTGTTCGTTTTTGGGTTCATCACGCGTTTTTTTTTTGTCTGCTTCTTCTTTTCACTCTTCTGCTGTTGTTCTTGTTTGTCTTTCGTTCGTTTATTTTTTTTTTGGCTGCACTTTGCTTAACGAAAGAAATACAAATATGGCGACCACAAGAGACAAGCAAGAAGGCGTCTACCCCTCTCCATGCAAACCAATTCAATTCATCACTTTTTCCATGTGCGCCTCTTTGTTGTCTGCTTTTTACCTTTACATTTTTGGACAAAGGAATTTATCTCACAAAATAGTCATGAAAAATTAATACAAATAAAAAGCATAAAATTTGACAGTCTAAAGAGAGACACAGATTTATATATATATATATATATACATATTATATATATATATGGATATTTTACTCGTCTTTGGCTGTTTGCCTTGACGACAAGAAAAAAAAGCGCGCAGCCTCAAAAATAAAAAAAAAAGTAGTAAAAATCAATAGCAGAAAATCAACTGCAGCAAGGTGAATTTTTCTCAATTGCACGAATAGTTCTATTTAGTATAGTATACGTATACTATACATATCTAAATACATATATTTTTTTTTGTTATATACGTACTTTGGCATTGGGGACCATTACATAGCAGGGGCTGTCGTAGCCCTTCTGCCAAATTTCGTATAGCCAATTTTCTGGCTGACGCAGCGACATTGTGCCCATCATTTTTTCACTGGTGTATGTTTTTTATATTTGGTATTTAAATGAGTTTCTTTTCTCTTTCACTTTTGAGTGTTTTCACGCACTTATATAATTTTTATAAACTTATTGCAATTTTATTATATATCACAGTTAAAACAGTGCACAAAAAAAATTTACTCTCTTTGTGCTGATATTTTTATTTTTTTTGCGTGTGTAATTTGTAAGTTTTTCCGTTCCTTTCTTTAGCTTGGGTTGTTTTTACGACAAAAGTTCAGCAATAACTGAGTGCGCTGTGTAGCTTTTGGTAATTTACGAGACCGGCGCAGAGCTTTTGCATTTGCATTCAGAGTCGACACACACAAAAAGCTTATTTTTCTCTCTGTTGCTTTTTCAGTTGAATTTTATTTTGTATGGTTAGTTTTGCTGCTGAATTAATGTAATTCAACAAATATTAAGTCTCTTGTTGGCTGGCTGCTTGTGCACAAATTACAATTAAAAACTTGTATATACTAGATTTAATAATTTATTAATTTTTTAATTATTTGTGTTTTTTAGTGCTGCTTTGTGTGTATGGCGTGTTGCGAGTTGAACTGGCGACTGAACGTCTACTTGCAATTAGCACCCATTTTATATAAAATTTCAGGCAGCATGCCGAAAGAGAACGAGAGAAAAAGCAGCAGCGAGAGAGCATGGCGCGAGCGTGTGTGCATGCCGTGAGAGCGTGCCAGAGAGCGAGAGAGCGAGCGTGCTGTGTATCTGGCAGATAATTTTCGGTAGTGCGCGCCATGTTGCGACAGCTGGTGCGTGTGTGTCTGTGCGTGTGTGTGTGATAGATGACGGGTATGTATCTCACTCAATCCATAAGCATTTTCAAACCAAAAAAAAAAAAAATAAAAAAGCTGCCTCTGCTGATGCTCTCTGTTTGTTTTGACGCGCTGCTCAACGCCTCAATAATTTACACATTTTTATTCTCAACTTATTTACAAGCAAAAAATAGAGCTGAAATATTCATAAGAAGCCAGCGCCCCAATATTGGTAAAAACAAGATTTAAGCAGCAAAGGCAAAGCAAAGCAGCCGGCGTGTTTTTCATACGTATTTAAATATTTAGATACATACTCACACATACTCAATATTTACATATACGCTTGCATATAAAGTATTTGCCATTCGCTTTCGGCATGACAAATTTGCTGCTGGCTACTTTTTTACTTGTTTTTGTTTTTTATTACTGTTCCTTTGACACTTTTTTTGCGACGCAAAAACTTTACGACACTTTTCTGTGTGTGGCGTTTATCAAAGAGTAAAAGACAATACAGATAGACAGACGGAATGCTTGGCGTTCTTAAACATTTTTGATACGTTTTGCGGGCAAACATGACATGTTTCTGCTGCTAATTGTGCTTTTTCGGTGGTGGCTCTTTTTTCACCATTTGCGCATTGCGTTTTATGCTGCTATGCGAACAGAAGAAGAAGAATAGAAGAACAGAGAAGAAGAAGACTTTCTTCAATTGAAATGCCATTTCTATATAATCGAGTCAAATTATTTCCGCTTTTTGCGAAACGAAAAAAGAAAAGCAAATAAAGACAAGCCCACAAATATTTCAAGGGCTTGCAACATTTGCAAAACAAAATTGTCAGCAATAAAAAAAAAAACTATGTAACACATGCAAAATGCGAGAGAGGAAGGAGGAAAGAACGAGGAACGAATCGATTTCATGCGCATGTCCCCAGAAGAAGAAGGTGTAGCCACACGCCCCTCTCTGTCTATCTATGGGTCTTTAAGCACTAAACAAAGCTCAGGAAGACGCACGCACACACATAGGCACATAAGTACAGCTAGAAATGCATACATAAACACAGCTTCACACACGCACACAAATACAGCTAGAAATACAGGTTCATTTAATTTTCCCACAGCTGAGAAAAAACGCCGGCAAAGTAAATTGGTAAAAAAAAAACATCCGCGTTTGAAAGCAAAACAAAAGACACAAAAGCCAAACAAATATGTAATAATTAAAAAATGCATGAAGCAAATAAATAAATAGTAAAAAACTGCACAACAGTTAAATGCGCATTTGTCAAAACAAAAACCAAGTGGCCAGCCAGCAAACTGCAGCTGACTGTTAAATAATGAATGTGTAATAAAATATTACCTCATTTGAAAGAGTGAAAAAAAAAGTTGAATAAAAGTTAGCCAATTTTTATTTTCATTATTCGATTTTCAGCAAAGCTAACTGGAAAAACAATAAAAAAAAAAAACGAAGCCGTATAAAATTGTAGATGCCTTTTGCATTTCTCAATACAGTTTATCTGATTTTACTGAACAGTGCTGTGTATAACAGCTGTTATACAAATTAAATTTCATCAATGAAAATGCAAGAATGAAACTGTGAATTGTTATAAATATAAAACAATTGCTATATTTTTGTCAAACAACATTTGTTGCTATACGCCTATTATTCAAGCCGATCTATATATTATAAATATTCATATTGGCAGGCAGCCAGAAGTATGAGTTTAAATATGTTGTTCACGACTCATTATTCAATATTCAGGTTAACATTTGAATAATCGTCTGGCAAATAAATAAGTGGGTGGGGTGGAGGAGTATAACAGTATTACAGCATTGCCCCCAGAGACGCCCCCGCCCACTGGGACAGATAAGTAAATATTTCCAAAGCTGATTAGAAAGAAATAAAAAAAGTGTTGTGGAAATTTTTTTTGCTGGTTGACAAACCAAAATCAACAAAAGCAACAATTGCCGCGTGTGGAAAATTACGAGAAAAGTTTTTTTATTTGACCAAGAGCAGAAAGTACAAATGGGGGAGAGCAGAGAATGAGAATCTGTCGTTGTCAGTTTATTCGATCGACAATTAAAATAAAAATAAAAAATATTCCATCCCATTTTGATGTTGAATCACATTTCGAAGCGTGCACAAAATTAATAAATTGCGGTCTATATCTCTCTATCTCTCTGCCTTTTAACACTGGACTTTGGGCAATGCACAACGCCGAGTCCCCCGGCTGTTTTAATGATTACATTAGCTGCTTATCACTGGAAACTATCACAAAATGTTGTGCAGGCAACAACTGCCATACAAATGTTAAGCTGACTGTTATAAAACCTAGTGTGCAAAAGGGAGAAAAGTTTGGGAGCGGGTGGGGAAAACGTCGACAGGCAGTCTTCCAACGCAGATGCAGCTGATGCGGATCGAGGGTTTGGAGAGGGCGAATTGCGCGTCAAAAATATTGAGCAGATAGAATTACAAAATTAAACATTTCTTGTGCGAGTGATGCTATTACTTTTCTTACAACTCTATATAGCATGAGAGCTGCTATAAAACTGTGACCATGGAGGCAAAAACAAATAAATAAAAAAAACAAAAATTATGTCAAACAAAAAAAAATGATTTGAAGGCCTCTGCTAAAAACAGTTATGCAGCAGCAGCTCAACTCCCTCTTTTTCTCTCTCTCCCTCTGTATTTGCGTAACGGGGCTCGCTCTCCCATAGACTTCGTTTTTCTCTATCGCCCTCGCTCTCCCTTTCGGTTTTTCGTTCTTTGTTTGCTGATCACGCCACACCTGTCAGCACTTTGCTCAGCGAGCCAGGGCGCATCATGACTGGAAACTGGAACGAATGGCGGTTTCCTGTAGAGGCTCCTTCAAACTCATCATTATTGGAGCAACAAACAGCTGATCAGCTGTGCAGAGTAGAGTAGAAAAAGTACCGCTAAACGGTGAACGAAAAAAAAATAAAATTTCGCCTCGAACTTGTTCCAGGCGGTATGCAAACACACACACACAGGCATACAATGCATGCATATGCATATATGTCTAATGTGTGCATGTATTGGTTTGCTTTGTTTTGATTTCAATTTTATTGACTCTTTCTATGGCAGGCAAGACAGAGAATGCTGCTGACGTCGCTGCAAACGTCGCTGCTGACGTTGCGCTAAATGGTCAGCAATTGAAATTCATTAAAAACAAATCAAAAAACACAATCGAACGCAACAAAGTAAAATATTAGACATTCATTTGAGAACTATATCAACTGAGCTTCTACAAGGGGGGGTGGCTGTGAGGGGGGGTTTAGTTTCAAGTCTGTCTCTGTCCAACATTATCTGTTGTCGTCGCTGCTTATCTATCAACTTTTGCCTGCTTGTCTAGCTTTGCTTATCATCATCAGCAGCACTTTTCTAGTTGGGGCACTTTTTCACACAACTCATGCGTGATTATAGTTTTAGTATTAGCTTTACAATCAACAACAACAACAACAATAACAAAAATAACAACTATTAGCACATTTGTTTACCACAAGCCAAACACACACACACACGCACACAAATAAATACGCCGTAAACAGGTACGTAATACATACAGAGAAGAGGAAGAAGAGAGAAGACAGACAGCCAGGCAAATTTGAATACTCTGTACGTAAGGGCAAAAAGGGTATATTGCATTTTTATGACTGCAGATGCCAGAAGGCAAAAGGACTGGCAAATTCTGCATACGCTGCGTGGAAAAGGTAAATGGGGTATGTTGGATTGTTACTGTTTGCTAAAGTCATGAAAAGGAAAGAAAAGGGCAGAAATTTGACCACTAAAAACAAAAGCAAGCTAAATTCCTAGTATTCCTAACTTATTTTAATACTATTATCTAAAAATGTCTTATAGTTGAAATTTAAGAGATAAAAAAGTGTTTTCTTAGAAATGTTTTTCCTATCAATACCAAGAACAGAGTATTGCGCAGTCTTTAGATTGCCAGCAGATTGTTTTTACATCGCACAGCAAGGTATATGCAGAGATATGTGTACATATATAATGTACAGATATATATTCTACAGTGTGAGTAATTTGTTTTGAGTATACGCTAATTTGTTTATCTCTGCTAGACAGACAGTCGACCAGTCAGTCAGCCAGACAGAGTCAATTTGATTTTGAATTTGTTATTCTGGCATAATATTTGGCCAAAACAAATAGAGCTACTACCAATTCTCATATGCTACAGATGCGTATTTGTATTTGCTTTGGAATTAGCGCTGTTTAGAAGCAGCTCGAGTTGTATTTGCAAATAGATCAATGACAACAACAACAACAACAGCAACAACAACATTGACAACAATAATACTACAAACAAAACAGTTGCAATTTATTTTTGGCTTATCTATAAAGAGACTCTGGCATTCAGCCCATACTAAGTACTGTTATTATGACAGATCCATGTTATATTTGGCATGTGGCTTATACTAAATACCGTTATTATTACAGATTCATGTATCATTTGTTGCCCTGCTGCTGGACACGTGTGGCACACAAGTCCAAACAAATCATGGTTTTTTTTTGCTTAGACAACCTTATCATACAAATACATATATACATATATACATATTTATATATATATATATATATAGAGAGATCTGTCTGCAATAGTCAATTGCTTCTTGTGGCGGCAATCAAAGGAAATGCCAATAAAAATGCTAAACGAGCTCAATAGCAGCCAGTTTGAGTTTGGTTCGAAATGCAAACTGGAAAAACGAATACAGACAACTCAAAAGAACACTTAACTAAGTATTGTTAGCAATGAATGATATCTATATATATATATATATATATATAAAGAGAAACTATTTCTAAAACGTGGAAATGTAATCGAAGAAATAAATGCATTTTAAGACATTTTTCTGAATTTTAGAACAATTTTCCCTTGGGTAGAGCAAGACTCTAGTTTTTAGTAGAACAAAATCTTCTAATTACAGTGTATCAAAGCTTATTAGGCACAGTGTCAAAGAAAAAAAGTAATTGCCTGCCATAAACTAACCATTCATTATTTTTCAGAAATTCCAAGGACAGATGGTAG
Organism: Drosophila neutralis; assembly: GCA_035044385.1. Lineage (NCBI taxonomy): Eukaryota > Metazoa > Arthropoda > Insecta > Diptera > Drosophilidae > Drosophila > Drosophila neutralis. The sequence continues at coordinate 1,729,800 of JAWNME010000344.1, forward strand.
GTACATGTATTTACCACCAAAATTAATATATGACCCCAATACACTGGGGTTTCCCCACCCGCTAGGTAGAGTTATGTAAAAAAGTACCCTATTTTGAGGGGACAGCTTATTTTGATCAGGTACATTATGGACACCTGGGTGCCATAAAACCCGGATTTTTTTACCTAAAGTTGAGTATTTTCGGTATAAGTAGGCCAATCCTTCATAGTCAGTATAGTTTTATCCTGCATCTCGGATGCAATAAGCCAACAAGGACTATGGACAAACAAACTACCATTGAACTACGGAAACTCATCCTGGAACACCACAAAAACGGATATTCACATCGCAAAATAGCTGAAATGGTCAATCTGAGCAACTCAACTGTGAATAACATCATTCGGTGCTTCGTCGACGCAAATCGGATTGAGGGCAAGAGCAGAAAGGCACCAAACAAGATTTTCACCGAAGAGGAGGAGCGAAGGATCACCAGGAAAATAAGGGGAAATCCCAAGATATCGGCTCCAAAAGTGGCTCAACAGGTGCAGGATGAAATGGGGAAAAAGTGCTGTGTGGAAACTGTGTGCATGTTTCTGCGCAATCTTGACTTTAATGCCCGAGTACCACGGAAGAAGCGTTTTATAAGCGTGAAAAATAAAGGGACTTGGATGACGTTCGCCAAAAACCACTTGGGCACGGATTTGGAGTTCTGGAACACAGTTATATTTGCATATGAGTCCAAATTCAACATTTTTCACTCAGACGGACGGAATTGTGTGTGGCGACAGTCCAATACTGACCTGAATCCCAAACACGTAAAGGCAACAGTCAAGCATTGTGGAGGAAGTGACATTTCATGGGTATGTATCTCGTCAGCCGGATTCCGGAATTTTGTGATTTTTGAAACAACAATGGACAAGAATGTGTACTTCAATATACTAAAGGAAAATTTACTCCAAAGTGCCGAGAAGGTAGGAATCCGACGTACTTTCCGGTTCAACCAGGACAACGATCCCAAGCATAAGGCCAAGATAGTACAGTCCTGGCTTATGAGGAACCGCCCCCACTTGATAATTCCACCTGCCCAGTCTCCAAATTTAAATGTTATTGAGAATTTCTGGGCTCTGCTGGAAAATAACATCCGGAAGAACAGAATATCCAGCAAAGAAGACCTCAAAAATGCTCTGCGGGATGAGTGGAGCAGAATCAGCCCAGAAGCTACCAGGAAGGTGGTATCTTTCATGAATAATAGGTTAAGGGAAGTGGTTAAGGCTAAAGGATATCATACTAAGTATTAACATCCTTATTTAAGTTTTTATAATGCAAATATATTATTTTATTTATACTGATCCAAATTAAATTTCCCTTCAAAATAGGGTACTTTTTTACATAACTCTACCTAGCGGGTGGGGAAACCCCAGTGTATTGGGGTCATATATTAATTTTGGTGGTAAATACATGTACCTACCATCTGTCCTTGGAATTTCTGAAAAATAATGAATGGTTAGCTTATGGCAGGCAATTACTTTTTTTCATTGACACTGTGCCTAATAAGCTTTGATACACCGTATGTTTGAAAGTACACAAGTCGAATGCGAAACTGCTACTATATATATATTCTATAACTCCTATCTGAAATCAGATTAATATTTGCATATAACTTTGACATCTCATTGGATTGTATATCTGTTTAAGCTTAAGATAAATCGCCCTATATCTATGTCTACATATATAGATAGATATCTATATCTATATCTATATCTATATCCATATCCATATCCATATCTACATCTATATCTATATCTCAATCTACATCTATATCTGCATCATTATTTATTGCATATTGAAAATTCTTTTCCAATTTTATTGGCATCTTTTCTAATATTTTTCAATCCGATGCTCTGCAATAGATTTCAAAATGATGTTCATGCCAATTAGTGATCATCTATCCCGAGGTGCGACATGATTAATTGATTGGACACATGTCCATTTGACTCGGAGCAAAGAGCCTAATTAGTTTCTCGCTTTTGCCCAACTGAAATTGTGCAATTAAATTACACGTTTGTCGTCTATATGTTTGCGTGTGTATCTGAATAAAATGAAAGATCCGAAACTGCCGCCCACTCAATCTAACAGCGACAAATCAAGGAAAATGTGACGCATGCAACTGAAAAACTTTTGCTTTTCAAACCATTTTCATTGTGGCTGCTTTTAAAAGCGTGCCAAGAGAGAAAAAAAAGAAAACCCGACATGAAAATTGCTTTCAAAACTATTTTGGTCAACTATAATGTGTAGATATTTGTATAGGGTGCAAAATTTGACATACTATATAGTATATATATATCTATACATCCATAGAGTATAGAGATATTCGCCAAGCACATTGACAGTTCTAAATTGGGTTGATACCCAAACTAAACATATGAAAAATTACTCATCGCGGAAAATTGAGAATTGAAACTGACACGTTGAACATATATACATATATATATATATATTGATATACACATGCTGATTTGTCTCTGGGGAGACCTTAACCCAAAATAACTATCGTAGAACTAATTACGCGTTGACAGTTGACAAATGGTTACAAGGATAATACACAAGACAAGAAGAAGACAAGAAAACCCACTGCGAAAATCGAATGCAATCAGAAGTCAAACAGCAAATCCAAATATATATATATATATATAAACATAAACATCAACATCAACATAAATATCAACATTTGTTTTTGCCTGACATTATTTAATTTGGAAATTGAGGTCAATGGGAAAATATAATTAAATCGGAAAAAGAAATTTGAAAGGATGCGCAGTAAATGGGAAATAATGCTGAGAAACTGAGTGTTGACATATAAAAACAAGGTGAAATGTGTGTCTAGCCGGGTATGCTCAACTTTAAATACCCTGTGCACATTTCATATATGGTATTTTGAGAGATGTAGAGATGAGTGTAGGTAAGTGTAAGTAATATATATGAATCATTCATAAATCGAGAGTTGCTATAATTCAGTTCGAGTTCTTTAATATATAGTTAAGCGATTTTCAGGGCTGACGATTGATTTAACTTTGATTGATTGATTGATTAAAATTTTTGCATGCCTCAATCTAATCTTATAAACTTCTCAAATAAATCACCCAAAATGTGTTACATATCACATTAAAGACTCATCATATCCAACCGCAAAGGTAGACCCCATTTTTTATAGTGTTCTATTTATACTTTATTTGTTTTTTTATGATGCTTGTGGCCTCGCCAAGAAATTACAAAAAAGAGGACAGGAAAAACTGAAAGGGTAATTTGCTGGTGAGAAAACTATAAAAATGCGTCGGACAAATTTGTGCATGTTTTGGGCCACATTTGAAGAAGTTAATTGCCACACGTGGCGAGTTAGTTGGCATCAGTGTTAGACAGACCGACAGGCAGGCAGGCAGATAGAGAGACAGGCAGGCAGAGAGACAGGCAGACAGAGAGACAGGCAGATTAAGGGGCGACAGCTCATTTGCGCATTCAAATGCAATTAGCGCGGTTGTCTCTCAACCTGGCCAAGAGCCGAATCAACTCAATTCGACTACCTGGCCAAAATGCTAATCCGCATCGTAAAATGCAAAACGTGTCTCACTGTGGCCAACATTTTGTTGCAACTGCAACGGCAACACAGCGTCGCCATCGGCGTCTGCCGGCTTGTCTTAATTGCAACCATAAAGTTTTGTTTTTATTTTTTGTTTTTACTTTTTGCTTGGACGATTGCCTCATTTCATTTGATGGTCTTTACTCGATTTGGTCAGCATTTCGAAGAGGTGTCTGAAGGAGACTAATACCGAAACTATTTAAAACCTGAACCCATAATGGGAAAAGGGTAATATTTCATTGACAAGCCTAAGATTATCTCAACTAAGACCTTATCATATAAAATACTTTGTATACCCATTACAAATGGTCAAACTGGTATCATAAAGTTGTGTTGAAGTTTGCTGCACGCAAACGGAAGCATCGACGACCGATACGATATATATACATATACATTCTTGATTACCATAACTAGTCGAGTCAAAGAAGCCATGTGCCTCTCTACCAACAAGTCGATCTCGGGGATTATAAGAGCTGGGCACTCAGAATTTGGTATATAAATACTCATATGCCATAGGCCAACATTTTTTAATCGATAATCAGTCTATCGGTACAAATCGATTGCCGATAGCAATACTGGACACAATTCTGAAGATATTGACTTTCCATTGATTTGTGTAACTTAACCAGACATATTATTGGTCAACTGTATACTTTCCACAGAACTGTAAGTTGAGCACATGAATAATTCTATTCCGCTCAGACTGTAATGAGTTTCCTTAGATTACTTGTATCTACATATTCAGCCATCAAATCAAATAAAGTATGAGCTCATTTTTGCCTAACGCGCTTTGGCTTCTCTGTTTCTCTGTTTTGTTTTCTGCTTTTTTTGACGAATGACACCTTTTTTATAAGCTGATTTGTATCCAAACACAGTTAGACGACAACTACAACAACAAATTGAGCTATTCCCCCTCCCCAATATGGTTTATCATATTACAGCACAATATCATTCTGACTCCGTATCTCTCTCTCTCTCTCTCTCTCACACACACACACACACACTCTGGCGGCGCTGCTTAACTATTTACTATGCATATCGCAAATAGTTTGTAAACAAATGAGCGGCCCAAAGAGGAATGGGGAAAAAGAACAAGAGAGAACAAGAACACGCCGAAAATTAATGAAAATTTAAGCGAAGGCGCACAGAAAAAGAAAAAAAACATCCGATGAACAATACAAAAGGCAAAACACATAAGATATAAACAAACAAAAAAGAGGCAGGCAAAACTGAATTATTTTATCATGAATTATTCAAGGCCAATCAGGCAAAGGGGAGGGGGAAGGGGCGGCGCAAGGAAAAGGGCCAAAGCAAAGCACAATAACAGAGAGAGCAAAGCAGATTTTGCAGAGCGCAGAGTTCTCATGATTTAAGTGTGCATACACGTACACGCACGCACATGCACACATGCATGTGTACAGTGGCGAACAAAATAATAGCACCACTCGCACAAGAAACCAAAAACTAAAAGGGAAACTAATTTTGTTAACCGTATTCAACTTATTTAAATAGAATGAGAATTAAATTTATATTGAAAATAATTCCAGTTGCAGTACCAATTTCAATTTTATTGCAAAACTAAATATTTGGTTTTTCATTTGTTGGAAATAATGTATGAAGTGGTGGTATTATTTTCACCGCAACTGTATATGTGTGCAGGGGTCTAAATATCATGCTCTTTGCGCTCGGTCAGCTAATGCCGAAAACTATTTTAATTATTTTGTTTGTCTCAGTTGTCCCCTCTTCTTGCATTCGATCGCTTATTTTTGGCAAACGTCAAGCGTCACCTTTTGCCCTTTATATTCTTGGAATATTCGATCAATTTGTTTTTGCCCCCCAGGAATTCTAATTGTATTTCTCTCCCTCTCGCTCTCTCATTTTTATTGATATTCATTTGGCGCATTGTGGAAAATTTGCTTCAATTCGCTGCAGATATCAACTAACAAACTAATTGACTTACGCTCCTCCTCCCCAGCGAGCAACAAATGCTTTTGTTTACTCTTTTATTTCGTTGTTTGCTTACCTGTAAAGAGACAAAAGAGGGGGAAAAAATGGTCAAAAATAAATAAACAATAAATTAATTTTAAATACGTTTTTAAATACATATCTTTTCCAAGAAACAAACATAAAAACATCAACACCTAATGACAAAGTGACTCAAAGACGAAAAGCGAAAAAAAGTATAAAAAATCGTATTTATATATATCGTATCTATAATATATAATTTATAGAGATATAAATAATGTTTTTTTTTTATAATATATAATTTATGGAGATACATTTTTTTTATTTAATTTTAATTGTGAAATGGCCCATTAAGCAAATGAAACGTGGCAAAAATGTATTTCAAATTTCTCAGTCTCTGATTTTTTCTTTCTTGGCTAGCTATTGAAATGCGGAAGCAAAATTAATAAATGCAAAACGATGTTGCGTTATTCGATTTATAGCGCCTGTATATAGACAGACACACACACACACACACACGCACACCTAATGTTCACACCTCGTTCATTTCTGTGCTGCATTTGTTGACATTTTCTTTCTGTTTTCAGACTGGCAGCCAGCCACGAAGAAAATGTGGAAAAACTTTCCACTGTGAATGAGAATATTGCTCATTTTGTGCCGTTGACCACAAAATCTTTAATTGGCATATTGGTGCCAGATTTAGAAAAGGCCTAAAAGCAACAACAATGCGTGAAAACAAATATACAAAAAAGAAAGAAAAATAATTTAAAAAAAAGAGAAACAAATTTAATTAATCATTGTATGGCAAAATCATCTAATTTTAAACGTTGCTCTCAGCTCAAATCGGCTCAGATCTTTATTTATTTTGTTTTATGCGCAAAAAGGCAGCTTCGAAAACGCGTTTTTTAAAGTGATTTTTGTGTGTTGGTGTTGCGATCATGGCCAAATCAAACGTAAACATGGCCCGAAAGCGCTGGCCACCACGAGGTTACTCAGACAGATAGGTGTGTCTCCTGCTATCTCTCTCTCCCGCTCTCTTTCTAGCTCTCCCTCTCGCTCCCGCTCTCAGTCTCTGAATCGATTAAAAGTCACCAGACGCACGCATGCAGTAAAACTCACCTCACCACACCTCCCGCCACCATCTCTTCTTCCACCACACCCCTCTTTCGACTCTCTTCTTCGCAGCTTGTTCAAACTGGTTCAATAAAAATCAAGTTGACTCTCGATTCAAATCGCAACTGAATAACACGATTATACGATTATTAATGCTATATACTATATAGCGACAGAGGCAGAGGCAGCGGCAGACGCAGACGGATTATAATGTCTGGGGCGCAGCAAATGCTCTATGGACAATTTAGTTTCTATTCAGCAGTCGTCGATCAGAGCAAGGCAGACAATATCTTTTCAAGGCAACACAGCAATAAAAATAATCTAGGAAAATTATCTACAAATATTTGTTTGAGTTCTTTGCGGTCGAAGAGTATCTGAAAGACATTTTCATTTGAGATTGTTAAGCAGAAAGAAGCCTCTCCCAGCCCATTAGGTATATATATTCTTGATCAGCATAACTAATTGAGTCGATGAAGCCATATACGTATTGCAATCTGTATGAACATGCTGAGAGACTCAAGGAGCTAGAGATCTTCTTTTCAAATGTTTATTTCATGTTTGCAAATATCGATAAATATCGATTTCCGAATGCAATATCGTAAAAATACAGCTATCCAAGGGATACCCACACATATTATTGATCTACTCTAAATTCTGATTAACAAAACTGATTTTAATATGTTTTTGCTGGCTGCTGTATTTGACAGGGTATCTACTAGTCGCGTTCAGGTGTATCTACTCTCTCTCTCTCTCGACTCGAGCATTCAACTATGCCGACAAAAGGCTTCTTTCGCATATCCAAACATCTTGCTTATTAATTTATATTTCGTATTGTATATATATATATATATTGTATATATTTATATACCACCCGCAACATATACTACAAGTATATAGGCATATATTTATTTATTTGTTTGTGTTTTGCCTCTGACAAATAGCATAAATTGTTGGCTATTTTCAATAATAATTCATTTTTTGTACACTTTTTTTGTTGTTGCTGATTTATTTTTAACAATTTGTTTTGAGCTTATATTTATTTTGTTCAGGCCGAATGCCAAATAAGTTAATTAGGTCAGCAACTGTTTTTGTCAGTTTGCAATATCTTATTTATTCCGTTTTTTTCTTCATCGTGTTGCAGAGCCGCTTGGCAACCAGCAAATTTTTAAACAATAAAATAAATATGAGTAGAAAACAAGCAAGGGAGCAAGAGTCGCGAGTGCTCGACTCGAAGTTACTGTGTACGCGAATTACATATCATTTTAACTTATAGATATAGCAGCAGTACATCTGAGACATATATATATATATATATTTGATTTATTTCTTTTGACAGTCATTCAAAAAATGGTGCAAATATGTCAAAAATCAAGGCTTTAACCTTTTGAAGAAATTTGAGATATATATATATCTATTGGGCCTGACACAGCAGGGTATACAACAAATGAATTTTGTTGTTGTCCAAAGCGTGGAAAAACTTTGCTTGTAAAAATCATCGCTGTTGTTTTTTGTTGTTGTTTTTTGTTGTTGATTGTTTTGTATGTTTTGGGGGTATATCAAGTGCAGGTTGACAGTTTGGCAGCTTGTCAGTTGATTGACATTTCTAGTTGTTGTTAAGTGGCACAGGCGTGTGTGTGTTGTGCGGTGTGTATTGTGTGTGTGTGTTGTGCGGTGTGTATTGTGTGTGTGTGTTGTGCGGTGTGTATTGTGTGTGTGTGTGTGTGGTGTAAAAGTGGATTGTTGTGCATTTCAAACGTAAGGCAGAGAAATTTGTCAACTTTTGAGTTTGAACAGCTGTTGTTAACATAATTATATATATATATATAAAAATAAATATGGGTTGAGAGAGCCAAGATCCAGTCATAGTAAAATAATGCCACGTAAATAGGCTCAAGTTGAAAACACTTTAAAAGGTCATTTCGATCATCATTATTCAGTTGAGAAATGTGAATTAATCGGTGATGATTGGATTACTTCCTGACTGACTCTAAATGAAAAGCAATTTAAGCATTACGGAAGATCATTTTATACGTTTATACATTTGTATCTGTTTGTTCATTCGCTCAATATAGCGCAAAGGTCATTGTGTCAATATATCAACATCAAAGCACACACACTTTCCACAGCTCAGTTCATTTCAGTTCAGGCTCATTTTCAGTTCAGAGTTGAATCCAAATCTGCCTCTGCTTCTTCGACAGGGTCACATTAATCATTGTTTAACATATATAATATGATATGGGTTTTAAGGCGTCGCAACTGAGGCAACTAAATATACATTTTTGTTTAGCTATGCCACATTTCAAGTCGGGCAGCAAATTGTGGAACGAAGAAATTATGAAAGCATGCCATGCCACACATCAAATTGGAACTCCATATACATGAGATGTGTAAATATATAGCTTGGCATGTGCTTGGAATCTGGAAAAAAATTTATGTTTTTCTCCCTTCAAAAAATAATTTATTATTTTTGCTTATTTTTCCACATTTAAAGAAGTAATTTATGAGGTGAAACTTTCCCTATTCCGGTAGTTGCATCTATAGTTTCATATTTATGGCTCTTACGGGTTTATTAGTATGTCTATAGAGTATACCCAGTTCGTCTTTTGGCAGTTGTTTATTTAATATTAATTTGCATGCAGGCGCCATTAACGCGACACCGTGAAAATTCATTCATTTATTTTGGATTTGCATAAATCTGTTGTTTGTTAACGCCACAGTGAAACAAGTGGCAAATATTGATGATCGTAAGGCATGAATTAACAATGATTATGCTTTAAATACACAAATTTGAAAGTCAAAGTGTGCATGCGTTGACTTAAAGCCGGTTTTTAGCATCTGTCTAGGCAAATAATAATAGTTTGCCAAACAGTGTGCGTAAAAATTGGCGCAAATTGTGTTGTGGCCAAGCGTATAAATCAAATTTTTAATTTATTAATGACGACTAGTTCCGCGTGTTGCAGCAGGAAGGCGACTACTAAATGATAGACAACAATTCGTTGCCTTGTTCTGTCCGAGTTCATTAAAATGATGAGAAACGAAAAACAACTGCCAGCAAAAGGTCTAATTTTATTGAAAAAGACTTTTGTATCATGTTGCATAAGAGCAGCAATAATATAGCACGCTCTTGATTATAAACAGCCGCCAACGCTGCCTCCAAGGGCACTGAGTGTTGATAAACGACTGTTAGATAAGCTAAACAAATTGTGACATAGCCCTGCCTGCAGATACACAAATATAATCATACACATAGCCATGTGTATATATACATATATATATATATATGCCAAAGCAGAGGCGTTTGTTTCAAAAATCTACTCAAGGACAACAGCAGAGCACGTGGCGAGTGTTGCTCAGAGCGCACCTTGTCGCATACGCTCGTAGCTGATTTTACTACATACAAACTGGTTGCGAGTGTGGTTGTGCAGAGTACGCACTTTTGTCCCAAACAACCGTAGCTTTTTTAATACATGATATGTGATTGTGACTGTGGTCGAAAAGACTACGCACTTTTGTTGCATACGACCGCTGTTACTGTGACTACTAAAAGAAGTGCATCGAGTGTCACTCACGCGCACTTTTGCCCAAACGACCACAGGCTGTTTTTTGCTGAAAGTGTCGATAAGCAGGCTGTGAGGATTTGTCGCATACGACCGCAGTCACTGTAATTACTCAACGAAGCGCACGCAGAGTCGCACAGTGCGCACTTCTGTCTCATACAAGCGCTGCTGTAGGTAGAATTACTCAAAAAAGCCCACACAGAGTCGCACATAGCGCACTTCTGTCTCATACGAGCGCTGCTCTAACTGTAATTACTCAAAAAAGCGCAAGTAGAGTCGCACAGACAGTGCACTTTTTCCACATACGAGCGCAGCGTTTGCAGTTTGAGTGCGCCTAGCAACACAAGAAAAAAAACGAGTGTCGATCAATTTGAATGTGGCTGTGAATTTGAGTGCAAGTTTTTGTGAATGGCAACCAGGCGATAAAAGTGACCCACTTAAAAGTGGCGCTCACTGCGAACTGCACTTTAAGGCTATCTAATGACAGACGGTTGCATTTAAGTCTCTAGGCCAGTAAGTATTTAAATATATGTTTGTCTAGTATACATATTTGTAAATAGATTTACGACTGTTGTTGACTAACATGTTTTGCGAGCGTGTGTGTGTTTGTGGGGGCTGCATTTTGGCAGACAAAAGCACAAGTTGACCTTGAATGTGAAATGAAAATTCTAGAGAAAACGAAACAACCAAACTTAAGAAACAAACACAATTTATTTCGCGTGTTTTTTGCTTTTTACGAAATACCCTGCAACTGAGTGGGATGTGTAGCGGGTATGATGAATGTATGTAACAGTAAGAGAGAGCTAACCCTGAATAGATATAAAATTTCTTGACTAGTATTGCTTAAAGCTCATCAGTTTGAAAAACTTGAGCAGATATTGGATTCTTGATTCACTCAACATAATTATTACTGTTTTTTAATATAGCAGAATTGCAGTTATAAACTGAACAGTTTAGCTTATACGCCCCACAAATTGTTTCTTCTGTCATATTAGGGGGTATCTGGCGGTCGTTTATTTAAGGTTGAAACATTTTCTGGTTTTCCACTTTTGTGCTTGGCAAGTGTTTAGACAACAACATTTATTGGCATGTCGTCACCTTCTGCAGTTGTTGCCACAAGTTGCCACACGTTGCCACTGCTACTTTGTAATGCCAATGCAAATGTGTGCAGCTTTCTCTCTCTCTCTCTCTGTCGCCCACTCCCCGTCTCTGTCTGCCACGCTAACGCTAATTGCAACAAAATACAGTTCAGAGTCTTTGGTTTTTCTGGGAAATTGTTGCATGACTGAGTCACAGCTGTTATTATTTTTTTTTCTTTGGGCCGACTACAACACAGGTGAGCTCATCGCGTTGAAGTTTGTTGTGAAATTGCAAGCTTAAACATTCACAATTGTATCCAACCCAACCCCTCCCCCCCAACACACACACTCAGACACCCCCCTCTCGACTGAGTTTTGGTTTACATTTCATGCGAATTGAAAGTCAACCACAACCAATTAAAGCAGCAGCTTCATCAAATGCGCATATCTGATTTCTATAGAACTTCAATGGGAAGTTGCCCTTCTGTATGAGTATATATATAATTATATATATGCATGTATATAATTATGATCAGCAACGTCACGACGTTTGCCACACAATGTTGCACTATTGTCTGCTGTGACGCAACCCCTGCAGCTGAAACTCAGTCTAGTCTAATGACGTCAGCTGCTCCATATAATTGCTGCCTGTTGGTTAGGTTATACGATGAATTCGATGAATTTCAGATCACACAATTAGCTGGAAACTCAACTATGGAAATGAGGCCATAAATGAAAAGCTGTAGGGAAAAACTAAAGGCATTTTAAGTCGTATATATATGGAATAATGACAGCTTAAGTATATTCGATATGCTGTAGAGGAAACCACTTGAAACTGAACTCAGTAATTGAATACATAGCTTGATTAGAAAAATCTGTCTTCCATTATTCTTTTGCTAAGCCGACTTACTGATATTTGTATATTTTGTATAAATTGGAAGGCTTCTTCTTAACATGTGTGTATTTATTGCTATCGCAAATCGATGATTATCGATATTCGCATCAAAGAAGTTTTCGATAGAAATACATCAATTTTCAATATATTGATAATTTCGACTCGGCTGTTAATGTTGATCACAAATATATATGTTTTGGTATCGAAAAGATGATTTTCTCTGTCTGTTCCATACTTTTACACAAGTCATTAAACCTTTATTCCCATTTTGAAGGGGTTCAGGCTATAAGAGGAAAATGCTAAAGCCAAATCCTAAAACTATATTTTCAAAGATTTTTTCTTGCCTTCCTGTTAGTCTTTGCAAAAGTTACGCATTATTTTTGACTAATCGTAATTATTATATTTGCAGATAAACTAGTTCTTTTCAAGTATGACTTTTGTGTCTCAATTAGTTTCAGTTTCAGCATTTTCCACTTGCTGCGATTACTCGGCCCGCCGCATTGTCGTCTCTAATGAGTTGGGTGGGTTTCGACATGTGCCTTTGTCAGGTCAGGCCAGACGATCGGGTGATAAGCACGCAAGGCCAACAGGGCTCGTGCCACAAATAATTAGCACTACTTTTGAGCAGACTATGGGGTATCGAGTAAATAGTCCGTAAACTGGTCACACAAGCTGGACTCTAGCTGGTTGTGGTTGGGGAACGAACGTGTTTCTGACGTCAAACGGCGGTTCAAAGCGCAATTAGAGCAGATAGCTAGCCAAAGATACTAAACATTAGATACGGATAGATTGAATTCGATTGGACAGTACAAATACACTGTGATTAAACATCAAAGACTCGCTTGTGGCACGAGGCACGAGGCACAAACGCGTGCTTTTGTTTTCGAAAATAAAAGACAATTGGCAAAGAATGCGACAACTGTTTGGAGTTTCCAAATAAACAGAGAAAAAACAATTACTTGCATTCGACAGCTGTTTTGATGTCATTTTGGCTATTTCTGTTCATAGTTATAGACCATAACAATATTTGGCAATAATAGAAGCGCTTCACACCCAAAAACTTCAAACGCACTTGCACAAACACAAAGCTGCTCAAAAAAAAAGGAAAAAGAGTGGTAAAAAACCCAACGAGTCTTTTTTTAATCTTATCTTTTTCATTCTTTTTTATATTGTTTTTTATGGCTTGTTTTTGCTACAAGTAGTCGAGCACTCGGATTCGAGCTCAGTCAGTCAGTCAGTCAGTCAGTCGAAATGGGCTTATGTGGGTTGAGAAATTAATGCCATAAATGTCATTAAGTCATTAAGTTAAGTTGCTTTATATCTTATCTTGTTGTTTTCAACATGTTTCCTTAAACATATTTTCTTGTTTTTTACCTGTCAAGCAAACCAATGAGGAACTCTGTCCATTACCAACATCTGCTGCTGCTGACCGGCCTGCTTTTACTCAGACAGCATTGATAAGGTTTCCAATTTGATTGCACAGTTATTTGTTTGTTTGGGGGCACGTTTGAAAATGTTGCATGTTAATCTTTGACGGGTCTAACTTTATCATCTATGTATATCTTCAGTTAGTTTATATGTCCAGAAGCTAGACTTGTCAAAATGTGACCCACTTTCGAGGTTATTTTGATCTTTATCTTTTCTTGTTTATTATGCCCTGAACCCACTGAAAATGTGTTAAAAGTTTAGATTGAGGCTGCAGATGGGGGGATGAGGAAGCATGTTCGAGCCTATAAAGCATATATACTCTTGTTCAGCATTAATAACATATCTGATTAGTCAGTCTGATCAGTCTGGCTGTCTTGTATGAACAAGCTGATCTCAGACACTAAAAGCCGCACAGAGATAAGGGGTTGCGAAAAGATTCGGATTTGGGATTTCTTTTGCACTCTTCTTCAGAATTTGCATAGGTTTCCATACTCAATCCCCCCTATGCTATAATATATATATATATATGGCAGTCTATACTTTAAATAAAGTGCCTATGTACCTAACATTTCCAATTCATTATCTATCGATTTGCCAATGCCCAATGCAAAATGTTATCAAGGCTTTCTTCTGGTCAATCGATTGTTTTGATATGTTTTGAGTAGTGGCGATAAGCGACGATTGCTAAATCAGCCATTCCATATTAGTATAGCCTAAAAACGTTATCAGCATGTGCACACACACAAAAACACACAACCACACACACATATACATGTATATATATATATAGATTTAAATAAAAAAACATGAATATTAATCATTGAGAAGTGGCTGTCAAGTGGCGCCTAGTCTTTGTTTTGAATTGTGTTGATTTCTTGCAGAATGAGATTAAAGATGTCTATATGCGAAGCAACCATTGAGACGAGATTAGCTCAAGAAATGGGAACGTGTGCGCAGTAGGGGTACTCACTATATAAATATAGAAGTGTGAATATGAATCCGAATTGTGATAGTCGTAGTCGTAGTCGTACTTGAGTCAAAGTTCCTCTTATCGCAACTGCTAATAATACTATATATATAGACATTCAAATGATGTAGTTTCGATTTACAAAATTTGATGGGACAAGCATTTATTCAATGCGCAAAAAGTAATGAGTGACGTCACTCTATCAAGCTTGTCGCATTTGATTGATAAGCAGCTGGCAAAATTTAAACAAGACAAAAAATACATATATATATATATATAGTAGCAGTATATATATATATATATACAAAAAATGTGAATAAAGAAAGCGTTGTTTAAGGAAGCTAATGCCTGAGTTCCGCTCGCATGAAGGGCGTGTCTTTGTGTCTTACGCTTGTTTCTGATTGTTTCTGAATATATACATATGTATATAGATGTATATTTATTCTGAACAGCCGTCAAATAAATAAAGAAATATTTCTGAAATGAGTTTTCAATGAACGCATAAAACATGTATGAAGAGAGAGCACATCATAAAGAACAGACTCGAAACATTTATGGCCACATAAATTACACGCTGCGACCTATCCTATCATTCCGCTGAAATTCCTTAGATATAGCATATATATATATATATATATATATATAGAGTATTTATAGCTGCAATACTTTAACCTTTATTCTTAGCCATGAATTGCCAGTTGATAGCCTAATCAGAGCAGCTTATCGGCCCATCAGCTTATCAAATTTGGATTGCTTATTTGCCACACTCCGTTTTTTACCACCAGTTAACTGGCAAATCCATGCAGATACAAATCAAAAAACGCTTTTCTGCTATATACATTTATATTTTTCCCGTTTTTTGGGGGTTGTCCACGAGTTGAGCCCAAACAAAAGCGTAAAAAATCGCATTAAATGTAATTTGCTTTGCTTTGCACCTGTGTGAGCGCATTTCTATTTTAAGACTCTACGCAGGCACACCCCTACTATCAAATACACATTAGCGTAGCTCCCACTCTCAACTCCGATATATATATATATATATATATATATATATATATATGTGATGCATAATTCGATGACTTTCACTTTCAAGTTGTGTTCGCTTTTAATGCCCCAATGTATAATTATAATTATTACTATTCAAAGTAATGTGTTTTTTCGCCATATCATTGGCACAACAAAATGTACTTGAAGTGTGTGTGAGTATGTGTGTGATTGTGTGTATGTGTGTGTGTACTTTATTGTGATTATTATTTTTTGCTTCGCGCTGCTTATTGCAGCAAACAATTTATGGCATTTTTCAAGTGTCGCCGGCGCGATAAACAGCACACACACACACGCACTCGCACGCACACATACTAAAGCAAATGTCTGCCATTTTGTAAACAACAGCGCCCCAAAACTGATAAGCAAAAGCGGCCGCCGCTCATAAAATGCCATAAAACGGCAGCAAAGCAAAAATGTTTTCAAAATTGTTGGATTTGAAATTTTGTCGGCTTTTTTTTTGGATTTGTTTTTGAATTTTTGTAGCCAAGGTCAAAAGCAAAAGCAGCTCAAATCAATCCTGTTGCAGTCAGAAAAGTGAAAAAAAAGACCAACTGAAAATTACTTTCACATAGCGAGAGGGAGAGAGAGAGAGAGAGTGAGAGAGAGAGAGAGAGTGAGAGAGAGAGAGAGAAGAGAGAGCAGAAACTTCTCGAGTAGAAAGGCAAACAGAATTCAAGATTTGGTTTTGTTTTTCTTCTTTCGATTGTTTTTTTTTTGTTTGCTGTTTTGTTTTGGCCTGAAGAAAGTGCAGACAACGTACAAACGGGCAATTGAATTGACCCAATTGACCAACAATGGTCAACGTCATCGTTTTCCTCCTCATCTTCGGCTCGCTGCACTTTTTGCTGCTGCTGCTGCATGCCACGCTATAGATTTGATTTCAAAAGGAAAAGTTGATTGACTTTAACGAGCAGCGCAACCAGCTGAAACCGAATGCAACAAGTACGTACCCCAACCCAAGAACCCCAATCTAAAATCAAACCAAGACACAGATCCGTCATCAAAAAGTGAAGCAAAATAAATAAGCAAAATCGAAACGTGTGCATAAATAGTGCCTGTGAGAAACTAGGTGATGAAATATTGATGCGCATTCAATTGAATCAAAGAGAGAGTGAGAGAGAGGGGGAGGGAGAGAGACCAAGAAACAGCGAGAGCGAAAGATAGAGAGAGAGAGATAGCGAGAGCGAGAGATAGCGAGAGCGATATAGAGAGAGAGCGAGAGATAGAGAGCGGGAGAGAGATAGCGAGCGAGAGATAGAGAGCGACAGATAGAGAGAGAGAGAGACAGAGAGAGCGATATGGAGAGCGAGAGAGACAGAGAGAGCGATATGGAGAGATAGCGAGAGCGATATAGAGAGAGAGCGAGAGATAGAGAACGAGAGAGAGACAGAGAGAGAGAGAGTTCTTTATACTTTTATTTTCGACTGCTTCAAACGATATCATAATAATAGTTTTTTAAGTATTTTTGAAGTATGTCAAATGGGAAATTATGAAAGATGTGAAATGCTGTTCAAATGGTCAATATCAGCATTAGTATTAATTGCAGTTGTTGGTTGATAGAAGAAATGAATCTGAAGATCTATTTGTCGATGCAGAAGATAGTAGAGATGGGTGCCCAAAGAGATATGCAGAGTAAATGTGTAAATAATTGAGATAGCTGGACGAGTTGGGCTACTTCGCAATTCAAATAAATAATTATCAATCACATTTTGAGGCATTCATTCAGGAGTTGTGCCTAACAAAACTAACTTGTTTCAAAACATTCTTCAATAGCTAAAATTCTTTCTTGTGCTGTTGGAGATCCCGAGTGGCTTACATACTGGATAATACACCTAATTACATAGAATAAACTTGATTATAATAAATTTATTTTTATTTAAGCTGTTTATCGTTCATTTTTTTGCACTGTGTCCAATATTAACTCAATTCAACTCCTTTGATATTCATTTATTACTTAAGTATGTCGAAGCCAGCGCAATTGGTTATCTTTAGGGCAGCTGAGCAACAAAGTTGCTTTTGTTGGCCTTTATTGAGAACTCAACTCTTTTTTGCTAGTAGAAAGACCTTAAACGAAGTCAACGTCACAAAAGGATGCCCTTCTAGAGCACATCATAATCTACTTACATAATCGAATTCCAACTCAATAGAATTCTGCTCTTGCATAAGTGCTTTCAGAGTGTGTCTTTTGTTGTTGTTGTTGCTGCCAAGGTTTCTCGTTGCTTGCTTGTGATTCAATGTTTGCTCAATGTAAGAGCGTCCAAGAATAGCAGCAGCATCACAATCAAGGCTATATATACATATATATATCGACAGACACATATATCTGAGAGTGGGTGCAAAACAAAGCTGACGAGTTCAGAGCTCAATCAAAAGCCGCCCACGGAGCAAGAGAAGCGAGCAGAGTGAGAAGAGCAGCTGTCATCGTTGTCAGTAACAAACATAACAAGAATAATTGCTGATGCGGGGGGACGAGGAGGGGGGGGGGGGGAGTAGTGAAGGGGTATATCAAAAGAGAGAAAAAACCCAGCAAATAATCAGAAACAATTGTCCACTCTTGAGGTTTTTTTTAATTGAGTCTAAAAATAGCCGCGATATTATGGGCACAAAAGCATAAACCAAGTGGGAAAAACATCGCAAACATCGAAACTCAATTGAACTAAATTTGCAGACAATAACAAAAGGGGCACGAAGAGGGGGGAACTCACTTGAAGTGTGTGTGTGTGTGTGTGTGTGGGGGGGGGGGGGGGGGGGGGGGGCAAAAGACTGGCGAGTGTTGAACAGTGTCTCAATTGGTTTTCGGTTTTCAAGTGAACAGCGTCGCCGTCAAGTGGAAATGAACCAAAAGATTTTCAAACTAATTTTTTTGATGGTTCAACTATTAATCGAACTGTAATTTTGAGCAGTGTTCATGGCCAAAACGAAGTGACAACATTTGAATATATTTTGAAGAAAAAACCAAGCTCAAAATTGACTTTTTTCTTTGAGAAGAATCTTTACTTTACTTATATTAATTAGGTTTAAAGCACAAACTGCCACTTACCATTGCCTGTTCGATTTTGTTGTCAATCGCAACTGCACTCGTTCCAGATGCACTGTAAAAAAACAAGTGGTAGATGTTTGATTATAAACGAGTTGAACTAGATAAAGTATATACAGTTACAAGATATATAAATAGATATATAGTTTAATCAAGTTTCATGAGGCATTTGATTGATTGAGTCTATTATGATTGATTAGGTGTGTGATTGATCAACAGAAGTGAAACAAAAACAGGATATGAAAATTACGATTGAGCCAGTCTATGATTGATTGAAAACTTGTGATAGTTATAAATAGTTGTAATAGACACCGTTAAGCCCACTTTTTGGCTAATTTTTATCGAGTTTTTTTATTTGACCAACTCTTCAAATTCAAATTTCATTTTCCCCGCTAACTTCACATAAACGTCATCAATTAAAACCACATCTTGTGATTTGGCATGATGGGTTTTTATTTTTTTAATGAAATTGCGGTTTATTTCGTGTGACCTTGTGCGGATTGAGGTCGATCAAATATATAATAAAACTTCCTACATGCCAAATGATAACAACTTTTGGCACAGTCGCACAGTCGGAAAAATAAAAGCGAGCGCCATTAAAGCGCAATGTCAAATGCGCAATTAAATTGTCAGCTTTTCGCATAAAAAAAAAGTAAATCGAAACCAAAATTACCCAAAAAAATCGAGTTTGAACATCAAATGTGGTTGGCGCAACTTGGCCACACGCATATCAAACAAATAAGCTAACAAGTCTTGAGATAATTGGTTTGGCTCATTAAAATGATTGAATGATCATTCATTGCCCCGCCTTCCTTCACATACCATACCTACCCCCGCCGCACCCCTTCCCCCTTCCCAGCAACAACTGTTTGCAACACGGTCTATCAATTTCGAATTTCAAATGGTTTAAACATGTCAGTGGGGCAGCTGGAAATAAATACAGACACCGATCGCAGCGAACTATGTATTTCCTTAATTATTGAGTGTTGCTTTTTTTCCAAACAAATTGCGAATTAATTATGCAACACTGGCTAGAAAAACCATAAAACTATAATAAAAAAAACGCCAACTCAACAGACTGTGTTCGAAATTACATAAAACTTGAAGCAGTTACACAGCTCGACTCGAAAAAAACAAGCTGAAAACACTTCGGGCACACCCTCAGTGTCTCAGGTCTCAGTTCTCACCTTGAGCAAATGTTTTCGACTGAAAAACCAAAAACAAAACCAAAAATCGGACAACTGGTTTTTCCTCTCAATTCGATTCACTAACGAAATAATAAACAAACAAAATAATCTTTCAAGGACTTTTCAAAGCATATTCTTGATTATGAATTAAATGATTAGCGAGAGTACACTGAACCAAAAACCGGGTGAGCTTCAATGGGTTATGGATCAGGGTCAAAATACGGCAAAGTTAATTGAATTCTAGACTGTCTAATCAGTCGAAGATACACAAATTGGGTGTGGCAGTTGCAAGGTTTTCCTCCTTCATGTTTTTTTTATGATGTGTTTAAGGGTGCCACGCAATTCTCCATTATAGAAATGGCCTGATTTTTTTTTAATGCGTCATCCAGAATGATGCCTTTGAGCTGATAGCAGCCGCGGTTTCGCTGACTCAGTCATTCAACTTTGATGGTTCGCCTGGCAACTGGCAACTGTGCAACCACTATTTTTGGCACAGTCAAAGTTGACCACATTCCAACATTCGAATGCCGATAGCGGTGCAGGCAATGACTCAGTGAAAAACCTTTACACGCATGAATGAAAAGCATTGGGAATACCCAAAAATAACCTTGATTTCAGTGGGTGTGAAATGGCAAAGGGCACAAAGAGACTAGAAGAAAATGTTGGACATATAGTAAGAATACTAGAAGGAAATAATTAAGAGTGCTGCAGTCGACTGAGCTGGATTTTGTTTATTAATTAATTAATTGTTAGTTATCGGAAGTTAATATGATTCGATATTCTGAACTAATCAAAAGTTTATGCATGTTAGAAGTGGATTTATCATTGCTATATAGCGAAAAACATGTGGATAAAATCAAAACGCGCAAGCAATATGTATATGAATAAAGTTATAGATTACGAATAATATTATAAATAAATTAGCGCAATCATTACACAATATATTTGTGCTTTTATTGATGTTGCAACATTTACGTTACTCCATTGCAACTGCTACGCAAAACAGTACTTAATTGAAGCTGTTTGCAGCACAATCACAATCACAATCGCAATTTGCAGCCATATATGGAGCTGCCGAGTGCAAGTGCACATTGCAAAGTCGTAACTTGAAAATAACTTAATTATTTTATTTACGAGCGATGAGTGAGTGAAAATTAAGAGAAACACAACAATAAAAACATATCAGCACAGATCGCACAGCACAACAAACAACAAACAACAAAAGAAATAAATAAATTTATATGGCTGGATTTGCGTGGCTCGCAAAATAATTAAAGGCGCGAGTGCGAGCGCGACAATAAAAATGCGGCTTGTCTGTCGTCTGAGCCGACCGACCGACTGCTGATACTTATATATATTTTATAGTGCTCCTCTTTCCTTCTCTTTCTTTCCTCCTCACTTTTAATGGGCCATAAAACCGAGTTGAGCCGAGCCGTGCCAATCAGAGCCGAGTCACGTCACGAGACAAGGACGACGTGCGAAAGTTTCTTAACCGTCCGTCCGTCCTTGGGGATCGAAACGGATGCAAAAGGGAATGTCCCTACCCCCTCTCCATCCTTCTCTCCTACACATACTGCCCCGAAAATTGAGTGGACAAGAAATGAAAGAAGAGAGAACCAGCAAGAACCGTTATCTTTTGGGCATACCAAAGCTTTCATACTCTCCACTCTCCCCTCCCTCACAGACAGGGGTCAAGTAACGGATATCTAAATTTCACCATAACTTTAAAAAATCCATCGCTGATTTTTTTCGTCTTGCATACGATTGTTCCTATTGCAGCTATATGATACAGTAGACATATCTAAATGACTATCTATAGCTAAATGATATGGTAATTCGATCAGGCCACCACAAAAAGATCTATAATCAGTTGCATCTGGTACAAGTTTCATGAAGTCAGCTTTTAAATATGGATATATCGCTACGTCTCTTATACTAATCAACAATATATATACTGCATGAAGTCCCAGACTACAAACTTTACGACGTAGTTACCATACTCCCCCTAAAGGGTAGATAAAAAGTAAAAGTCAAAGGCTGGATGACTCCGCGTTGGGGGCAATGCCTCATGTGGCGTGACTTTTGTTCTCTTTCTTTCAGTTAATGCCAGTAAAATATATACATATATAAATATATATATTGCATATATATATATTGCATATATATAGCATATATATTTTCATTTCCAATGTCATTGCGGACAACGGTCAATGGCTTGGCAAGGCGCATTTGATAAAAAACAAACAAAAATCAACAAAAAAAAACCCAACGAAATGAAATTAAATAAAAAATTGGCCAATAACTAAAATAAGTAAACATTTTTACATTTAATTTTTAAATTTTGCATTTTATCGAAATGTATAAAAATAAAAAGCTGCACAGAACACATATGAAACAGTTGTCAACAATTAGAAGGGGCATGCCCCTAATGTTAATATTGCTATCGTCTCTGTGGAAGCTGAAGCAATAATTATTTATTAATCAGTCAAAATGATTATAAAGTATTGGATTAGTTATAAAATAGTTCATTAATTTAATTATTATTATTTATTTTTTAATCTTTCTTTTCAAATTTTAGTTTTCCAACTTTTGATCTCTAAGAATTTCAAGTCTATACTCTCAAGTTCTCAAACATTTGCTGAGCTGCAGCGAAACTTGATTCACATATTATTCATATGTTTATATATATATATATATATATATATATAAAATAGAATTCAAGTCGAATCTAGTTGAACCCATTGCTAATCTACTTTTCGCCCTGAACTGACAGACACCCATCCCATGCCAGCTCAGCGTAGAACAGATCATTAGATAGTCAGATCGTTAGCAATAGGGGTACACGATCATCATCATCATCATCATCATCAAAATATGAATGATGATTGAAACCGGTTTGCGGTTGTTTTGCTGACGTCACGAGCGCCAAATCGTCAAAGACACAAGCCAAACAACAGTGAGTAAGAAGCCAAATAAAGACGAAAGCACGAAATGAAAACTAGGAAAGACGAAAACAAACAAAAAACAAACCACAAAAAAAAGTGCAAAGTTTATTTAAGTTCAAGCGTCGCAATGATGTCATTTCTTTATTACTCTGAATATTATTTTTGTATATTGTATTTCTACGTTTCGACTCTTTTCGGTTTTTCGGTTTTTCAATTTCATTTCATTTGATTTTAAGCACAAACAAATCGGGTTTCTGTGGCTCGGGCACGTTCGATGGCCGCTTGCAAGCTTCATTTGCCCAAATCACGTGATCAACACTGTTTTGTATCGCTTTGCAGCACACCAAATATGTGTGTCAAAAAGAATACACAAATAAAGAAACCGAAACTTAAATACTCTGCAAAGGGAGCAACTCATTTGTTAATGGAACTCGTTTGTACACTGAACTGAACCTGAATCAAAAATGGAAAAGTGGATCTAAAGAAGAAGAAAGCATTTGGCTCTCATAAGGTATATATATATATTCATGATCAGCATCAACAGCTGAATCGATTTAGCCATATCTGTCTGCCAATAAGGCCTATGAACTTTGAATTTTGAATGGAAGTTCTTTTAGACCCAATGGAATTCATTTTATCGTTATTTTATCGATTTCCGATACCAATAAAAGACGCAATTGTAAAGATAAAGCCTTCCGCTTGATATGGATTATATACCCCAAAATATTATTGATCGGCTGTTTTTGTGATCTTATCAAGATTGGATAAGGAAGACGTATTCGGCTATGAATATCAACAATTCTACGGCGTATTTAACAGTTGATCATCTAGAGAATTTCAACTTCTTTCTTTTCGACTTTTTCCCTTGTTAATTATCTTTGCATATTGTTCTTTTCAACTTATGAATCAGATTATATATATTATTTGTATTATGTTATTAGTTCATTCAATATATCATTCGAGTTTACACATTTAAGATGCAATAAAATGACTAAAAGTCAACTTGCAATAAAAAACAGACGACAGCAGCAGCCGCAGCCGCAGCAGCAGCAGTAGTGTTATATAACTTAAGGTTCTATTTAAGCAAGTGTTGCATAGCTCAATAAACAGTTACAATGCACTATCTACACCTCCCCTTCTCGCACTGCCCCTCCCTCTCTCTCTCTCTCGCTCGCGCTCTTTTGTGTCGGGCTTCCTTCGAGACTTTTAACAAGTCGTATACGTAATATGCGGCGCCAAAGCAAAAAATAAAATAAAAGTTGACGTGCCAATTTTGTGTTTGCGATTTTGTTGTTTTGACTGCAACAGTTGCAAATTCAACAGCAACAGCAGCAACAGCAACAGCAGCAACAGCAGCAACTGCAAATGCAAGCACATCAAATTACACGCCAATTGCCAGACAAATTAATCGAATCGAGTTGAATCGAAACGTTTCGCTCCCGCTCTCTTTCTACCCCCCTCTCTCTCTCTCTGTGTGTCTGGTCTGGACCATTGCCAATTGGCCAAGCCACAAATTAGTTAGTGTCGCTGCACTTTGGCATTTCTCTTTTTGGCCAGGCCAAAATGTTGCCCAGCTATTTTTGATTGTGCTCAAATATCAAAGATAGCAGCAACAATCAAACAAAAGCTCTATTCCAGACAAATTACAGTGTATTTTTAATTGCGGATGTGGCTGCTTCAAAATGTTGCCACTTTTCCCATTCCCATTCCCATTCGCATTCGCATTTCGAGTTCTATTCCCATTTTCAATTGCAGCTTATGCTGCACATTTTTTGTAGCAACTTTGGGCTGACGCTGCATAAACACAAACAATGCGAATGCGAATGGGAATGGGACTGGGAATGGGCATGGCTCTTGTTGTTGAATAATTGAAAATGAAATGGCAACACAACTCCTCTGCTCAAGTCAGCAAAAAAGCATAAAAAAGAACTTTAAAAGTTTGGACATGCTCAACTGCGCAATACTCTGTTTGCGAAGTCGCAGACATCTGTCACGCTCTTTGCAGAAATCATTTTACAAATTTGAAAAACTTCAGCAACTCGTTTGGACATAAGCCCCAGTTCCCCTTTAAAAGTAGTGTATATAGAAATATAAGAGAAGAGAACTGATATATATAACATTCCATATATATATATTGTATCTTATGCAAGTTAGAATTTCCTGCCGTTATGACAACAACTTCTGGGGATCTCTCAAGTGTTTATTTGCATTGTCGTCGTTTCTGTCGGATTTCGCTTACGATATGAGGAAGTGAACGAAATCGTCATAAAAACGTTTAGATTATAGGGCTCCATGTGTGTATTCGATATATACACTGTATATATATACAGTATATATATGAAAAGCAGGAAGTCAATGGACAACAAAGTGGAGAGCATACCAAGTAGCTGCTAACAATAATCATAATATTATTGTTGCGTATGCGCATTGTGTACCAAATCGATTGAGAAGAAAAGCGGAAAAGTTGGACTTCATTTCAGCTGGGAATATTTCTTACTTAACTTAAGATGACAGTCAACAGCTAAAGTCGAATCCCAAATATTAGCACAACTATTTTGAGCGAACTCAGACCCGATTTATCAGTCAATATATATAGACTATATATAGTAATTACAGACACCAAATCATAAGCCAATATGTGTAATTATAGATGTGCTGCTAATTGGCTGTTATTGATCTCTATATCTATTTATAGCACCTGCTGATCAGTTTTTAATTGCATTTAGCTAAAAAGCGTCTTCGTCTACTTGCAGCAATTGAACTAAAAGTAGCTATATATTTTATATATAGGTCGGTTATCGCTTGGTTTGCAAATTGTATCTGCTAGTTGGCCTCTTAGTCTGTGTGTGTGCGTGCGTGTGCGTGTGTGTGAGTATCTCTTAGATACTGGTTATGCTTGTTCAGTTTCCTGTGTGCGCAGTAAAGTCATTCAACATTTCACATTACATCATCCGCAAACGCATCATTAGCTGATCCATTTATTGATTATAACTATTTTCCAATACCCTACCAATTCAGATTAAAATGTTGTCAAAGAAGTTGACTTAAATGAATTAATTATTTATTTTATTAATTCTATTGCAATTCTCTAATTCTCCACTTCTCTGCCAGGGTGTTTCAGCTCCCATTTATTTTTCTCTATTTATTTTGGCTTTGTTTTTTTTTCTTTTTGCGCCTGACCCCATTGCATTTTTTGGTCCGTTACGTGTCCAGTTAAGCAACTTGTTGCAGGCAGATGAGTTGACCAGGTTGCAAGTGGCAAGTTGTCGGCACGCGTTGCCAACTGAAGTTGAGCCAGTTGAGTTGAAGCCTGGCAAGTTGGCGACACTTTAAGGCTTCCTACAACATGCTTCAACTTCGGTTCCGACTTGCCACAAAACCGGTTCGCTGCCTGGTGGCATTAACTGTTTTTTTTTTTATTTTTGTTTAGGGCTCATACGATCTTGCCCATGTTGTTATTGCCCTTTGCTCATACTGTTTTTTTTTTTTGTTTTTTTGTATCGCGCGTCTTTTGAATAAGTTTTGTTTTTTTGTGTTGGGTTTTCATATCGTTAAATGATTGACTTTTTAATTGGGTCAGGGACAAAAGCGGCGCATTGAAATGCCATTTTTTTTCTGTGTGTAATTTTTGATTTATTTCTTTTTTTCCTTTATATATTTTTGCTGAAATCAAAGTGCAATTTCTTATCGGCTTTGTTTATCATCGTTTTGCGCTGCGAAATATCTGATGTCATTTTAAATTTGAAAACATTGCGAATCGATTTTTAAAATAAATTGAAATCAATTGAATTATAGATAAATTGATATAATCTTTCGATCTATAACTTAGCGAAATTACTAATTGAAATGAGATGCGGAGATGAATAATATTACTTCAGTTCAATTCAAGGATTTGTTTGTTCTTATTCTTCTACTTAAGAGCATGTTACTCAAGTTTTATTCTATTAAAATGACTTTATAAAAAGATCTGGTAAAGTTTATGACGTGAATAAACCTAATCTCCCCAGACACTTATAGATAGATAATAACAGTACTTTTCACACATTAAGTTTGCCAAAGAGATTAAAATCGGATATAGCTTTTGTTAGCTTTTCGATAAGCATCAAACAAGTATTGTCTATATCTATATAGAACTCTTATCAGTGCAGTCTAAAATTAGGTTTAACTGCAGAAGATAAAACATAACTATTATTTGTTGCTTGACTTACTCGTTCTCTGGCAGAAAATAATCAATGTACTTCATAACGACCTCCCGTACGGGATCCTGTTGTTTACCCGATATACTTGGATACATATCGAAATCCATTTTGATTGTGTTGATATGATTAATATTATTATTATTGCTGTTATTATTGCTGCCGGCTTCAGTTTTCATTATCGAGTTGATGAGCTTTAAAAATGTGCTCGCTTTTCTTGGGTGGAGTGCTTAATATGCCGTAATAATGTGCTCAGTTTAACTGTTATACACACACAAATATTTGTGCCCCCCTTTTTCTTGTCTCTCTTCACTGTTTGTTTTGTGACCTTTGCAGTAGCTTCTATTTAGACTTGGAATCTTTTTTTCTGCTCAAATTTTGAGCTATTTTATTTTAAATGTGTTTCACTTTTTTGCTGCTGCGCTTTTAATATCGTTTTGTTGTTTTCCCACTTTTTGGCGACTTTCTGAACAGAGAGCTTTTATGTTTTTGCACTGCGTTTTTGTTTGGTTTTTTTTTTTGAACAACAACACGAGAGCAGCTCTAGTATTTTTATGCTGGCAGTAATAGCAGTAGAGTGAGCGAGATGGCTGCTTATTCAGCAGAGAGTGAATCGTTTTTCATTTATACAGTTAATACGCAGAATTCAGCAATATGCGCGCGCTTGTTCTCTCGCTCTGTCACGCTCTCTCGCTCTTTGTGTGCTTGCTTACAAAAGAAAAAAAATGCGCGCGAGACGTTTTCTGTTAAAATACTTTTGTTAGCTGCAATATTAATTGTTTATAAGCGAGTGCAGATCATTTATTTCGTCACACTTAATTTATTTTTGCTCTCTCTCTCTCGCACACACACTCACACACAGTATTAAACAATAGAAACGCACACACTGAAAACAAAAAAACACACAGAATTCAAACGCGAGTGCAACACAAAACAAATGACAAGCAAAACACAAAAACAAATGGCTTTTTTAAGTTAATTAATTAATGTCTGTGATTTTTGTTCGTGTTTGCTGCTTCTCAGCATAACTGAAAAAAACTGACTGAAGCACTGGCAAAGTTCGCTTTGGCTTCTTTTGCTCTGCTCTGCTGCTGCTGCTGCTCTGTTGCTGCTGTTGTTCCGTGAGAGAGCGCTGCGCTGCCTGACTGACAACAACAACAACAACAACAGCAGCAAACCAGGTTACAGCAGCGACGCCAGGCGGCAGCTTTTGGTGGTTGCTTTTTGAAGTTTGCATTTGAGTGCTGTCGGAGCTGAAAGTTTTGTGTTTTTTTTCTTCAAGTACCCGCAAAAGGGCAGCTCAAAAGCAAAGCTTAAAACTAAACGAAAGCCTAAAATACACTCACACACACAATTGCATTCAAGCGTAAACAAACCAACAAGCAAAAGAAATGCCCAAAAATAAATGGTGTTTTTTGTTTTTAGTGCCAGGCATCAGTTAATTTACATGCAAACGACATTGTCTGACAAGAACTCACTCTCTGTCTCTCTCCCAGCACAAAAAAGCAACATGGCTGCTTGCAAAGCTTTGCAGCTGAATAATGCAACGCGCGCCAAGAGAGAGAGAGAGAAAGAGCGCCAAGAGAGAGAGCGCTTGTCAGCACACAAGCCATACAGATCGAGAGAGCGAGCGCGGAGATAGATAGAGAGAGAGAGAGCGGACGCACATTTGTTTTTCAACGGCAAAGAACTTTTGAAACTCAGCGAGGCGTCGCAGCAGCAGCAGCAGCAACAACAACACTCGTTTGCCACGTTGTGCGACAGTATAGTAAATAAGTAACTATCGCTAAAAAAAAAAACACAGCAGCTCAATAACCCGAGACGAGCAGCAACCGCTCCAGCGCCCACCCACAACGTTTTCGCTGCTAGACGAATAGATAAACGGGAGAGTCGGAGGGGTGGGTACTTAGCCAGCAGTTAAAACAGCTGATTTCGCTTTATCTGGGACGTGCTTTATTCTGAAAGCTTTTTATGCTGCAGCCAAAGGAGTGGGGTGTGGGGAGTATGAAGCTCTAAAGCTAAAACATCCCCCAAAAGTAAATAACAAGCTTACCATACCAATTCTGTAATTTGTTTCATTTCATGATTTGTGCAAATTGCGAAATGCAAAACTCACCTGCAAGTAAAGAAAACAAATTTATCAAATCAATAAAAAGTCGTATAAATATTTAAACATAACATAAACTTAAACATGAACATGAACATAATACAAAGTACACAAGACAACATACAAAATCTACGCTTCCGCAAAAGCTCTCTTCAGCCTCTTTAGGCGCACCAAATTTTAATTTAATTTTATTTTTTCGCAATTTTGCTTTTAACGACTTTGGCAACACCACACCAACAACAACAACAACAACAACAACAAAAGCAACAATTTCGAAAGCCTATTAAATGTAGAAAATTGTTGCCGGACACGCACGCTATAAAAAATACTTAAGAGTGAAAGAAAAAAATGTGCGTAACGCTTTCGATCCACAACAAAAACAACAATATTATATATATATATATATACATATATATAGTTGGGATGGGTTCCACAATTATTGGGAAATTAGGGCGCTGTAGAAACGGATTACGTAAATGTCTTAAATTACTATGGCAGCAGAGGTAATTACGGCAAAAAGAAAGCCTTTTTTTATATAGTTGGATTATGTTTTAGGATTATTTGAGTTTAACTGTAAATGATTTGTAGTCTTCAGTTACAGTGGAAGAAATTGCACTTCAGTTTAAGGAAATATATTCTTCAAGTAGTTTGCTTCGCAGGAAGTTAAGTTGAGTAATTGAGAGTATGCCGACGGAAAAAGCAAAAGCGATTAACTTATTTTCAGACACATGTAAATAAAACAAAAAACAAAAAACCAAAAAACATATATATACAATCTACAGATACAATATCTTTTTTTGGTGAGATTGTTGTCAATGCGTGCAATTGTTGTTGTTGTTGTTGGGGGCAAGCCCAAACTTGTTGTTTGCCGCTAATGAGTGGTGTTTGTTGTTGTTGTTGTTGTCTTTTATTGCCTGTTAACGTGTTGTTTATTGCTGATTACTTTTGTTCACACAAAGCAACAGCAACAACGACAGCAGCAACAACAGCAACAACAGCAACAAGAGCAACAAACGTTTGAATTTGACACGCCCCATCAATTAGCAAAGCACCCACAGAGAAATATCAAATAAATACATATATATATATATATATATATAGAGAGAGAGAAGAAATTGGCAACAACACAAATTTTCATTGTGCAACACACAGCAGCAGCTGGGAAAAAGCTTGTTGCATGCTGATTTCTTGTTGTTGCCTGCCACTGCTGACAGTCATTTCCAGGCATTGTTTTCGTTGTTGTTATGAAACATTAGCCACCACAAACAACCAGTTAACAACAACAGCAACAACAACCACATCTTATAAACGGCAAATTATCCGCTGCCGCTGGCAGCTGCAACAACTGCAACACTTGCAACAAACAACAACAACAACGACAACAATGAAAATCGTGAGTCTGCAGCGCATTTTTCTTCTTTTTACTTTCGTTTTTTGCAACTCATTTTTTTTCCTCTCCATTAAATGCTTCGTGTCGGCAATTTAATGCCTCCATTTTCGGGGTGGGCGGCTGACGCTGGGCGTGGCTGACCTCTGGCATGGCACAAAAAACAAAAAACCAAAAAAAAAGCGAAAGGCAAGCAACCTGATGTCAAGTTCAGCTCAAATCACAATTAAACATAATAAGTACAATCCGATAATGAGGAGAGAGAGTGAAGAGGGGAGAGACTGAAAGAGAGAGTGAAGAGGGGAGAGACTGAAAGAGAGAGTGACGAGGGGAGAGACTGAAAGAGAGAGTGAGGAAATTTAAACTTAATTTCCGTAAAAAAGGTCAAGTTGTGGTCAAGAACCCTAAGTTGTGGTGCTTGGCCACCTCTATTTAACTTCTCTTGCTGCTCCCTTCAATTTAACTTGGCTCAGAACGTATTTTTCTTCGTTTAAACTGCAGATTTGAACTCGTTCAGGTCTTAAGCCTCAACTTAACTTATTTTTCTTCTCTCTTCAGGTACATGGCAGCTGTCGCAGAGATTATGTTTAGTTGCAGCGTTGCCTCTTTTGGTTGACCCTTCACATTTGAACTTGACCAGTTCTTGAGTCTTTCCAGAAGCATAAGCAGTATTTCAGCTCTATCTAACTTATCTGTCTTCTCTCCTCAGCCTAAATGCGGATGCTTATGCACATGGCACCTGGAACAGCGATTACCTGTGATTGCAACCCTGTCCTCTTTTGGCTTACTCTTCACATTTGAACTTGACGAGGTGCACAGCCTTTCACTGACGTTGTCGTGATAATAAATCAAACAAATAATGACAAACATATTTATTTTAACAAGACAGGACTCTTGGGCACGTCGAAGACTAAATACCCTTACAGTAAAACAGACATCATTCAAATAACATATATTTTGTATAACTAGTAAGTTTGGTAAAAAGAGGTTTCATCCAATAACTATAATATATTCCAAGTATCATCAAGATAGCTATATCGACTCGCTTCGTAATGCTGATCAAGAAAATGTACAAATTATGGATTCGTGATCCAAATCATAATAACCTCGGAAAGCCTAAAAAAAGCAACTAAATATTACATTTCGCAATGCTCAAAATGAAGAATATTTTTATGGATTGCCATAAAGCTGATGCTTAACCAGATGGATTGTGAAATAATGTGGCCTTTGCTCTGATCGCATAAATCTTTCAATAATTTTGCTACTGACGTCATCGCGTCGTCACTTGAGATAAAAAAGAGAAGGTCTCGTCGACATCCGAACAAAAATATATGCTGGTCTTGTGCCTGTGCCTCATGTTGGTTTTATTTTTTAATGAATCATAAAAGCAACAACGTAAGTACTTCCAGATAAAAGCAAAATATTTGCGCAGACACAGCAAAAAATGTTGTGTGTGTGCCACATATTCATTTGAGCATGGCACAGTGACGTCACAAGCGTGAAGGGCGAGGGGAAAATGTGGCAACAGATGAGAAAACCCCCAAAGAAAAACTGAAAAAACCCAAAGATCTCGAAATTTGCCAGAGATTAACGGATTAGTGCAATTTTCTACAATTCAGTTTTTGGGTGAATGAATTGAATGCCAAAATAGCACAAGATATTGAGTGATGAATCAATATGCAACACACACACACACACACACACGCCGATAACCGAAATCACAGCGCAACACAAATTGAATGACGTTGATTGTTGAGTATATTTTAGTGAGTGGATTGATTGTGACATCACAGTTAAAAGTAGCAGAACGACAGACTGACTGACGTCGACTGTCTTCACTTAATCAGCAGCAGCAGCAGCAACAACAACAACAACAACAACATTTAATCGTTATCAGCACTGCTTGCAGCTGTGTTGCGAAACGTGTTAGCAATTTTAATGCCTGGCGATTTGAGCGCTTATTTTTGCCATCTGCGTCGTTAAATTGACCGCAAACAAAATTGTGTTTCCAGGCACGTATTGACCCGCTAGCCTTAACCCCCCTCTCTCTCTCTCACTCACTCTCTCTATACCCTTTCTCTCACTCTCTATCAGCCGCGATTCACGTGCAAGACGACGACAACAGTGCACCTTGCCGCCCCTCAATTGCTGCCACGCCCTCGCTCTATCAATTATCAATAATGCAATATGCAAATGGGCAAACTGTGCAAACTGTGCAAACGTGTTGCCACATTCAAATCAATTAAACTGGGCTTTGAATATGAATACGAATGCGAATGCATTTATGGGTGCACCCACCTTATTCACATAGCTCAGCGCTGCTCTTTGTCATCTATGCACTTAGATAAGCACTTCAGCTTATTGGTTTACTTGATTAATTGGGTTTTACTCAAGGTAAAAGTGACCATTTCTACTTCCTTCTAAACCCAACCAACTATCAGAAATATTATATATATATATATAGCTATAAAGACGCCTGAGCAGCGAGTATTTGGGATAGAGGTAACATGAATTTCGATTCACTCTTTTCTTTTAGTTATAGAGTTAGTTAGCCAGCAGCAGAAATGATTGATCAAGCTATTGATTACTGTCATAAGCCTTCTTAGTCAAGTTTCCGTCTTTCGTATAACATTTATAAATTCTCCAACCCAAAGTTTCTTCTTTCGTATAACACTTATAAGTCAAATTTTCGTCTTTCGTATAACACTTATAAGTCCAATTTTCGTCCTTCGTATAACACTTATAAGTCTCATTTTCGTCTTTCGTATAACACTTATAAAACTTCCTAGTCTAATGGTTCGCTTTCGTATAACACTTATAAAACTTCCTAGTCTAAGTGTTCGCTTTCGTATAACACTTATGAAACTTCCTCGTCTCATATTGGAATAGAAAATCTGCGCCTATCGACTTAATTATTGAATAACATGATTATTTCAACTATTAATGATCAATCAATGTTAATACTAGTATTAATAATTATAATTCAAATGACAAGCATTACTTATCAATGTAATCAGCAAAGTGTTATACTCAAACACTCTTAATCAGAATATAGATTTCGCGAGCAACAAACAATATTGAAATCCATCGTTATAGTTAGATGATTATATATATATATATAATCAGAATATCAACAGTTGGTATTGCAGGGTATCTCTTAGTGCAGCAACTTGAACAAGAACCTTTTCACTTGCCAAGTTGTAATTATTTTCAGTACGAAAACAATGGCGACGCGAACAAAAGATTTCAATTATTGCTAAGATACATTTTGTGCCAGCAAAAAATGAAACGGCATCTTTTGTTCGCAAATACTTTTCGCCTCGGCGGGTGGCTAACAACAACAACAACAACAACAACATCTGAGAACTACAGCAACAACTGAGAACAACAACAACAACTGCAAACAACAACAACTGAGAACAACAGCAACAACTGAGAACAGCAACAACTGCGAACAACAGCAACAACTGAGAACAACAGCAACAGCTGAGAACAACAACAACTGCGAACAACAACAACAACAACATTAACAACAATTGACACGAACAGCAACAACAAGCGCCAAAGCATTTACCCTTGACATTTTGCTCAATGTCAAATTGTGTTAAATTAACCAAAATGTGTACAAAGTAATGCAGTTGAAAACACTATTTAGATAATACCCTAGAAATTCAGGTTGGGTTTGGGTTAATACTTATATCTATATACAGATATAACTGGCATATAACTGATCAGTATCAGGGGCTAACTCTCTGAACTCTATAATAAAGTTGAAAACCTGATTTTGACTAAATAAAAAAAAGTAAAAGTTTATAATGAACTCGCTAAAAAATCAGGACTTTTTGACCGTATCTTGACCTCTACAAAAATACTTCATTTCAAGTTGAAAATGCTTTTCGGATCTGATCAAAATTGATGGCGACAAACGCATCCTTAAAGAGATTTATGCTCAATTTTTGCTACTAATGAAAAAAGGAACAATTCGAAACGCAAAATAAATGAACGAAATCAATAAATCTATGTTAAAAGTAAACAAAATGCTTAACTATACTTTTTTTTCGACTTTTTCCAGTGAAAGAACAAATAAACAAAAGCCAAATCGGCGGCAAATAAACAGAAGCAGGAATCGGAAAAAGAGAAACAGAAAAAGAAAGAAGAGAAACAAAAACAGATCCAGAATTTCGAGGCAGACATAATATTGTGCATATATATCATAAGGCGATGGAAGTGTGGCGCCACTTGTAATACACTTTGGGGCTGGGGAGGGGGTTGGCATGCCCACCTGGGAGGTGGGCCATGTGGTCGCCCCCCACTAATGTGTGATTCAAATACACTCACGAGAAGGTGCACAACTTGGAGGCGGGAGCACTTCAACAAGGTCAAATGCAAGGCAAAAGTCTGAATGATCGATTGGAAAATACCCTGTAGTAAGTTAAAGAGGTGGATCAAAGTAGCTACCCTTTAAAGGTGGAAACAGTTAAAGAAATCGATCGGATACATGTGAAATTAGAACAGGTAAAGTTATAGAATATTTAGGAACTTTTATATATGGAAAGGTAAAAGGTTCGATCAGGAAATGCCCTAATGTGAATGAAATATATCAGAGGTTAAATACGAACACAGAAAACTATTTGTAGTAAGTTAAGGAAATCGATGCCTATATGAGGAGGAGGGACTTCAGCAAGGTGAAAAGCGCAGCAAAAGCTTGAAAATATCATGTAGTATGTTAAAGGAATATATCATGATAATATATATACATATATATATCTATATATATATATCAAGAGAGTGCAGTTTATATAAGTTAAGTTGTTCGTTTATATAGAAACTTTTCTTCACACATATATTCAAAGTTTAGCCTTTGCTCAACAGTTGTGCAAATACCTCTTAGCACAAGCAACCCTCTCTCGAAAGCCCTCTTCGCAAGGGGTATAAGGCATATTCCAAAAAGTGGTAAATCAACATTGACGGCTCTGTTCAAAGGAAATAAATTTCATTGGCCCGATGCTAATTAATGGCGAACGATACAACACAAAACTTGTACTCTTTCCAACGACTCTCGGTTTTGGCCAAGTTAATTTCGACATCAATAAACAAATACAATTGTTAAATATTTTCTTTGCTGCCTGTTATTTTTTTCGTCTTTTGCTTTTTTTCTTTTATATTTTGTTTGCTTTGAGCACAACGCTAAAATACAACAACAACAAAAATACAGCTAAAATACAGCAAAAATACATTTTGCAGGCCTATGGCAAGCGCCAACATCTGTGGGCTTTATATAGCTCTGAATAACATGGAGATGCCATATACAGTGCATCAAAGCTTATTAGGCACAGTGTCAAAGAAAAAAAGTAATTGCCTGCCATAAGCTAACCATTCATTATTTTTCAAAAATTCCAAAGACAGATGGTAGGTACATGTATTAACCACCAAAATTAATATATGACCCCAATACACTGGGGTTTCCCCACCCGCTAGGTAGGATTATAAAAATGTAGCATGCTTTTAGGCATATTTTTCATTTGGAGCAGGTACATTGTGGACACCTGGGTGCCATAAAACCCGGATTTTTTACCTAAAGTTGAGTATTTTCGGTATAAGTAGACCAATCCTTCGTAGTCAGTATAGTTTTATCCTGCATCTCGGGTGCAATAAGCCAAAAAGGACTATGGACAAACAGACTATCATTGAACTATGAAAACTCATCCTGGAACACCCCAAAAACGGATATGCACATCGCAAAATAGCTGAAATGGTCAATCTGAGCAACTCAACTGTGAATAACATCATTCGGTGCTTCGTCGACGCAAATCGGATTGAGGGCAAGAGCAGAAAGGCACCAAACAAGATTTTCACCGAAGAGGAGGAGCGAAGGATCACCAGGAAAATAAGGGGAAATCCAAAGATATCGGCTCCAAAAGTGGCTCAACAGGTGGAGGATGAAATGGGGAAAAAGTGCTGTGTGGAAACTGTGTGCAGGTTTCTGCGCAATCTTGACTTTAATGCCCGAGTACCACGGAAGAAGCGCTTTATAAGCGTGAAAAATAAAGGGACTTGGACGAAGCTCGCCAAAAACCACTTGGACAAGGATTTGGAGTTCTGGAACACTGTCATATGTGCAGATGAATCGGAATTCCACATTTTTGACTCAGACGGACGGAATTGTGTGTGGCGACAGTCCAATACTGACCTGAATCCCAAACACGAAAAGGCAACAGTCAAGCATGGTGGAGGAAGTGACATTTCATGGGTATGTATCTCGTCAGCCGGATTCCGGAATTTTGTGATTTTTTAAACAACAATGGACAAGAATGTGAACTTCAATATACTAAAGGAAAATTTACTCCAAAGTGCCGAGAAGGTAGGAATCCGACGTACTTTCCGGTTCAACCAGGACCACGATCCCAAGCATAAGGCCAAGATAGTACAGTCCTGGCTCATCAGGAACTGCCCCCACATGATAATTCCACTGGCCCAGTCTCAAGATTTAAATGTTTTTGAGAATTTATGGGCTCTGCTGGAAAATAACATCCGGAAGCACAGCATATCCAGCAAAGAAGACCCCAAAAATGCTCTGCGGGATGAGTGGAGCAGAAGCTACCAGGAAGGTGGTATCTTCCATGAATAATAGGTTAAGGGAAGTGGTTAAGGCTAAAGGATATCATACTAAGTATTAACATCCTTATTTAAGTTTTTATAATGCAAATATATTATTTTATTTATACTGATCCAAATTAAATTTCCCTTCAAAATAGGGTACTTTTTTACATAACTCTACCTAGCGGGTGGGGAAACCCCAGTGTATTGGGGTCATATATTAATTTTGGTGGTTAATACATGTACCTACCATCTGTCTTTGGAATTTTTGAAAAATAATGAATGGTTAGCTTATGGCAGGCAATTACTTTTTTTCTTTGACACTGTGCCTAATAAGCTTTGATGCACTGTAGATATAGATATATAGACACATGCAAATTGAGTTGACCATGAAAAATGTTTTCGCCTGCTGCCGTCGAGTTGTGCGTGTGTGAGTGAGTGTGTGTGAGTGTGTGTGTGAGTGAGTGTGTGAGTGAGTGTGCGTGTGTGAGTGTGCATTATTTCAAAATATGTGCGTTTCAGCGTCTAGACACACGAAATCATATAAAAATGTAATTGCGTTGAATGTGTTACAAATCAAAGCAGTTATCACTCTTTATGCACTGCAATAATCATGAATATTCATTCAATATTCACCATTAAAAAGTGAAACAAATGGGAAAGTACATATGTATGTGCCACATGCACATACATCTTGTGCCATGAGAGTTATAAACAATTTTTACTCATTCAACATCATTAAATATAATGCTTGGAAAACCTTTAGATCAGCTTTCAACTGCAGCTAAGTTAGTTAGTTAGTTTTCAACTGCCGAGAGTTAGACACAGTTGCAGAGGCAAGAAGAAGAATCATTATCAATAAAAAAACCAATCGATTATTGCTATGAAAGCTAAATGATATAGTAGCTTAATATATTCAGATATATACCTAAAGATAATACCAAATGTAACTGCTGAGTTTGTGTGGAATAATATGGACAAACAGAATGACATGGCTATATGTTGCTGATCAAGAATATATATATATATATTCTATAGCTTAAAAAAATGTAAAACCTGAAAAATCTGAAACGTATGCCTTAAATTTTCAGCAACATAATTTGAATCTCTACAGAAATATGTCCTGGAAGAGCTTAAGGACTTTATTTGGCTGTTCCTTTCAAGTTTTCAATCACTTATTTTAAGTTAAAGGCTTAGCTTAAGTCTTAGTATTGAAGTTCCCTTTGGTTTTGGCTGAGTACTTATTGCCAAGTTATAATTCTGTATAGAAGTAAATAAGTAACTCCGATTTTGTATGTATTTAGCTAGATTATTTGAAGAACTACAAAATATTCATTCAATTTTTCATCACACATCTGTGAGCTCTAGCTGAAGCTGACCAGTTAGGCAGACTGCGGTTTAAACTGTTGTTGTTTCCGATTAAAAATAAAAGTAATCGATAGGATGTATAAATAGGAAAAGCGCAACACGCAGTCGACTGAATGGCTTTGACAGACAACAGAGCCATTGAGGAAAGCTTCAAAATGGAAAATGGACATGAAAATGGAGGCAAGTGCTTGTGTTTTCACGCAGCTTTTCCGTTTCAGCGCACACTAATCAACCATGCAAGCGACAGAGAGTGAGAGAGAAAGAGAGAGATAGAGTGGGACGGAGAGAGAGAGGCTATAAATGAAGCTCAAGCTAAAAGCCTGTGACACGAAAAGGTCAAAGGTCGCGCTAAGGGGGTGCATTTACCTTTTGGGCCGTTGACACAAAAATACGCAAGATAAAAAATACAAGCATAAAAAATAAAAATTAATATTCTCATTGTTGTTGTTGTTGTTGTTGTTTTGTATTTGCTATTTGCTTTTGTTACAGTTTTAGATTGCCAACGGTAATCAGCCAGCTGATTGGGGGTGGCGTGGGAGGGAGTGGCGCTGGAGTAGGCGCACACTGTCGCCATCTTGCGGCCAGTTCATGGCGGTTCATTGATAATAAAAGTAAAAATATAAAACGCGCAGTTGGCAACCATTTTTGTTGCTCATGTTGCCCAATCAGCTGACTAAGGGAGTGGTGGGAGGAGGGGGGGTTGGTTTTGGGGGTGGCAGGCTAGGGGTAATTGTGTGAAAGTATCTCAGCTAGTTACTTTCGACGTACTTTCAAGTTGCGTGCCAGCAGCAAAGTGGCCAAATACTGAGAATGACTGCGCTTAGCTTGGTAGGGTTGCCAGACTGCGTGAGGATTGGCAAGGGTGGTTAAGCAGAAGATATGTTGAGGCAATTAGCGGCATTCGACAATCGAATAAGCCGTAATTAGCAATTACTTATCCATTACCAAGCCGTAATTAGCAATTACTTATCAATTACCAAGCCATTGGCTGATAATTACTAATTTCGATTTGCAGCAGTTAAGTAATTGCTGGTAATTAAATAGATTTAGCAATGAGTAATGCCAATTAGCACTTTGGTTAATAATAAATTGAAGATTTACATTCGTAGTCGTAATTTTAATGTTGGATTAATGTAATGGGCACTAAGTAATGGGTTCTAATGCAACTGCTGCTCTTTAATTACTTGAGTAATTGTAGGTAATTAAGTGGATTTAATCAACTCATTAATGAGTTGTCTAAGCATGTCAGATATGCCATCGAGTTATAGCTATCGAAGGTATAGACCAAAAGTAAATCCACGGCCTTATCTAACAAACCCCATAAATGGTTTCGAGTTCTCTCTTGCTCAAATAGAAATTTCTAGCATTCAACAGTATTGTTGCACTTACATCATAGGCATGTGCCCCGCGCTCTATTGTACCGGTTCGAATTGCCTCTTACTCATCTCCAATACTAATTCTCCAACGAAGTGCGATTCGCATATCATTTTCGCAGCGCTTTCAATGCAAGTCAAAACTGCGCCGGCGATAAGCAGACGTAATAAACAACACAATACAACACCCCCAGCCCCAACCCCCGTAATCCAATGGGGGGTGGGGGAGGTGGGTGAGTGTGGGGGGTGCAGTTGTGCGCGCGTGGCTGCTAAAACAAACACAAGCCACCCACAAAAGTGTGCGAGGCAAGGGGGTTTGGGGGGAAATGTGGCGGATTGAAGCTTGTTGCATTTTGCTACAATAACTGCCAAGCAATTAATGACTTGTAATACCCTGTACTCATTAAAGCGATTAACAAAGGGTATACCAAATGAAGTATAATGAAATGTGTGTAATTAATTAAAATGAAATCGCAGCGAATTTAAAGCTGAATACACAAATAAATA
This sequence comes from Drosophila neutralis, assembly GCA_035044385.1. Lineage (NCBI taxonomy): Eukaryota > Metazoa > Arthropoda > Insecta > Diptera > Drosophilidae > Drosophila > Drosophila neutralis. The sequence continues at coordinate 1,770,168 of JAWNME010000344.1, forward strand.
TATCTATCAGAATCTGCATCACATACATTTACAGATATATATATCTAAGGCACAATGGACCTTATAGGTCGCAGTGCTAACTATCCCCAATTATCTATATATCTATATCTATATCTATATCTATATCTATATCTATATCTATATCTATATCTATATCTATATCTATATCTATATCTATATCTATATCTATATCTACATCTACATCTACATCTACTTCTACATCTACTTCTACATCTACTTCTACATCTACATCTACATCTACATCTATATCTATATCTATATCTGTATCTATATCAAACAGCCTCTCGATTCTTCTTCTATCTGTCTTCTATCTTAACACCTCTCTTAACACCTCTCTTCCACTCTTCACAAAACTTCCCACATTTATAACCCTTTTCCCAGGGCATTCGCAAGTCGAGCATTGTCAACATTCACTCATTTTTTTTAATTGTTGCTTAATTTATTTTCCAGCAAATTTTCCCGAGTGCTTTTGTGCGAGTTTTGCTGTTCGGAATATATTTGCATTTTGTGCACATTTCGCATTTTGCATTTTGCATTTTGCATTTTGATTTTATTACATTTGATTTTACAACATTCGAATTAATTATGCAGAGAACGCTTGGAAACGCCTGGAAAATGCATTTGCATATAAACATTTCAGTTGCAACAACGACGGCAACAAATATGTGCAACAGGTTTTTTTTGAATGGGTTTTGGTTTTTGGGGTCAACTCGGAGTTGAAATATTAATCAAAAAGTATAGATCGTAAGCTATTAGTAAATCTGCCAAGTTGTATACGAACTAGCTGCTTAAATAGTATTCGTTTTTTTTTTTGTGTTCTTTTGTTTTTTGACATTGACAGTTGACAGTTGACAGTTGATTTGCATTTCAGACGAGTTGTTTGTCGAACAAGCCGCTAATTAAAGTGCGCTCTATTTGGCCAGAGAAGCACCTCGTACCTGGCAAACACCCACAACAATAACTAGCCGAGTAAATATTTATGACACGAGCAGCTTTGTTGGATTAGCTGCCTGCCCCAGCGCCCCCATTGGCTGGGCTGTGTGCTGACAAATGTGCAAAATATTTGCGGAATTCTACAAGTGTTTTGCACAGAGACCGGGGCAAGTTGCCACTAACGGAATTTTGAATTGAAAGATTAAATTAGTAATCCAAAAAACTGCTAATCCGTTTTGATCGATGCTGCATTAATTAGTTTATACTGTTTCGATAAATCGATAACATCGAATTAATCGTTTCATATATTCATTCAGATAAGCAACCAATATTTAGAAGAATATACTTTCAAATCCGACCGATCTCTTGCAAGTCTTTGTAGAGCAAAAAGTCGGCTGACTATAGTTCTACCTATTCCTGTAGCGAAATCTGTTGATATTCAGACGAGCTAAGTAAAATGAATAAATCAAATTTAAAAAATGCAAATTTATGAGATAAACTCGAAGAGAGAGATCTTCGATCTGAGAAGAGCTTCTTTCGATACTCATAAATATTTATAAGCTCAAGTTACATTTTGATTAATGGTCAGCTAGCTATTCGCTGTTATCCAGCACTATAAATAAACATTACCAAATTGGAAGGTTAAAGTTCAGCATATATGAATCAAATTGGAATCATTTAAAATGGGATTTTAGAAACGCTTCATTTGACATTTCCGAGGTCCATTGAACTATCGATTAACAGTAAATTGGCTGCAACATTATAAGCGACCATTTAATGGGACGTTTAACAGCACTAAAAGGGTTAATTACAGTTACTTACTCTTCGGTGCTGAACATGCGTACCATGTGCCGCTCCAGATACTGGGGCACCACACTGCAGCATTGCGGGGAGGCGGGCGGCGTTTGATAGGGATTCAGATTCATTAGAGCCTCGTCATCATCAAAGTAGCCCGACGAGGTTGAGGAGGAGGTGCGCGGATATTTGAGCATGTTGTACAAGCCAAATAATGCCAACAATGTCAACAATGACAACGGACAATGGACAACGAACACACACACAACAGCAAACAGCAACAAGGCTCGCTTTGTGTGCACAGCTGTTGATAATTTTTGTCCGAGCTGATTTTTATTTATTTTTTAGCTATTTTTTGGCACAATTGAAAATCAATTTGATTTTGTTGTTTGCTTTTTATTTGTTGTTTGCTTTTTATTTGTTGCTTATTATTTTTTGTTTATTTTTTTTTATATTTTTTTTTTAATTTTTTTTTTTTTTTATTTTTTATTTTTTTATTTTTAATTTTTTTTTTTTGTTTGTCTGTATTTTTATTTGTATTTGTTTTATTTTTGCCAAATCACTGCCAAAAATGATGGCTTACAATTATTGTGGTGTCTGTCTGTGTGTGTGTCTGTCTGTGTGTCTGCTTAATGCCCTATTTAAATGTTATATAAAGAAACTTTGTGTTTTTAATTGTTATTCAATCAGCACAAAGCGTGAAACAACAAAATAAACAACGCGGCGATTGGTGCATACAAGTTTGTTGCTATTTTTTGTATTTTTGCTATTTTTTCTTGTTGTATTTTTGCTTAGCTGCGAAATATTTGTTGAAACGAATGCGAAACGAAGGCGAAACATGCACTTGAACACACCAGCAGACTCAGATACAGCTACAGCTACAGATACAGCTACAGCTACAGCTACAGACACAGCTACAGCTACAGATACGAGTCGACACGATTCGAATTCGATGTGTTGAGCCAACTGCAACTGCAACACAGAATTTCCAATTTGATTTTGAATACGAATGCGAATTCGAATTTCGATACGATTCGATTCGTTTATTTTATTTATAATTTTTGATTGTATTTCGATTTTGTTGTTTGAGAATATATAGCGCGCGCTCGCTTGTGCCTCTGGAACTTGTTTAGCGTCGTGCCAAATGGCAACAACTAATTTATGAATATATTTAGCATTATCTTTATAGCAAATATCCAAGACAGAAATACACCTAGCAAGTGAGAGAGAGAGCGAGAGAGAGCGAGAGAGAGACAGAGATGCGAGAGTGTGTGTGCAATTCTCTCTCCTCTTCTAGCGCTGCGGCTAATTACAATTAATCAAGCGCCACAAAACGTTGACTAAAAATAAACATTAACCAATTAATCTGAGATACACACGGAGATACAAAGATACAAAGATACAGTTGCAGTTAGCAGCCATTTGTAGATAAAAATGATATACACAAGTGGGGGAATACGAGAAGAGAGTGCGCTGAGCAGATTTGTCCAGCTGTTTATACTATAATTTATTTATATTATTATTAATGAGTTGCCTCATTAAAGTTAATAGATTAGTTATCCCATGAATCTTTATGAATAATTATAATAGCTGGGTAATTTTGATATCTCTTTAAAACACTTTCAGGGTCTCCAACCGGAACCGAAATGGGAACTGCAACTTTGCCAATTGCTATTCAGAAATGGAACCGCAATTCAAAATGTTGTTTAAGAACTTGGTTCATTTGGTACTATAAGGAAAACGAAAACGGAGAAAATTGGGAATCAGTTTATAACCTTTGCCGGAATCGGAACTGATAATGAACTTAATGTACCAAACTCAAATGCCTTGACTATTTGAAAGGCTCATAGTTTAATTATCCAGTACTCGCAATATATTCTCTTCAGAATCAGTTACAACGGAAGAGAATACCTAACCAAATATGGAACTAATTCGTAGCCAATTCTTCAGCTTAACTCTTCTCGCAGTGGAACCGGAACCGGCACTCAAATACGATTCAGTTTGACACCCTGCTCATAAGTCTTCTTATCTGAAAGACTTCATTGTTTAGTTCTCTGGCATAAAATTCACACTTTGCATTCGTAGTTTTACAAATTGATTTTTGACTATGATATTTGAATATGCACACTACTTTTGCAAACGCTTTGCAACACTGGCGGCTGCTGCAATTTGCCAATAATTCAATAATTCAGAAATTCAACGGAAGCAAGATAAAGTCGTCGCAGTTCGCCGCTGCTTGCCACACTGAATGTACGGCATGAATAATATAAACAAAATTGTGGAAGCCCGTAAAAAATAAATACCAAAAACAACAGCAACAACAGCAACAACAAAAAGAAGGCGAAGCTAACTTAAAAATTTATACCACACAATTCGTTGCGTTTGCTTCGTTTTAGTTGTTGTTGTTGTTGCTGCTGCTATTTATAGACAATATTTAAATGATGCCTGTGCGTTGCGTGTGTATCTTTGTATCTTGGTGTGTCGTCTAGTTGTTAGTTTTCAAATGGGCAACGTGGCGTCGCAAGAAGCAGCGGCAGCGGCAGCAGCAGCAGCAGCAACAAAGATACTCAGTAGAGTCAAGCAGCAACAATCTCTCAGACACGAACTGCGCCTACGAGGCACGACAGTAACAAGGTCAGGGCGTCGCACAACAACGACAACAACTTAAACAACAACTCGAACAACAACTGCAACAACAACTCGAAAAACAACTGCAACAACAACAACTTGAACAACAATTAGCACACGTCATCGATCGTTCGGCGGCGCTACTGAAAAAATACTACTTCAAATTTGTTGTCTTTTCGTATCTGTATCTCTACAATTTTTGCGTCTGTATCTTGTGCGCGTACATTCAACTTGAGCTGTAGCAAATTGTTTAAACAAATAGCCGAGAACAACAACAACAACAACTTTTTCTGTAGTGTAGTTTACTTTTTGCTTCTTCTTTCTTTTTGCTTTATTTTGTCGTGTCTCGCGCCGGCGACAAGTTTTTGTTTACTGAATTCGAACCGAAAACTGATTTTTACTAAATGCGGCGCACAAAATCCAAAAAGCGTTGACGTTGACGTCGACATCGGCGCTGACTGCGCTGCTAGCGACGCCGGCGGTGGCGGCTGTATTGCCGCCAATAAAATATTTTCAAAAATACAACTGTTGTTTTCTTCTTCTTCTTCTTCTGCTCGGCATTTTAGTCGTGTGCAGCCCAGGAAAACAAACACTTGAAAAATTCACCTTTTTTTTTGTTGTAACGATAAGCAGCGACAGCGACGCCGGCAGCGACGTCGACGTACGATAACAAGAGCAACTAGAGAACAACAGCAATGATTAGCGAAAGGCACGGGTTGGCGGGGTGTGTGGAAGGGGAGGGGGCATAGGCCTCAAGAATGTTATCAAAAAACGATCTAATCGCAACGATATCATAATTATCATTTATATGCATATTACTGTGTGTGTGTGAGTGGGTGTGCGAGTGTGTGTGTGTGCGAATGTGTGCATGTATTTGTGTGGGTGGGTTTTTAGAGCCTAAAAACCAAACAAAGCCAGCTTTCATTGGAAAAGTAATCATCATCAATCAATACACAAATTTTGGGGACAAAAACTGCAAACAAACTTTTTTTTTTCGAAAAATATCCTTTGCTAAACTCAGGGCAAATAAACAAATCACAAATAAATAAATTTAAATATCTGTTTGTTAACATTTTATCTTATCAAGCGGTGCCTCAGAGCTCAACTGTTGTCATTTTGTGGTATTATGAAATGAAAATGAAATGTCAAAAAGAAAAAGTAAAAATTGTGTGTAGGAAAAGTGGAAGACGAGGTGAAAGACGAGGTTTACCTTTATACAGAGAGACAGGAAGTGCGAATAAACAACGAGATTAACCCACTTAACAATGTCTTGGCGTAAACAACTTGCGAATTATCAGCATAAATTGTACTGACAAGAAAGCTCTAATTGAAACAACTCGACTGGCAGATACCCTTTTAAGTACAAGCGAAGATTTGCTGTTCGAAATACATTTTGATTAACAAAACTTTTCAGTTCTTATTCGATCTTAGGGAAATTTTTACTATTGATCCATAATATGTCCATATCTTTACAATTGTGTCTTTTATTGCTATCGTAAATCGATTAGTATCGATATTCGCTAAAATGAAACTGGATCTGCGCGAGGTATGCGAGAATTCATTCAAAAGTATCGAGCTCTCAAGTCTCAGTTCTTAATGCTGATTAGGAATATATATATATATATATATATGTATTTATATATATGCTTCCTTAGGCCTACTATATGAACTCTCCCATTTTAAATGCTTTCAGTGCAAAATAATGATTTTCGACGCAAGTGCTGCCACTTGAGAACTTATCGCACCAGCGAGTCCAATAAAAATGTGTACTGCGATGACTAACTGTATTTGTATATAGCGTATATATATATGGCGTGAGTTGTAGTACTCGTAGTTGCAGTCAAATTGCCCGATAAGTGAAGCATGTGTCTGATAATCAAGCACAATGGCAGAAACAATGTCAAACGACGAAAAAGACGTCATTGGCAAATTGGCAATTGAAATGGCCGATAAATAATGTACTATATAGAATGGCATGGAAATGAAGGAATAACTAATTAATCCGTTGCGCTTGTTACTAATAGTATTTAATGAGCAGCTGCTGCTGCTGCTGCTGCTGATGATGATCGAAAATGTCTGTTGAATTTAACCTGTTGATGAGAAACGAGCAATTTCAGCAAATGACATTTATTTCGTGTGTGCCAGCAAATAAGCATCGGCGATTTAGCAAGGGGTAGGTGCATACAAGGGGGGTTGGGGGGTGGCACGAGGGTTGATCGCGATAATTGCCGAAAGCAAACGCCAAGTGTTGAGTTGGCGTGAAATTTATCGCCCGAAAAAACAAAAATTACACGTTCAAAACGAAACGCAAAACAAATGAGAATGTTGCACAACAAAGCGAAGCAGAACTAGCAGATGCCCTGTAAATATAGTACAGAGAGGTGCAGAGGCACAATATGGAAGCAGAAGGAAGGGAAATGAAGCTGATCGAAGAACTTTACAACATGTGTTTTAAGACCAAGAAGTGCAGTTAAAGCACAAAACTCTCCAAACTCTGCTGATGCTTGCTGCCAACTGTTACAGCTCTCGCAGGTATGCCCACTTACACACACTTTGAAATTACAGGGTATTTGTGCAAAATGTGCAGAGTGTATGTGGTGCTTGTGATTTAGGAAAATTTGCTGCAGCTGGCCACCTGCGCGTATACGTAATCTGAATTTATTGGCTCATTAGAGAGTTGTGCAAACTGCGCACGTAAGCAGAAAGAGAGAGAGAGAGAGAGAGACAGAGAGAGATAGAGAAGTGGAAGAAGCAGCGAAAGAGGAGGATGAGCAGCAGCAGCAGCAGCAGCACAGACAGAAGAGGAAGCAGCTGCGACCCCCAAATGCAAACTGCAATTGCCAATTGAGTGTAAATAAATAATAAATAAAATAATAAACATATAATAAAAAGCAATAAGGAATAAATAAATTATAAATAAATAGTAAACAAACAACAAATAATAAACAAATAAATAAATAGTAAACAAATAATACAATTCTGTTCGAGTGTTGCTGCTTGGAAATGGATAATCTTATCAAGAGCCAGGCCAAATGCAGTTAACCCTTAGTCTGAGTCTGAGTGTGAGTCACCAGTTTCAGTGTTCGAGAGTGTCGCATTTGTTGTGTGTGCGTTTGTTTTGACAGCACTTGCAGCACACAGTCAACATTTGCCCTAAGACACGGACTTTAATTAACAGTCAATATGTTTAGAGTGAGGAGTCTGAGTTTGTCGAGCAGCTTACGAAACCCTATCTCTAAAAAGTGAGTAAAAAGTTAGATCCTCACTTCAGTTCAACTGCAGGCTGCGAACTAATGCTAAAGTCATGAGTTGCGTTATGCGCTCTATTTGCCTAGTCAAGGGGGCTTAGGCTTTGCCAACTAACAGACAGAATGACGGCCAGACAGACTGGCAGACAGACGACATAACGGTAAGTAATGCCAAGTGCAGCAAGTGCAAATAGCGAGAGAGTTTCAGTTGAGCATTACCTAGCCCAGTGGTTGACAGTGAGGTAGGTTTTGTAAGACCCCTTCTTAAATAGAATTTGTTTTGTTTCTGCTGTAGTGCATTGGTTAGGGTACATAGGATAAGTGCACAGCAACACTGCTCAACACTGGCCACTGACTAATCAACACTGGTTAAGTTGACGACGCAAAAAAGTGAAATGTTTAGCTAAGAAACTATGGAACCAAAAAAGCAAACACACAAAATATATCGAATTACTTTTTCTTCTGGAATCACGTTTTTCCCAACTGCTGATCAACACTGACCAAAAATTACTCAACACTGTTTAAGACTTATGATAGACACTCGATGATTTAGATTACATTGCTTGCACGACAAATGTTTAGCTGAGGAAGTGGAGCAACACTTTAGAGCCTTGCCAAAAGTAGAGATACAAAATTGCTTTATTTGAATCGAAATACTGCTGCCCAGATCTTAAATAAGTATTAGGTTTACTGTTAGAAGTCTGTCTATTTCAATATGAACAATATGGATAGCAAATTCGAAGCTTCTTATTCACTCTTAATGGAATATTTACATTTGATTGAAGGCCCTTACTCTTTACCTTATCGATTCATATCGATAATCGCGAGACAGCGTGTGCAGTTATCGATAAAATGCAAATATAAATTCTAGTATTTGCTACTTCCCTTACTTTAATCTGCGTAGAGAGTGACAGAGAATAGTAGAAACCTCTACAACCAGAAAAAACCAGCTTGATTTTGAACCGGTTTACATATTTTGCATACCCAAATTCGCATCAATTATAACAAATTTTGTTTACTTACGGAACCAACCCCCGTCCCAACCCGGAAGAGGGGAGAGGAGTATGTCTAGTAAATAGATGTAGTCTTTTGGCATTTTGAAAATTATCGCTCACCTGCAAATAAAGCCAAAAGTAAAACCATCGTCAATAAATATTTGAATAAATACTAATTAAATGCAAAATGATTGAAAATGTTGACAATTTTATACATTTGGCGACGCAATAAGCCTTAACTTATGTACAGATACAGACACAGATACAGATACAGACACAGACACAGATACATATAGAGATATAGATAGAGATACAAAGTATAGACACACTAGATGATAAATTTAATTAATTGGCGTGTTTAGCAACTGGCAAAGGCCATAAAAATAAACTCAAATTACAGACGTCACAGCAGGCAAAATGGTGGCAAGAGCCAAGAAATTTGAATGCACTTTATTTGGCCAAGAGCCACTCGACCGGCCAAAATGTTGTCAATGAAATTTAGAAGAGCCATCGAGCCAAATCGGATATATATTATGTGGATATATGATTGTGGCCAAGCCAACTGCGAAGTCAGCTGTGAAATGAAAATGAAAATTGCATTTCCCACTTTGGGCAGGTGTCACAATATATATATATATATATATATGGGTATACAAAAGTTTTCGTCTTAAAGTGGGCGTTAGGTTTTTCACAGTTTTTCCTCAGTTTTTCTTATTCAACATATTTGCAATAATTCTTCAGCCGTCACACAGACTTTGACAGACTTTGATGTCTGAGATGGGAATGAATAGAATGATGAGTCATCATTTTTGTATGCCACTCGTCGAGTGCTTTACAATAATTGCAAATGTTTCGGTTTCTGTTTCTGTTGCTGCCACTGCTGTTGCTGCCACTGTTTCTGCTTCTGCTTCTTTTCATTTGGCATTTCACATCACAAGCAATATGTCAAAAGTGGGCGGACATCTAGTTGATTTCTAGGAATTTCATACACAATACACAATATGTCCATGAACCCTGTAAGAGATTTCAGTTTGGCTTCTGCTTGTTGTGACAGCAAAATATTTCAAACTCATCAAATTAGCTGCAATTCTGGCAAATATTATGTTTTTCGCTTTTCAGCCAAAAGAAACCCATCTGCAAAACTGATTCTTAAGTGTTCTTAAGCTTATATATACTAGAGTATAGATCGATAAACAATCGAATTTATATATACTATTTGAGTGTTGGCCAAATGGCACATATTTAAATGTCTTCAAACAAAAACTCACAAAAATTGAAGATATTTCAATTCATTATTGCATTATATATTAACTGTTGAACATATCAATATACCATTATCGATTACTTATGTTAATAACAGCGATATCGATACTGCGATCGATACCCTAACTACCACCACTAGATGTAAGCATTCTGTGAATAAATCTTCTTCTTCTTTGTCAAACCGCCAAAACAAGCGCATCACTTTTTGCCGCCTAAAAAACCCAACATTAACCGTTATCAAAGTCATCATCTTTATAGATATAGACAGCTGTCATTAATGCTTAATCTAAATTAGCAATTTGTTATTGATCCATTGCCTTGAGAAGTGTCTGCCTGTGAATATTATTGTTGCTTAAAGTAAGCAATTTCAATTGCAGAAACCAAAACAATTCTCTTGGGAAATTTTCCAAAAAATTGGCCAACTTTCAAACATATTTCAAATAAGTCTAATTGACAAGTTTCTATGCATAATGAGTTGTCATATCGCAACTCAGTCAACTTGCCACAGATTTCAGTTTTCTATACTGAAAAAGTATCAACTGTAAAAAGAAGCTGCACAAAAAGTGAGCAGCGGAAAGAATGGAAACCGCTCAGCATATTTTTCGTATTTGTTGTTGATTTAATGATCAATTAAACAAATTCACACAGCTGCTAATTGCACAATTCATTCTTCATTCTTTATTCGTTTTCTTCTCCTTTTTTTGGGGTGTTTTCGGGGCTCGACTCGACTCGACTTGGTTCGAGCGATGTCAGTCGACAGTTGGCAGCTAAACAAATGTTGACGATTGATAACAATTCAGAGTTGATATCAGCCGAGGGACTGTGACTGACTCAATGTTCTCGCTGCTCACTGATATCACTGAGCGACAGCAGCAGCAGCAGCAGCAGCAGGTGATAATGGCAGTGAAAATAACAGGAGTACAGAAATTGGAGCACAGCCAGGCAGAAAAACAAAAACAGAAAAAACAGAAACATTCAGCAGGCAGCGGGCAGCGAAGCACTTGCTTGACAATATGTACACATTTTTGCAGTTATCAGTTGATTAAATATGAATTATATACACACTCACACACACACATCAAGAGACACACACACACCAACAGATACACACACACAAAGGCAAACACACACACACACGCAAGTGTAAAATGATAAGCGCCAGTAAATAAAAGGCAATTTTGTATACAGGGTGTTGCCTTACAGTCTGCTGACTTCTGGCAGCAGAACTTGAGTAAGGGGTGTGTGTGTGTGTGTGAGTGTTTGTGTGTGCACGTAAATACAAATAACAATGTGTGTGCTTACAGTGTGTGCTGCAGTAAGTGTGCAACAGTAGCAGCTACTGCATTTGAAACTTTACAACAGTTTAAGCTGGGAAATTTAAAATGGGGCACGCTTGCTTAACCCTCTGCAGTTGCCACAAAATGCCTAACTTTATTTCACGGGGAAACCCCAACATTTTTTTTCTTCTACGTTTTGTTTTGGTTTACGGTGCTTTCGATTAGTTTCGATAATTCGGTTTTAAAAAGCTGATTTCTGATTTTGACATCAATTTAAGATACAGAAATAAGCTAGAATACAAGCCGTAACCAAGCTGATATTGAAAATTATTATAGTCTTGATCAAGTGCAGGGAGGCAGAGGAGAGAAGAAGAGGAAGAATCGATTGAAAACTTATTCCACGACTATGCAACACTTGGAAGCAGAAACCGAACTCAATTCTCACTTTCTTGGAGAAGACAATCAAGTTCACAGAGTTAGCTTATGTCTTAACTGGTTCGAAGCCGATTTTTTCCAAATTACAATATATGTATATATATATATAATATTATAATTGCATCTCTTAAACAACAGAATACATTTTTTGTTACAATTTTATCCACAAGTCAACCGATTTGTATTTACAATTTTATCCGCAAGTCAACCGATTTTGTTTATAATTTTACCCAGAGGTCAACAGATTTTTGTTTATCATTTTTCTGAAGTGCTCAAAAAACCTTCAACTTTGTACAATTTGAACTCAGTCTATATATATATATATATACATAGTGTACGTAGTTCGCATAAATATTCAACGTCGGGTTGGGTAAAGTGTAAACTGGTAAACTGGTAAACATTTAGCCGGTAAACATTTTACGTATTGCGTATACGATGAGATTTATACTTACCCAATGAAATCTTTGATAAAACAATAAACCTTAAATAAACCGCGATTATTATTGAGTAAATAGTCGGGTTGTATCACGGAAGCGGCCATAAGGCCAGTGCTCTGCTGCTGTTGTTGTTGTTGTTGTTGCTGCTGATGTTGCAGATGTTGTTGTTGTTGTTGTTGTTGCAGTGCTGTAGTTATGCAGTTGCTGCTGCTGCTGCCTGTTGCTGTCGCCATGTTGGCAGCCATTTTGTTGACCAGCGCAGTCATTTGGCGGCCATTTTGTTAAGCGCTAAATGCACATGCACAGTTAAAGCAGTTGTTGTTGTTCTTGTTCTTGTTGTTGTTGTCGAGTTGTTGTTTGTTTTTATTGTGTTGTTTACAAGCACCTTTGATTAGTCGACGAGGTAGAACAAAATTCTTAACTTCGTTTTTTTTTTCGGTTTGCGTTGAAATCAAATAATTAAAACTTAATTACAAAAAGCAATTGCCAAATTTGTGATAATTGCTCAAAAATTGCCAATTTCAATTAGAGTGCTGCAGATGTGTGTGCATGTGTGTGTTTGAGTGTGTGTGAGAGTGTGTGTGTGTGTGGCATGCATCATAAACAGAGGCGACACAGTTTGAACCAAGCATTTAATTAACATTCCGGTTCTTGATGAAATGCCAATCAGAAACCACAAATTACAAAAATGCAGAAAGCGAAAGAGAAAGGGAGAGAGAGGGGAGTGCCAAAGAGAGAGAGAGAGAGGGGAATGCCAAAGAGAGAGAGAGAGAGATGCAGAGAGAGATAGCGAGACATAGACGTTGCTAGATAACGGCACTAGTTGAGTGGTTAGTTTGGTGTAGACGCCACTGTATTCTACACTCGTGTCCCACACAAAGTGAACAGCACAGAATACGCACTGCAAAACGTGTGCGAATCAAATTTTTAACATTTTCACAATTTATATAAGTTTTTGTTAATATATTGGAAACAAGAAGTCGATAGAGGATTTTCTCGACACACAGACATGCATAAATACATACAAACAGTCCGAAAAAATATCGACTGAAATTTTGAGAACTCATCTGCTGAAAAGCATACTTCCTAGAAACCGTTTGGTTTTTTTTTTGTTTTCGAAACTACTGCAGAAATTTTCCAATATTCAGTGTGATTTTTTTCCGAGTGCACTTATATACACATTCCTAAATAAATCAGCGTGTTCTAATATCTAAAATGCGTACGACTTATGATAGGATAACACTTGAGTTATGGCCATCTGCTAGGCAAACTTTATCCTGACTTGCGCATTATTAATTGCTTTTTAAGCAGGAACATAAATAATAGCTGTTAAATGAATATAATTCTGATGTAATGCTGATATAATGCTGATTAACACACAAACTATACACACACACATACAATCACATTCAGCTGTAACTAGAAGCAAAAGGAAACTCTTGAAGCTGCCTCAACTTGCAGCATGGAAAAAGGACAAAGGCTGGTCAGCAAAAAAAGATTGATTCTACATAAATGTGGACATATACATATATATATATATATGTGTGTGTGTGTGTGTGTGTGTGTACATAGCTGTTAGTGGGGCACAGTCAGGCAGTTGTTGGACGACGACAGCTAGAAATGAATGAATGTCGCCTGTTGACAGCTTTGTTCCTATTATGACAGGCTGCAGGCTCTCCTCCCTCTCTGTGTGTGTGTTTAGTTTGTCAACTTGCAACTTTAACAAGTGTACAACATAAAACAGCAACAGCAGCAACAACAACAACCACAACATGCATGCTTAATGAAAACAGTGTTTGCTCAAAGATAAGCAGAAATAACAAAAAAAACCCAAAATGTGTCTGCACCAATAAAATTTAACATACTCAATTAACAGAGACACGTGCCACAAATGCATAATTAAATCAGTGAAATAAATATTTGATTGGAACTGAACCCAAGGTTAAAGGTGCCCAGTTCAATTAGGCAAGCTGCCTTGATTGTTGTAGTCTGACGATATTATTGTTATTATTATTATTATTATTATTTTTATTATTATTTTTATTATTATTCTAATTATTATCATTTTTTGAGGCTGACCCTGACTTTGACTTTGACTTGGCAGCGCCCAAGTTGCAAGCCCAAAAAACAAGTCACGTTCTGAGTGAGACACTTGAATTTGATGACTTGACTTAGGTATGTATTTGTGTGTCTGTGTGTGTGTGTGTGTCGAGTGGCAGGTAGGGTTGCCAAGTGCGTTTCAAGTGCCACACACACACACACACACACAAGAGGACCTTGGAGCTGACAGCAGCAGCAGCAGAAATATAAAAAGACTTGCAGCCAGCCTCGCATCGCCACTCAATTGCAAATGAAAATGGAAATGGAAAAATGTGAGAATGTTGGAATGTGAGAAACGTGTTGCAAGTTGCTTGTCCTCTCAAATGTATTCATAACGTACAACAAAAAAAAACACACACACACACACACTCACAGCAAGGAGCTGCTCTATTATGCACAACGAGAATTACACACCCTTCAACTGCAAATGGGCGGCAGCTCTGTGAAATATATGTTATGATACCAGAATCTTAGTTGGGATAGCTTGGAAAACAATAATGTTTTCAATACAAAAACTCAAGATTTCAAAATTGAATATTTTAATTATCTTTCAGCATTATAATTCGTACAAACATTCGACAGATTCTTGCTATGTCAGCTATATAATATAGTGATTGTCGATTCTGATGCGTGTTTGGCGATGCCTCAAGTATCGTCTCAGCTCTAACTGGACTCGACCATCGCTGCTGATCAAGACTATATATAATTACAGCTCATTATCCACAACATAGTAATCGTACCCTCGCTGCTAGGGCACAAGTACACAAAAGCCAACAAGCAAGAAAATCTGTATTCAAGCGAAATGTATAAAAATGAAAATGGAAATGAAAAACCAGGCGGCTGCTGCGGTTGTCAAGGCTCTTGGCCGAAGGGCTGCCAACACAGAGAAATAATATCAAATGTTAGTTTCGACAAGGACATTTTGCTTGGAACTTAATCTAAATCTAGTTCGGGTAGGAGACTGAGCATAATCTGGCTGAAATAATTATCATCGGCTCAAAACGAATGAAAGCCAGAAAGACAGATTGAAAACTGTGGCTAAGCGACTAACAAAAGTTGAATTTCAGTTAAGAATAAAAAGATGCCACATTTGGTATCTGCTTCGAGAATGACGTGACTTTGGAATACATTCTGGAAGACAGCTGATTTCAAATCAACTCTTTATATGAGCAGCAAATACTGGAAAATGTTTGTTTAATAGGTGCAGGGGCTCAACAAAGAGAATCTATTCCAATTCTGGAACTAATCTTTCCCCATTATACAAATATATGTAAAATGTGCAACAAAGTTGGCCTTGCAAGTTATTTGCTGTGTTTGTCACATTTCTCTGAGTCCCAGTCCAGTTCCCAACGAATATTAATCGAATCAACAACTCAGCTTCGTATTCTGAAAAGTTCAACATAGGAAAGGAAATCGAATTTGAAAAATGTGTTTGAATATTTTGGAGAGCACCATTCAGCTGGTGGGATTTTTGCTTTCTCTATGTCGTTGTTTAAGAGGGAGCTCAACAAACCAAGAAGATCAGAAAACAACTCCCAAAGCAGTTAATCGAAAAGAAGAAAATAAGAAACTATGGAAAGAAGATTATGAGGATTGAGATTCCATAAATAAATCCCGCACTCGAAGACTCTACTCTGTACATAAATTGGAATATCTTTTCGATGACTTAATATGTGAGAGGAGATTAACAGCGTTATAATATTCTTAAACAAATGTTTTCCTGATTTAAAGAAGCCTCCAAAATTTCATTCGCTGTTGACTGCCTTGATGACAAATGTTAGTTTTTCTTCAATTAAATTGTATACATTTAAAAACCATCTAACATTTTCAAATGTTTATAATAATAATTGCAGTAAAAATTGGGGAAACCAGCACAGCGACCTATAAGGTCTATTGTGCCCCCTTACTGAGCCTACACAGCTCTTCCGTCAATCCCAACTCTTGCACGAATGCCAGGATCTTTGTTGGGTTGAGGGTTTCTATGTCCTTGGGCCTCATGATATGTTGCCCTAGGACGCTGCATCTTTTCCTGGTTAGGGCGACGCATTCTGCTAGGATGTGCATTGAGGATTCCTCCTCGCTTCCGCTAAACCTGCATACATCGCTGCTATATATACCTAATTTGGTTAGGTGACTTCTCAGTCTACAGTGTCCTGTCAATAGACTTGTGAGTATTCTGAGTCTATTCGTCCCCATGGATATTACTTGCTTGAATCGCTTTTGATTGTAGCCACCTAAAAGACTTCTGGCTTGTCGTCGAGTTCTGGTGCCTTTGCCCAGCTCCGTTCTCGCCTCTGTCTTTCTTCGTCCCTGATTTGCAGCCGTATTGTGTGTCTTCCTATGCCACAATATGGTTCAGGGCCTATCAGGGGTCTCTCTTATATTATATTTACAAAAGAACTATAACTCACTGACAAGACAGCTCCTCTTAGCTACAACAAAATGTGGCATCTTTAACAATAATAAATAATAAGTAACTGCCACACACTCACTGATTGTTGCAACTAAGCCACAAAACTATTTTCAGCAACTTTCATTTGGGTCTTTGAATGACTTTCGCATAATTCTCGCATTAACCCTGAAAGAGCAAATGGCAAAGATGCCCCATTTGAACGCAAGGAAGCGTGAAATTTATGCACACACAGGAGGATGAGGAGCACAACAAGCAACAAACGGAGGCAACAAACGGTGGCAAGTACAAAAGGACGCGTTGAGTTCACAGGCGTATTAATCGTGAATAACAAAATTATGCAAAATATTTGCTGTGAATTTCTTACACACTTTATGTGTGTGTGTGAGCTGTGTGTGTGAGCTATGTGTGTGTGCTGTGTGTGTCTGATGAGAATATGCGCTTCATTGCGAGGCGCCATAAAAACGCCACAAGGACGACGCCAAAGGATTCCATCAACTTTCTAAAAGCGCATTGCTGCAACTACAACAGCAACAACAACAAAAACTACAACTGCAACACACACAATACACACACACAACACATACACACTTATAGTGTATCAAAGGAGGACACCAAAAAGCAAAAAAAAAAGAAGAGAAAAACTAGTAAATGGAGAGAAAAACGCACACTGCCAGCAGCAGCTGGGGCAACCTTGACCTGAAAACGTTGCTGCATGTGGCAGGAACGTGGCAAGTGGGTGGCTGGGTTGCCTGTTGTGTGGCACACACAGCAGTTGCAGAGATGCGTATTGGGGGCACACACACACACACACACACACACACACAGAGCATAGGAAATGCGAGACAAGCGAGGCACCGCATGTGGCACATTTCTATTTGTTATTTGAGTTAAGTTCTTTGATGCAACAATGATGCAGGCAACAGTAACAGCAGCACTGGCAACCAAATGTAGATAGATTCCACATTTGGACATAATAGTTGCTTTGTTGTGTGTGTGTGTGTGTGGCACATGCCGCACGTACACACTAATTTTATTGCCCCATATTAAACTTTATTGTTGCAAGTAAAAATCAACTCTCAACTTGAACAAGTTTTTTTTACTTGCGTTTCATTTTGAAGTTTATATCAAAAAGTTGGCACATTATTTTTTTGGTGGCATGTGGCAAGTTGCGTATGTGCCATAAATAGCGGTTTCGATAACAACAACATTTTTATGGGCCAAATTCAGCAGCAATCAAGAAAGAACAATCAAAAAAGAAAAATACTTTTCGCAAGAAAGAAAATTGCTGGAAAACAGTCGAATAAATTTTACAGTAATTTCAATTTAACTGTAAACAAATTAATTGGCTTAAAACAAGTTCTAACATATTTTTGAAATAAAACAAATTGATCAAAATTGATTTCATTTAATGGCAAACAAAGTAATTTGCCTAAAATGCGTTGCATAAGTCGAAATTTATGTTTTGCTGCAGTCTTAAGGAGGCAACTCCAGTTGCAGCATGAAATACATTTTCGTTGCACTTAACTGTAATTTCCGCACAGCGATAACAAAGTTTTCCTCCATGAAATTTTCTATCAAGTTAAGTTAAGTTAATTAGTACAGGCTACGCTCGCAGCGGAAGGTTGCCTTTGGTCCTATTCCGGTGGCTGGTTGCTGCATACAGCATCAGTTTGCTTGCCACCATGCAACCGAGTCGTATGGCTTCACTCGACTCTTGTTGCCACTCAGCCTGAATGCGCTTCATGTTAAAGTCTAGCAGATCTGACTTATATAAAAACAAAATCGAAGACCTCTTGCAACTTCAGCCATATCAAACCATGATTTCTCGAGGTCTTGGTTTGTATCTCGGCCAGGTTTGATTTCATTTTCCCGTTAGCATCAATAGAGTTAACTTTCAGAAAGTTGAAAACTTTTCTAGTTTTCTATTTTGAAACGTACTTTCAGATTGAAGGAATTAGCAGATAGTTGAAGATTGTCTATCGATATTCTAACATATTTCCAATGGATTCAGGCCATAACAAAGTTGGCTTCTTCTAGACACTTCTTCCATTCATTCAAAATTTGTTAGTGCATTCGAAAGTCGCATTCCCAATTCGTACAAAATTCCCGAAATTGAGTTCTTAAAACACTTCCAAACCCAAGTTCGGCTCCAGGCCGAATTTAATCTTATTGTGTGCTTGCTAGAAATTCCCAGAAAGCCTTAACGCTTGATCTGATCGACATCATCTTGAGACAATAAATATCAATTGACGACGCTCTCTCTCTCTCTCCCTCTCTCTCTCTCTCTCTGTCCCCACCAGCCTCTCTTTATATCTTCATCTGTATCTCAAAGGTACCGCCTCGATTCGCTTGATTTTATATACAAAATATAATTTGAACGACTGACGTCAAGAAAATACTGCAAATTGTAATGCTGAAAAGGCATGCGAAAAAGTCGTGTCTTCCTAATGGGTTTGGGTTTGGGTTTGTGCTGGGCCATTAGCTAAGTGAACGCGAATGCGGCAGTCTCTGAGCGCAGATGTTGTTCGCTGGATGGTTGATGATCTACCTCAAGCGAATAACAGTCGGCGTTAGCCTATCATCAAAGTGGGTAGCTCAACAACAACAACAACAGCAACAACAACTACAACAAGCAACAACAACAACAACAATAACAACAACGATAACAACAGCAACAACAATAGCAACTGGAAAATGTCTATAATAAATGCCAAAATTATCAGCAAAATCTCAAATTCATTTTCCAAATTGCCAAAACTGGCAACTGGCAACTGGCAACACAAAAAAATAAAGAAAAACAACAAAAGCGACAACAAAGTTGCATTCAAGCGAATAAGTGTTAGTTAAGGGTGTGCTGGACTTTAACATACCCTGTGTTGACTTACAGAAAGATTTGCATTTTTTGTTCAATTACAACACCAAATTTTGACTGCTCAAAAAATAAGTTTCGAATTTTTTCTCTCTTCTTCTTTTCAGTTTTTTAGGGATATATATATATATATATATAGTCAATTTCATAAGTAAATTCGTTTTTCCTAACTTTACGCAACTAACTGTAAAAGTCTTAGTTATAAATTATGTCTATTGAAGCTCATGGGAATCCGTTGGTGTCATTTAATATAAAAATTACAGGGTATTTGGCAAATTGCTTAATTAATGCCTATGAATAGGTGATTATAATGATGATGATGGGGATGGGGATGATCGTGAAAAATGAATGTCTGCTTTGACATTTGATGTTGTTTCCACTCCGTCTCCGTTCTCAATACGTATATTTATTCGCTATTATGTGTTTTATTTTGGTTTTCGGGGTGTGTTGCCTTAGGTTGAGGTCATCCCCACCCTATTTTGAGACAGCTGCTGCCACAAAATGTGGTCAGTTATAAGATATTGCGTATACGCAGTGTAATGCGCACTTTGTCAAAGAAAATAGCAGACCCCCCCCCCCCCACCGAAAAAGGGGTTGTTTTCGGCTTGTTATTGTTGACAATGGGAAAATGAATGAAAACAAACTTGAAGTGAGCACGAGCACATTGCGTAATCGAAACGAAGCCATCAAAAATGTTGTTTCGGCGAGGACGAAAACTTGCGGAGACAATGGCGCGCTTTTATACCCTGTAGGAAACCGAAGAGGTCGTAGGGGGTAGTATCACATTAGAGAGAGAAAGAGACCGAGAGAGAGAGAGTGAGATGTTGGAACAAAAGATGACGTGTCTCTTTCCAGACAGTAGAAACAAAGAAATATTTCAATCTTTTCTATATAGGGTATCTGTCTAACGAGCAGTGAATGCTCTGCTTGAAGAATAGAAAAATAGACAAAGGCATCCCATTGAATGAAGGAACAAGAGGTTAAAAGGAATCAAAAGAATTGTAAAGAAAATACTACGAGTAAAAAATCAGTTGATTTGAATACTTTCTCGAGAGAGTGCAGCACATTTTGGCCAGTTGAATTGAGGAATGACCTTAATGCTCTTTGCCACCTGCTCAAGTTCAAGCCAAATTATTGGAAAAGCAATTTGCAAAGGCAAGGGTGTGGATGGTGGGCGAGGAGAGAGGTTACCGCTTTATTTATCAGATAGAAGCAGGCAAGAGCTATGCAAAAACAAATAGACAAAAGGCCATTGATTGAAGGCTATTTCGGCATTAAGGACAACACTCAACAATCTGACATCGAGTTGAGTATTTGGTTGTTCCTGTTTCTGTGGCGGGTGTGAATATTTTATTGTGTTTGAGAGTGTGCGAGTGTGTGTTTTCTGGATAAACATCGCATGTTTTACACGCACTTTGCCAGCAAGTATTTATTTTTGGGGTTACTTTTCGTGGAGCATAATACATATGTTTACTTTTATGGGTTCGTTCCGCTTCCTTCAAAGTCATAAATATTATGGCCCCCAGACAAATGCCAAAACTAGTTCATGTTGCCGGGGAAGATACACATGTGAAGCATAAACTAATCGATTTGAGTGTGGAAATTAGAAAAACAAGACTAAATTTATTTAGAACTAGTTAATTATGACTTATGAGATATCAATTATAATTCCCAGAAGAACTATCGATTATCAGAGTGGGTAGTAAAGGAATTTTGACATGTGAAAGTTGTATTAATCGATTCGATTTCGATTTAGTTATAGTTGATATACTCATTCAGTTAAAGTAAAAGTTTGGTATATCTAGACATGTACAGGGGTTATGGCAAAGAACTCGCTTGGTATAGCTATATATACTGACTAGTTTGTTGCAAAGTTGCACTAGTTCCCAGCTTTTGACAACTTTATATACTTATAAGCACTACCGACTATCAGAGTATCTAACTAAGGAACCTAAGTGTGAAGTACTTAGGACGACTGAGAACTGGTCATCTAGGACACACTTTAGGTGTTTTGGTATTATCAGTTTTATACAATACTGAATAGAATGTAGAAGATTACATAAGAAAAGTTCCCTACCGATTGAAATTATAGCTATTTTTACATTTTCAAATAGTTCAATAGTTCTAGTTGATGTTATATGAAAATCACTATTTTAAACCTTTAATACCAACTAGTTTTATATGAGGAACTGGTTCTAAGAGTAACATAAATAACAGCTTACAAATGTCATTTGGCTGTGGAATTCCAGTAAGCAGATTGTAGAATAAAAAACGGCTGATTAAAAAATATCTCGCGAATAATTGCTACAATTAAAAAATGCCAGAATAAATACAATTCCCCCTCAGGCATTTCAATGAACGTGGTTAGGAGGCCTTCAGTTGAAACCATTCAAGTCACATTCACATTGACCTTGCCACACCGTGTGACGTCACACACCCTCTCTCGCGTTCACATTCACGCAGAAGGACACTCGAACAAGGACTACAAAGCAAGGGCTAGAAAACTGCGCAAGCGTAGCCTTGACGAAATATTCTTAAATGGAGAGAAATATTTTTGATTTTACATTTAGATATAGATAAGCATGTTATGCATGAGAGCGAGAGAGACAGATAGATAGTTTTAAACATGTTTTTATATTATGATAAATTAAAAATAGAAGTTTTTTTTCGCTAACAATTTTGAGTAAAAGAAAATAATCTCGCAATAGAATTTAGAATTAAATCAATTTTAGAATTTCGAAATGGAATTTACCTTTTAATAAATATATTTCCGTTATTAAAGGCAATTTCTAGATTATTTTTGTTTTCCATGAATGAAACTTTTTGTTTGCTGCTGTTGTTGTTGTTGAAATGACGACACGAAGCACGACGAACGAACGACGCTGCTGGACGAGATAAAGGCGAACAGAGTAGTTAAAGGAAGAAGCAGCACCGACAAAGGCGAAATAGGCGCGAAATTTAACGGGTTGCTGCGAACCGGGCAAAAGGGGGTGTGGTGGGTGGGTTGATTGGCTGATTTATGCAGGAGGAAGAGAGCTGCGGAGACACGCACGTTTAATTACACACCGACACACGCACACGCACACAAAGAGAGCGAGCGTGAGAGCGAGCGCGCGGGCGACAGAGAGCGAGAGCGAGAGCACGCGTGATTGAGTGTTGCAAAGCGTCGCCTGTTTTAATAGGGCTGAGGCGCTTTTTAGTAAATGATTTTTGTTTGCGCTGCTGCTGCTGCTGCGTGCGTTTATTTATTATAAACAAAAATATATGTACGTATATTTCTCTGCACAGCCTTTTTATTGCTTTTCTTCTAGCTTTTCTTCTAGCTTATATTATTTTTATATAACACAAAGCACTTCTTTTTTTTTTTGTTGGTATTTTGATTGTATAGATTTGAGGCAAGCAACTTGTGCGTTGCACTCACAACACTTGCCAAAGTTCGACGAAGACTGACGACGATTTGCCACCAGCGACGACGACGACAACTTCCGCATTTGCCACACAAAACAAAACGGCGGATTTCTTTTCTTTTTCTTTATGTTGCTGCAGATAAGAGAGCCGTTTGTTAAACAGCTAACTATTATTTTTTATTAATCTATATATATATCTTGCAAATTATTTATTATTTATAATTTTTTATTATGATGTTTGCAAGTGCGCGCTGTTCTTTATTTTTATTTATTTTTTTGTTGGGTTGGTTAGAAAGAAGCCAAAGTGTAGATTGACAGCCGCAGCAGCACTCTGAGGGTAGCTTTTTTTGTGTTTTACCCGTTTGGCGCGTTCATCGCCCAAGCAGGCAGCAAAGCATGCAGATGAGCGCAGCAATTCACCTCTCCCACTCACTGCGCTCTCTCTCTCACTGCGTTCTCTCTCAGCACTGCACAGTTCATTTCATTGCCTTAACTTTGCCACGTGAGCGCGCGAGAGTGTAAGAAGAGAGCTTATGTTGCAATTGCCTTTAAGTGTGGGCGCACGCATTGATTAAGCTAAAGCGCCCAGGCATTAGGCAAGCATGTGCGTCTGTGTGTGTGTGTGTGAGAGCAAGAGTGGGTGGCTGTAATTACAGACGACTTGCCTCCCAGCCTATGCGCTCTCTTTCATTCTCTCTCCGTCAGCTCTCTCTTGCGTATACATACATAAATATGGGCAGAATTGGGAAGCTTTAAGCATACATCCACTTGATACGCTCTGCTGGCGCCGCTGCCCGCTGCTACTGCTGCAAAAGGCGCCTGCGCTTAGCATAAATACAAACACAATACTTTTTGCTGCCTGGGTCATCGCTGCTGGCAGCCTTAACAAGTGGGAGGCAGAGAGAGAGCGAGTGACTGCTGCTGCTGCTACTGTGCAGAAATGAACGCTACTCTCTCTCTCTCTCTGAGATTCATTCGCTCTCTCCTTGTGAGTGCCTTTGGTGCTGTCCTAATTTTGGCTTTGGCTCCGCTAACTGTTCCTAACTAATTACGACAATTTATAAATAATCCAACGAGGCGCACAATTTTAAGGTCCTTGTGCAAGGACTCGACAAACAAAGAGAGAATCGGCGAACAAATGTAAATATTTAATCATAGTCACTGCCATTCGAGGCTATGTCAAATCAATGCCACATAACGGTTAGTGCGATGATGAGAATAAAAATAATGGCGGAGGAGGAGCAAAAGAAACGGGCCATTTGACTAAGGACACTTGTCTGCTCGGCTTCCTCTTCTCTTCTCTTCTCTTGTTTTTTGCTTGAGTGAACTATGCTAATTGTAACTGTTTCTTATATCTATTTCACTCACGCTCTCTGTCTCACTCTCTTATCGGACAACTGGAGCATGACCCACATAATCAAACAATAGAAACAAAACTCAGCAAATCTGTTATAGTTAGCCAATTGAGCTGTCCATTCATAAATATCTTTATGAGTCTCTTCTTCTTTTTTTGGGCATATATGTATAGGAGAAATAAGAGGAAAAATCTTCTTTTGTCAATAGATGACGTTCAAGTTCTGCTCAGTTTTTCATGCTGAGCTTTAGGTCTGAGCTTTAATCCTCACTTTATTCAACTCGGTAAAGCTTTGCTGATGCAAACTAAATATCACTTGCCTATGGAATTTTCTTCAAATTGAAGCTTTTTGTCTAAGCTTTAAGCTCACATAATTAGATTGGGAAAAGCTTTGCTGATCGGAAGTAATTACTATTTTTCTATTGGTTATTAAGTAACTTTGGATGCAAACTAGATATAAGTGGAGCAATACTCTTTTTCTCAGAGCTTAATTTGTTTGATAGCAAATATGAGCTTTATCTGTGAGCTTTATCTTCATATTAGTTAATTCGGAAAGTAGTTATCATTTCCGCATTGCGCTTATCAAATATTAAAGTTTCGATTACTCACTTTTAAATATAGATAAATTCATTATAAATTGTGAATCACAAACATACCTGCAACGAAAAGAAAGAATATCATTGATAATTGTGCTACTCAAGTATAAAGTATATCTTTAATTAACGCAATCAGTTGATAATTATTAGTTGCACAATAAATCCCCAACTGATATTGCTACTATTATCATTATTATTATCATTATTATTATTATTATATTGCGGCTCGTTTATATTTTTAGCGCAACAATTGAACAATTTCGAGAAGCTTCAAATTGATTGGTGCCGATAAGCCAAACAAACATATAGACAATACATATATATATATATATATATATATATATATTATTATTTGTGTACACAATTTTATATGTATTTATGTAAGTGTGAAGCTCTGGTAAGATAAGAAGTCGATGTTCTGCTTTGTGCAGCATATATTGAAAACTGCCTATAATAAATAAGGGCGACTGACAAATAAACAAAAAAAAAATACAATCATTGAAAAAAAAAAAAAATACAATCATTACAAAAAAAAAATACAATCATTGAAAAACAAACAGAAAAAAAACAGGTTGTGTGTAATTTTCCATACGACCATCAAAATAGTCGAATTGGAATATTTTCGGACCAGTTCTGTAAAAGGCCAACACAGAAGGTAAATTGAGTATTAGCTGATAATCAGCGGAAAAGTTTCGTATTTTTTACAAATAAATAAAGATTAGATATTTTACATGAGTGTATTTTATTTATTTATTATCAATGCGCTCCATTTGTGGCACAAATATATCTAATATATAAATATATAAATATTTACAAGAGTATTTTTATGACTCATGGAAAACGAGTTGCAATAATTGAGGTAAATAAATAATTCAGTAGAATAATCTTTGCTCATCAGAGTTTATTTCAATTTCCGATGATCACAAACAAATTTTCTTTATCCTAAAAAAGTATTTAAGCTAAGTTTCTGAAATCCTTCACAAATTCATTTGTTCAAGCTTTTGAATAGAGAGCTTTCCAAAAAAACATACGACGACTCAAAAAGGTAAGAAAAAATCAGCTACGCTGATTACAGTTAATTTGCGCTTGAGGTTAAGATTAGCTTAGATGTTGATGGCTGACAAAAGAAGTGCTTACTACGAAGGAAATGCAACAAAGTGGAAGCAAAAACATGTGCCCCCAACCCTTCCACACCTGGGGGTCTATGAAATAAAACGCAATTGCGCGCGGAGTAAAACTCAAGCTGCGCTGCTCCTTCTTCTTCCCTCCACCACTTGAAAGGTAAGCAAAAGAAGAGAGAAAAAGAGCGAGAGAGAGAGCAGCTGAAGCTGTAGCAGCGATCGGAACGTAAAAGCACTACGCGAAGAGAGCGAACGTACGACGAGAGAGAGAGAGCGAAGAGTGTGAGTCTGACTGACGCTTACAAACAGACACTCACACACATGTACGTACACACTTAAACACAAAACAAGGCGAATAAGGTAAACACTGAAACCGGCGACGCAACAGAGCAAAGCATAGCAAAGCAACGCAAAGCAAAACAAGGCAAAGCAAGGCAAGACAAAAGCAGCGAATATTCAACCGGGTTGCCCGCTTGTTGTTCAGTGTGACAGTGAACGCCGTACGTAACGTTGTTGTCTCGTCTTCTTTACTTACTTACTCACTTACTGGGCATGTGTGTTATGGCAAGAAGAAAAGCGTACAAACAAACAATACAGAAAAACTCAGTGTGACCAAATGACAGAAACTAACAATTAATAACTACAATTAAGGACAAGCAGCAACAGTTGTCAACACAAGCGAAGCAGCTCAAATCAACAGCAACAACAAGAACGACAACAAGCACAAACATGTTTGAGGTTGCTTGCCTAATGTTCATTTGCCCTTGGCTCATCATCGTTCTGCTCATGTTCATCGCCATGACCGTCCTATGAGCGAGAAAGAGCGATAAAAAAAAAATAGGGCACACTTGCCAAAAGCAGCAGCAGCAGCAGCAGCAGCAGCAACTGTTTCAACACATTTGGCAGTGTGCCCGTTCGTTATTGGTTGCGTTTCTTTATTGATGCTTGATTCCTACACTCAAAAAAAAAAAAATGGTGAAATGCAGCTACCTTCATATTTGTTTTAGTTTTGTAAGTAATTGAAATGTGATTTTAATAGTGTAAACACTTGTACCTGTGTACCTATATGTATGCGTACAGGTATTTTTATGTACTTCCTAATTGGTTAAGCTATATTTTAAGCATGTTCAAATAAATATATTCACTCGTTTTATACAAAACTTTGCATTTTTGCTTTAATTGGGCAACAGGTGCGAAGAGAGCAGATCAACAGAGAGGGAGGGACGCAATTGAGCAATTGAGCTGCAAAAAGCTTTTGTCTAAAGTCGTCAGCCAACTTAAGATTTATTACTCTTAAATATTGCTTAAGCTCTGAGTTTAATAATTTCTTTAACTTGAACTTAAATGATCTTGATGAAGTCGACATTTGATCTAAAGTATCTATAATATAATATTATCTATTAAAAAAACTTAAATTTAGATTCACTTCTACGACGCCAGATACAAAGTTCACTTTGGAGTGTCACATTTGCCAGCAATCTATCTAACGGTAAATGCATATGCCACTATCAAAGCATGCTGATAAGCCTAATCAGCACTTTGTCCACTTCACAATCTAAATATACCAACAACAGGTTTGTGCAGACAAGTTTCAAAAAAACAACTTAAAAAACAACCAAAAATTGTTTTGATAAATGTGTTAATTTTTCGAAAAAAATTAGATATTCTCAGCCACACACAAAAAATACGCCCACTCAGGAAAAGAATTAACCCCAAGGCAGAGGCAGGGGTTGGGGGGGGTGGTGTTGAGGTAAGTAGCTGCTAATTTTAAGTGTGGGTGCCCCTACGCAGAGCGAATTAATCATGCTTGAGAAAAAGCGGAATTTAATTTCCTCCGTTTTTTATCGTGTGTATTTTTAACCAACTTGTGCTGGGCGGCGTCCGTCGTCGTCGTCGTCGTTTCCTTCACTTGGTGATAATTATGATGTTATTTTGTGTGCACACAAGCCATAATTGCGTGTGCCTGCAAAAAGCGTTTCCACCTCAGAAAAATTGACGAAAGTGAAAGTTTTTTTTTAGGGGACGAAAAATAATTACCGAGTTATGCGAGTGAATATGAATATATATGTATATGTATATATAGTTGCTGTGGACGTGTCAATGACAAAGTTAAATGAAATTGAATTTAATTATGTAAAGCTAAGCAACAAGACACAGGCAACAAGCGACAAGCAAACAGCAGCAACAACAAACAAAAGCTAAACGAGTTATTTAAATGAACTTTACAGCCAAAGTCGGCAATTAATCAAACACGTTTAAATGCAATCAAATTGAAGTTGACTGCGATTAATTTCGGACAACTTAAACCAAGCAAAATTCATTTATCAATATTTATATTTGAGACAAACAAAGCACTTTTTTCCCCAATACATTTCAATTTAATGTTTATTGTTTGAGTTTGACGGGGTGTGAATGACACTGAATTGGTCTGAGTTGCAGCCAAGGATGCTTGAAACAAATCAGCTAACGAATTTATTCATTATACATATATATATATATATATATATATATATATATACATTTAATTTCATTTAATTATTCATTTTATATTAATATGTATATTCATTTATTTATTAATTTATCATTTTATATCATTGAAATTGATTTTGATTATAACTCACTTCCACACGAAAGATTTTAATATATTATTTATCTTTGTTTATTTATTATTTATTTTATTTTTTTGTTTTTATTTATTTCATTTATTTTATTTATTTATATTATTTATTTATATTATTTATTTATATTATTTATTTAAATTATTTATTTTATTTTGTTTATATTATTTTATTTTGTTTATTTATATTTATTTGTTTATTTTATTTATTTATTTTTATTTAATTATTTTATTTATTTATATTATTTACTTTATTTATATTATTTATTTCATTTATTTTATTTACTTATTTATTTTGTTTATTTTATTATTTTTATTTATTTTACTTATTTTATTTATTTTATTTTTATTTCAAGCAACTTCAGCTGTTACCTCAGCTAAAAAAAGTCAATTCAATGAAGTAGAACTCGATCTATTCGAATCTTTGACCTCTTAGCTGAGAGATGACTTCACACAGTCAGTGACTCAATATATTGAATGTGATCATAGTTTTGCCCCTAAATCAATGCTACATTTAAAGTTGAAAACGTGATTTTAATTCGGAAGACAAGTAAAAATTATAGACTGAAAATCGATATATCGATATATGGGCATAGGTCAAAACTTCAATATGCCATAACTTCGTCAAAACTCAACTGATTTTAAAAAGCGAGGGCTTTTTGATCATAGTTTTGCCCCTAAATCAATGCTACATTTAAAGTTGAAAACGTGATTTTAAGTCTGAAGACAAGTAAAATATATAGCCTGAAAATCGATATATCGATATATGGGCATAGGTCAAAACTTCAATATGCCATAACTTCGTCAAAACTCAACTGATTTTAAAAAGCGAGGGCTTTTTGATCATAGTTTTGCCCCTAAATCAATGCTACATTTAAAGTTGAAAACGTGATTTTAATTCGGAAGACAAGTAAAAATTATGGCCTGAAAATTGATGTATCGATATATGGGCATAGGTCAAAACTTCAATATGCCATAACTTCGTCAAAACTCAACTGATTTTAAAAAGCGAGGGCTTTTTGATCATAGTTTTGCCCCTAAATCAATGCTACATTTAAAGTTGAAAACGTGATTTTAAGTCGGAAGACAAGTAAAAATTATAGCCTGAAAATCGATATATCGATATATGGGCATAGGTCAAAACTTCAATATGCCATAACTTCGTCAAAACTCAACTGATTTTAAAAAGCGATGGCTTTTTGATCATAGTTTTGCCCCTAAATCAATGCTACATTTAAAGTTGAAAACGTGATTTTAAGTCTGAAGACAAGTAAAATATATAGCCTGAAAATTGATGTATCGATATATGGGCATAGGTCAAAACTTCAATATGCCATAACTTCGTCAAAACTCAACTGATTTTAAAAAGCGAGGGCTTTTTGATCATAGTTTTGCCCCTAAATCAATGCTACATTTAAAGTTGAAAACGTGATTTTAAGTCTGAAGACAAGTAAAAATTATAGCCTGAAAATTGATGTATCGATATATGGGCATAGGTCAAAACTTCAATATGCCATAACTTCGTCAAAACTCAACTGATTTTAAAAAGCGAGGGCTTTTTGATCATAGTTTTGCCCCTAAATCAATGCTACATTTAAAGTTGAAAACGTGATTTTAAGTCTGAAGACAAGTAAAAATTATAGCCTGAAAATTGATGTATCGATATATGGGCATAGGTCAAAACTTCAATATGCCATAACTTCGTCAAAACTCAACTGATTTTAAAAAGCGAGGGCTTTTTGATCATAGTTTTGCCCCTAAATCAATGCTACATTTAAAGTTGAAAACGTGATTTTAAGTCTGAAGACAAGTAAAAATTATAGCCTGAAAATTGATGTATCGATATATGGGCATAGGTCAAAACTTCAATATGCCATAACTTCGTCAAAACTCAACTGATTTTAAAAAGCGAGGGCTTTTTGATCATAGTTTTGCCCCTAAATCAATGCTACATTTAAAGTTGAAAACGTGATTTTAAGTCTGAAGACAAGTAAAATATATAGCCTGAAAATTGATGTATCGATATATGGGCATAGGTCAAAACTTCAATATGCCATAACTTCGTCAAAACTCAACTGATTTTAAAAAGCGAGGGCTTTTTGATCATAGTTTTGCCCCTAAATCAATGCTACATTTAAAGTTGAAAACGTGATTTTAAGTCTGAAGACAAGTAAAAATTATAGCCTGAAAATTGATGTATCGATATATGGGCATAGGTCAAAACTTCAATATGCCATAACTTCGTCAAAACTCAACTGATTTTAAAAAGCGAGGGCTTTTTGATCATAGTTTTGCCCCTAAATCACTTCAGAATGATTAATTAACTAATTAATTCGCTGACTAACGAGTCAAAAAGCTCGTTGAAAACAATTCAGTTTATGTGAGCAGAGACTCGTTTCAGGTGTCCAGCAACGTAATACTCATAAATGAATTTCGAGTTCTTTAGTTTTATGTTTATTGATCTTAAAACCAGATTGTGACTAAATTGTCGCTTTACTTAAATACAGCAGCGGATTGACTTAACTTTATGTCTGCTTACGATACTTTAGTTGATGGTAAAATTCGACTGTTAATCAACACTGAATTATGCAGCGCATTCAACATTTCAAGCCCTATTTAGTTGCCCCGCACTGTTGTTGCTGTGTTTCTTATTATATAAACAAATATTTTGCAGTTTCCCAGCTCTGCCACTCTGTTGTCCCACAAAACAATTTGTTGATCAAATTATTATTATTTATTCTTACTATTTTATTTATTCTTATTATTTATTGCTGTTTACACAAAGTATTTACAAAACTCGAAAAGTAAGTGTAAACATTTGCACAGCTTCCGCAGTGCTTCTCGCTGCTGGAATCACAGAAATCTCAAACTGAAACTGAAACTGGGTTAATTCAATAGAAGAAGCGGCGTTGATTAAGGGCTACAGCTAATAACAGTTACAAATGTGTGGCATCAACAACAACAGCAACAACAGCAACAAGAATGCATTTTCATTAAAAATTCATTCGCGCTGACACGCAACAAATGCAACAAATGCTTGCAACAGCAACAATGAATTTCTCTAATTGCATTCCGGGAAATATTTCACTTGCCACTCAAAAGTCGGCGCAGAAAATATCGCGTGTTTGGACTTGGCGAGGAAGAGGGGGGCGGGAAAAGGACTTGCTTAGTGCAATCACCTCAGCAGTTTTGTGGGTTAGCAGGACTAAACAGCCACAGACCCCCTCCCCCCCTTCCCCTCTCTGATTACTGTTGCCATAAATTTGGAATGTTTACATTTTTCCGTGGCGCCCATTTGTCGTAATGAGCACTACGAACTCGTAGTTCCGGTCGAAATACAAACTACAACCAAATGCAAATGTGTGCAGAGCGACAGAGAGAGAGAGAGAGGGAGAGAGAGAGCGATACAGAGAGAGTGAAAGAGAGGGAGTTAGTTACAAAAGAGGCAGGTTCGTCCACCAACTGCACACAGTTCATTGCTCCAGTTTCAAAAAGCGCATTTTAAAGCGAGCAGTCATAACAGCAGCAGCAATGAGTGCCAGCCAAACACTCACATATTCACACTCACACACTCACACTCAGTGGAACTATTCACAATTGATTTGTAAAGTGAATCTTGAGCTAATAATCGAAATGGAAATGAGCCAATTGAGAATGGGAAATGGGAAAATGGAATCCTTGATGGCAAATCAAATCGAAAAAAGGAACCGAAATTTGATTCACTTTGATTCACTCGCTTTAAGTGAATGATTCAAAATTAGTTTTCTAAGAGCTGTATACAAGTGGGAATATCCCTATTCTAGGCACATATTCTGATATAGTACAAATATATTTCATATTCAAGTGAATACTCAAAATGGGAATCCCCTTACTTCGAGTCTAGTCTGAACTTGCGAGCAGCTTAAGTAAACCAAAAAAGGGGGAATAACCCAATGCGAATCTCGTATTTCGCTTGCCGCAGCGCGAAAGCAATAAACTCAAACAAAACCAACTCCACATGCCACATGTGGCACGTTCACGAGAGTGTTGCATGAATGCACTTTGTTTAGTTTTGCCTGCAAACTTTTTGCACATTATAAAAGGCAAATAAGGCCAGAGGAAAAAGGGAGACAGAGATAGAGAGAGAAAGAGATAGAGAGAGAGGGAAGGAGAGAGAGGGAGAGGGAAGAAAGGCCATAACACTAAATTACAACAAATGAATTGAATTTTTTACTGCCTCAGAGGCTCTTCTGGCGGGCAACTTTGAAGTTTGCCACAACAGCGAAATGCTGACTGCGCTTGCCCCATGTTGCAGTGTGGCAGTGGCAGTTGCGAAACGAGAGTCAAATGCAGCAAATGTCTGTGCAGTTAGGCCAAATTGGGGCGCTGTCGGCTTCCGTTTCAAAATGTTGCACATTGTTGTGGCATATGCGAAAACTGATTAGAAAACTCAAATTTTATGATTTATTTAGGATTACATTTGTATATATAGACAAGCAAACATATATATATATATAAATGACGCTGCATTTTTTCTGCTTCTTCTCTAACCCCTCCAATCCCCCTTCACCCACCTCTTTTCACTGCATAAGAATTATGCAAAAACCAAGCAAAAAGCAAGAAAGCGCTAAAAAGTGTGCGACGCATTTTTTTTTACTGTTTTTTGCTGATTTTTTGCTGATTTTTTGTTTTTAGTTTTTTCATTGCTGGCCATTGTCGCCAAACAGTCTGCGCCGTCATTGCTCATATTAGAGTCAAGAGTCTAGACTCGCCACAAAATGTGGCAGGCGCAAACCCGAAACCATAACGAACTTAAGCACTCGAAAAATGTTAGTGTTGCTCTTGTGGTTTGGGTCTTCATCGGCTATTTTGCGTTGTTTTGTTTTGTGGCAACTAATGAAGCAGCAGCAGCAGCGGCAGCAGGCTCGCGTAATGTGGCAAACAGCATTGGTTTATTTATAGAGCCTAGCCCAGGCGAGGGGGAGGGGTGTTGTTGTGTTGTTTTGGCCAACATTCGCCACCAGCTCATTAGCTTGGCCAAACAAACACTCGTCGAAATATGATGAAAATGTTTTCTACATGTTTGTGTGTGAGTGTGAGTGTATGGGTGTGCGTGTGTGTGTCTGGCTGTGTGTAAACATTGGCCACGTGGCTCACTGCAAAAAGTAATTAAATGCTGACCCCTCCGCTCCACTCGCCCCTTTACCCCTACCCTCCCTTTGAGGGCGGGCTTTAATCCGCACCCAAAATAAAAGTCGACTTGTGGCATTGCGGCCAAAGTTGAATTTATTTGCAACGGCCACTAAATCAAAGCTTTTATTAGTGTTTGCCACCTTAATTGCTGGCTTAGGTGGCAAGTGTGTGTCTGTATAACAGTTGTATATAACAGTTGTGCATCGACTTGTGGCTCTCCGATAGTTATTCCAGTTGGATCTGGCTAAATTTGTGCTTTATTTTTGCATTTAAAGAGTCCTAATTCTAACTCTGCCACAACTTTAGAAGCCACCCTCGCTGCACTTGCGCTGAGTGCGCATTGTAATTGTTAATAACGAAATGATGAAAAACAATGTAATCAAATTGTTGTGCCCAAAAAAAAAAACACGAAGTAAATTGCGCACGTGTCAGTTGTTGGAAACTGATGGTGATGATTATGATGATGCCCCTCCATTGGGGGCAACTATCTATGCACGACGACAACAATGAGGGGCAGTTTTAAGTGGCAGCCATTGAAATGCATGTATCTGTAGCTATCTGTATCTGTGACTGTATCTGTGACTGTATCTGTGACTGTATCTATAGCTGTGTACATGCATTTGTAGCTGCATCTGTGGCTGTGTACATGTATCTGTAAGCGTGTCGCTAAGTGTGGCAATTAACAATGTGGAATACCCAAGCTGCCACTGCCCCTCCGCTCTCTCTCTCTCTCTCTCTGCTAGTTAAAATGCCAGACAATGTGGCGTCGCTCGTCGTTTCTCTCTCTCTCTCTCGCTCTCTCCTTCTCTAGCTCAGTCTGTGGTTCCTTCACTTAATTGCCCTAATAATAATCACATCGATTTCTGGGCTCTGCCCCAAATTGTGCTTAAATATTAATGTTTATTGGGGTTCATTATGGTTCATGCCTCATTTATGATTATATGGTTCAGTTCTGTGCAGCACTGTCATCTTCATCAAGTGGCAGGCTCACAATTATAAAATTGACACAGCGCCATTTGCATAGAGAAAAGTTGATTTGCAACTTGGTGTCGCGTTCGAAGTGCGTCACGAATCGTGTGAAATCGGAACGTTGACTTTGATTGATGTCCATATGATTATAGACTTGATTACCGACCACTGACTACTGTTAACCGTTAACTGCTGACTATTCTGGTATCTGGACTTATGACAGCTTGGCAATTGTAAATGTCAGTGGGCAAATGCCACAACGATTATCCACAAGCCACAAATTGAATCGAACTTTGGAACGGTTGGAAAGTCAGTTCAAGTTTTGCAACTGTTCAAGTCTATTTTGTAGTTCAATTATAAACTGAACAATCAGCCCAATCAGGGGACTTTTTGATGGCGATTTACTTGCATTTATTATAGAAATCTAACTTGATTTTCTAAAAACTAGTTAGAATGCTCGAGTCGAGAGAGCTCGACTGGAAGAAACCTGGAAAAAACTGTTCAATACGAAAATCGATGTTTCATATCTGATCTGAAGACAATTTTTACAGTTGAGTAATATCTTGCCTGGGTTTATAGATGTTTCTTTTGTTGCTATCGGAAATCGATTTATGTCGATATTGTCGAATGAGTGCTGTTATCGATAGAGTGCGATAAGTTCTGCGAGAACTTGAAGTCCAAATGAACAGTCTTTTGCTATATTACCTTCTGAAATCGATTCTTTATACAGACGGACGAAGGGACTATATCGACTAGACTCTTGATGCTGATCAGGAATATATATACTTATGGGTTCTGAGTTACTTGCTCCTGCCTCTGTACATACTTTTGCACAACTTCCATATACAATAGTCTTGGGGAAGGCTGAATGCATTATCACAGATATAGATATAGATGACTGACCATGAACAAAATGCGCTCAAGTTTAAATATCTGCCAAGATTCGACCAATCTTAGACAGCTTCAACTTTCCTGAAAGGTCACCTTCAGCAATGTAGAATGAGTTTCAAGATACTCCATATTTTAAACTCCCTTAAATCAATATAAAAAGTTGTCTTTCAACTCACCAAAAAAACATTCGCACTTTATGGCAATCATTCAAAACTTGTACATACCTGTAACGAAAGAATCAAAAATATATATAAGTAAATGTACGCATATATAAATAATCGAAAATATATAATAAATATATAGAAGTAAATGGATTCTATAGTAAATAATGCCCAATTAGTAAGTTTTTTGGTAAAAGTTGACAAATGCAAAAGCTAAAAAATGAATGCCACATGCCAAAAGTGCAAACAGAAAGAAAAATGTTAGAATGGAGTGACGAATACGGATGGGCCACAATTCGTCACGAGCTCCACACAATGATGATGATGATGATGATCTGATGATGATCTGATGATCTGATGATGATGATGATGATGATGATGATCTGATGATGACAAGGCCTGAAACTCCAAAAGCAGGCAAAAGTGCTTCGCTTCAAGTGGGCGAAAAAACCAACAAAAAACAGGGGAAAAAAAAACGATCGAGTGAGAGGCGCAAAAAAAAGAAGATAAATAAAAAAAAGAAGAAGACAAATAAAAAACAAGACAAACAAAAAACTTTAGCAAATTCTTCAGGTTGTTGTGCCGGCCTACAAGAGCTTAAGAGCCTCAGCCCAGTTGGTAAACAATCCATTGTTGGAAAGCGGAGTCAAAAATAACCACAAGATTTGAAATGAGTGCAGACACAAAAAAACCAACAAAAAATCAAAACCAGACTGAAGACTCCACACATCCCAGCCAGCAGTCATCACCAGAGATCCGAGAGATCAGAGATTGGGGGGGAGAGGGGGAAGAGACGCAGATAAATTGCTGGGCCAAGGTAAACAAATTCTGCTTCGTTGTTTACCCTTGCAATGGGTTTTAGTGCTTTTATTCACAGCATTTGCCATGAAAAATAGTTTCGCTTTTGAACTGAACCTTCATTTTTCCATTGTTCAAGAATCAGTTTATTAAAAGACCAACAAACGTTTACGAATGCAAGTCAAAGAGGATGAGGTGATAACATCTTTTGTTTTGCATTGTTTCAAAATAAGTTTAAATCATTAACAGGCAAAGCACCAGAATTGGGTATTCAAGTTAAAGCTTTGCTAGTTGCAACGTTTACGAATAGGAGACAAAGAGGAATTAGTAGAATAGAATGAGGCGTTAACTATAAGATTCCCTTAACCTTTTGGCCTTACCAAATAAATGAGACTGAAACTTGATCTTGCTTTTCTGTACGTATATACTTCAATGTTATCAGAGCATTGCGAGTTGTAACGTTTACGAATGTGGTGGAAAGGGAATGGGCAGAAAAGCTTAATATTATATTTTTTTAGCGTCTTGTATTCTTAGTTTTGACTCAGCAGTAGATTCAAAAGTAGACTAAGAGAGCTTTTAAGCTCATGACAGCCTGCTAGTTGCAACGTTTACGAATGCGGCGCAAAGAGGAATTAGTAAAACAGAATGAGGCGTTAAATATAATATTCCCTTGAGTCTCTTGGGCCTTAAACTTGATCTTGCTTTACTTTCTATATTTTATAAGCACTTAACGACGTTTACGAATGCGCCACAAAGAGGAATTGGCAAAAGACACACGCTAAGCCGTCGAACATTTTGTTCTTTCAACTTTTGGCAATCATGGAATATGCCTAAGGATACATCTTCAACGGGGACTTAAGGGTAATCCTCACTTCGTCAAGTCGAAGCTGAGGCCCGACTTTTACTTTGCTTTGCTTCACTTTTTTTGGTTCTTTCGTTTTTTTCGTCTTTTCTTTTTTGGGAATTTAAAATTTATATTCTTGGCTTTGTTCTGTTGTTGTTGTTTTTGGGGGTAGCTTTGGTGAGTGGACGTCAAAAACAGGTTCAAGATACATACGCCAATTTATGGCAGACAAAGAGAGAGAGAGGGAGAGGGAGAGTGGGGTAGACAGAGAGAGAGGGAGACTGCCTCTCATTACGCGCAGAGCATGTTATTGTTATTTTTTGTATGTTTTTTTTATGTTTTTTTATGTTTCTTTTTTTTTTGTTGGTTTTTTGCGAAGCAGATGCTCGTAATTGTTATTTGTTATACTCGAGTGTGTTTCGCTTTATTTTTTTTTGGGCTTTTAATATTATTTTTGGCATGTTTTTTAAGGCTTGCGGCTTTCGTGTGTGTGTGTGTGTGTTGCGTGTGTGTTTTGTTTTGTGCTTTGTGAGCCCCAAAAATAAATGCTGACATCATCGAGGCAAGCAGCCAAATGTCGACAATGAAACGCAGCTCACTTATCAGCGAAGGAGGAGGGCACACTTCACAGAGGGGTGTGTGTGAGTGTGTGTGTGTGGGGAGAGGGGGGGGGAGGCAGCAAACATGTTGTGTGCGTGTGTGTGGTTGCTTGTTGTGCTGTGTGTGTGTGTCTTGTGTTTGTTTGCCATGCGATTAAACAGAATTTGCGCATAGCTCCCCATTGCTGCCCCCTTCGCCCAATATGTGGCTGCTTGCCACACGATGTGTCCAGCGCGTCCCGATTTTTGTTGCACTGCATAATTAAATTGCAATCTGTGTGCCCCTTTTTTACCCTCTCATTCTTTTGTTTTTTTGGTTTTTTATTCTTTTGTTCTTTTTTCCAGAATGCAGCGAGCATTTTTTAACCTTGAACTTGGCCAGCGACTGCATTTTTGGGCAAAGCAAGAAGAAGACTTTCACACACACACACATATATATCCATATCTATATATATATATATATATTTATATTTATATGCGTATTTGTATGCAGATAAATTATTGGAGTGAGTTTTTTTCGTTGTGTGGCCTTCGCTGCAGTCAACGACGCATGAGCATCAGAAAAGTGTTTTCTAATTGAGTGGGGACTGTACTTGCACTTCATTATATATATATATAGATAGACATATACATAGATATATATCAGATAATCAATGTTCAACCTAGATATTGAGTTATATTTATTATTATATTTACTTTTCTCTGTACAAATATTTAAATTTAATTTTCAATTTTATTTGTAATTTACTTGATCCAATTTTTTACTTTTTTTAGTATAGTTTAGTATATAGTACATACTATATAGCATATATATATATATATATCTGATCAGCAACAATAGGTGAGTCTACATACATATACTAATGTCTTTCATCTATCCTATTTATGCATTTACCATGCGAACTCAGTCTCTATATGCCAGATATTGAGGGTTATGAGGATATAGATTAGATATTGTCTGACTGTCTGTCAATTATGATACCAAAGAGTACGTCAGTTTGAAAGCTATCTATATAAAACTTGACCCATATTCGCATCTTAGCTGCAATTATCCCCTATCCCTATATCATGTATATACCCTGAGAAGTTCCTTTATGAACAACTCTTCTGTTTCACAAGTAATCCCAAGCAAACCCATCCAATGCTTCCAAAAACTATCAAGATCAGACTACTATATCATATATATAATAGATGAGTTTTTTTTTTGTTAACGATAGTGAAAGTTCTTCATCAAAATATGGAATATTCATGGACTACAGACAGCTTGACTAGCTGATTAATATTCGCTTGCTGATTGACTGATTGATGCACAGAATGATTGAAAAACTGACTGCTTAATGAATTTCCAGATTGATTAGTTGACTGATTGCTTGACTGATTGATTGACCGACTGATTGATTGAACGACTGATTGATTGATCGACTGATTGATTGATCGACTGATTGATTGACCGACTGATTGATTGACCGACTGATTGATTGATTAACCATCTTATGTAAATTCCGCATTTTTAACTTCGGTATCTAATCTGCTTCTTGGCCAAGATAGCCTTTCCTTCTCAACTGTTTCATACTTGTTCAAGGCTTAAATTTAATTAGCGGAATTTGAATAAATAAAAAATAAATGAATCCAATTTGTAACGGTTAAATTAAAATTGTATTTTTTCATTAACAATTTTCCCTTTTCCGACTTTATTTGTAATGTGCTTGCAGCGAATGCCCCAAACGACAAAACCAACAACAACTAAATGGCTAATAAAAATTAGCCGCAGACAGAAGTAAAAAAGAGAGAGAGAGAGAGAGGCAGACATAGAGAGAGAGAGAAAGAGTTGTTCCCGTTTTTTTTGTTATTTTATTCGCATAGCAGGGGGGGGGGGGGAGAGCAGGGGTATTCCCTTAACTAGTGCCCCGAGGGAAGCATTCACGCAGTAAAATGCGCAGTTCTTAGCCAAATGGTCAAACTGCGTAATACTCTCTCTCTTCCTCTCTCTCTCTCTCTCTCTCTATGTATA
This sequence comes from Drosophila neutralis, assembly GCA_035044385.1. Taxonomy (NCBI): domain Eukaryota; kingdom Metazoa; phylum Arthropoda; class Insecta; order Diptera; family Drosophilidae; genus Drosophila; species Drosophila neutralis. The sequence goes on from JAWNME010000344.1 coordinate 1,810,122, forward strand.
TATATATACATATGAATAAATGGATATATGGCTATATATATATATATATAAATTGCTTTTTTATTGCGAATCATCATCATCATCATCATCATCAACGGCGTTGAGGAGTTGTACAAAAAAAGAAAAAAACGCAATAAAAAACAGCGCAAAAAGAAATGCGAAACGCAAAAAAGCCAAAAGCCAAAAGCCAAAAGAAACCTTCAAGTTTAGATATGACATCATTTCAATTTTTGGCAGTCAAGTCAGAACGCACTACACACACTCAAACACACCAACACACATACGCACTACACACACTCAAACACACACACACACGCACAACTCTTTAGCTGTTGCAAATTGAAAAAAGAGAGGCAACTAAAGCGCCTCCTTGCAACGCACCTTAGCTCCAAATCTTGATGGACAAGCTGACATGCCTCCAAAGTTAAAAAAAGCGATTCTCGTTTCGCTTTTTTATAATTAAAAACTATAAATTGCAAAAGGATTCGCCACAAGCATCCGTTTGCATGACAAATGATGCATCATCATCTGTGGCAAAGACGGCTGACGGACGGAAATCTTCTTGCATTTGCTACAGCTGCTGCTTCTTCTTCTTCTTCTTCTCCTGCTGACAGCGCATCTTGAAAAATTGCATCATTTGCAGAGTAGTGCAAAAGGAGATTGAGATTGTTGTAGATGGAAGATATAGTCAGTCTGGTAGAGATTGTGGGTAGACCGATCAGATATAGTCAGTCCGATTGAGATTGTAGATAGACCGATCAATAGTAGATATAGTCAGTCCGATTGAGATTGTAGATAGACCGATCAATAGTAGATATAGTCAGTCTGGTAGAGATTGTGGATAGACCGATCAGTAGTAGATATAGTCAGACAGATTGAGATTGTAGATAGACCGATCAATAGTAGATATAGTCAGTCTAACTATGAGGAGATTGAGTTTGTGGTTATAGATATAGACAGATATAGTCAGTCTGACTGGCAAGACATTAAGTTAGTTGGAGATGGATCAGTAGCTAGATAGTACGTATAGCCAGATTGTAGCAGATATGTATATATATATAGTATATAGTACATATATATAGATCGATGATATTCGATATATTCAGTAGATAGATCAATAGTAAATATAGTCAGACCGAAGGAATTGAGACTGTAGTAGATAGATATATGGATAAATAGATATAGTAAGTTTGATTGGGATTTTGTAGATTGAGGGATAGCTAGTAGATATAGTTAGTAGACAGATGCGTAGACAGTAGATATAGTCAGTCGATCGATAGATGTACAGTTAGTGGATATAGTCAAAAGTTACCATCTGACCACCTGAAGAGATTGGAGATTGTTATAGATTGTAAGATAGGCAGTTAGTAGCTAGTCTGATAGATGGGTAGATAGTCGATATAGTCAGTCTGACCATGAAGGGATTGATTAAATAGATAAATATATATATATATATATTCTCAGATGAAACATTAGCAAACATTTATCGATAACCATGCCACGAGAAGAATCACTGATAAATATGAGAAAATGTATAATGTGTGGAAAACCAGCAAGACACCAAAATGGAGTGCGAGATGAAAACATGAGTTTTTCTTGCAAAGCAACTCGCAGACGTGCAACAAAGAGTTATCGACAAGCGAGACAATCGATAACAGTTAAACACATTAGTTGTAGGCCAAGTAAGCTCAATGTTCGATTAGAATCAGAGATATTGCTACCATATTGAAAGTAAGTTTTGGTCATATTCAACACCCAATAAAGTTCACAATCGATCATTCGTCATCGGTGTGACCAGAGTCGATTGAAACTAGCTAACGATTGTTTGCATATCGATAACATTTCGAATAAGCTAAAAGCTTCATTTTCATTATCGATACATATTTTGATCTGTAAGTAGGCTTTTAGAATGAGTTAATCGATACTTAATACTTTAGCGATAGCCAAGTTATGTCGATAACTTCGATAGCTCGCTGAGCGATGGCTATTTGCATATCGATAACTTTTTATACAATAAACTAATCGATACTCAACATTTTCTGTGTTAAAAATTGACTAATCGAACACTGAGCAACACTGTGGCAACAATTTGAGTCGTTAACCAACACACCGACCTGTTGACAGCCAACACAGTGGCGCCATCCAGCGGCGAACGTGAACTTCTTGCGGCGGTTGCTGCTGCTGCTGTTGTTGATGCTGCTGCTGCTGCTGTTGCAAACTCTCTTGGCAATTGCAACCGATGAATGCCACCAGTACCGCCACCCCCTGCACCTCCTGCACCACCCATCTCCGCCAGAGCATCCGGTGTGCTGGCATAAAACGGTGAATAGCCATGCACAAATCCCGTGGGACTCGCACTAAAAGCAGCCGCTGCTGCTGCCACTGCCACTGCTGCTGTTGCAGTTGCAGCTGAGCCGGTGCTGTGGGAACGTTGCGCATGCTGCTGCCGATGGTGCAGCAGATGATGATGCGGATGCAGATGCGGATGCAGCGGATGATGCTGTGGACTGTTGCCAGCACTGCTGCTAATGTTGCTGCTGCTGCTGCTGGGTATGTTGATGGCCCGGCTCGAGCCGAGGCGAGTGTAGAGCGTTGGCGAGAACTGATCGGAGGCCTCCTCGGGATCCTCGTCGGCACCCATCGTCGACGTCGTCGTCGTCGTGTAGAGTTGCCCCTCGCTGAGAGCGGCGGGCCAAAGGGTTGCATCGACGCAGAAGCTACTCCGGCCGGAATGCGATTGATCGTAGTAGTAGTAAAGATGCGGCTGCAGATGCAGCCCCGACGACGACACCGACGCTGACGACGAGGTGGGGCAGTTGGTGGTGTTGGTGGTGCAGGAGAAGGGTATGTGGGGGTTGCTAAGAGCACGCTTGCGACTACCGTTATTACTCAGGGCGTGGCTAAAGCTGTGTTTGTTGTGTGTGTGTGTGTATCGATCAATTCAAATGGTGTATCGATAATTTTATAGTGTGTGTAAAGCGCGCAAAATAAAGCAAAAGAAAGAAAGAGAAAGAGAGAGGGAGAGAGTAAGCAGCAGATATACATAGGCAGTCAAATTGTCAAAGGGAGAGAGAGCGAGAAAGGGAGAGGGGGAGAAAGGGAGAAAAGGAGAGTGAAATCCATGTAGGAAATCAAAAAAAATGATGAATTTGCCAATTATTTTGGTGGTGTGAGTGAGTGGAGGGGAGGGGAAGAGACGGGGGCGGGAGAGATGACCGCATTGGGGGTGTGGGCGTGGCAGATGAACTGTGTGGCTTCAACAAGGCAGGCAAATGAGTAGTGTGAATGAGAACACGTGAAACGACCAAAGAAAACCATCTAAGAAGCGAGCAAAACTAATTAATAAAATTATCGATTAACACACTAATCGATAGATCGATTACTATATACATGTAAGCATCAATTACCAATGTTATCAGAGAATGTTCGATTTATCGAAATGCTTTTAAGCATCGATTACTATTTGTATATTTAATAAAAAACTCGATTAATCGAAATTCATATTTATACAATCGATTATAATCAAAATGTGGAATTATCATTTACTTGACAACGTAAGGAATAATCGATGAATCTAAATGTACAAGTATCGATAATTGATTATGGCGAAGTTCAACTACATATTACTCGATATATTTATGTATCGATTAACATTACCGTTCAGTTGCTCCAGCAAGTTAAGAAATCGGTTAAATGTTGAAGCATCTTTTAATAACATCAAAGTAAAATGATCGATTAATCAAAAATTATACTCATTATAGATTACATATTCATTACAATCACCTTTGCCCTGTTATCGATAGGTATTCGAGAACTGAACCCGATGTTTGCTTCGGGTTACCCTTTAAAGCGGAATTATGGATGATGATAGTGAATAATGCTATATCTAAGAATCATATACAACTTCGTGTTAGATACGTTTATCGATAAATTATCGATTGTTCAGTTTTAATTTTTATCGTAACATGCCATTCATTCCAAATTTTAAGCAGAGAAATCCCAATCACTAAAAATAAATCGATTTATTTGCTACAACCCAAAAATAACTGATCAAATAGAAACTATCGATAATTTCTGCTTCTTCTTCTTCTTCAGCTGCTTGAATAGATGCAGAAAAATTGGCATAAAAAGCGACAAGCGTCTGCTCAAATAGATGATGCAACATTTGTGGCAGCAACATGATGTCGATGCGCTCTAGTTCTCATCATAAGCAACAAGCGAGAAGAGCAGAGAAGAGAAGAGAGAAGAGAGAAGAAAAGAGAAGCTGATGATGTGAATGTGTAGTCATAATGAAAATGAAAAGAAAACTGTCAAATTGCTTTGTTGCATGCAACCAGATGACACAGCAGAGGCAGATAAAGTGCAGCCAATTAATTCTGTGGCAACATTCGCTTCCGTCACACAAAAAAAAAATAAATAAATAAAAACCCAAAAAAAAAACGCCTTTTGAAGTTGAAGACAAAACGCCAAATGGAAAGAAATATGACCAAGATGTATGGCTAAGAAATGTGGCTAAGAAATATGGCTAAGATGTATGGGAAAGAAGTATATAGAAATATATATGTAAAATGACATCTTCAGCCTCATCCGCCTCAGCTCCATTTGGGGGCAACCAAAACCAGAAGCAACAGTTGGTAAACAAGCAGAGTTGATGGCGTTCGAAATACCCTATATATATATATATATAGATATATATGTATATATATTCTTGTACATTTGAATCATTTATTAATATTTATTTAGTTAATTTTAAATTTTGCTTGAATTTTGTTTAAAATTTTGTTTTTCATGCAAAAAACTCGACTTTCAATCGTTTATTCGCATGATTATATAGTGCGCCGATCCGTCTGCATCTGACTTGAGTGCCACCCACACTCTAATAAAGATATATAGCTGCATGCGCATCATGCTCATCTCTGTTTGGGGGCAAGTTTCGGTTGCAAGCTAAACGCAAATTGCGGCTAACGATTAACATAAATAAAATGCAGGCAGCCGCGAAGAAAGATCTGGTGGCATGCAACAACAACCACAACGACGACAACATGCAACAAAGTAATTGCAACAAACAGCAGCCAAAATATAAAATAAATAAAGAAAGAAACAACAACAACAACAACACTTTTACCCCATTTGCTGCAGCAGCTGCAACAACAACAACAACGGTTGCGGTTGCAGTTGCAGTTGCAATTGCATTCAATGCAGTTAGCAGCACTCAGTCAACGCCGCACAACATCCGGGATAAACACACACACCAACACACACACACACACACACACACACACTCATTAACAACAACAAACTTTCAGTTTTGGCGCGCTTTTCACTTGATTATTGCGCTTCTTTTTTTGGGCATATTAGCTATGAGAATCGGCAAGGTACATTTGCCACACCCCTCCCCCTCCCCCGACAGAGACCCACTTGAGTCTATAAGAATATACTAATTGGGAATAAGTTCTCGTATTGCTCATAAGTAGTTCATATGACTTTTCGTGAATATCGATACAAATCGATTTCCGATAACAGTATTAAGGAAATAGTCTTCCAATTGATATATACGATTATATATCGGATAAAAGAGATTACAACAGTTAGCAGAACAGTTAATAAAAACAGTTTATGTAATTCTCGATAAGTTATCGATTTTTGTAGATCGATATATATTAGATAGTAAGAGCCCGATTTGACAGCATGCCAAAAGAAATCTTCAGTTTGTCAAGCGCAAAAAGCAATCAGCTAGTAAAATACTTAATTAGCGTCATTTGTGCTTAAGTTAAGAGGTTTTCGACTGAAAATTTATCGATCTCGAAAGAGAGTATTTGAAAAGTGTTGCATGCCACAAAAAGTGCCAATACTTTTTCTTATTTTAAGTTTGCTTTGCACACTTTTTGAAACTTTTTTGTTGTTGTTGTTTTCGAGAACTTTTCGGCCCAGTTTTCGCTTGGTTGAACGCGTTGCAAGTTGCAAACTCGTTGCTGCCATTAAAACTTGCAACTTTTGCCTCAACTTATTTTAATTACAAAAATCGTTTACTTTTAAGTTGAACTAATTAAGTTTTATGAACTTTGTGTGCTAATCTTTCTGATAAAAATAATGTTTGCTAAATTTTCATTTTCTTCTTCTTTTTTTTTCTTTTTTTTTGGCTTATTTTTTGGTTTTTTTTTTTGGCTTTTTGCTTACATAATCGCAACAAGAAAACATTTTAACAAGCGTCGTGCCACAAAAAAGGAGAAAAAAATGAAAATGCAACTGAAAAATTTGCATTCAAATGGCTTGCAACGTGACTGTTGTTGTGGTTGTTGTTGCCACGCAAATCGCATGCGAGTTTCGCACATGTTGCCCCTGCCATAACCCCTCCTCCCGCCTGCCACAAACAATGCACAAATTATGCAGCGCACTTTGTTTTTATTATTGTTGTTTTTTCAGTGTGTCGCCTGCAAAGCAACAACAACAACAAACAACAATAAACAACAACAAAACAAGGAAACAAAAGTTTTTGGCCAAAACAAGACGAAGAAATTAGGTGAATGGAGCTAAAGTGGTTGTTGTTGTTGTTGTTTATTGTTATTGTTGTTTATTATTGTTGTTGTTATTGTTGTTGTCGACCAGTTGGGAAAATGCAAAAGAAAAAGGAAAAAAGAAAAGCGCAACAAAAAACGTTTTTTTGAATGCAATCAGAGATTGGCATTAAGGCAAATAAATGGGGAAAAAACAAAGCCAAAACAAGAAGGAACCGTTAGTTGGAAATAAGGGAAGAAGTTTGAAATACCCTGGTTGAAACTAAACATAGCATATAAGGTATCAAATTTAAACTCAATTCATCTACTTGTAAAGAGAGAAAGAGAGAGAGAGAGAGAGAGAGAAAGCAAGAAAGACACAGAACGAGTAACGACAATAGTAAACATTAAATTAATGCAAAATGCTTGTAAAAAGTTTTCATTTAATGTTCAACAAAATTTTTGTGCATGAATTTTTTTCTGGTTTTGTTTTTGTCAAATGGGAAATTATGAAAAAGGAATTTTCTTTTTAGCGGTGTGTGAAGGAAATAGACTAGGTTCAAAGCGTACTCACTCGGCTTGTTAAGCAAATAAAACTCAGGCTTACCTGCAATTAGAAAAGATACAAATATTAATTAGTTATGAGCAAGAAAAAATTAAGTCAAACTTTTAAAACTATTTTTAAGTCAAAAAATGCCCCAAATGGTTTGCGCACTGCTTGTGGACATAATTTACACTGCTTGCTTTTGCGGGTTGCTGTCTGTGCTAATGTGTACAAATGACAAGTTGCCCAGTGTGCTCAAAACTGTCGAGGGAAATTTAGCTGAGACACGTTAGCTAGTTAAAACGAGTGCACACTTAGCAGCTAACAGTGGCTGCCAAAGTGTGCGCCTTAGCTAAGACACCTCGCTTACAGCAGCTACTCAAACTAAACGAAGTGTGTCTTTGCTAATGTGGAATGTGTTTTCAGCCACGACATGCACCACAGATAAGACTGAATTTTGTAAAATGTTTGCAAAAAATCGGTAATTATTACAGTTAAAAGATGCAATTTGATTAAATCGTTATTACATTTCGAAAATGTTATTAAATGCAGCAACAAATGTATTTCAATTTTTAATTAAAATATGACTAAGAAACATTTGCAACAATTTGGAGCAGCAACGAAATTCAATTGAAACATTTAAATTAAATCTACAAAAATTGATTGTTTTTCGCGGAATCCATTTGAATCCACCACCATTAAGCCCGAAATACTTGGACAAATTTCTCAATTTTAGTAGAACAGCAAAAGGCAAACAACAACAAAAGAAGCTCGCAACGCAATAAAAAATCTGTTTACCGTTTTCGTTTTGTGCGCTTTGCTTTGCTTTGCCTTGTTTTGTTGTTATTGTTGTTCTATTTTTTTCAATACCCTTTTTAGCGCAACGAAAAATGGCAACAAATACAAACATGGCGATAATGTGCAATGCGATCGATTGCAAAAACAACAAAACAACAACAGCCATAGAAGAAGAAGAGTCGACAATAGAAGCAGAAACAAAACAAAACTCTTGAGAAAAACAAAAAAAAAAAACAACTGCAATTAGCAAATAGAGAGCGAGAGCGAGTGCGAGCGGGAGAGGTAGCTGGATTCATTCACGTGTGTAAAACGGTTGTAATTGAGAGCCGATGATAAGAGCGCGAGCGAGAGAGGGACAGAGAGAGCAAGGTAGGTCAAGAGAGCTTCTAACTGTTGATCTTTGAGCGCGAGCGAGCGTGAGAGTTGTCAAAGCGTCTAATTTTTTTTTTATTTTGTTTTGTGTCTACGTCTATAATATAAATATAGAGAAAAAATATGTTAAAATTGCGCACTATTTTAAAACGATTTGCAAAACGAATTGTTTGATTTTTGTCGCCAGTTCGTTTGCTTTTTGGGCGCTTTTGCAATCTTTGTTTTGTGTTTCATTTCTGTTTGTGTTTTGTTTTCTTTTGCTTGGCATGATGACCGTCGCCTTGTCTCAATTTGTTGTTATATTATTATTATAGTTGTTGCTGTCAATCAATGGAGACAAATTCAGCAACAACAAATGAAAAACAAGCTAAAAACAAACTGATGAAAAATGCAAAAATCGCATGACGCGCAGAGGTGCGAGCGAGATATCAACTTCCACATGCGCTTGTTGGAATGAATGTGTGGAATGTATGTGTATATGTATTGTTGTGTGTGTTTGTGTGTCTGTGTGAGCACCCACGCCCCGTGTTATCGTCACGGCAATTTAAGCGCCCTGGCGCCAAGTGTTAAAAACTGTCAACGGACAAAAGTTATTCAATTCTTCTTCTTCTGCAGTATTTGCTGTGCATACCCTAACAAAAGGCGGGCTGCATGCAGTGTATATGCTTTATAGCGTACCTATGTAACAGCCATGAAGAAAAGAGTTTTAATATTATTGTGTTTTAACAGCCAGAAGAATGAAATTTGATTTATAAAGGAATCGATTAAATATATAAATAAATAAATATAAATAAATATAGCGGAGTAACAAACCATAACTTAAAGTATATGCATTAATTCTTTAAAGCTGAGTTTCAAACCAAATTCGTATTTAGACTAATTTCGACAGTATGAATAAAAGTGTTAAATAATAAAAGAAAGTTATATAAATGATCTGATAGTCTGCGTCTCTTTACAGAGTATCTCTCTAGTTTGGTACCTCCGATCAAGTGCAGCACAAGTGGTATTATATTATCAAGTGTGCATTGCAAAGAGACCTTCAAAAATTCAAGTACAATTTACTTGACTCTGGTATGAACATTATATATATATATAGATATATATATACTATATATATAGTATATGTTTGCATAGTTGGTATAGTTTTAGGCAAGTGGCACAGTGGGCATTTCAGCTAAGACTCGCATAATCGATGGGTTCTGCAGTTATCATTGAGGGTTCAGATAAGGAATAAAGCACAGCAGTGAAAGGTGCATGCTCAAAGTAAGTCACTTCAAATTCCGGAAACTGATAAATGTACGAATGACAAATGCTTCAGTTAGTCGCAACTTTTGTTTACTCATCAGATCAGTAAATAAAACAGAAACAATTGCAACAAAATGAAAACCTGTTTCTGCAAAAAATAAGAACAAAATAGAAAAACCATAAAATGTGCAAAATGAGCAACTACTGTGTACTATATACGATATATAGTGCGATATATGCATAAATAAATTATTGCGCGCTTTTCATGTTTGCATATTAATCCGAGAAGACCGTTTTACGATCTTGCGGCCAGAATCGAAATTCCACACAGAAAACTGGCCGATGCAAATGATAAATTTGTTTCTATTTTTTCAGTTTGGATTTTGGCCATATTTCATTTTAATCTGTCCGCTTTTATACGGTATATAGTTAAGGATTTGATTTATTAGGCGACGCTTTAGTTGATTTTAAATGCAGTCGGGCGATAGCCGCTGCAGCGCCCCCTGGCGCTGGCCAAGCATAACGGCAGCTGCTGCGACGCTTTGGCAATGAAAAATTGCTGTAAAACCGATCGAAAGCGAATAAGATGAGGGAAGGCTATTAATGCAAATAGAGAGAGAGAGAGAGAGGGAGAGAATGGAAGAGGCGGCGATTAGCTGGTCGACTGTCAGATGCCCTGCCAAAAAAGATTTAATTGAATTATCGACTGGGATTAAAACCGGAAGTGAAACATTTATCAACAGTTCAGACTCGATTTCATACATTTTATCGATAATAGATCGATATTATATCGATAAATGTAAAAATGTGCGTGTAAACTCTCGATAACAAGCAATTAAAGCACAATTTATCGATAACAATCAAAGTGTTATGCAAAATTCAAACTACTTGATAACGGTTTAAATCCTCAGTAATTCATAGCCGAACTATCGATAACCGTATAGAGTATAACATTTACATTTAAACTATCGATAACACGTCTACAACAATTAATCATAGTCCACACTCAATTTCAGACAATTTTTTTTTCCCTGGGTAACATCCCTGGTCACATAATCAATATGCTCTACTCGTGTTTGCAGCGTATACTAGTGCAAATAAAAGCAAATAGAATAAAGATCGCTGCATACAAAATTTCCTTAATTAACATTTTCGTTGTTGTTGTGATTGTATTTGTTGTTGTTGTTGTTGTTGTTGTCAGTCGCTTGCGTCTTTTTTAATTTTCTGCGGCGCTTGACGTAAAACAAAATTGTTATTTATTTCAATTTGAAAACATTATGCATTATCTCTGTGTGTGTCTGAGTGAGTGTGTGTGTGTGTGTGCGGGCGTGGCAAATGCAATGTGGTCACAACAATTTTGGCACAGCAACAACAACAACCGCCAACCGTTATTAGGCAAAGTAAATAAATTAATTGTAGATTTCGGGGCGCGTGAAGAAAATTAATGTGAAATTAATGGAGCGTTGCGGCGCCGTCGCAAAGTTTGCATTACAATTAGCAATTAATAAATTAGAAAACCGAAATAAAAACTCAATTAAAAAGTGCAAAGCAGAGCACTGATCGCTCTCAAAAGCTGGCTGCTATGCGAGAAGCGGGGATTCAGTGCTTCCAATTTCCCTATTTTTGCGAGTTGCTGCCCGTGTGTGTTTGTGTGTGGATGCCATGTGGGCGTTGTCACCGAGCACCGCCGGCAACAAACAGCCAAAAAAAAAACTGAAGCAACAAAAGCAGCTGTTTAAGCACTCGTTGCGCACAGCTGCGCGTCGACGTCAGCAGCGGGCTGTCATCAGCTGAGCGCGCTTAGCTGACTCGTCACAATCCACACACACACTCATGCAGAGCGGGCAAACAAAGGCGAGCGAGCGAGACGCAGCATGTGGATGTGAACTTTTTTTTTTTTGTAAATTGCCGCTGGCTTTGGTTGCTGGATTGGACTGGGGTGGGGGGTATTGAGTGAGGTTAGGTTTGCTGCGGCTGTGGTTGATGATGACTAATAATAAGTGGCAGCCAAATAAAAACAAAATAAAAGAGTCAGAGTCAGAGGCAAAGGCAAACAACAACAACAGCAACAACAAATAATAACGGGCCAAACCATAATAAAATAAAAAACCGGCAAAATAGCTTGAAAACGGCAAACAAAGAAAAAACCGGCTTCAATTTTGTATATATATCGAGTCACATACATATAAACACACACACACACACAAACACACATAGGCAAACGGCATAATGATCTGTAGCGAAGACTACAACCACAGCATAGATTAGAAGTGAAATATTTAATTCGCGAAAAATCTTTCTTTTCATCTTTCTTTATTCCCATCTTCTCCATTCTCTATTCCACTTTAAGCTGCAATTTCTTCTGCGAATGAAGACACAATAAATATAAATTGACACAAAGAAAAAAGCAATTTCCATTTGACAATAATTTCCGGCAACTTGCGGAAGTCTCTCCAAGTCTCAAAAATTATGATAAATATTTGCCAAAAAATTGTGTTGTTGCCACAAAAGTTTCTTTCTCTTTTTGCACGAGGGGGTGGGTGGGGGTAGGGGGTAGGGATGGGCGTTGGTGCTTTATCTATGTGGGTGGTCAGCCGGTCGGCCAATAAACGCCTCCATAAACAAATACCCAACTTGTAGGCGAGCAAATAAGCCATTAATTATTTGATGTGCTGAAAAATGTGTGACGCTCTGACTGCTTCTTCTTCTTCTTCTTCTTTTGCTAATTAAATTAATTTTCTCTTTTCCCTTATGAATGTTCAACTAATTGTTCACTTTTTATCAGATTTGGGTTGCATGCAAATTTCGCATGACATCAAAATAATCATCATGATAATTTCCTTAATTATTGAAACTCATCAAATTAATTAATCAAATCTTTAATTATATCAGATTCCAAATACTCTAGAACTGTTCGCTTGAAGAGCGCCAAATATGAATTTAAAACTGTAGATGAAAATATTTCAAAACATGTCCTTTTCTTTCTCTTTCTTTTCGGAATGGTTCCTGGAGTGGTATTTTTTTTTGAGTTGGTTTTCATCGAAAGAGTGGGGACCTTGAAGTAATTCCTGTTGGAGTAGTTGGAGTGGTTCCTGTGGGTGTCGTCATTGGAGTCCCGTTGTAGTGGTTCCTCTCGTTGTAGTTGGAGTTGATTCTGTTGTTGGAGCGGTGGTTATCCTTTCTGATGAAGTATTTGGAATGGTTGTCTTTATCGTTGTAATTGGGGTGGTGGTTCCTCTCGTTGTAGTTGGAGTGGTTTCTGATGAAGTGTTTGGTTCGGTTCCTATCGTTGTTGGAGTGGTGGTTATCCTTTCTGATGAAGTATTTGGAATGGTTGTCTTTATCGTTGTAATTGGGGTGGTAGTTTCTCTCGGTGTAGTGGTTCCTCTCGTTGTAGTTGGAGTGGTTTCTGATGAAGTGTTTGGTTCGGTTCCTATCGTTGTTGGAGTGGTGGTTATCCTTTCTGATGAAGTATTTGGAATGGTTGTCTTTATCGTTGTAATTGGTGTGGTGGTTTCTCTCGTTGTAGTTGGAGTTGATTCTGTTGTTGGAGTGGTGGTTATCCTTTCTGATGAAGTATTTGGAATGGTTGTCTTTATCGTTGTAATTGGGGTGGTGGTTTCTCTCGGTGTAGTGGTTCCTCTCGTTGTAGTGGTTCCTCTCGTTGTAGTTGGAGTGGTTTGTGTTGAAGTGTTGGGAGCGGTTGATACCGTTGTACCTAGAGTGGTTCCTCTCGTTGTAGTTGTAGCTGCTTCTCTGAGCTCAGAGCTGACACATTTCTGAGTCCTTGAATCAAAATATTGGGTGCAGATTTTGGGTACAGCGACTCCTGCGAGACACTCATAAAACTGCGAATAGCTGCCGGGTTGTGGAGCACGAAAACCATTGGGTTTATTTAGGCAGATATGAGACTCCGATTTAAAATTGATGGCTGCTCCGTTGGTGGCAACAACCAACAGGGACAAACAGCTAAGCAGAACTGCAAGATTGATCAAATGTCAAAAATAAATTCCCCTTTTGAAGTTTTTCTTCTATAAGTACCGATTTGTGGCTTCATCTTGAACGAACTCTTCTTCGACTGGGACTAACTTCAATTTGGACAGTGGCACTCCATTTTATACGCATATACATATATATCTTTTACAGTTAGTTCCTATCAAATGCTTCAGATAGTGGCTAATCTTAAACTGTTTTAAATAATTGAAGATGAGCCGATTTCATTAGAATTGCAATGCAAATTAAACAAATTGAAAAAGGCATAGAAAATTAGCCAACTTCAATTCAAATCAAATGATAAGGCCAATAAAATAATTAGGGGATTTCAACTAAAGAGATTAAACTGAACAAAGAGAATTCGATTAGGAACAGCATGAAAAGATTATAAACAAAAAATACAAAAAAAATTCCAACTAAGTTGAATTAATTAAAATTCGATTTCAAAGTCAAAAAATGAACGATTTTTGCCAAATATATTTGCAGTTGGCTTGATTAAAGTGAACCCTAAAAATCGACCCGTTCATTTCAAAGAAAAGAAGCCAAACATATATATATATACACATATTTCATATATATATATATAGTTACGCGAGGACATTGACCTCTGCTTCTGTGGTACGAAACGGAACGGAAATGCCTAAATGGCAAACGGAATTTTGGTGGCTCAGTCAATGAGAAATGCGAAATTAAGGAAGCGATGAATTACAATAATGTCGCAGAGGCAATCAATGGGCTCTTTAACTGCCCAGCCACGCGACAGTTCACTTAAGTGGATTCCTCCCCAAATCCCTCCTCCTGCTCCCCCCCCCCACGCTATAAACAATGTTCTCCACCAGCTGGCCTTTTCTGATGACACACTGAACACAACCATTTCTAGCCAACTTCTCCACACTCTTCCCCCTTCTCGGCAAACAAAACAAATATGCTTAATGAATTAGCAAACAGTTCTCTCCCCCTCCCTCCCCCTCCCCCTCTCCCTCTCTTTCTGCCTCTCTCTAGCATTATGGCTAATTAGGTGCTAAAATGCTACAACGAAACGCCAGCTGCCTGAAGCAACCTTTAAGGAACAAAGGCACCTAGTCTACACTCAACAAAAAAACCCGCTGCATTCTAGAAATTCGCCAAGACTTATTCTGTAAGTAAATTTCCAATTGCCGATTTGGGGCAAGCCTTGCAAGTATTTAGAAAAATGTTTTCTTATATTAAGAACATTTCTCTGAGTGTTGTCTGCTGCCCTTACACCCGCCTCTACCGCCACCCAAGCTCTGTAAATTAGGCTACCCAAAGCAAAATGGCGCTCTGATAAAGCGTCGAGTGCATTTTGTCACGCAAATTGTGCAACACTGTGGCGCCACGCACATGTAAAGTTGGCACCCAACCACCCTCCCTCCCCTCTCACACACACTTGTGGAATCTGCCATTTGGCTTCACTCAGACGAGACTCAATCGATTCGAGCTGCCCTTAATGCTAATTGTTAACAGGTCAAAAGTTGTTCAAACTGATTTCCAACCAAAGGGAAAACCTCGTTTTCCACAAGCTGACAGCTCAAAGTAACTGTATTTGCAGCTTTGATTGATTTTGATTAGGATTGAGATGGGAAAATCTGATTAACAGGATCAATACTGAACGGATTGTTGGATTGGGATGGAGCTCAAGATTGTTGTAAATACCACAAATTTTGATTCATATTGGAAAGTGCTGACTCATGTTGAGGTTGCGGTTGATATTGAGATTGGAATAAGAATGGAAGTTATGGAAATTGAGATTAAGATTGGAATATTGTGATTAGGATTAAGATTGTAGTTGTATAATTTGTGGAGGCTGAAGGAGGCTGGTGGTTTATATTCCCGATTGGCTGATATTGGAATTGTTAAATATGGCATAATGAAAGTTCCGTGAGATGAAATTGAACCTGATGACAGTTCTGCCAAAGAAACTTAAGTAATTGAAGTACCATAAATCTACATTGTGCAAATAATTCCCATTAAAAGTATATACCAAAATGTGCACATAAATATTACAAATGTATCTGGTGGATACTCAACGCCCAAACCGACGACTATCTGTCTGGCAACCTCCACAGCAAATCCGGCTAAACATAAATATAAATATTTCGTTTGCTGCAGTTGAAAAATCCAATTTCCGTTTACTCCAACGCCTCAATTTTCCAACTAGTACCCCCCCCCCCCCCCGCCCCTATCTCATACCCCATACAGCCTCCTCGAGCTGGGAAAGGCGCTAATGAAAGAAAAGCGGCGTTGAATGCCTTTTTGCCTTTCGCATTCGCATTTCGGTTTTAACGTGGCCAAAAGCGATGTTCAAATTGTGCAACTTTCACGCTCACTTGGCTTTTTTGGTTTTCACTCAGTTTTTTTTTTAGCGTCATTTGACATTTTTCCATTTTCCCTTTTTTAATATTTTTTATATCGTCTGCTGCATTTTTTTTTTATTGATTTTCATTTTTGTTTTCTCGCTAGTTTTTCGCCTGCGACGACGAGTGCAAATTGCGTTTGCTTCTTGCTCCTCTTCTTGCCCCTCTTTTGTTGCTGCCTCCTCTTCTTCTTCTTCTTCTTCTGTCTCTGTCTCTGCTTTGCTGCCCCCAAAAATGCAAATCCATAATCAAGTTTGCCTTTCCACGACTGTTTGCACATCCGATAATAAGTTTTTCTTTCGCTGTCAAGGTCGTTCGTTTTGTGGCAGTCAACCAGTGCCCCAACCACTCGGCGGAAGAGTAAACAACTCAAGTCACCTCACCCTACCCCACCTCCTTCCCCACTCGTCCAACTGTCCTTTGAGCGAGCTTCGCTCAAGTTGCACTTTGAACTTTTATAAATGTCATATTTAAATTAAATTTAGAATTCGTCTAGGGAAATCGGAACAGCGAAGATATATACATTTCAAATGGATAAGTTTTCCTTTGATCTCAGATCTTAGAGACTATAGGAACTAGTTAAGATAAGTTCTCGTATACTACCTCAAGCAGCTCAAGCTCAAAATTTAGACTCAAATCGATTTACGATGGCAGTAAAAGAAATAATTCTATATATATATAATATAGCCAGATTTATTATGGTTAAACTGTAAACATTTCATAAGGATCGCAAAAGATTTTGGTAATCCAAAAGATCATATCAACCACCTAGACATTTAAAAGTTGCAGGGTATCTGCCAGTCGGGGGCACTCTCGACTCCTTATTTCCCATCGATTCTCAAAAAGATAGCTATTTTTGTCTCCCCCCCATTGAAACTTCATCAAAATTTGTAAACACAACTTTTGCTGGTAATTCATGCAACACAAAAACCAGAAAAAGAAGAAGAATCGATTTTCAGATTTGCACAAGTTGGGAAAATGGGCAAATGCTAATTTGGAAGTTGTCGTTTTTTGCAACTTGCCCCTTAACGACCATGCCACAAGTTGTTAGTTCCGTTTGTTGGTTCGATTTTTTTGGCGTTTGTTTACACAAGTCTTTAAGAGGTGGAAAGGGGCGGGGCACGCCAAACGAATTGTTGTCTAAATAAATAACAAATTAAGCCTGACATGCATAACAAAAGCAAAAGTTGTTTGGGCGTACATCTGCCACACCCTCACATTGTATTATATTTAGTAGTTATACTACACAAATAGATGAAATCAAATTCAGATTAATGACAAGTCTATAAGATACTTGATGTGGACTTTTTCTTAGCTTTTAGCTTAATGCAATTAGTGGCAAATATCATTTGGGTCGAAAGTAAACTGTGCTCTTAATTTAGTTTTCTTTTCTTTTTGTGCCACATGCGGCACATTCAACCGGCTAATTGATGGCGGCCATAAACCAGAAATGAAAACACCAATTTTGCCGCATTCAATTTCCATATAAAATAGTCAAGGTTATGGTCAATGTGGGGAAATTAGGGAAAAAAAACAAACACAAGTAGAAAAGTCAACTTCTGGCGCCAGTTCAAATTACCCCTCCCCCCCTATCAGCTGTACACCCTTACCGGAAATGACTCGAGCCAAAAGGA
Organism: Drosophila neutralis; assembly: GCA_035044385.1. NCBI lineage: Eukaryota > Metazoa > Arthropoda > Insecta > Diptera > Drosophilidae > Drosophila > Drosophila neutralis. The sequence goes on from JAWNME010000344.1 coordinate 1,827,577, forward strand.
AATTCCACAAAATGGACATTTTTGCACGGTGGAAAGCGTCAAGATAATTATTATTATTTACATATAAATATTTATTTTTTTATATATATTTATGGTGAATTATTGATTAAACCAAATATTATGATTTAGTGGCATTAATGTGTCTTATTTATTTTTGTGGCGTTATCATTGATGATTGACACACTGTGGCGGCATTAGATACAAGTGCGATAGAGAAAGGACGAGAGAGCGACAGTTAGTTAGCGGCAAAAAGAGACAGAGAGCAACATTTTGGGTCTGCTTTGATATTTATGAACTAAAATAAATAAATACATGTGTCATGTGTGTGTGTGTGTGTGTGTGTGTGTGTGTATTCCTGTATTTTTTGCTTTTTGTTCTTGTATTTTCCTTTTTGTTGGGATTCTTTTGTGCGCCATGCTTTGTTTTATTTCAATCATGTGCTCGTCCGTCTTTCGTCGCTGTCCTCGTCGCCTCGTCGTCGTCCTCCCCTTGAAAAAATCCCGCACCTATCAAGCAAAACGATCGCAGCCAACTGACGTCTATCAATAATTTCCTTCTTTGCTTTCGTCTAATTTCACTTTGCTCTCCCAAAAAGATTTCTTCGTGTGGGTGTGTGTCTGTGTGAGAGAGCGATACTCTGCTCTCCTTTACTCACGCGCGGGCATATCGCAAAAGAGCCAAAAGGCAAAAGCCCAATCATCAATCAATCATTTCACGCAGCCATCCAATCGCTCATAAATCAATAAAGTGCCGTTTGGCGCCTGTCACAATGCAACAACAACAACAAGCAAGACATGTGAGCACGATGGAGAAGAAGAAGAACGTGTCAATTTGAAGGCAATAACAAATGAAAGCCGAAGAGCTTTCGTAATCAGAGGTATTCCCTTTTTGCACATGGAAACACCTGTTAAACAAATTCTGTTATTGTTGTTGCTGTTGTTATTTTTAGGTGAGTTGAGACACAGTGGGGCAGGTTGTGTTGTGCTCGAAGTGCGATCAAGATTTTAACCTGGCAACAGCTTCCTCTATATATATATACATATGTATAGAATGTATGCGAGAGCGACCTATGAATCAGTGTAGCACAGAAAAATAGAAATACCGGAATTTTTGCATGTGATTCACGTGAAGAGATTTGATTAGATAGAATATATATATAATATTCAAGATTATTTCGTTGATTGTTAAGATAACCTTTAGTCGGGTATAGCTTAAAATAATTTTAGATTAAAATGTTAAAAAATCCGGTCAACAATTAAACTATTATTTGATTAAGGATAATCGACACTGGGACCACTGTGACAAGGCAAAGCGAAATTTTACCTGAAATATGTATTTCCATACACCATGTATGCATGTAAAAGCTTTAACTACTTTTTCAATTGGAAAACATATTTGTATTTTTTATGCATACATTTTAATGCATCCAATTAGTGAGTGCAGGCGGTAGACAGAGTTAACAAAAAACTAATAACAATGCAGACATGCAACGACGCCCCCTCATCTATGGAAGCAGCAGCAGCTCGTTAAATGCCACACAAATAAAAAATTTAAAAAAAGGCGGCGCAAAGATGCTAAACATGTGCGCGTGAGAAACAAAAAAAAAAAAGAGACACGCATAAAACAATGTTTGTTGTGGTGAAATTTGCCAATTTTTTTTCGCAAAAATAAATAGTTAACATTTGGAGAGCGCAGCAAAGAGAGACTAGCAGCCATAGATCGGGAGCAAGAGCGAGAGTGAGCGAGTGCGAAAGCATGAATTAACATTTTATGGAATTTCATTCCATTGACTCTTTCAATAAGCAGATAAGTGCGAGTGCGAACGGGAGAGAGCAAGAGAGCCGTCACTCTCAGAGAGCAAAGCTTCTAAAAAAAATGCCACGCGCAGCCGAGTTTATTTTTAAGCAACAACAAAAACAATAATAAGCATAACAAATATAATAAAAGCAACAACAACAAACATTGATAGCTGATGGTTGATAGCAAAACCAACAGCAACAACAACAACAGCAGCAACAAACAACGCATATAAAAATCAACATCAATATTTGTGGCTATTTTTAGACACACATACACACAAACATAACGAACGCATGACCGTTTGCCTATGCATGCCTGTAGGTTTATGTGTATGCGTGAGTGGAAGAGCGCCGACCAAAGTGCTTATGGCAAGGTGGTGTGAGGAGTGTAGGCATACGCTGTAATGCGCCGGCTCAACGATCAATGCAGCTAAGCACAAATACAAATGCAAAAAAGCTCTCGCATGTACACGAGTACAGCGCTGACTTCGTTTGTATTCGTGCTTGTTGGCGACGAGACGCCTTACAGACGACGACGACGACGCGACGTCAAAGGCGTGTGTGCTGTAATCATAGCAATGAGACTTTAGTCGTTGTTGTTGCCTTTCGTTGTTGTTGTTTTTGCCTGTTGCTTGCTTGCCTGTCGTGTACAAGGCAAAAGAAGAAGAAGAAGAAGCAGCAGCAACTGGAGAGAAAATGCAGACAATGCGATTTTTTTTTGTATTTTTTCTTGAGGCGCATTTTAAATGCACTTTTCAAATCCATAAAATATTTCAAATAAGTATATTAATATTAGCATTTGCCACAAACTCATTTGTTATTTGGGGGCGTATTTGATTTTCACAAGAAATTAACTTTTTTAACACCGCCTGGAATAATAATGCATTCCAATTAAACAACAAGCGATTTTCGCTGGAAATCAAAGAGCGAGCACTTTAGCGCCGTCTGGAAGTTACCCACCCCTCCCCCTTACAACGCATTCCCAGACAGACAGACGTATTTGTTGTTTTTACTACTATTTAGCGTCATCTTTGTAAAAAAAAGTAATGCATGGCCGTAAATAAATGCTTCGACGTAAATCGTAATACGTTAGCCGCCCCGTCATCAATTAGAAAGTTGTTTTTCGTTGCATGTATGATTGTGTGTGTGTGTGTGGCGCTTAACACCCCCGCCCGCCACCTATGAACCATTGTATTATGTTTAAAGTCGCGAATCAAATTTCCATTGAAGGTCAAACTGCGTTTTACATATTTATTTTTTTTTTTGCGTTTGCATTTGCGTAGAAAAAACAAAACGACGACGTAACTACGTATTTTGAGTTTGGCATTGGGTTTCTCTCGACTACAATACAATAGTACACCTGGAATATGAATATAAATACAGTGGCGGGAAATATAATAGCACCACCACATTTTTCCTTACGAATCGCGCCAAATATAAGACAAAATATTAGTTTTGCAATTTTTGCCAATTTTGATTTTTAATATATAGATTTTGGTATAAAGTGAAATTAGTTAAAAATGTTGAATAAAATGAAGCCATTTTTCTGTTATACTTTTTTTTCAGTGTCTTCTGCCACTTCCAAAAACGTACGCAAAAGTTCCTTAAAACATTTCTTACAAGAGTGGTGTTATTATTTCCTGCGCAACTGTATGTATAAACTAAATATATATGTATATATATAAAACTGCGCATAAGGCGCAGCTCATTTAGCGTTACACAACACCTATTCCAAGAGGCGGTGGCGAGGGGGGCGAGGCCAGCACATCTCAAAATGCACATATTACGTACAAAGAACAAGGAAATGAATCTTGACACGTTTTTTGCCATACAACAAATATAAATGAATAAATAAAGATTATTTAAGAACTTTGTACAATCAGCTTTTCGTATCGTATTTTTGATAAAGTCTTAATCTTTTCAATGGGGTCTCTCGTTTTTGCTCCACTGTGCAATCCACAAAACACTTTCACACTCAACACGCATCATTTAGTTCTGGCCAAAAAACGCTGATGTAACAATTCGTGACGTTTAAAGTCAGCCTCGAGAATCAAAAAAAAAACCAAAAAAATTATGAATACTTTTTTTTCTACTTTTTGATAACGTGATAATAATAATGCCCAGCTCCCCATTATCAACGCGCTCATTTTTTTAGAAGCAACAAAAAAATGAATGCTGATTGTGGAAAATTTTTGGAATGTTTTTATTTGAAGAGCAGCAAGTCTCAAGTGAAAGTGAAATTTGGAACAGTTTTGTGTGGAATACATATATATATATAGATTGTTGATTCTTATCAAGCATCTGGGCTCATCTGGCCCATAAAGTGGCAAGTTGCGAACGTGCCAAAGTCATAACACATGTGCAGAGATAATGGTTCATGCGCCGATTGTTTTCATGATATCATTTCGTTCGAGAAATGTTTTCTATGATTATGTTTGAAATTGTGGCTTATATCATTTCCAGCGATAAGTAAAGTTATGGGTAAAGCTGACTTTGAGAAAAGTGCTTATGATATTTATATATTCAAATGGGTTTTGCAAAGATAAGTTAATCTTCAAATGAAGTTGACATAGCTTATGCGCTGTCTGTTCTCAAGATAACATCTACAACAGTACTTTCTTTAAGTTTTCTATTTGAAAAATTTGAGATTTGAAATAAATAAACGCTAGAAATATATATATATATATATATATATTAAATAAATATTTATGAGAATTACTTCTAGCTGATTTCCATTGAGCTTATTATTATTTTCCAAGTGAAGTATTTTGGCTTATAAAGACACAAAGATAGTTCAACTTTTCCAAGAAGTTGGCAGAGCTTATGCGATTTTTAATATTAATATTAACGTTATGTGTCATAAGCCAAAAATAAGTTGGCTTTAACATGAAGTTGACAAAGCTTATTCCATTTGTATTTATAAGTAAAATAAATATTCAGAGCTGGCAAGACTTATGATTTTCTTGAGAAATCTTGAGAAGTTATATTCAAATGTTAGCTTTTGCCAAATGTGGCGAGATAAGCGGGATTAGTCAACTTATAGATCAAGTTGGCAAGTTTGGCATACTTTTTGAATACGCATAACGCTAACATGATAATAGTTTTGGCTTTAATGAACTAAACATAGAAAAAAGAATTGAAGATTTGAAGTCATTTATTAGATATATATCCAAAACATAATTCTGAACATATACATATATATATATATAGACAGTTTTTCTTAATTAAAGATTAATTATTAGCCAAGTCATTTGAAATCGTTTTATTCTTTTCTCCTCTTGAAATCGTCTTTATAATTGCCATATGTTTTTTTTTTGGTGGGTTCCTTTGCGGCTCTGACGTTAATTTGCTCAGCATTTATCAGTCCAAACCCCACTCTCAACACCCACCCCCCCCCCCACCCCCTCTCTTTCTCTATTGTCACAGCTGTTTCTGCGAATATCTCGTTCAATTTCACTTTTTCATTTGTGCAGATTTCAATTGGTTTCGTTGTCTTGGAACATTTGCCATGTTCTATTTGGTTCAGGCACATAGATAAATACACTATATTCCAGATAATGAAGATAAACAAGTGTCTTAGATAAGAGAGCACGCCACAGATAAAACAACAACAAAAAACGGAAGTGACAACATTTCTAGTATTTGAATACATTTTTCTTTTATATCTTTGTTGGGGTGCATTAGGAAAACAAGTGGATTTTTTGGGGGATTGGAATCAGCATTATTAATTGACGCATAGCTTCTGCTTAGTAGGTCAAAACCAGAGAGAGACGCAAATCAAAATAAATGAGTCGCAAAAAACCAGAAAAGCATAGCAAAACTCGGCATTTGACAGCCCGGCAAAAATAGAAGCAACCAAAACAGAGCAGACCAGACCAGACCAGACCAGAAGCAGAAGGAAGAACCAACCAAGTCAAGGCCCATTTTGGCACATGAAATGTTTACGACCTTGCTGCAGAAGATAATAATTCCACAGATATATACATATATATATATATATACAATATACATAAACACGTCGTGTTCTCAATAATTGCTTAAATTATGAGCTTCCAAGGATCTTGCTTAATAACGACAAGCAGCCTTCAAATTGACTGCTGATTTATAGATATTTCAAGAAAATCCGTGAAAAATAAAAATAATGCAAGCAAGTGAAAATTCTGTTTTCCAATTAAAGTTTTCTTGGAAAATGAACCAGAAAAGCCCAAATCAGAAATAAATAATAGTTAGTATCAACTAGATAAGTTATATTCACAAGTGAAGACGTTTAGAATTGAAGAGTTCTTGGGTAAATAATATATATAAATAAATCCCCAATTTTCATGTTATATCGTTTTTATCTTGACACAATATTAATCATCTGAATATCATTAATATCGGCTAAGAAACACGCAAGAAAACTACGATTTGTATAGATAGAGACTTGGCTTTAGCGTATCATCTCCTAGTGGTAGCACTCTCGACTCGAGCATTCTTTTTTTTTGTTTATATAGTATATATATATATATATATATATATATATATAGTTTTTGACTTTGGTAATGCGAGCGTATCGAACGAGAACGAGCTCTGTCGAAAGTGACAGGTGTCATAAATGTCAAATTTCGCCGGTTTCTCGTTCTCGTTGTTCTCGTTCTGCTTCTGGTTTTCCATATAGATATATATATATCTATATTGTATATATAGTGTATAGCATAATATTATCGCTTGCTGTTTAGCTCTTTAAGGTGAGAAATCGCCGCTGACATCCACAAATGACTTTGACATAGTTATGAAAACGTTTTGCGAAATTTGACTTGCTTTGTCTTCATTTGTCTATTTTTTAGTCGGTTTTTTCTCGTTTTTTAATTACTTTTGTTGTGGCGCCTCAACGAATTCGTTTAAAGAGCCGGGCTGCTTATGAGTAATAGTTTTTCCACTTCCGGGCGTAGCTAGAATAACAGAAGGGCGCCTTTTGCTCTGCCTCTTCCACTGCTTTCCAATTACGCCCAAAGTCGGTCAATGCCACACGCCTAAATGCCCCAGCCTTCCTCAGACCCAATACTTGACACATTTGACTTTAGTATTTTTTTTATGTTTTTTGTTTTTTTTTTTTTTTTTTGGTTTTTTGTGCCTCGCCTTATAAAGGTTTTCCACATTGGCGGCTGAGGTAATCAATTTTCATGCCCCGGCATTATTAGCATTGCTGTCCCGCAATCGCTGCCTTATCACACATGACGCATGTGAACTTCTCTGCCTCCTCTCTCTCTCTCTCTCTCTGTCTGTCTGTCTGTGTTTTTCTCTCGCTCTCTCTCTCCGTGTTGCTTTGGGCGCTTGACTGTTCGATTGGGTCGTTGACTTTGACTGTTTCTCGGGATCGTTGCGTTCCATTGCAGTAAATCTGTCGATGGTATGGTATATATATATATATATACATATGCTGCATATATCACTCTTTGCAACAATCTTTCAATATTTAATAACTCAAGCGTGCGTGTGTGTGAGTGTGTGTGTGAGTGAAATATGTATTTACAATGTGTTTGCGGCTTTTCGTTTTCTGTTGCGAAATAAATTAAAAATGCGGAAAAGGTCGCAAAGCAAAAAAATATATAAACAAATAAACACAAAACTCATAAATGAAATGTGTGAAGAGACAAGCAAAAAAGAAAGACAAAGAGAGAGAGAGCGAGAGAGAGAGAGCGGGAGATCGAGTGCTGAGCCGTTATTAAAGACGCGTGTTAGACATTCAAACAAATAAAAAAAATCATTACGTATACGCAGCGTCTGACAAGCGAAAACGACTCGTAGTAACTGAGACAAATGCAATTAAACGGTTAATTGTTTGGCTTATATATATATATATATATATATATATATATATATATGTATATACATAATATACAGATGCGAATTAAAATAATATCAGAACTTACAAATTGAGAAACAAACCAATCAAAACCAAATTCAATTGTTGATCTTTAAATATATTGTCAAGTATTGCTCCTATCAAATAAAGTTAATACTGCTCCGGGAATTATTTTCCCTTCTTTTATTTATTTATTTAAATAAGTTGAAAAAGGTGAATAAAGTTGCTTCTTTTGCTTCTCTCTCACTTCTTTTGCTTCTCTCTCACTTCTTTTGCTTCTCTCTCACTTCTCTTGTTTCTCTCTCACTTCTTTTGCTTCTCTCTCTCTTCTTTTGCTTCTTTCTCACTTCTTTTGCTTCTCTCTCACTTCTTTTGCTTCTCTCTCACTTCTTTAAAGTCTTCTTCCACTTCCAATATAGTATTCAAAAGTTCCTTACAAAAATGAAATAAAAGACACATTGGAAAACATTTCTTGTGCGAGTGGTGCTATTGTCTTGTTCGCAACTGTATAAACATTAATCCGCAAATTATGAGTAGAGTTCTTCCTTAATATCTCTGGTTTCTCATACGCTTTGTCGCCATTCGCTGCTAATTTGAATGACAAAATTGCCCAATGAGCTCAGGCAGCTGAGGACGATGATGACAACAGAGCAACTCACTGCTTGGATTGATAGTGATATATATATATATATATATATATATATATATATATACATATGTGGAATGATGATTAAATGTGCTTGCTCACATATGGGCATGAGTTGCGCTCGGTGGGTGGTCAGGTTTGAGAAACGCACTCCACTCACCAAGCATTTCAATTAGTTCAGGAAAAGATTTGAATTAAGGCAGAAGAAGTAAGAAATAATTAAAAGAAGTCTCGGATGTACTTTATGGTAAACACAACTTTAAGAGTCCGACATCTCTAGTATTGTACAATAAGTGGTCTGGGAAGGGATTATTATGAACGAAACAATTCCAAGAAGCAGCCTTTCTCTGCGCGAATCAGTTTGATTTGTCTGTTAGCCAGTTCAGAAATGAAGTTAGATATTAGATATATAGATGAATACAGTCCACAAAAGAGAAAAAGTTGATCATTTGACACATTTCGCTATTCAATTATCCATTTGAATAATAAAAGCAGCTCCAATTCAAGCTGGCTAACTGGTCGGTCTTGGTCTGCCTTATTATATAAACTAAATGCCAAGTCTGTCTGTCTGCCCCTGCCCCTCTCTCTTTCACACTTAACAGCTGCATTGTGCAACAAAGCCCACGTCAAGTGCCATTGAGAAAGACTTTCGTTTTCATTAGATACAAGAGGCAGGTTAAGATCACAGCTCGCAGACTGACCATAATAAAAATAAACCAGTCACTGATTCAGTCAAAGTCCACTTGTAGGTATTACATGCTTAACTCCCTTCCCTCCATGCCGCAAGCTCTTCACTTGCAACAACTTGTGCCCTTGCCACATTGCATCAATCAGTCGACAACAACAGCACTTCAATAACACAAAACTCAACTGAATTCGTTTGTGGTGGCAACTTCTTCTGAAAAACATACAATGTAAAATGTATAAAAGCAAAGTTGTCAAGTGCAGACCAGTTCAGTTCTATACCCTGTACTTTTCAAGCAGGCAATCAAAGGGAGTATAACTTTGTGTATATTGAGAATTGTATGTCTCCTGCTCTTATAGTCTCGTAAATCGATTAATCTACACAGACAACATATATATGTATATATACTTCTCCCTTCAACACTTTATTCGCAGGATATTCTCAAGTCGTGCATTTCAGACCTTTGAATACTTTTCACTTCCATTTTATATGTGGCTGTTGTGTATTACAGGCATTTACATGGCAGAAGCTGTTGCTAAGCCGGACAGACGACAAACAGGCAGGCAGACAGACAGACAGACAGACAGACAGACAGACAGACAGTTGCTGCATTACTCATTCAAATTCGCAGCAGGCAAAGTCAGAGGCAGAGCATCAGCTTCTTGCGCTTGCTCTGATGCTGCTGTAGTTATTTTTAATATCGAGCCACATAATTCGTAGTAATTTGCCAGCCGCTTTACATTTGCCAGCTGCATTTGTCAGTTTGGCTTTGACGTGCCACACTCCCGGGGCAGGATAGAAGAAGAAGAAAATTAAGCAGGAGGCAGGCAGAAGTGGGCAAGATGTGGCGGACAGGCTGAGACTCCACTTGACTGCCTTCGACGACGTCACACGCAAATCTGCAATCTGTACACAAGTAATCTATGCGTATACACTCAGAAAAAAAGTCAACATTATAATGAATAAAGAGATGAGCTACACCTGGCGCAGAAAGTATGCTGATTTACTAGATTATGGCGAATATTTTCCGAGTCAATATATATACATAAAGTCAAGTCAATATGTATATAAAGTCAAGTCAATATATATATAAAGTCAAGTCACACATAGTAATACAGATTACGAGCAATTATGTTTATATATAATAATTGCTCATAATATTATAGGCACTTATGTCTACATATATATATATATATCATATTATATATATAATTAAGCTTGCCTTGACTTGGCCTGTTTGATTGCACTTGGTATCTGCACCATGTTGCAGTTGGTCAATCAATTTATCAGTCTTTCCACACCAACAGTGAGTCATCATATCATCATTCAAACATTCCAACACTCAAATTAGTCATCGCATAACTGTTTGACCGAAGAGTGCCCCCTCCCCGCCCCTTCCGCAACTGATGACAACTCAACAGTGTCGCCAAACAAACAACAACAACAACAAAGGCAACAAACTAAAAACCATCAGCAGCAATTTTAAATTACTTTGCAACATTGCGATGAATATTAAATACCCTAGAAAAAAACCAAAAAAAAAACATTTTTGCCTGCAGACAATAAACATTCCGCACTCGATTTGCTTTGCGTGAATCAGCACTCATAAATATTTATATTTGTACATAAAAAATAGATATATATATATATATATATATATTAGACTAATTTTGCGCTTCATTTCGAGGTTTGCTGAGTTTTGTACCTCTACTTTATAGACTTGTTCCAAGAAATTTGACAAATCATGCTGACTAATTCGCCATTTGAAACCAGTTTTGGACAGACACAATTTGATGAACTTTAACTCTTCTTCTTCTAACTTCTTTGCAGTGAAAGTAAACTTAATTTAATATATTTATAAACTTGTTTACATGTTTTGGAATACAAGTTTATGAAATGGAATTTAGTTTGAGGTAAAATTAATGAACTGTTTCACAGACATGCCAAATAATTGAATTTTATTTTTATCTTCTTCTTCTTCATCTGAACTTATATTGATACATTTTGAGCTGGCTCAAATGAATTTTGATTACATTTTTTAATTGCATTTCAGTTTTGCAGAAATTGACTTGAAATCCAACTCGAAATAATCCGCAAATACATATTAAAACAATTTTGAGCTGAACTATTTATGAACTCTTTCAGAGCCATTAAATCTGACTTGAAATCTCTCTCTTCACTTTTTGTCTACAACCACAAATTAAAACAATTTTGAAGTGGCTCAAAAGATTTTTATTATATACTTATTATAAACTGGTTAATAGAATTTAATTATTCATAAAGTTTACAGCTTGGATTCTCGCTTCTTTTAGTTTTCGCCAAAGGTTTACACTTGTCAAAAAAATGTTGAGAATTTGTATGAACTCGTGTGACCTCATAATGCTGTCATTCCACTTTTTACATATTAGTCTCTCTCTCGACTGAACTTTGGAAGCGCATTTGAACTAGTTTAGCGCATGTTAAATCAATTTTGAACCGGCTCAAGCACTTGTGGAGCACTCTTGAACCGGTTCACATTCACATTCGTATGAATTGAAAATAGTGAAATTACTCTCGGCGCAATTGAATCAAATTTTATTTGCTCGACTTTAAAGTGCGCTTAATTGAAGCGACCTTTAGTGTCATGCCCCGTGTGTTTTGTATTTGTGGCACTGGCACTGGCACTGGGGAGAACATAGCTCACGTAGCCCCCTTCCCCTTCTCCCTCTTGCACCCCTTTCCAATTGTCCATGCCAGCTAGCCCACCCACACACATGACGACAAATTTCTCAGCTAATTTCATTGATGAATTTTTATTAAATAAATTATTATAATGAGCTTGATGAACTTGTTATTGTCATCGTTGTTGTTGTTGCCCCCGCGAGGCACGTTGCAAGTCAACGAACGAACGAACGAATCAACGACTGAACGAACGTGAGGCGCAGCGAGCAGAAAGAGAAGAGCGAGGCAACAACAAACAAAGCGCCGCAAGAAATTTGGCACAAATTGGTTTATGGGGCAAAATAAAGAAATTGGCGACACTAAAAATGTGGCGCGTGTTTGCACTTTACCAAGAGACCCCCCCCCCCCCCCTAAAGTCCAAACCCCCACCACCACCCTTAAATGTATAAACCAGTTAGCAACAGAGGAGATAGGCAAGCAGAGAAGGAGCTCCAGCTCCAACAATCAGCGCTGACAAACTTTGGCAAACAATGCCACCAAAAAAAGCTAAAAATTAGATAATTCTCAGAAATCGAAGCTTTGTCTTCAGCTGCTGCTGCTTCTTCTTCTACTTCTTATCGGGTGGGGCAACTCTAAAAATAGTTCGGGGCCAAAGCTATTATTAACTAGCGACAACTAGAAGAACAAAGGGAGACAAAGTGCGCCAATAGAGCGAACCAATGTTTGACCAACTCAAATAGTCGCAGCGATAAGGCACAGAGAAGTGAATAAACGAATGAATGAATGAATGAATGGATTTGTGAATGAATATTGGAAAGTGTTTACTGAACAAGTTCAGATTTTGTCGATTTTATTGCTGTTGATGTTGTCGTTCATCATCAGCAGAACGAAAAATGTTAATTGCAATTAATAAATCAATTTAAGCGTTGGCAGATTCATTCAAATAAATAATCGTTTTTTAATATGAGAGAGAGAGAGACAGAGAGAGAGAGAGATATAGAAACAGAGAGAGATCCATTTATCACAAGTTATTGCCTAACTAATCATTTAACCTACGAGCTGAGCATCGGAATAATTTATTGGTATAAATTAAAAAAAATCTCATTGATTTTATCGATACATTCAGCAAAAATAAGTAAGAAACAGAAGGAAGCATCTCAGGCCCCATAAACTATAATATATATTCTTGATCCAGATCAAAAGTCGTCTGTATAAGCAATTCAATCTCAGAGTCTATAAGAGCTGTACACATAAGCAGCTCAAGTTTATATTACATTCCTCGCTAACCAAATTTCGTGTATATCGATATAAATCGATAAATGAGACAATTGCAAAGTATATACATATATACTCAGATATATTATTATTGATATTATTGATCATTCAGATAAGAATCATGGATTTTGTTAACCGAAACTTAAAAGTATTTAAAAGCAGAGTATCCCTTAGTCGAGCTCTCTCAACTCTAGCTTTCCACCGTTATTTCCGTTGCAATTAGTTATTAGCTGCTGATTAGCTGCGATATGCACAGATTATGTATGTGACCAATGAGTAATCTTCTGTAACATATTACGTGAGTCACTAAAAAGTTGGGCTACGCATCGATTAATCAGGCAGTTTATTTACAAAACAAATGATTTCACACCTTGGAGAGGAAGAATTGGTGCATTTCTTGCTGATTGACTCAATCTTGATTGAATGCAAAACTCTGTCAAAGAATTGTTGATTTTTATCGAAGTTATTCACCCGAAAGGAGTTCGGCTTCGAGAGATGGCTTGGGATGAGATTACTTGCAATCATAGATAGAGATGGGAAATCATAGATAAAAAGACTTAATATATAAACCGATTTCCATATTGACAGAAAATAAGATATATATATAAGATCTTCTTTTATTTCCTTTAAGATCTTATTTTTCTTTTAGATATCATAGCTGAAGTAACACATTGATTTGGTCTATATATATAACCCGATCTATATTCTTAACAATATGTATAAGTAATATTGTTGGACTTACCTTTCAGTCTCGGATTCTGCATTTGGTTGCTGCTGTAGCTGTTGTATCTGTTGCTGTGTGGTTGTCGATGTTGTTGCTGCTGCTGATGCTGCAGGTGTTGTTGTTGCCGTAGCAGAATTAGTTGCACCTGCTGCAGCAGCAGTGGCTGTTGTTGTTGCTCCAGCTGCTGTTGCTGCTGCTGTCGATTGTTGTTGCTGTTGTTCATCGCTTAAGCTAAGCGATGTTGTCGTTGCATCCGCTGCTGTTGCAGTTGCAATTGCATTCGTTAAATTCACATTCACATTCACATTGTTGTTGTTGTTACTGTTGTTATTGTTGTTGTTGTTATTGTTGGCACTAACACTCGCGTTATTTGTTGACGTTGCAGTTGCTGATGTTGCAGCTGCTGCTGCTGCTGCTTGCGATTGCAGCTCATCGAGCACGCCGGCAACAACCAATTGCTGCATATCGGCAATGGTTGCTGGTGCACTTTGCATTACTGTTGATGCGGTTGCTGCAGACGTAGCAGCAATTGTTGATGGCGGCTCATAGCTGCTCATGTGCGCCAGCAATGGCAACGTTTGCCCTTGAGTCGCAACACCAACTGTTGCTGGCGTGCTAGTGGAAGTTGTTGAAGTCGGTGCTGTTGCTGCTGTTGCCACGATGCCATCTATTTGCGATGGCTCCAGCTGGAAGTTTGTTGACGCCGGCGGCGGCTGCTGTTGCCCGGCAGCAACAGCTGCAAACGTTGGCGGCGTTTGTGTGGCCGGCGACAATGGTTGCTGCTGCTGCTGTTGTTGCTGTTCGATGTAGCTGCTGCTCATGACAGTCAGCTCGCCGGCAACTGCTGCTGCAGTCGTGCTGCTGCTGTTGTTGTTGTTGCTGCTGCTGTTGTAGCCAGCAACATCCATTCCAGCAACTGCTGCAGCTGCTGCCTGCTCCTGTTGCTTCAGCTGTTGCAGCGATTGTTGCAACTGTTGTGCGGCAGCCGTTGCATAATCCATGGGTAAGGTCTGACCATGGGGCGTACCCTCATTTGTGGCATTAGGGGTGGCACCACCAGCATTGGCATTAACACTATCAAAGAGCTGCTGTTGCTGTTGTTGCTGCTGCTGTTGTTGTTGTTGCTGTTGCTGCTGTGCCTCGTTCACATATTGTTGCATGCCATGTACGACTGTGGCAGGTGCTGTCATAACGCCACTGGGCGTGGCAAGTGCTGACACAGCTGGATGCAATTGTTGCTGTTGCTGCTGCAGCGATTGCTGTTGCTGTTGCAGCAGCGACTGCTGTAGCTGTGCAGCATGTTGCTGCTGCTGCTCGGCAAAATTCCAATTGGCATCCGAGGCAGCAACGGCGGCAGGCGGCTCATGATGCAACATTGTCGGCGGCAGTATCATGCTCTGCGTTGTCTTCGGTGCACCACCCACACCAACTCCTCCTGCCCCCATGCCTGCTGCCCCCTCGAACCCGTCGGCGGTGCCGCCACTTGGCGATGCCTCCGAATTGCCAGTCTTTTCATTGTTATTGCCGGCACAGCCAGCACCACCACCAGCACCACCCCCGCCAGCACCACCACCAGCTCCACCCACACTGGAGTGATCCAGATAATCCATGCAGATCCAACGACCACGTTTAAACGGCTCTGTTGACTCAATTTTGACGACCTTGAAACGTTCACTGCGATGCTGCGTCTCCTTCATGTCCTCGTGCTTCTTCTTGCTGCCACCGGGTGTGACAACACCACCACCACCAGCACTAACCACATTTATTATATTATCCGACACATTCACCTGCACATTCTGTATGGTCTGCCCGCCGAGGGAGGGCGCTGTGGGATCGACGACAACGAGACCGTATTGTGAACTGGTTGGGATGACGGGCGCCGTAGTACTTAACGCATTGTTGGCAAAGAATACCTCCTCCTTGGAGAATGTGTCCTCGGACATGGAGGGTGTCTCGTTCTCGAGATCGGTGACGCGACTATTATCATCTGTATGAGATTCATCTAGATCATCGGCGGACTCATCGCCCGTATCGCCACCGGCTGCATTCAATTTGGCATGTCCAACCGTAACGGACGTGATTTGAAATGAGGATGTCGTCTTTGGTTTGCGTTGATTGTTGCCGCCGGTGGTGGCAGCAACTGAAGCAGTGTTCCCACCAACTGTTGCTGTTGTCGGCTGATGCCCCTGGCTGTGGCTGATGTGTGGCTGCTGTTGCTGCTGGTGATGATGATGATGATGATGGTGGTGATGATGATGATGGTGTGGCGGTTGCTGCTGTTGTTGCTGTTGCAGCTGTTGTTGCCATTGTTGCTGGCTGTTGCGTGGTGCAACAGTTGCTGCTGATGCGCCACCACCATTGTTGTTGGGCGAACTGGCCTTGCTGTTGTTGGTGCTGTTGCTGCTGCTACTGTTGTTGCTGCTCCCAGTTGCTGTTGCTGTTGCCGTTGTTGTTGCTCCTGTTGCTGTGGCCGATTGATTATTGCTGCTGCTGCTGCTACTGCTGGTTGATTTGGGCGCCAGCGATGCGCTCGATGTTGTTGTTGTTGCAGCAGCAATGCTGCTGCTGTTGCTGCTCGCACGTGACAAATCAGCAAGTGTTGCTGCTGCGGCAGCAGCACCACGACTCAACGCATTCAAACGCAAACTTTCGCTGGTGGTGCGTTGAATGTTGCTGCTGCCGTGACTGTTGTTGCTGCTGCCGTGACTGTTGTTGCTGTTGTTGGTGTGGCTATTGTTGCTGTTAGTATTGCTGCTGCTGTTGTTCTGTTGCGCATGCGCCTGATGATGATGCAAATGCGAGGCATGATGATGATGATGCTGCAACTGTTGCTGTTGCACGTTGCTGCCGCCGAGTGAATTGTATTTGGCCAGCGGTGGTTTCTTAATGCTTGTCGTACTCACCACACTGACGCCACCACGTGGTGGATTCTGCATGGAATTGCGACGCGGTGGCGCATCAGTTGGCTTAAACTTTGTGTTCAATGGACGATCGAACATTTTGTTGCTGTTAACTCGTTGCTGTTGCTGCTGTATGCCTGCCGATTGCCGGCGTGCTGTGGATGTTGCAGCTGATACTGTTGCAACTGTTGCCGCTGTTGTTGTGTTCTCTTGTGAGTTTTCGGGTGAGGAGGCAGCTGAATTGCTGCCACTTGCCTGACTGCTGCTGCTATTAGCAATTGTTGTTGCTGCTAATGCTGCTGCTGCTGTGTTGTTGCTGGCGTGATGTTGCTGCTGCTGCTGTTGTTGTTGTTGTTGTTGATGATGTTGCTGTTGTTGCTGACCGGAATCTTCGTTGGCAGCGCTTTGATTCTCGGCCATAATCGAATTGGATTTCAGCGTGCGCAAAGTTTTCAGCAAATAATCCAGTTTTGCTGACAATTTTCTGGATTATTTTAATGCAAGAAACAATTAAATATTTTATTTACTTTTTAAATGTTTTTCTCTTTTTTCAAGTGTTTGTTTTGAGTGTGTTGTCAAATTGATTGTTGTCGGTGGCAACTAGTTGCTGTCGCTGCTGCAATGTTGCTGCTGCTGCTGATGTTTGACGGCAATTGTTGCTGTTGCTGGCGTTGTTGTTGCCAACGAGGATTTGCCCACTTCAAAGATGAAATTTGCGGCTGCCAAACGACGACGGCGATACATAATAGCGACCGTTGCGTAGCAGTAGCAATCGATTGACTGATTGACTGACTGACTGATTGACGGACTGACTGACGACGACGACGATGACGAGCGAGAAAACGCGCGAGACGCGAAAAATAAATCAAATTATTATTTATTGTTGATTTTGTTAGGTGGCGCGGAATAAATTTCAATTTATTTTGCATTTATTATTTTTTATTTATTATTTATTTTTAAACAACAATAATAATATTAAAAAAAGGCGCCCCAGACAGCGCCATCTAGCGCTTGACTTTGCTTAGCGGGCGTTCAATTCACACACACACACACATTTGCACTAATACACACACACACGCACAGACAGCACAGCTGTTATTTTGATTATTATTATTATTATTATTTTTATGATTCACTTAAATCGAGCACAATTATTTAATTTTATTAAATTCTAAATTATTTCTGTTATAATTTATATTAATTTTCTCTTTAATTTTTTATCTACTTTCAACTAAGAATTTTAATTTAACTTAATGAAATTAAAAACTTGTTTTTGTTGTTGCTTGCACTTCTCACACACGGAATTATTTTTTTTATTTTGTTTATCGCGCAATTAATTAATTAAACAATTTATTTGCGGACTCCGTTTACTGGCAGCAAATGCAGTAAACTCGACAAATGTAATTCCTGCAAGACGACAGAAAAGAGAAGGAAAAATATGAAAAATTAGTATTAAATCAAAGATCACAATTTGAGATATAGATGTATATATATCATGAAGTGATCAACAACAACCAATATTGCATATATCCATCCACAAACAATCCGCGAACAATTTGCCAGCAAAGTGCTAATAATAAAATAAATACAACTGACTAAAAAAGAACCAACGGAAAAGTTTCTTCTGCAAATGGATTAAATTGACCAAAAAGAACATCAAAATTTTGGTGAGATTAAACATTTTTTACTCTGTTCCCGGATTTATCATTGCTTATACTATATTTGTATAGCTGGGGAAGCAAAAATAGCAAAAAGGAATGGAAATCGGCATCGAAAACACAAGTTTATCGTTTGGAATTATAGTATTCAAAAATAAGTACTAAGTGAACTGAAGTATCCAAAGTGGAATCAGAACATAATTTCAACATTGTATATAGCCCCTAATAACGAAACCGAAGGAGAGCAGATCGCAGCTAAAAAATAATAAATAAAGATTCTACGATCCCTTTCTCGATCCCTTTTACTTGGGTGTAGGAGCTGCTACATAGACAGAAGGACATGGCTAGATTGACTCGACTTTTGATCCTGATCCGACGTATAAAAGGGTACCTATAGCATTTGTAGAAATAACGGTTTTCTCATACGAAAATCAATAAATACTATATGGTTTGACAACCCGATTGGAAAATAGTGTTCCATTTTCTATAACCCCAAACATCAGGTTACATTACAGAAGGGCATAATCAAGATGCAGAAACCAGCAGAAAGCAACTGCTCCACCTTATAAGGCATATATATACTTAATCGTTACTATGACTCTTAAAGTTATTATCTTGGATAATCGTTTTGCAAATAATTTTTGCATTTAATTTGGATTTTCTGGTATTCTGTTGTCGTTTCTCCTAAGTATTGAAAGTTTTTCCAAGCCCAGTACAGACAATATTTTTCAAACCATTTGTTTTTGCCCAGCACTGTATACTGAATACTCTCCAGCTATATCTTTGGGCAGTCAAACCCTAGCTATATCAGTATCTGTTCTGTAAATGTGTTTGTATGTCAGCTAGTAGTAGATATTTAATAACTGCGTAGTTCCACTGTTGCTGCTGCTTAAGTATTTTGCTGTTGCTGATGATGATCATCATCATCATCATCATCATCAAACAGAGATGATGAAGATGTTGATTTTGAGTTTTCTTTGCTTTTGTGTGTTTTTTTTATTGATTTCTTCATTTCCGTTAAACGTCGTAGTTTGTTGAATTAGTTAAGTGCCGCATTAGAAGGCTTCCTTTTTTCCCACTCATTTGCCTGCATTTTGTTTGTTTTCTTTTTTTGCTCTCTTTTTGCCAGTTTTTAATATTTTAAATATTTGCTTTGGTCTCTGTTTTTTGGCATTTTTTATTATTTTTCAGTTTTTTGCTTTTGTTTCGATTTTTGTTTTGCATTATTTAATTGATTTCATTTACGGAAATAAACGCGCAATTGACGATGCCAAAATCAACCAAAAAAAAGTCAGTAAACAATTTTCAAGCGTTGTATGCAGCGCATTGATACCCTAGAAAATTTTCATTTGAGTTTGAACTTTTTCGATTTATCATATAAAATATTTTGATTGCATGCCTCAAATCAAAGAAAAGTTTTGCTTTTTAGCATTCCTCAAAATTTTTTTTCAGTTTCAAAATTAGAGCTGTCTGCTTAGTATACCCATTGTGCCACTGCCCCAAAAAAAAGCTGCGTAAATGAACGGACATGTTTGTGCTTGTCGATTTGTCGCTTTATCTGTTTGTATTTGTTAATAGCCGTAAAGCTTTGGCGATCATTCATAAATTGCGTGAACTTTCGTGAGTGTGTGTATGAGTGTGTGTGCGGGCGCGTGTATTTGATGTTTTGAACTCTTGCGTGTGCCCCCGCCCCGTAGGCAAAGTAAAGACCTTGGGGCACGCAACAAGAAAAAAAAAGACAAACAAACAACAATAAAAAAAACTTTGTATACTCAAAATAAAAAACAAAACATTTATTTTTGAATGTGGAGAGATATTTGTATGTCAAATCAGTTATAGGTCAACACTGGTCAGGGTTCTCAGCAGGTGCTAGAGAGAGAGAGAGCGAGACACAGAGAGTCTCTTGGCCTTGCTTGTGGGTCCACAGCTGACTTAATTTTGATGCGAACACTGATCGCAAATTGAAGATTTGTTGCTGGATTCCGCTTAAGGAACCAAAAATAAAAAACAAGTTTTTTACTAAACAAATTTGGGAATGTTTTGGAATGCGATTTGAGCTGTGTGCTTGAATATATGAATAAAATTATGATTTCATTTAAAAGATCAAAATACTATATGAAGCTTACAATCGATAGTTGTAATATCAATATTCCCCTTAGGTCATTCTTAGAATGGAAATTTGAGCATAAAACAATTTGGATGCGTTAGTTATGATGTGAAATGGTATTTAGCAAATTTTTGAAACAACTTTTAGCCCGCAATCAAAAACTTTGAGATTTATTTTTTTTTCCAACTTTTAATTATTGGAACACGTGGAATATTTATCTGGAATTATTAGGGGAATTCCCTAGTCAAATTAAATAATCGCCGCAACTTTGATTGTTTTATTCCCCATTGTGATTGGGGATAGATAAACATCCAATCATTTAGATTTATATTAGTGGCTTTTATCTCACAGATAAGCGTCAAATATTAACGAGAATCGCGACGGTAGATGAATGCAAAAGGTGCAAAGAAAAGATACAATTTATAATGCACAATTTACAGTTTTCAATTTGCCATGGAGCAAAGATGCCTGCCTCAACAGAAGAAGAAGAAGAAGGAGGAGATGCAGCAGCAAAAGAAAGAGGTGCAAAAGGAGTAGAAGAACTAATTGCAACGACAAAGTATAAAATCGATGAAGCAAAAATATAATGAAGAACGAACAACTACAACAACAACAACAACGACAACAACAGAAGCAGATAGAACCAAGCAAGAAAAAAAAAGGTAAAGAGAGTGGACAGGGAGATGGAGAGAGAGCGAGCGCAGAAAAAAATTACATATGGATGGACTGAAAGAGAGAGATAGAGCGAGAAAGAGAGAGAGGCGAATGCGCGTTAAACAAATTGCAACAATTTTTAGCAGCAGCAGTGGCGGAGGGAGAGGAAGGGAGGGGGCCAGCCTGTTGGCCTGCTGCCTACAGACACACACACACACAGACACACATACACACATATATATAGCAGACACACACGCATGCACATTAAGCAGGCGAGCAACGTGGGCGCCTACAAGTGGGTGGGTGGGGGGTTAGGGAGGGTAAGGGGGGGACAAGGGCTGCATGCCAAACAAACAGTGCAAATTGCCAAAAAGAGAGCGTGCACACTATGCACAAAGAGAGCGGGAGCAGAAGAGTGGAAAAGAGTACAAGAAATTGAGAGCGTGCAATTGTCGGCAACTGTCGCTCTCTCTATCTTGCGCGCTCTCTCTCTCTCTCTCTCTCTCACTCGCTCGCTCCCTCTCTCTTTTGCTGCTGGCTATTGGCACTGAAGAAGACGAAGAAGACAGCTGCCGGTAATCAATATTGATGATAGCAGCAGCAGGCAGCAGCCGAAGCAGCAACGGCGACTTCGACTGCGGCCGCAACGAAGATAAAGAGCAAAAGGGAAAAGGTCAAAGTGAAATGCAAATCAAAGAAACAAAAAACACGTTAAAAACACAAATTAAATGCAATTTAATTAAATGAAATAAATATATAGGAGAGCGAACGAGTGGGAGAGTGAGTGAGAGCGAGATAGAGAGAGCGTGTGCAAGAAATGAGTCACGAGACGGCGCGTAGGAGGAAGTAGTGCAGCAGCAAACAAAGAAGAAGAGAATAATAAGAAGAAGCGAAGCAGTGAGAAGAGCAAGAGCAAAGCAGAGGCCTAAAAAGGAAGACAAAAGATATTGCATATCCAAAAGATACGCAGCAACTGCAACTGTAAAATAAATAACAACGAAAAAGAAATAATAAAAAATTGCTTTAAAGTTGCAGACATTTGTTTAAATCGATTGCAAACTTTTATAAATCAAAAAACAAATAAATAAATAAAGTTGGGCAAAGCAACACAGCTGATAAATAAACAGATCGAATTTCTGAAGAAAAATCAGAAGTCTGCATCTACAAAAGATAAACCAGCAAAGTAGTGCAAAAAATCGCAGACTCGATTGAAATATGAGACTCGACCGAAGATATTAAAGCGTAGCTTGCAACTCTGTGGCATGTGCCACAGTGGCAACAATAAAAACTGCCTGCTGCCTTCATCTGTTTGTCTGTTCTCAAGGTTAATTTCCAGAACAGTGATTGCTAACTAAATAAGCCTGGAAGTTTTCAATCGTCTAGAAATAATATTAAAAAAAGTTTGTAAACATTTCTTATTATTCAAATTCTGCATATTCTGGATTTTGAACAAATACAAAAATTATTTTATAATATTTTTTGCTTTGACATAAAATTCGAATATTAATTTTGGAGTTGATTTGTTTTTGTTAGAAAACTATTGCAGCTGACTCGAATATTATGAAAAATACTGATTTCTATAGAGGAAATTTGTTTTTTAAATTTTATTTGTGACTAACGCAATAATTTATAAGTTTTAAACTATACAAAAATAAATTCAACTATTTGATATTCGAAATTATAGAGAAACAAAACCAAAAGTTGAAAAAGATGTATAAATAAATTGGAATTTAAGAATGCATTGACAAAATATTACAAACTTATAAACAAATTGAATGTTTTCCAAGTTCGACAATGTTTATAAGCTATAATACAAGTTTAGAGGAACTTACGATTTTTGAATATTTAAAACTGTACCAAGAATCGAATAAAAAATCACTGATATTCCGTTTCTCCGATTACCTTTAACCCACTCATTCATTTGTCGTTCCCCAGTTTAGCGGGGACGCATTTGAAAAAATGCCCTCAAAAGTAATATGCAAACTCGATAGGGTTTTCAACATCCGCTCTGTCGATAAGCGGGTGGCGGTATGAGAGGGGGGAATAATATAACGCAATAGATATATCCAATTGGACAATATTTAGTCATCGTCTCAATTTACCCTATTGGGAAATCGGAATCAAAATCCGTCTCGACTTTGATTTCATTTTCAATGTAAAAGAAAGCTGACTAACCTAATAAGAAGGGGGAAAACAATTGCAATTACAATGAACTGGAGTGTAAACAATGCGCCAAACAGCTGATTTTTTAGTTATAAACAAAATGACTTAATTGCTTTGCCAGCTGTTTTTCTTCTTCTTGTTCAACAATAACAACAGCAAAGCAAAAGCCGCTGTAAATCCAATCAGAAAAAATCTATACTCACACATATGTGTGCGTGCGAGCAAGATAGCAACAACAAAGCGAAAAAAGGTACAAAGTGCAAATATTGCCAACAGCAACAAGAACAAGAAGAAGAACAACAACAACAGCGAAAACGCAGCGAAAGTGAACGAAAATTGTAACAACAACAGCTGCAAGGATGGGCGACGTCAACGTCGACGCAGGGCAGCGACACACGCACACTAAAACACACACACGCACACGCAGAAACTTGGCCACATTGCACTTAATTATTAAATTCTTTGATCACATTTTGAACACAATTTTTTTGTTTATTATAAATTATTTTTGTTGTCTTGCTTTTCTATCGATTTGTTGCACTGTGCAGCAGCGACTGCGATTCCGACGTCGACTACGTTTGCATTTTGTAAAAACAAAAAACTTTATTTAATTGTCAAAACAAACTAACTTACAAAGTGTCAGCAGCTTCCAGTTTTTCATGCATTTAAATTCAATGAAATTATAAAGAAAACTGAACGAAGAAATATGTTCAATTTTCGTTTTGCAACTACACAAAAAAAAACTCAGACAAAAGGAAACAAATTTGACGTGAGTGAGAGAGGGAGAGAGCAGCAAGACCAGTGTGCGAGAGAGCGTAAATCAAGCGAGCGCTCAACACACACAACACACAGCCACACATACGTAGCAGTCGCAGCGCTTGTGTGTGTGTGAGCGAGAGAGAGAGACGGAGAGCATTAAGTAAACGAAGCTCGTGCAAAGCAGATTTGCAAAAAACGTAAAAAAAAAAACTTTTTTTTTGCAAAAGCCAAAAAAAAACGAGCGAAAAAGACAAAGCCACTTTAAACATTCAACAACAACAAGGGGCATTAAACAATTTAGCGCCGACGTCGCCAACAGAAAAAAAATTACATTTTTTCACCACACACACACACAGAGAGAGCGAGGCACACTCAAACACACACATGCACATATAGAATCATCGGCGTCCAGCAACAAATTAGTGCTTTAATAGTTTCGATAGATTTCAGTTGAGGGCTTCACATAGACACACACATATAGCGAATTTTATGATTGTTGTTGTTGTTGTTGCATTATTTGGTACCGTTTCTTATTCAATTTGCACGCACACACACACACAGCCACACGTATATAGAGACACGCACACACACACACTAACACACATGCGACTCACTTTACACATTTTTCTTATACGGCGCTGTGCTCGGCTGTGTTGGTGTTTGTTGTGTGTGCAACGAATTAGATTTTGGTTGTTTTTTTTGTTGTTGGCGTGTAACACGACGATTGCTTACTATTTAGTTAATAATGCTGTAGCATTTCGTTTCTTTTATTTTTGTGTTGTTGCTATTTTCGAATTACAAACTTTTCACCTTGAAATTTTTACGGCAGGCTCGCGAACGGTCGACAATTTGTGGCGGTCGGGCGATACACGCTCGCTGCGTTGCAACACTGACTCTGCGCGCAGTGTGACCGCTCAATAGAAACTGCAAAAATATTCCAGGAACTCGAAAGGGGACCAAGCAATTCTCGCAAATTTCCCAAAAATTGAGTACATTTTGCAGATTTTGCAACACTTGTGCTTGGTTAGCATTTTTTTAATTTTAATTTATCAATTTTATTTTATTAGTATTAATTATTGTTGTCAGCAGCTTTATATTTCAGGTGTTACCATATATATATATGTCTTGTAATATATATATGCATATTTATTTAATTTTAGAAACATTATTTGTCATTATTTTATTTGTTACTTTAAATGTAAACTTATTCAAAAAAAAAGTATCATGCATCGTTAATAACCAGTTTTTAATAATATATATATATATATATTTTTCATGGAATTTTAAACAGTCCGCAAAATATAGCCAGCCATGTGTGGCATATCGATAGGTGCTGCGTCTTAGCTAGATATTTGTCGATGGTTGTTAACACGCTGCGTTCGATTGTTGCAACTGTTGCGCAACTGCTCACAAGCGTTCAGCACTGCCAACCGTTGTGCAGTGAGTTGGGTTGTTAAGCATTTCGGTTACATTTCAAAGTTTCGTCAAGTTTCCATCAGAAGTAAATCACATATTAAATGTGAATTGTTTACCCCAATCAGTTTGCAATATATAAGAACAAATCACGCTAATGATCGACAAAAGCAACCCTCAAATAATTATTTCTTATTTCCAGCTGACCAGCGAACGTGCTTTGGCTTAGAATTAAGCCCATCTAATCGCAGACACGTTTCCCTTTGAAGACTGCAGCTAACCCCCCTCCCTCCCCCTCCTCCCATCAACCCAAAAAAAACCCTCCTAAACAAAGTCACATTTAAATTGCAACGCAAGAGGAAGAAGAAAAACAACAACGAAACCTGTCAAAAAGCAGGCAAAGAAAAAAATGACCGAAAAATAAATGCGATGCTTGCCGGACATGTTTTTGTGCGTAATTAGTGCAAAAGACCAATACACAGTGCACCCCTCACCCTCCTCCGAAAAATACCCCTCCTCATTTCTTCCTAATTTCCCTTGCAACCCTCAGCTCAGAGGCAGCCGAGCGTATTTTTCTATGCCTGGCAAGTCCCGTTATTTCCCTGTACTCGTTCTTCTCGCTCGTTTCGCATTTTTGCTTTCTTTAACAATTTCCATTTGATTGCATTTCGACGCCGGTAAGCAACACGCACACACACACACACACACACACATAGATACTTGGACAGCATTCATTAGGGTGACCAGCGTCCAGTTTGGCCTAAGCTTAACTGTCATTTCCATAAAATCCCTCAGTAAGATGGTGTAGGTGGAGGCGTAGTAGGAAGCAGCGATAGGCAAACACACCCACCCACACACAACACACACGCATGCACACAAAGGCACACAAACACTCAACGACAGACGTATGCAAAACTTTCTCTTTGCATTTGAATTCCTAAGCTCGATGTCCTTCCCCTACTCTCTCTCCGTCTCTCTCTGCTTGCCTATAATTATGAAGATGAATGTTCTTATTGCTTTTATATCCTTTGCGTGTATGTTTCTGTGTGGGTGTGGGAGTGTGTGTGTGTTTGGTAGTTGCCGACATTCTCTATTAATAATGCTTTCGGTCACACTCTGCATACATTCGCTGAACATTTGCTGTTGTTGTTGTTGCTATTTTCGCCCATCTCCCATCACTAAAAGTTAGCGCTTCGGCGCACAGTGAGACAATGTCAATTGAAAAATATTTAATGTAATTTAAATAAATATTATTTTTATTGTTATTATAAGAATCATTATTAAAAATATAGATAAAGAACTTTAATGTTAATGTTTAAGTGTTAATTATTAATATAAGATAATTTTTTTATTATTATTTAATTAATATATTAATAATGTGTACATATATGTATGCGCATGCATGTACAAATGTCCATACAAACACTCAAATACAGTTAAAAAGGCAAGATGTACATATTAACTGTAATAATTGATGCACTTCTGTATCTTCTTCTTAATTTGCATGCGCTCACATGCGCAACTACTGAGCTTAGCCGCACCAGGAGACTTAAGAAGGAATTTATTTTCGTCTCTCACCACTCTGCTGATCTGCTTTGGTGAGCGACATCAAATTTCCCCGGAGAGCTGTGGCGCATAATTGCCTAATGGGCATTTCTAGAGAAATGTCCCAAAAGCTTTCAGCATGGAAATTAAGCTGACTTATTAAGAGAAATTGCATTGGTAATTAAGAGTAAGTTTAAGCTTTGTATGCAGCTACAAATCGCTGCAAGCAAAAATAAACGCACACAAAAATTGATATATTTATTTGGCAATTTGCAGCTAACATTTTTCACTCACTCATGGGCCACTGTGCGGAACGCTTTAGTTCTGTTTGCGCGTGCAACTAGCGACCAATGCTGCGGCTGCTTCTTCTTCTTCTTAGCACGCGTCGCCGCGGCAGCAATAATAAAGGAAAATCCGACAGGATGCTAATGCGTATTTAGTTATTTAGTTTATATATGTGTGTGTGTGTGTGTGTGCGAGGGGGATGGATGGATGGAGGGGGAGTAGTATTGAGGACTTGAGGCGTTTGTGTTTGTTTTATGCGCTGATACAATTCGTGCATGTGTGTGCGTGTGTGTGAGTGTGTGTGTGAGTTCTTAGCTCCCCCTGAAATATTTGCATATTATCGATTTTGGACGTAAAATAAAACCCATTTAATATCGGCGCTCGCTGGGAAATTAGAATTATCTCAGCAAGGAAATGCTTCAAAAACTAAATATATATATATAGGAAAAGGAAATATATATAAAAAAGTTGTTAATATATATATAAATAAATAAAAAGTAAATTAAATATAATTTCCTTTTTTAAGTTGCACCACTTTGAGCTCAATTCCCGCTTAAGATCAAATGCAAGGACGACCCTTGCTTATCTTTAGCATATTTGTTGCTGGATCTGCGAGGACATCGTTGGTTTAACTTAAGTAGCTTTTAAGCTTAAAACGGAGCAGCAAAAAGTAGGCTAAGCTAAACAATTCGATTTGCGAGCTGTTCGAAATTCGACACGAAACGTGGCCAACAAAATAAAGGCCCGAAACAGCCAAGGACAAAATGGCGCTGCCGAAGGACCTAAGCGGATTTCAACAATTTAAATAGAATTTTGTTTTCTCCGTTTTCCGTTTTTTTTTTTTACTTATTTTTTTTTTTATTTCTGGTTTTTATTTTATACATTTAGAGGGCAAAATGTCAAACATAAAACGACACGGCTCCAATTAGATTTCGCCAAAGCACACAAAAATACAAGAGAAAAAACCACCCGAAAGCAACGCCCACAGCCCACAGCCCCCAACCCCTAAGACCCTGCCCCACCCTGCCCGCATTTTTGAACAGTTGGCATAAAAAAACGGACCTGTGCCACAGGAATTATGAAAAGTAATGAACTGAAAATCGAATTCGAATTGTTCGACTGAACTTTGCCTGGGGGAACAATTACCCACAAAAAAACACACACACACACACACACATAATAACCGCAATAATAAGAAGAAGAAACACATCCTAAATACTAAATATGCCGCACAATTTGCCAATCAGTGGCAACATATCAAATCCATGTGGCATGTGGAATGGGAGTCGTACTTGGAATTTGGATGTTACTTGGAATTTGGATATTACTTGGAATTTCGACATTACTTGGAATTTACTTTAAAAACAGTTCGAATCGGGAATTTATTCTTTCTTCTTCTTCAAATATATCTTAAATGTTCTTTCTAGAATCAAGTTTGCTGTCTCTTATGTAATCTATTCAGAATTCACTCCCCTCAACCAGAAGCGACCAAGTCGAGGTCGAATATTGAAAGTGCTGAGAAAAACCATAATAAATTTATTTCTGAACTGAAAATATAAATGAATTTTATCATTTTTGGATAATGTTAAAGATATAGAAATCTGAAAAAGTTTACTTAGTTTCAATGTGGTTTGTGATTAAGTCAAAAATTATTTCTTCATCTAAGGTTGTTTTTTCAACTAGTAATGTTGATCAAGCATGATCAGCTTTCTCAAAGCAAGGGTATCACAGTAAACTTAAAGAACTTTATTCTACAGATACAAATGACATATATTAACAAAGTAACCCATCGATAAGAAGAAAACTTTTAAATTTTCGTATGTGAAGCAAACATTTAGTCCAAAATCCAAGTAAATCGAGAATGCATCGTTGGTTCTTTGCGACGGAGCGGGAGGAGTGCGCTCCAGTAAAACCCGAGGATGCCGCATCCAAGGAGGAAACAGAGAATCAAACGGAGTCGGTAAAAGAAATAATTTTCTCCGATTTTCCATTCTGTGTGAAGGTGAAGAAGGCGTTGCAAGGCAACGAATGCGTCGCAATCAGTGGCAATTGTGATGCCCTCGGCAATTGGGAGCCCAATCGGGTGTATCTAATGCAGCCAGTAGATTGTCACTGTGAGCCGCCCTGTTGTTGCCACAAATTTGGGGCAACTGTGCGCATACCACGCAACAAAGACATCGAATATCGCTACTGCATCGTCGGCTACGATCCAATGATGGAGCAGGATATTATTATCCGATTCTGGGAGGTAATGCCCAGAACCCGTTTGATTAGAACTTGTGACAATACCTTGGGGTTATGTGAGATCTTCGGGAAACACGAAGAGTTTGGCGAGCAATCGAGAATCGATCGGGGTTGGGCAACCGTTGAGACAATTGTACAGTTTAAGATCTTCAATGCACCCTTTATTTGGTTGCAAGAGCCGAGGAGATTGCTGTACGTGCACCTGCAACCGATGTACGAAACGGAGCCGAAGGAGTGTCGAGTGCGCGCCAGTGTTGAGGAACCAATGCGACTGACCACAATTGCAGTATTGCCAAGGGAAACGCTGACGGCCGAGAGTCGCAACACAACACTGGCCTACGCCGAGGTGGCAAATCTCAAATTTAGCCATCGATTGCATTATCAAGCGGCGAGCGGTTCTCGCTGTGGTCCCCACGATCTGCAGCTATTCCACTGCACCATACGATATCCCGAGCAGACCCTATATCGCCTCGATCTCTATACATATGCCCGCAAGGCAGCTGTCGATGAGCCAGCCTATCATTATGGCTACGGATTCATTGGACCGGAACAACTGATCAACTCCGAGGGGCAGTTGCGTATCAAAATCACTTGTGCCTCAACACATCGTCCTCTGATTGAGATGTGTCTCAGATATTTGATAATACGCCCCCTGGCGGCGATTAGCTGCAATTTGAGCCAAAGCTTCGAGCGCTTTTGGCGGGAGCAGAAAACTGCGCTGGATATCGGTCATCGGGGCACAGGCAATACTTATCGATTGGCGGCGAACGTGCATCGTGAGAACACCCTGTATGCTTGCAAGCAGGCCGAGTTGCATGCCGCACACCTCATTGAGCTCGATGTGCATTTGACGCAAGATGCTCAGGTTGTCGTGCATCACGATTATGTGCTAAAGTTCTCACTGGCTACGGCGGCATGTGCGGAAAAGTTTCTCGACAATGATTATGATGTGTTCATTTTTCCACACGAGCGTTTGAATCGCTTGCAACTGTTGGCCATGGGCGGCGTCAAGCGGGGGGATCACATTGTTGTGCCCCTCGAGGCATTCACATACGAGCAACTGAGACTGGCGCAACCACTGCGCTTTGCGGCCACCAACAGTGGTGCTTGTGGCAGGGATTGCGATTTGACGGATCAGTTGCCGTTTCCGTTGCTCAGCGATGTTTTCAGCCAGGATCTGTCCGAGAAACTTGGCCTCTGCATAGAGCTGAAGTGGCCGCAGCAATTGACTAATCGTCGCTGGGAGGGGGATGGCTTCCGGCCCGGCTTCGATCGCAATTTCTATGTGGACACCGTGCTGCAGATCGTCTTTCGATGGGCGGGCAGGCGTCGCATTATTTTCAGCAGTTTCGATGCGGATATCTGCGTCATGTTGCGCTTTAAACAGAATCTGTATCCGGTCACAATGCTGCTGCTGAATGCGGAGCAGCCCGTCCAGTTCCTGGATCAGCGCGTGAACTTGCTCGAGAATGCCGTCAATTTCGCGTATACAATGGAGTTTTTCGGGCTGAATTTGCACAGCGGTTGGCTGCTGAAGCAACCCTTGATCCTGGGCCTGATCAAGGATCTGCGCATGCAGGTCATTTGCTGGGGTCCCGACAATAATGATGAACTCACCCGCAGCAAACTGAAGCGTTATGGAGTAGTTGGTGTCGTCTACGATCGCATCGACCAGTTCAATCAGCAGCTGGGCGAGCAACTACAGGGTATCATCTGCTGCATCGACTCGCTGGCAACGCGAAACTATATTCTCAGACTGCAGGATGAAGAGCGGCAGCTGAAGTGTGGCAAGCGGGCGTAGAACTGCAATGGAAGGGGCAGAGCAAGCATCACAGGAAGGAGGGAGAAGCTCTACTAGAAAGCCTTACATTTTGTTGTATATCTAGGGTATTCTTCAGTTTTAAGTAAAATTATGTTAAGTACAATTTAATTTTAAGCTGGAAAGAAGTAACGAGGGATCATTGAGAGGTGTCAGTACAAGAGAACGAAGAGGCTGACAAGCAAGCAAGAATGGGGGCAGAGAGACCCATGATAGGCCCTGAACCGTACTGTGGCGTAGCTAGACACACAATACGGCTACAAGCGATTCAAGCAAATGATATCCATGGGGAAGAATAGACTCAGTATACTCACCGGTCTGTTGACAGGATACTGTACACTGAGAAGTCAACTAACCAAATTAGGTATTTATAGTAGCGATGTATGCAGGAAATGTGGAAATGAGGAGGAATCCTCAATACACATCCTAGCAGACTGCGTCGCCTTGTTTAGAAAAAGATGCAGCATCCTAGGGAAGCATGTCCTGAGTCCCAAGGACATAGAAACCCTCAACCCAACAAAAATCTTGGCATTCGTGCAGGAGCTGAGGTTGATGGAAGAGCTATAGGGGGCACAATAGACCTTATAGGTCGCAGTGCTGGTTCTCCCCAACTATAATAATTTAAAACAAACACAATAACCAGTTAGGGAGGGAAGGTGGATAAGGAGGAGGACATAATACACTCCAGAAGTAAGAAAAATATTTGCCCAGATTCAAATTATGCCAGATTCAAAACAAATCCCAAATTGGCAATTGTTTTCCGTTCAACCGATATCGATGACGATGACTAGTCCGAGGAATATAAATCTAGCGGCTCAGAGCGGAATTTTTTGTAAATGCGAAAACTGTTTATTTTTATGCGTTTTCAATGCGAAGGAAATGCGCCAATGGATGGAAAGCAATTTCCATTTCGAGAAGGAAAGCAAGGAAAAACAAGGAGACAAATCCCCAACAGCGATTTGACCATTAAAATTATACCCACAGGACAGAGGCCGCATAAAAAAAAGCGTAGCAAGGAGAATGGGAGGGGCAGTTGGGGGGGCGGTTGCTGATGCTTGAATATGAAATTGTGTGGAAATGGTGGAAATGAGCAAAAACAGGAAAATGGGCATTGGAAAGTGCAAGCGAAAGAAGAAAACGATTCCAAAAGAGTTTTTCTTTGGCTCGTTTCCTTTTTTTTGGGCACATTTGTGTTCTCGTTAACTTGCCACTTGTGTGGCAGGGGTGTGCGGGAGAGGGGGGGGGGGTGTGGTACTATTTTCTTACGTGTTGTCTGGTCATATTTTAGAAACTAATGTGACATTTCGATTATTCGATTGGATTTAATGTGTTTTATGAGTTTTACACGTTCCAAGCGAACATTTGCTCTATGCGAGTGTGTGTGTGTGTGTGTGTGTGTGTGTATGAGTGTGTGTGTCTGTGTGTGTGAGGGTTGTAAGTTAGGGCGGCTGTGGATAGGTGTGTAAGATCTCAGCATTGATACACTGTTAAATGAAAGGGGCGTGTTTTCCGCAGATAGCGGCCAATTTGCGAGTGCTTTGGAAATGGGCAAATTTCAAGTAAAAAGATAAATAAAAAGTGAAATAATTAAGTTAAATTAAATAAATTTAACTAAATTTAATATTGCATATATTTATTTGGGCATATTTCCTATGAGAGCTATGTTGTTTACTGAAAATAATATAATGTACTGATATAGTTCGATGTGGGTATTATCTAAGTTGCAAAGACTTACAGAAATCGCTTGATAGTAAAGTAGTCCGATCTGGTCAAAGACAGATATATTTCGATATATATAGTTTTCTTAAGTTGTAACAGAGAGAGATGACAAGACTTCATAGACAGACAAGACGGATAGACGGACCCTTAACAGCTGATTATTAAACACTTTTTTGGCATTCTAAATTTATAATTTTATATATATATATATATTTTTGGTTTTTAATATATCACATTTTTGATAAATGTATGGCTCTGCTCAAAACAGTTTTAACTAGGTCTGAAAACTCCCAAGATTTGCAGAAAACTAAGAAGAAGAAAAATTTGAAAAATATAGATGCTATTGCAGTAGTTTTAAAATAAATAATTGTTCCTTGTCAACAAACTTCTTCAACAGACGGCAGATTTCATACTACACTGAAACTGATAATGAATATATATATATACATATATGTGCCTAATTGCATTGGAGAAGTCACATCTAAAGCCTAACATATCTTACGACAACATGATTAATAAGATAAACCCTGGAAAGTATTCAAATTTAACTTGGATAAAACTTAACTGAAATGATTACAGTCCATAGTTAAATAGATATGTGAATTATATATATATTATATAGATAACGTTAAATAATTATTTAACAGTTATTTATATATACTAAGGTGTATCCAAATATCCATTAAAATCATGCTGCTTTAACACTAAATCCCTTCTCTGACCTGTCTCCCCTCTCATCTGACACTTTCTCCATAAGCATTCATTTTCACTTCACTTTCACGTTAGTGGCAAAAGGGGAGAGGTGGAGGTTGTTGGAGGGGGGAGGTGTGTTTGGACTGTAACTGTTCAGTGGATTCTGGATGCTGAATGCTGGATTGTAACTTTAACTCATTTGTATGCCAAACAGCAACAGAACTGAAAGTTTTTTCATGTGCTCACCCCGCTCCCCACCTCCGCCCCCCACACATCTAGGGTTTTTCTTGCCTCAACTCTGCACTTATTACTTATTACTGGACACACACACGAACACACACACACACACACACACGGAGAGGGGATAGAGAAAAAAGCCTAGACATGTGAGACATGGAAATTCATCATCAAAAATGAATAATGTCTACACTTAATGCGGAGAATATCCCTTCTGCCTCCCACCCCGCAAATAAGATTGGACACTGAATACAGAACTCGAGACATTCTGGGCATTCAGGATATTCGGGATAAGCAGCATCAGCATCAACATCAGCATCAGCAACAGCATCGCACCCTGAACCCAATTCGCACCCCATCAAAAAAGGCCGGGCGTGAAGCCAAAAACTACAAAGCAAAGGGGGACAACTATGCGAGGGGGGTGTGGGACGGGAGGAGGGGGGTGTGCTGAGGCATCTACTTTCGACACTGCGCAGAAAGGTTGCTTGAATATTAATTGTAAATATGTAGAAGAGCTGAGCAGAAAAAAGAAGAAAAAAATATGGCGAAAAGGAAACAAATGTGCAAACTTAGAAATGCAGGCGACGTGCAAGGACATGAACGGAACAGGCACAGACACGCACAAGGACATGCAGCCTGCTGCGGGGAAGGGAGGCGAGATAGCGAAGCATACTTGTCCGAGACTAATAGATTTTGTTTGGGGGATAAAAACGATGGATATCCATAGGCAGGAGCTGTCAAAAGGACGCTAGCCAAGATTGTTATCTGAAGTCTGAATTAGAAGTGGAATTCCAATTCAAATTCGATGTGATTATCGAATGCGCTACTTGGGTGTTGTAAGGAAGACCATATCTATATGGAAGTAACGATTTTTTAGTATATTTTGTATACCACAGATAAATATTGAGGGTTCCTAAAACCCAGAGGAAAGCAGGCTGTCAAAGCGGAACCACAAACACAACTTTATCAATTTTAATTAAGAATAATTAAGAAATAAGAAAGGAAGATATAGCCTTAGATATATACATAAAGCCTATAGACAATTGGGTGTTTGATTGCTATCGATTTTAATCGATATTCGTTATCGATAAAATGAAAGAAACGATAACCGAAAGGGAACTTCTTTCGAGCGAGAACTTCTCTTTCAAAGTCCTTAGCTCTTCGACAGACAGACTTGAATATTGAACAGGAATATATATAATTAATGTCGCTTAAGCTTTCTGCGACCTGTCAACTTGCCTAAACCCTTTTTACCAATCGGCAACAGGGTATACAGGAAAGAAGGAAAGACAAGAGAGAAAATTGTGTATCTTGGCACAAGTAAAATGCTGGACTTTTGCAGCGCAACCACCCCCGAAAAGGAAAAATGCCGGAAAAGCGTCAAAACAATTTCGTAACTTATGATTATTTGCAGGACCTTAACCCTCAGCCTCAGTCTGATAAATACACAAATACATCAATATGCCGGGCTGCCCATCAAGTGCGCAGACTGCAATTGTGTCCCAAGGAAGCCAAACTAAGAGCAGCGTCTGCTCCTGAGATTAACTAGAGACTTGGACATGTTATTAATATACTTACTATATACTATATATATAGTTGGTTGGTTTGAGTTGGATTTAGTTTTTTATGTGTGTTTTTTTTGTGACTGCTGTAGCGTTGAAATTTAATGAGCTTTGAAATTGATTCGCTTGTGTCTAATTTAGTTTGAAATCGAAAACGAAATCGAAATCGAATCGAATGCAGGCTAAATTGTGGTATCTAGTCGTGGTAATGCCACCGATAAATAATGTGCAATTAATATGTAACACGTTAGTCGCCTCAACTCTGGTTAATGGGTTCCAGCCAACTGCGGACCGTCGACTTGCTGCCGGCCATTTGTCAATTTTGATGGGCGTGCGAGTGCCATAAAAAAGCGCCAAAAAAATGCAGCTAAATGAATGGGCAAGTGTGGCTTAATCGACTAGCAGATGCTCTGTTATCAGTTGAGTAAAACCTTGGACTTTATTTGAATCTTGAAATTAATTTTTAATTAAGTGTTTCTACTTTCAAATTAGAAGTAATTAATGAGTAGTAAGGAGAGAACAAAGTAATAATTTTTTAAATTAAAATTAAGAATCAATTTTTGATATTTTTCTCTGTATAGATATATTGTGATCACTCTTGGAATTTTCGAGCTAAAACATCTTCTTAATGTTACACAGCTTAACAGACATTTACTATACCTCTTGATTACTCTCTCTCTCGCCTTACCCATTTATCTGATTACAGGGTATACGGAACGGAACAAAACTAAGCCTAAAACTCCGTATAAATCACCATTAAAAAAACGAAACGCGCTCTGCAACACAAGTCACATAAAATAAAATTAACTTAAAAAGCAAATTCACGAGATATATATATATATATTTTATGTCCGGTATGTTCCGAATGTCCTGCATGTCCTGACTGTCCTGACTGTTCGGGTGTTCGGGTGTCCAGCTCATAATTCAAGGCGCTAATCCTTTAAATAGGACATTCATGTTATCCCCATTCATGACCATTAAAATAAAATTTATATCAATAAAATTTAATGCCCTTTCGTTTTGGTGGGGCCTGCTCCACTCCTTGCGCCAAATAAAAAACATCCTCGAAATGTCCTTCATATTGATATTTATGATATTTGCAAGGCATTATAACTCTTATTGGATTTATAGACGTGAAAATGTCACTCTTCCCACTCGCCTCCACTTATTATTGTAATCTATGTAGGCTGCCAGCGAGTGTGTGTTTGAGTGTGTGTGTGTAGTTGTGTGTCTGTGTAGTGTGTGTGTGAGGCAATTGAGTTAAGATTTGTTACAGTATTGTATGAGCTGGTCTGCAAGATAACATTAACAGAGATTCATAAATAGTAAGTTTAGAAAAATTCCAGCTTAAAAAATATCAACAAAATTTGTGATTTGAGACTGTACATTTTTGATTTGAGCACTTTTCATTCTGGAAAACCATTATTTGAATCAAGTATCTTCAAATTTGTTCTAAATTTTAAATGAATCCTGAAATTTAGAAGAGGTTTTCTGAACATTAACAAAAACAATCAAGAAAGCCTGCCACGCACTTGATTTAAGTTAAGCTTCACATTTAGTTCGCTGTGACTGGGCTGTTTGCAACTTGTGGCAGCAGTATTTAACCCCTTCTGAGCACAGCTGGAAACCCATATATCATTTTGACTCGAACCGCATTTAACGGTGTCTCAACTGTCAGCGACTGAAACATTCATAATTTCATCGAAATTAATATGAAATCAATCAAGTGCTATCCGCATTCACAATCACACTCACAATCACATTCACAATCACACTCACACTCGCATTCACATTCGCATTCGCATTCATTTGTGCTGCATCATGCGCGGGTTAAGGTTAATGAAAAAGTTACGCATTCTGGGGGGGTTTTTTTGGGGGGGAGGGGTGTTCGAAAAAAAGAGTTGACAGAGTGCAAAAACGGATGACGGGAAAAGCGCATGAATTTTTGTTCTTTGTGGCGCATATTATTGTCATGCTGAAAGTTTCTTGGTAATTTGAGCGCGTCACACAATGGCCACATTAACCCCTTATCGCCCTAAACTTCAACACAACCCCACCCCACCCCACCCCCTCTCATACCCCATCCGACCTCCACCCATTTACATTCACCTCCCCTCTGACCGCGCAGCGCGTAATTAATCCTTGGCAGTCGTCGCTCTTTTCCACCCCCCAAATCAGCAATTGCATGTTGTAAATTAGATTTTCGTTTGTCATGACAACCCTTGGCCCTTGGCTCTGGGCTGCTAGTCAGGGTTGCAGCCAGCTCGTTGTTGAATGCAAAACTGTTTTTGGTCATTAACCTGTCTCGAGCACTTTGCAAACTTCGATTTCATTTGCAGTACAGCGAAATGCTTTCAGCCAACTTTCAACCCCATGAATCGGGGCTTCCACCAGCGTTTCCACCAGAGTTTCCACCATGTCATCGTCGTCTAACTCGCTGCTCGACGCCATCTTGGCACTGGATTTTGCCAAACTTCTTAATGAACTTGAGCCATTCGATGGCCACAAAAGAGGTTGTGCGAGTAGAGGGGAAGGGCATGTGCGGCATTCGCCCATCGCCTCACTTTGCACACAAAAGGGTTAAGCATGTGTTAATCGGTGTTCGAAAATGACTTCATCAATCATATTTGCAGCCAATGTCGAATATCATTTTGGCCCTGAGACGGGAAGAGTATCGCTTTTGGGCTCTGCACAGTTAAATGAGCTAATGGACTGATAGATTTAGAGGGAGAGGGAAAGAGAAGTGGGAAAGAAAGAGAGACAAAGTGAGAGGGAGAGACAGGTTTAGAGAGGGAGGGATCGAGGTTGAGAGATGGAGATTGAAGGAGATAGATAAGGGAAAGAGATAAAAGGAAGCACGAAATGAAAAGATAGAGAGGGTCAGAGAGAGGGAAAGAGAGAGAAATAGTGAGAGAAGCAATGATGCAGAAAGAGGGAGAGAGAAAAAGTGAGAGAAAGGAGAGCGTAAGAAGAGAGAAATACTTTGTCAAAGAGAGATTGGGAAACTTATAGGCAGTTGGAAAGGGATGTGGGAAGAGAGATGTGAAGAGGGAAAGGTAACTCGAGAAAGAGAGATTGACAGAGAGATACTGGCTGAAAGAAATGGAGGCAAAGAGACAGAGTGAGAGAGAAAGAGAGGGAGATAGAGCGTGAGCAGTGCAGAGTGAAAGAATTTAGCTTAAAATTGAGTTTATTAATTTTAAAAAGAATTTTCCAGCTGGAAAAAAACGTTACTTTAAAAGGACATCCTTTCAGACAGCCTTAAATAAGGAACAAGGAACCACCACAAAGAATAATAATAATAATAATAATAATAATAATAATGATAATAATATCTGTGAGTTGCAATTCTCAGTTGTCCAAATCATTTTTAATGGCCAACTAATTTGCCTTGCTCAAAAGTTTGACCTTTGGTTCCTTTTTTTGCTGCTGGTCATTTTGTGGCAACTGTACTTTTAGCCGACTGGCCTGAGCCGACTGTGTGACCAGGGGGGTGGGCATGGGGTGGGGAGGGGAGGGGAGACACTTTCCCCAAATATTTATCTAGCCCATTTGGGATTGTATAAATTTTGAACGCTAGATAAACATGAAAAGAAAAATACAAACTTGCCACAAGAAAAAGAACGTTCTTCATCAGCATTGAAATTGAACTTTTGTGCGTTTATTTTGTTGCTTATTTGGTGTTGTTGTTGTTGCTGCTGTTGTTGCTTCTTTATATGCAGGGGGCATGTTGACACAGGACAAATAAGACCATACACCGTGCCACACAACATGTATTCTGATGCTTGCCTCTCTTTTTTTTGTGTCCCTCTAGTGTAAATAAAATGTTACAAATTTTGCAAAAATTCGAACTGAAAAGAGAGTGGGCAGAGGGGGATGGGCGTGGCGGTGGGGCTGGGGATGGGAGTGCGGCAAGGAGTGGGGCAAGCTGGGTGGTTTTTATTCCATGCTTTGCTGCACGTTGCCACTGATTGGACACATGTCAGCAGTGAAAAATCTGCGCTGAAAAATAAAACAGGTACAACAAGCAGCTCAACTGACACGTGTGTGTGCGGGTGTGTTGGGTGTGTGTTGGGTGTGTGTGATGGTGTGTGTGGGTGTGGCAGTTACATTTTGCGCTAATAATGAGACGTTTATTTAAAGAAATTTGAAGGGCATTGTCTCGTGCCTCGGCTGAGGGGTGGCAAAGGGGGGCTGGAAACTTGAGAAACTTGAGAAACTGCCAGCAAAAAAAAGAGCAACGTGTTGTGCGTGTTTAAGTTGGGCGTGTGTGTGTGTGTGTGTGTGTGTTTGGAGTGGTGTGCGAACTGTGGATCTAAGAACCAAATTGCAAAAGTAGAACTTTTATTTCAAATTTGAAGCAACAATTTGAAAAGCTAGAACTTGTATTTAAAATTTAAAATCCAGCTGAAATCGGTTTATTCAAACGGACAGAGAAACGGATATGCCTGAGTTGGCTTTACTGTGTATGCCGATCAGGAATATATATACTTTATGGCATCAGATATATTTCCTTTCAACTGTTACTTACTTAACTTGTTATCAGCTCAAAGGTTCGCTTGGACTGACTGCAAGGATGTTTCGAGTGCTCTAATCCCAAGCTCAAATTAAAAAGAGAAAAGCAGTACGAGAGAGAGAGAGAGAGAGAGAGAGAGAGAGAGATAGAGAGAGAGAGAAAGAGAAAGACTGCGTAGAGTTTGGAAAAAAGAAAGAAAAGAAATGGCTGCCAAAGGCCACGCGCCACTTGCCACTTTGCGACTAATCAAAATGCCTTTTTAAATGCAGAAGAAATCAACTTTGATTTAATTTGCTGCACACCCTTGTAATACCCTTGCAGCAATCAGCTGCCACATACACCATCCCCCGCCCCACCCCACATTGCTGCTTATCAAAGAGTCACAAATATGCGGCAAGTAAAATAAAAAATAAAAAAAGGAAAGTAAAGGAAAATGCGTAGAAATTAGCACAGAGATGAATACACACACGAGTGCCGTACTAATGTGTGTGTGTGGGAGTGTGTGTGCCTGCAGATAAGACAGCTAACACACACACACACACACACACACTCAAGACAATTTCATTATATTGTTGCTGGCAGTTGCTGCTGAGTTTGGGGCACTGGATTTTCATTTCTTGTTATTTTTTTGTGCTTTTCTCAAAAGTTGAAACTGAAATGCGCCAACATCAAATATTTGACTTTGTCTTCTGTCTGTCTGTGTGTGTGTCTGCGAGTGTGTGTGTGCCATGTGCTTGCCAATCAGGCGTGTGTCCTTTTGGCAGTTTTCGGCTCCTTTTGGATTTACGAGCTTCGCATTTTTGTTCTTTTCCAAATTTTAAATTACGTTTCGTTTCGTTCGCATTTTCTGCTTCTGTTCTATTGACTTTTGTGTGTGCTTGTCTCTCTGTGTGTGTGTGTGTGTGTTTGGAAGTTGTTCAAGTTGACATCCTGCCAATCCTCATACCCAGTTTCTGCCCCTGCTCACAGCCCAGTGCCTTCAGCTTACATTTTACATTGTCGAACTACTTTCATTTTCAGCATTCGAGGATTCCTTTTGATTTCCATTGAAAAACCACTTGGCGCTATTTATTTGCTCGACTATTGTTATCCATGTGCTTCCTCAATTTCAAGATTGTCTATATATATATATATATATATATAGTATATATGTATATACCCATGTGAAATAATTGAATTTGTTTATTAAGGAATGGTTTTTTAATACTGCAATGAATAAAATGTGTGTTTTTGGGTTCTCTTTTTTCTTTGGTGATAGTTACCCTGGAAGCCGACTTTAGATAAGAATTATGTTAAGCTATATTTAGCACAAATTAATCTAAAGTATTTTTAGAATACAATCTCCCATGCAATGGGTTGGTGGGTGCCTTTCGCATAGGTCTGCTCACAGGTAACATTACTTTACCAGGCTGTACTTGCATCTATCAGCATCTATGGTTCCTTGCTAAGGTTCACCTAAACAAAATCCGTGGCTAGGCATAAAAACCAATCTGGAACCAAAACAAAAAATAGGGATAGGAATCAGCATATACTTCACGTCAGAAGAAAGAGTAGAGTTCGGGGATTCACTCAACGGACTTGGTCAAAAGTTGAACCCAAGCAGACCATCAATAGATCAACGCCTTACACATACTATATATATCTACAATCAGATAAACCTTAAACCTTAAAGAAAGACTTGGATTAGAGCATGTGTTTAATACAGATGATTAAAATTAGTGGAGATAATAATAATTATAAACATAAGTTAATTTACAATGAACCACATTTATTATGGCATCTTCTGAGACTATAGCTCTTTTGTTTTGAGGTTGACTCTTCCTATGTCCTCTGAGCTTTCTCTAGGTGAATACATCTTATCCTGGCATAGTCTGCAATGATGTGCTTTGATAATTCTCTCTCATTATCACAAAATCGGCAGACTTAGCTACTGATTGTACAAACTACTTATAGTTGACTTCTTAGTCTGCAAATTCCTATATACACAAAATAAATCTAAAGATTTCCCTGCAAATAGTTGCCAAATCGGATATTTAGTTACTTTTAAAAAACCACTTGTCAAAAATTGTTGCAGCTTCAACAGAAGTGAGAGCATCTTTGTATCTCTTAACTGCTGTGTCATTTTTTTGTGATGCAACATTTGAGGCGTTGCTTGCCACTTGAGCTGGGGATCGCTGGTCATCAATCAACATCAAAGCTGAATATGAATATGACATTT
This sequence comes from Drosophila neutralis, assembly GCA_035044385.1. Classification (NCBI taxonomy): domain Eukaryota; kingdom Metazoa; phylum Arthropoda; class Insecta; order Diptera; family Drosophilidae; genus Drosophila; species Drosophila neutralis. The sequence goes on from JAWNME010000344.1 coordinate 1,869,704, forward strand.
TTACGCAAATTACACGCCACTCGACAATTGGCCCAGAGCTAAAATCTGTGGCGCTTGTGGCTGGGTGGCTGTGTGGCAGGCAGCAGTGGCACGGACACGTTTAGGCCCAGACATGTAATCAAGTGAGTAAATCAAATTTGAACAGTTTCCAACAGCCAACAGGGGCATGCCACACTGAACTGGATGGGGCAGGATACACACTTGACCAGCGGCTACTTTTTAAACGCATGAAAAATGATGCCAACTTTTTCCATGTGTGGCAGCGGAACAACGGAGAACAGAGCACAGAGAACTGAGAACAGGGAACAGAGAATAGTAAAGAATGCCGCACAGTGGCAAGAAACGAGTCCAAGTCCAAGTCGAAGTCAGCGCATCATTCATCATGACACCCTTCGAGTCGTGGCCCCGGACTCGTTTATTATGCAAGCTCATGTGCAGGATGCCAAGCATCCAGAATCCGGGCGTATGAGCGACGAAATGCTAATCTCAGCCAGACGGGGAGAGGCAGATGGGAGAGGGCAGCAGAGAGCGCGGAAGCAGAGAGTGAATACACTTGAAAAAAATAATAAGTTTGTTTTACAACTTGAAAAGTTATGTTATCGGTAACTTCCTTTAAGGGGCTATAGAAACCGATATACAAACCGATATACAAACCGATATAAAAACCGATATAAAAGCCGATATTAAAGTCATCAAATTTGAAAGCTATATTGCTGAAGGTAGACGAGATTGAACCTCCATCACAGATATTGGTATCAGAGTATTTCGACGGGCTGCCATTTTCCATTTTTCCAAGTGTAGCACGTTGGATATTAATGAAATCTCACAAGTGCTCCTTAAACAACAGCCACAGCAGCAGCAGCAGCAACAACAGCAGCAGCAGCAGCAGCAGAAGCAACAACAACAACATGAGCTGGCAACATGCAAAATGGCGTTGGCTGTGTGGCACATGTGGCAAATGCCATGATTGATTGACTTTATGTAAATTCCTGTGGCAAGCCACTTAAGCCAGAGAAATGCCCCACCCCTGACCTCACCGCCCACCCCGCCCCCCCTGCTGATTCGCATAAAATAAGCCCAGTCAATACAATCAAAGAAATTTCGCATTTATTGTGCTCTGGGGCACAATACAAACGCACAATTTTCGTATATACATAAATGCAATCTTTTTATTGAGGCAGAGACAGAGACAGAAACAGTAAGAGAGAGAGAGAGAGAAAGAGAGGTAGAGGGAGAAAGAGGGAGAATTGTAAAATCTAATTTGGCGAAGCGATTCTCTGCCGCCTTTCCGTGTGGCTCCAATGAAAATGAAAACACAATTCGATTTTCAATTGCGTAATGTTGCGTATAAATTGTTTGGTCTGATTTCGATTTCAATTTCCCCCCAAATGGGCTCGAGACCTTAATTTCATTTGAAAAGTTATGAGGAGGCATCTCTAACTACGCACCATTGAAAATTATGATTATTTCAACTGGGTTCAGGGTTCAAACATACAAACATTCAAACGCCTCACGCTGAACAGCTCAGATGCTACGCTTTTTTTTATTTATATGAATGAAACATTTAAGATAGAGTGAAGAATATTTCAAAAGTATATTAATATTGAATTGATCAATCAAATAGTTAATTAATGAGCACAGTCTCAAAACGTATAATATTTTGGTTCCGGTTTCAGTACATAAAGTGTCCAGGAATGCCGCACAGTGGCAAGAAACGAGTCCAAGTCGAAGTCGAAGTCGAAGTCGAAGTCCAAGTCGAAGTCCAAGTCCAAGTCGAAGTCCAAGTCAGCGCATCATTCATCATGACACCCTTCGAGTCGTGGCCCCGGTTTTACTACATAAATTGTCAAGGTTCCGGTAAGTTATGATTTTGATATGATTTTGCTAAACATTTTTTAGTATTCGGTTCCTTTATAGTACTATATGGACTACTATATATTCACCTAACTGGTTTTCAATTCCGTTTTGATGCCCTGTCTGAAACTTTCACCCCTGCCTGTATTTTGCCGAGTTAGTATATCGAATAGTTAAATAAGGATTTTCAAAATGAATTAAGCTTCCGGTTTTAAATAAACTACTTTATTGAAATTTTCCAATTTTTTCTTGGATATTATATCCGTATTTGTATATAACGATACTGCTACTAACCGGCCTAGACTCAGAAAAATGAAGAACTATCGTTAACTGTGCCGCTACGATGTTTTGCTTGGTAATAATGTCAGTTTCAGTTACGGGTTCTAGAAGAAATCGAAATCAAACGGCTCAAGCTCAAAAACCTGATTTTGTTGAAAATAAGGTGAGTTCGAATCCATTAAATCGAAATACAAAACTCGAACTATGCGCAGTTTCTCACTTATCCATCAAAACACACATTCCTTGACAACTAATCAACATTGTAGGTTTATTCGAGCCAAGGATAGGAACGAGTAATGAAGTAGCCATGGCTATTACTCATCCACACACCTCTGATATATATACATATACATATGTTGCATAGTCTTATGGTTACATCAATTCAGGCATTCATTTATACACAGACTCAGACAGAGGACAGAGGACAATGGACAATGAACAGAACAACAACAGGAAACACCAAATGTCATCAGCGCCAGGAAATGCCATGTAGAGCTAAAAGGGCTGCAACCAAAGACCAAAAAGACCAAGACCAAGACCAGGTCCAAGTCCAAGTCCGAGTCCGAGTCGGAGTCCGGGTCGAACAGCGAGTCCAATTCGTGGTGTAATGGAGAAGGATATTCGGGTGGTTGCATTGGGTTTACTTTTGGACCATGTCAGACGCCTGTCTCCGTTTGTCTTTCTCTCTCTCTTCATCTCTCTTGGCAGGCGTAACAAATGAGACAGCGACAGAGCGAGAGAAAGCGAGAAAGAGAGAGCAAAATAAATAAATTATAAAATTATTTCAGCATAATAACATGTCAAAAATGCCGCACGGGGGAGGGGCAGGTTGAGATTCCGTATGCGAAGGCGGAAAAAACAAACAGTGTCAACAATTCGCCAGTGGCCTGTATACAAAATTATACATTTTCTTCTCGAGCTTATTTTTTACATTTTATTCCGTTTTTTGTGTGTCCGTTTTTTGCTTTTTTCTACTATTTTTTGTGTGTGTCCCTTGTGTGTGCGTCTGGCATCAAGTGGTTTGGGTGGTTTCTGGGTGGTTGTTGCTGGGCTCAGTTGGACTGTCTGTGGTAATCTTTCATGCGGGATTTACAGCCAGACACCCTCCATGTGGCATGCCACACATGATGGAAATTTTCTGCCACTCCTCCCCCCTCCCCCTGTTTGTGTGTGGAATTTTATTTGTAAATTTATTTTCTTTGTGCACTTTTTTTTTGCACATATTTCCCGTAGAGAAAATAAAGTTTTTGTGGTTTTTTTTTATTTTTATTTATTTTTTTTATCTTGGGGTGACGGTGTTGCCAAGTATTTTAAACATGTGCGTGAGGTCACACACACACACACACACACACACACATGCACTGACATGAGTCTCGCTTGTAATTTCCATGCATTTATTACAGAAACACTTTAAAAGTAAATTTCTCAACGCCCTTCTCGCATTTTACTCTCTGTTTCCTTATTTTTTGTTCCTTTTTGGTTAATACTCTATCTCGAGGGGATTGTCGAGTGCCTGTAACTGCTTGTGACCTGAGTGCTAATGCCCAGCAAATGGAATTTAAATCTATTTTGTATAAGTTGTGTGTGACTAACATATGCGCATGTGTGTGTGTGCGTCTGTGTGTGGGAGTGTGTGTTGGGTTTATGTAGCTCAAGGAATGTCCTGAAAACTTGGGGGCTATTATGCTTTGAATTTGCCATGGTAAAGAAGCAGAGCTGTCAAGTTTATCGTATATGTATGGACAATAAGGATTATTCGTATTTTATACAACACAATCAGCTTAAGATTCTAGAAATTGAAATTGTTATTGGGAGTACGTAATTTTGTATAATACACTCAATACGTTGGAGAGTGTCGTCCAAATATTCTACAAAGTTTTAATATCTTTTAGAGATATAACACTTTAATTAATTATTTTTTATTGTCAATTTTACCAATTAAAAATCGGAATAAAGCAAAATTTAGTATTTTTTTAAGAACTACTTACGAACTCTGGTATTATTGGTCTATATAGTAGGAATGAACGCAATAAGGAATAAAATTTCAAACCAATTCGTAACCTTTGCCGGAGGCTTTACACTTTATGAACCGGAACAGTAAGCCGATTAATTAAAACCTTTAGACCTGAGATAAACTTTTTACATTTGTCATTCATAAATTTTAGAGTATTGTTAAACAATCTGAGAAAGTTAACCTTTAATCGGTTATCATTAGGCATATTTAATTCGAGCTTTTGTTTCCGCTTCCTTTTTCCTCCTTCTGCTAATTTTATGTATTTATTTGAACTTTGACTTAATATCACATTTGCCTTGTCTCCAAATCTGCTTTCACTCGCTGGTTATAATTTGACAATAATTTTGTCAATCGATGATTTATTTCATTGACCGATTTGTGCTCAAAATGTATTCGATATTTTCCAGAATTTGTGCTGATTTCAACATTTCTTTCATGGCAAACCGCAAAAAGTTAAGAGAAGTAAATTTATTAGTTTGCATGACGCATCATCTGAGTTTCTTTGTAGTCCTGCTCCCCCTCTCTGTCTCTCTCTCTCGCTGTCTCTCTCTCCCTCTGTCTTGAGGACTTATTGGCTTCAGTTGTCCGCCGGCCATAAATTATTCAAAGCATCGCATTTCCATGCACTTTCTGCTTGCTTCTGCTGGCTTTTGAAACTAATCTGCGCATTTGTTATTTATGAACATCAAAATTATCGCTGCAAACACAAAACTCGCACAAAACTGAAGAGCCAAGCACAAAATCAACATAAATAATCATCGATGCAATTTCATTGAGCGCAATTCAAAAACATTGCTCTGGACGACGGACGACGGACAGTGGACAGTGGACAGTGGACACTCAACGATGAACGATGCTCATGACAATGGCTGGTCGGTTGAAGTACAGTGGGGCAAGAGTTGCTGGAGTTATTTGGTACATTTAAATGCTCATTATATCTTACTTATCATCTTGTCTTAAGATCGGTTTTTAATTCTAACTATTTTTAGTCTATGCTAGAAAGGTCAGCAATAAAGAAGATAAATTCAGTTTTATATATTTTTTTTATATTATTATTGTTCACAGTTAACTATTAAAAGTCGACTAAAAAGATTTAACGCATTTTATTTATATTTTTAATTTAATATTTATTTTTTTCACAAATTTTTTACCTGTTTTTCCACGGTGCAGTAAACAAATTGCGTTTTGTTGTTGCTCTTGTTGCTGCTGCTCTTCCACATTTGGCATTTTTATTGATATGCATACACACACACACACACACACACACTTATACACACTCGTACACTCACACACACACACTCATACACACTAGCATTTTATTACACTCGACAGCTATTTTCAATATATTACCCAAAAGCATAAAAGGAAAACGCGTTCGTTGCTCGACTTAGCTTTTTACATACGACGGCCCCCCAAAGATGATGATGTTGATGTTGATGATGATGATGGCCAGAGTCCTGGCTGACTGCTGAAAGGATATCGCCGCTTGTGTGTCTCTGTGTATGTGTGTGTGTGTGTGTGTTTGTGTGCTTTCCATACTAAAAAACGCATAAATAAGGGCCCTGTCGGAGAGAGCAAAATAACGGTTATGGCTATATATATGTATGGGCAAAAAAAAGAAGAAGTAACCTATGGCCAAGGCTTTACTGTATATATGGCGAACATATCCTGCGTGGTGGTTTTATTTGCCCCTCACATCCTGTCGCGCATCCTGCGGTGGTTGTTCGTCCCTCGCGTTTCCCTTCCTTTTTTTTTTTTTTTATGCATAAAAAGTGCTTAGCATAAAGTCGTAAAAAACGTATTTGCCGCCACACACACACACACACACAGGCACACATACAGGCATGCAGATACTCATCCAATACCAGCCACATAAAGCCATCGATGTTGTTGTTATTGTTGTTGTTGCTATTGGCAGCATGCCCCGTTGGCATTTTGTTTATGTTCAAGCACTGTTGCTGTTTTTCCCGATTTCCCGGTTTTCCTGACTAGTTGTTGTTGTATTAGTTGTTGTTGTTGTTGTTGTTGCTTGGTTCTCTGGTGACGCGTTGCCTTCAGCCGATTTAGATGCGTTGCCACCGATAAGTTTTGTTCATGTTGTTGTTGCTAGTTGTTGCCGGTGCTTATTTGCGTTATTATGAATTTATGACACTTGGCCGACATGTATGTGTGAGTGGCTCTCTGAGTGGGTGTACGTGTGTGTGTGTGTGAGTGGGTGAATTGGACATAGAGAGCATTGCTGTCTAATGCCTGGCGGCAACACTATGCGAGTTATGCACTGTGAGAACAGAAGTCGAATGACAATATACTCGGGAAGAATTTCAAAATGGAACAAACTTGATAATGGAATCAGGCTCTTAGATCAACAAACTTTCCCTATAAATGTAAAAAAAGAGCGATTGTTCATATGTCTGCTATATGATATAGTAGTCGGATGTTTGTGATAATATTTGGATCATAAAAATAATCACATTTTGCTAGGCAAAAGGATATCAAAAGCAGCTTCCATTTATTAGTTAGGTATATTAGCATTCGACACTCTGATTTATCTCTAATCAATTCGCATTATCACACTCAACACATCAATTTCGTTCAGTGTATGCTGGCGCTTGAGCCAATTGCCATGGTGAATAATCGCTGCAGCATGAAAAATTCGCTGATTCGCAAGAAAATGCCAGCTTCAGATCCTTTTCTTTAGTCCGTTCGTTTGTTTGTTTGTTTGTTTTTTGCGTCTTTTTATCTGCACAAGGACTTTGCCATTTTTTACGCAAATCGGCAGCGAAGCTAGGGGTTGGGGGGATGAGCAAGGGGAGGGGTGGCCGAATGGGAAGAGGGTGCGGGATTTGGGCAGGCGCTGCTTCTGAGTGCGAGGACTTGAATCAGCTTTATTGCGGGCATCATTATTTTTATTATTATGACCACTTACATTGCCCAGCACCCACACACACACACCAACACACACCACACACACACCAACACACACCAATACACACACACAGCTAAACATACACATGAATTTTGGCCATTCCTTCACTTTTTGGCTGCCTTTTTTTAGCGGCTGGAAATGTAAATGTTTTTAGCCTGTTTGTTTGTCTGTTTTTTTCTCTTGGCTTGTTTTTGCTGCCGCGTAAATAACTTCAACCCATTTGTGCAGGCCAACCCCCGCCCCCTGCCCCAACCGACACCATTTGTGGCTTGTGTGTGTGTGTGTGTGTGTTTGTTGGCTATATATAAAAATAAATTGAATTGAAATGCTAATTTTATGTTAATTGAAAGAGGTTTTTATGCATCTGTAGATTTTTATGGCCTGTTTGCTTGTTTTTTTCTTTTTTGGTCTGAATTTTTGCTAGTGGTCAGCAGAATTTACCGTTTGAAGCATTAGCCACTAAAAGCATGTCATCAGTCCGTAATTTTTGGTCATTTTCGTTGTAATTTTGTGTAATTTTTATGTAAGCAGCGTGCATAAAATTCAATTGAGTCAATTCTATTGCTTTTTTCTCGTTTTACCATTTTTCCATTTGACTTCTTGGCCTGGCCTAAAAGCATGCAACATAAATTATTTTTAATGCGTTTCGCTAATGTTTCTGTTTACAATACTCGCGAATTTCGAGTACAATTTTATCGAATTGGGTAATAAGAAAAAATGTTCAATTTTAGCCACACTTTTATAGATATTTCTTTCTTTAGTGCTTCAACATTCTGGCAACTTTTTTAGTTTAGAAAAAATAGTTTATCTGGCATTCGAATTTATTTAAATGTTCTAAGCAAAACAAGATTTTAATTAAATAGCTAAAAATAGAAGAAGAAGCAGCAGCATTTATCCACCGCCCATTTTGGCTGTGACTTTATTCCATGTGCTTAGTTTGCCGCTTTGCTCGTTGTCCCTTTCGTCTACCCAGCTCCACACACACACTGTCAAAGTCTGTCTGCGTTCGAAACCGGTTATCCTGCTGCAGCAGAGCAGACAACTAACATAGACACTCACATACACACGCAGAACACACAACTGCAGCTTGAGCCCAACGAACTTTTCCACTTTTCCCCATTTTTAGCACACATTCTCCTCTCATCCAACTTGTTTGGCTCTTCCTTTGCTTATTTCTTATCGTGCACGCACAGTCTGTTGCTGCTTCTGCTGCGAGTGCTGCCAGTGCTGCTGTGGATGCCACTGCTGCCTGCCTCAGGCAGGACACCCACAACCAACTACAAAAGGACCCCACATGCAAAGTTTCTAGCACACAGCACAGAATAGATTTCGCTGGCAATACGTTGATTTTATACCCTTTTTAAGTTATTTAAATTTGTTGGACTCATATAGATTCTCCATTCTTCAATTTTAAGAAAGGGTATCAAACCTAACCCTATGAATTAGTTCTACAACGGTTTTAGGTATTCGGTTTCATTGAGGTACTATATAAACTAATAATATTGTGTTCTGAAACTTCTTTCGCCAAAAACGTTAACTTCGTTTACGTTTTTGAATCAAAGTTAGGTTTCGATTTCCTTTCCAGGTTGTCATCCTGTTTTAAGTCGATTATTCACATGACAACAATATGATATAGTGGATCAATCGCACTGATTTACATGAATGTTTCGACTAACTATTGACTGCAGTAAAGTAATACGTATATATTCCAAGTATCATGCAGATAACAGATCTCTCACAGATAGATGGCACATGGCTACATCTCTAAGTTAATGATGTCAGTCAAGAATAACATACTCTATGTAGTCATAAATTTCTTCTTCTTCAAGTTACACATTCGCTGACAAAATTGGGATACTCTTAAGTGAGAGTATTTGGAATAGAGACAAGCGCCCAGCAGCAGGCAACACTTTTTTTTTGCTTCTGCTGCAAAACTTTTACCTTAAGCGAGTGTGGGTTGAATGTGTGTGTGTGTGAGAGAGAGGGAGTCAAACTGAGAATATTCCTGTTTGGGTGTGTGTGTTGCCTTTGTACTTATTGCATATACATATAAAGCGAGAGGCTGTGGCAGTGACACAAAATCGATTTTATTTGCCTCGCCTTCGTCGACTGCAAAACTGTGCACTGCTCTGCTCCGGCCCCAAAAGGGACTCGCTGGCTGTTGTCCTGCTGTAGGCCATCACAATTATGAGACAACCTGTGAACACGCCTACATTTTAAAAGCAACGACCAATAAAAAATAAAAACCCAGCTCCGTGCGACAGAGACGACAGTAAAAAAACAGCAGGCTCCATTTTCCATTTTCCTTTTCTACCATGTTTTTTGTTATTTATTTTTTTTTGTATCCGCCATTTGAAAATGTAAAGTTTCGTGTCGTTTTTTATTTGGTTGGCCCATCAAATTGTGCAACGTTGAACAACCCTCAAGGGAGCAGCTTTATGCTTAACCTTACCCCTTGCTCAGCTTGCTTCATTTGCATTTAAATTAAGGGTGGCAGCAATTTACATAAGGGTGGCATACAACACACAGCTCTCTCTTTCTCTGTATCACTCTCTCCCTCTGTCTCTCTCTCTCTGTGAAATCAGCACACATAAATCTGTGCCAGTAAAAATTATACACATTTGATTAGCCATAAAGCAAGGTCCGAAAACCGAAAATCGCAAAACCCGAAAAACTTTTGTCAGTCTCTAAAAATTATTATTTTTCTTTTTGCTATGATTGTATGCATAATTTAGCCAGGGGCGGGGGCAGGGGGGGATGCGTTGCTGATTGCCCAGATTCCCCATTTTTATGATTGTTATTATTATGCATGCAGAAAGCGGCAACTAAGCCAAGCACTCCCCCAAAAACCTGCTCTTGCCACAAAATTTGTGCCAAGTTGGCAGTAATAATGCCAGCAGCAGCAGCAGGTTAAGCACAGCTGGTGGTGGTTGAGGGGATTGAAGGGATTGAGGGGGGTTGCTGCTTATGATTCATTGTTGCCAGAGCAAAAACTTTGCCGCCTAGGTAAAAGCCACAGTTCACACACCCCCTACCACCCTCATTAGCATGAAACAACCCTTAGTCTTTTGTTCCAGCCTCAGATCGGTTGGGATTTACGCTCATTGCTAGATTTATGTGCTGCGAGACGTTGTCATAAAACCGAAAAAATACCAACAATTTGCATAAGTTCATCCAATGAGTATGCCATTTACTATGGCTGTGTGTGTGTGTGTGTGTATAAATGTGTGTGAATGTGTGTGCGTTGGATTTATATGGTTGAGTTTAGTAATATAGTTCAAGCAGAGCTAAATTTATGCCTGGAAGTCAGAGTAAAATTACATTGTCAACTTATGTTTAAAGCATGTTTTTAGATTGCAGTCGAGAGTGCTCGACTTGAGGATATTCTGAGTCCGAATATTTAGGCATTTAAATAATAGAAAAAAATGCTGATATTGAATGATCAATAAATATTTATATATTTAAAATATTGGTATAATTTTTTTCTATTCTAATATTATGGATATTATGGAAACATTGGAATTCATCAATCAAATTATATGAGATCGGCTTGCACAGATGGAAAGAAAGACGAGTCTCGGCTGCTGCTTCAGATCAAAAATATACATATGTACCTTATGGGGTCTGAGATATCTGATATAAGCCAACTTAAATAATCTTAATCTTTAACATACAGACACAAACAAGTTCTGCTTTTCTATATAACCCAGTAAAATTAGTTTATATATTGATATGAAACCTAGAAAAGCTACAAGTTAAATTAATTTTACATTACTAAAATGCAAGGCTCCATTTTCGGACTCTTCCATTGAACTTCGTTCGATGTGCGAATTAATTTGCTAGATCAAACTTCGGAATACAGTTGAATCTTGATAACGAAGTGCGTTCAAATCAAAAAATACCAAATTACGAAATAAAAAGAAACTAATTTAGTAAGTGGCGTGCCGCAAAGTATGCAACAAATTGCAAAGATCTGATTGGGGCAACGTAGACTTCAAAAAGCCAAGCCAAATAATAGACAACTAAACAAGGAAGGGGGTGGGCAGGGAAGAGGCAAGCTAGAAGTTGCGGAATCCTGTGGCCAGGAATGTCCAGCGCTGCTGGCTGTCAGTCAAGTGCGAAAGGCATTAAAAAGCATTTTTTGTTGCTGCTGCCAAAGGAATTTTCACTTTAGAAAAATAAAATAAAATAAAATAAAATAGTGGGAGTGAAGCTTAAGAGGGGGGTAGTTAGGCGGAGGGGGAGGAGGGCAAATGTGGTGGGTGGTGGTTGGCAGAGCAGTCTTTGATTACAACTCCAACACCTACAAAATGCAAGCACTTGGGGATTAGGGGGGAAGCAAAGAAATTGCGACGACGATTGACAGTTGAAAATATAAAAGCGGATTTGTGTCTTGTGCGAGTGTGTGTGAGTGTGTGTGGGAGTGTGTGTATTTGGGGTGTGTTTCGGCTGCTCAGCCAATCCACCCATAAGTAACAGTGTGTGTGTGTGTGTGTGTGAAGTGTGAACGAATGTTTTGCTGCAGATAAGCAAAATAACTGTAATAAGAAATTCTTTTTTATTTGCTCTCTCCTCTGCCTCCTCCCACCATGGAAGTGTTTTTTATGCCACACGTCGTCTCTTTGAATGGGTGTGTGTGTGTGTTGGTTGTGTTTTATTCGCTTGCTTTATATTCAAAGTGATGTCCTCTTGCTGATGCTGTTGTTCTTGTTGTTGTTGTTGTGTGCGTTGTCCATCAGGACATCAGCCTCTGAGATGCGTGCCTAAGACGATTTCTTTTATTATTTACGGCAAGCAGCGGGGAGGAGAGGGTGTGTGTGTGTGTGTGTGTGTGTGGGGATTGTAATAGAAATCGCCTTGGACACTCTGACGGACAGACGGACATATGTCTAATGCTAATGCGCATTGTCTGTCCGTCTGTCTGTCTGTCTGCCTGTATCTGTCTGTCCGTCTGTCTGTCTGCTGCCCATTGTCAACGTGAGGCCAGCAAATCGAATCGAAACGAATCGAAAGCGAAGAGTTGTGGATATTTCGCTCAAGCTGTCGACTGATGTCCTTGTTGTCCTGCATGTCCTTAAGCCTCACTAATTTCAACACACCGACACAATGTGCAACAGTATTTTGGGCTAACGGATTATACAATGTTGTATAAACATCTTTTTTTTATTACTTTTTTTTTTTATAACTTTACTAAAAATGGAGCAGAACAATAAGGAGGATAATACGAATATGAATAGGAATAATATTCAGTTATTGAGTACAGTCTCCAGACTTCTTCTTCTCTAGTAAGAATCACGTCTTGGGAATCCATTCATTCGCAATTCAATAATGTATAAAAAGACAAGACCATTGATCCAAAATATATATGCTAGATGTGATCTCAGATGCTTCTTTCCGCCTGTTACATACTTATGCTCAATTTCAGTATACTCTTTTCCCATTTGTTTTTACAAATACATAGGTATTATTGCTCCTAAGTAAGTATGTTGAGTCCATGGCGTGTTCCATGCAAAACTCAGAACTCGAATATTTATGCATAGCTAATTGTCTCAAGTGGAGCCAGAGAGGCGAAGAGGCTTCTGCATGCGAGGCAAGATGGAGTGTTAATTGGTCTGCATAGAACGGGTGCCACAGCTGACCACATGCAGCACCACTTGCACCACTTGCAACACTTGCCACATTTGCACCACCTGCCGACTACTGAATGCATTTGCAATATTTCACACTTTAGTAAATTTGCATGAGACGCGCCACACGAACAATAAAGCAATAAATATGCAGATCTCTCTCCCATTCGGGGAGTTCAGAATCTGGCCTATCTTTAAACAGTATTCGAGTGCGATAAGAGCATGTAAGTGGATTCATTTATGCCAATCCCATTGCTAATGGCTCCTTGTCAGACGAGATCCGTGTGCAGAGTACCTTTTATCTAGAATATATACAAGAAAGGGGCATATCTCTGATAAGAGTCTATATATATAGAACAAGAATGATACAGTCGAGCGCGCTCGAAGAGAGAATACCAAATCTTTACAGTCTTAAGTTTACTGCTCTTTATGTCAATAAATATAAATGCTTGATTGTATCTCCAAAATTGTAGTTTTTATAGTTATCGGATTGATAGATTTGTATCGATATTCTTGAAGCCAAACGATTATCGATAACATGAGATAAACTTGAGCTCCGTGTGGAATACGAGAACTTAAATTTAAAATGTCAAGTTTTATATCTTATGTGATCTGTGATCGGGTTACTGATCAAGAATATATATGCCTTCTTCTTCTCTCATTTCCTACTTCTTACATTCAGCTGCCACAGTTTGAAGTCGTTCTATGGAAGCTGCGAAGAATCAGATTACATAAAATATACCTCCACACTGAGTGGCCAGTTATGTAATCATTAACTGAAATAGCTGTGAATCTAAGAAGCTTATGAGTTTTTGATTGTACCACGAGCTTATTATTAAAAGCGCTGGGCCACGCCCACTTACAAATAAAATCGAGACGAGTGCTAATCCAGGCGAAGCGGAAGCACAGCTTTGTGGGCAGGGGCGGGCAGTCGGTGGACGCAAGCATAGGTTGCAAAGTAAACTACGCCCAAGTAGAAGAAATTTATTAAATTATGCCACTAAGTCTATTTAATTTAACGATTTAATCATATGTTTGCATCAGCTTAATAGCAAAAACTAGCAAATTGCATTTCGTCTTTTGCTTTTCGCATTTGCTTCTCTTTGCATTCGATTAAAACATGAAAACAAATTGGGTTTTTAGCTGAAAAGTCTTCGGATTAGCAGCTGGCTGTGTGTGAGATGGGTAGATGATGCCGAAGCATGTTTAGGCCTCGTTTGCAGCCAACTGAATTGTATTCAAAGCAGTTGGCCAGGCCGGGCCAGACCAGTCTGGAGGGAGAGTGGGCGTGGTCTAGCCTCTGAAGTGTAAACTTGATGCATGCCTAAGCAGATCGCGTGAGTTTGCATTCCTTGCACCAATGTTATTATAAACTGTGACCTTCTAACAAACAATCCACTCAATTTGGCGTCTGTCAATTTCCATCGCCATTGCAATTTGCATAATTTTATGTCTCTATCTACAGTTGTCCATGCATATATGTATGTATATGTAGTCTGAACTGTGATCACTATCTTGGGCGGTCTAATGGCATGTTTGTTGCACATTTTCCCATTGGTTTCTCATTTGAGCAAATTATTCTTACAGTTTTGTGCCGCAACTTAGCAACTTGACTCAGACAAGCTCGACTATATATCATGATCATTTCTAGAATATCGTAAGCATGTTCAAAACTCATTAGTGCTGCCCACAATTTGCTTGGGTGGGTTTTACTTCATTTTTTTTTTCATTTTTTTTTTGGTTGTGGTAAAATTTTAATCAGCCTCATTATTCCATTCCCGTTTTTAATGAGATTGTCTAGATTTTTAGAAGGAAATTGTGCAAAAGCCATAGGCCCATAAAATACATATATATTCCTGATCAGTTTCAAAAGCAGAGGCAATTTTGCATTGTCAGCGACTAAATGAAATGTGGTATAAAAGTTCTCGTATACCAAATTTGTTTTCATTTATTTGATAGCTAACGTTTCGCCAATATCGATAAAAATCGATTTTCGATAATCAAATAAAAGATTTTTGAGACACAATTGTCAAGACAGACATATTATGGATCAACTGTACAAATTTGATTGAGTTCTTGTGAGAAGCACAAATTTAGCTGTCCAAATTGAGTAAACCACTATCAACAAGTCTTTCAAGTATCTCATAGGGTATCTGCCAGTCGAGCTCTCTCGACTATAGCATTTAAGCTGATTTTTTAATTTGGCGCACTAGGCATGTCCAAAATATTCGTTCCACATCTCTCATACATATTTATTTGCATAATCAGCCAGATTGTTTCAGCCCGGATTTCAATATTATAATTGCAACTTGCAACACTTTTGCTACTGTTATGCATTTGTAAGTAGTTTGCGAACGGATTATAAATGGTGAAATTATATGATTTCTGCAAATAAATCAAGTGAAAATGTTGCTTGTTGCACAGTCTGTGCTGCATGTTGCCAAATAAATGACTGAAGAAACGAACGCGCTGGCAACAACATTCGACAAAAGACCCCCAAATGAGCCTCATGTGATGTGATATATGTTCAATTATAATTATTTTGTGTTTTCGCAATGCAATAAAAAAGCAACTGCGAATTTTGAGTTATGTAGAAAAGCAACAAATTGCTTTGAAAGAGTTGCAAAAATAAAGATAAACACAAGAGGCAAAGATAGTCGTATATATATGTATATATATGGATATAAACTGAATAGCAAATAAATAATGCAGAAGCAGCAGCTCGGGTGCAGTTTGCGTATCAAAGTTGTTGATTTGCGTTTTTTGTTTTATGACTTTGGTTTTTATACTCTTGTGGAGGTTATTATTATATTGTTAGCAAGTGTGAAGGAGATGTCTCCATATATAGATATATATAAATATATATATATATCTCCATTTATGTTTTTAAATCTCATTATGCCATCAACAGTTGGCAATCTACAGGAAGAATGTGTTCTTTTTTTAAACATACTTGAGAACTTTATAATTTGACATCCTTTTGATTTTGAAGTTATCTAAATGTTTGCTACACATTATGTTTCTCAGAATTGGATCACTAGTTAGTTGTTAGGGGAATAAACGTTGGACATCTGTGATAAAGCACTATTTCACTCACTATTTATAAAGTTATTTCTATTATTGTAATCAGACAACTATGTCACATAGCCTCCACAGGAAATATCGACGATAGCTAAGATCTGGGATGAACTCATTATTTATGTTATGTTTATAGAGCTATTCGTACCAAATTCACTAGGTTTACATTTGAGCGATAAATCATGGCACAACTTAATCAGTTAGTTTTCGATTAGCACTGAAATTTAGTCTGCATAAAGATTCAGAAAGCAATTTGTTAAGATCGGTCTATTATATCAATAGTCCTTCATAGCAACAATAGTTAACTTTTAAAGCAGATCTTTGTAATCTTCGGGATTAAATTTAAATCTGGCAGTTGGACTCAAATCTGAAAGTGTATTTATTCTTCGCCAGCTGTCGCCCTATTTTAAATTTGATTTATTTATCTTGCAGTTTTTATATGGCAGTTAACTGCTGAGTTTCCTTGTTGCTCAAAGAACTCTTTGCCTGTGATTTGTTGCTGTTGTTGTTGTTGCTGTTAGTATGCCTGGGCCAACGACAAGCAGGTAAATTAATGAGTTTAATTAGCAACACGCAGCTGAAGCATCCAGCTAACTGAAAACTGCAAACTGCAAACTGCCAAGCTGGCAAATGATATCATTGCGATACTGTTTCTGATTTGCCGATTTGCTTGGCTTTGAGTCTTTGTTTGTTGCCTTACGGAAATTTTCGGTGTTGTGCACTTTTATTGCCACTTTGCTACGTCTCTAAATTGGCAGTGTTTTTGGTTATTTTCTGTTTTTTTTTTTGTGTTTTTACTGCCAATGCATGACTATGAGTACAATTTAATTTGTTGCACTCGCCTGCACAAAATGCATAAACAGTTTCAGTTGCAGTTGCAGTTCCACTTGCTGTTGCGGTTCCACTTGCAGTTGCAGTTGCAGAATGGCAACTCAACTTGCTCTGCGGCAAAATTGACACGCAAATCTAGTCGTCTATACATTCATGAAATATGATATACTCCCCCGGTGTACATATACGTACATATATATTCCTCTGTATTTGCTTAAGGCCGCCAACGAGGCAGAAACGAAACCAACACTTTTGCATTTTACGAGTTTCTGCTGCTGCAGGTTATTAAATTTGCCGCTGCACAAATTACCACAAATAATAAGCATAGATAAGCATCGACAGACCAGATTAATAAAAAATAAATAAAATGAATTAAATTTGATTTGCGTGTGGTATACCACAATTTATATCTTTGTTTATACAGACGGACTCGGCTGCGGATTCAGTTCAAAAATATATAAACTTTATGAGTTTTACTGCCTGCTACATTTTGCACAACTTGATTATATATTTTTATGGATACCAACAACAATCACACTCAAGTTCAACACTCTTCAACTTTATCCAACTCTTAAACACTATTTTTTCATCTAGTTTATTTCTACTTCCAATATCCAACCACTTAAATATTTTATATTAAAAAAAAGTGTTGCATTGCTGCAACTATAATCCAAGTCAGAGTAATCCAAATAAGTCCAGTGAAATCCCTTTGCGTATCTGCAGAAATTTGCGTGCGCAGCAACCGTGTTTGAAGGCAGTCGTCAACCGTTTGGGGCAAGTGGCACAGTTCTCGTCTGCTTTTATAGTCCGTGCAACGCGTCGCTTGGAATGGTTTCCAATTTAAAACCCCGAAATTTGAATATGCGCACAAAATGTGCCACGGCTGACACAGCTGGAAGGTGAATGCCGGGTTTTTTAGGGTTGCTTTATGGATAGCTGTCGCTGAACAACCCTTTCGATAAAAAATAGCAAAGTGAGTGTTAAAAAAGCAGCTACCCCTTTGAAAATTTCCCTGCCTTTCCATTAGAGAATCTTCTTACCCCTTTACTGTTCTATAAGAGCCTTGCCAGCCTCAAAAAAGGGAAATTCACAGTTTAGCACACACAGTGTTGCCAGATGGTTGTCAGCGTTGCCAGACACCAATTTAAAATATTTACTGATTTCTACGAGCTAATTTTTGCGTTTGCAAAATAAATTCACACAAAAAAAAGAGAAGAAAATCAAGTTTTCGTTGGCCAAGTGAAAAGTCGTTTTTAAGCATTGCCAGCCACAAATTAAAAATGGAAATTCATCACTTTTGTGCTTGTATGCAATCATTAACGCATTTGCCAAATATGCATGTTGCTTGTCCAATTGCCAACAATCTCCGCGGCTGTCAATCAAAATGCAAATGCTTCTGTCGCCGTTGCTGCCTCATTAAAAGTCGTCGAGCATTGCCAAGCCTCAGGAATATTTGTATAATTTACATTTGTTGTGCTGGCAGCAGGCAGCAAAGCTAAAGCTCAGCATTGCCCACAATTAAACTGAACGTCAACAAATCTGCCTGCCTTCAGATGCGATGTTGTTGGTGACAAAAAAAAAGCGTAAATGCCAGAAAACAGCTTGCAACGGTGGGGCAAGTTATTGTATATACATAGTTGCATCGCTTTTCAGCAGCTGCTGCAAAACTTTTTGGCGAGGCTGTTTTTTTGTTTTGTCGTTGTTGCAGTTGTTGTTTCAACGGTTTTTACACGATTTGGTCAAAAACATCAAACGGAGACTGAGACTGAGACTGAGTGACTGACTGACTGAGTGACTGACAGCTGCCTGCAGCCCGAGGCTACTTGCAACAACAACAATCGAGTGTCAACAGCTTCTGTGTCATTTCGAGTGCAGCTGTAACAATTTATTTTCGTTTGAATAATTGGCCAGCTTTAGTTGCTGCTGCTGCTGCTGTTGTTGTTGTTGTTGTTGTTGCCTTTTGCCTTTGCTTATTAACGTAACAATAATTGATCGAAATCTGCATAATTATATAGAAATCACGAGGTTACTTACTCACATTTTCCACTAATCGCACAGTGTATTTATTTTTGTTACATACACAGCTTGTAAGAAAAAATCACTTCAGTTTTTGGAGGTGTCATAAATACTTGCTTAACTCATGTATTTAGTTGGCTAACGATATTTGGGTCAATAAAATCAATAACTAATTAATTAATTAATATTTGATATTTAATTTAATATTTAATTGGCATAAAAAGTTGTTTAAAAAGTGATTTTTATTTTTATTGTTTTTATTTTTAATCAAAGATTTTAATGTGACACAAAAAATATTTAAAAAATTGCATATTCAATATGTTAATTGAATTTCGCGCAGTGTATATTATACCTATATATCTTTTGTAATTTTTTAGAATGTCAACTGTTAACTAATTATTATGTTGATTAAGATTTATTTCAGTTTGCCACACACAACTTGAGGCAAAAAAGTGAATAACTTAGCATATTGTGGAATGCCTTTTGTTGCTTAAGTCGCCCGTTTAAAATAACTCACTGAATCATTCAGTTGAAGCAAAACTAAAGTATATATATGTATGTATGTATATATGTGGCAGCTAGTTGGCAATTACCATTCGCCGTTTTTAATGCGAATGCCAATACCTTTAAGTCAGGCATTAATTTGCTTTTTATGTTTTGTTTTTTGCGGTCACGTCAATAAAAGCGGCTAAGTCAATAGCCAAGTGAATAAAAGGCCAAGTTGCGCGCTCATCATTTAAATATGCGGCAGACGTCAGAGAGTTGCAAGCAGCAGCAGTAGCAGCAGCAGCAGCAGCTACTGTTTGCTGCAAAAGGGGCAAGACGCTGGTTTTGACAGACGGCGCTGTTGATGGCGGCACTTTTCAAGATGTGCCATGTCCGCCCAGCGTCGACCACGCCCCCCTTCGAGAGTGCATCTCAAAGTGGGCCTCGAGGCGCTCTTGTGCCATATTTTTGCGCTTATTAAGGATTTTTAAATACAGTAATTTCAGCGGAGAAGCCGCAGCATGCCCCAAGACTGCTAATTTATATATATATATATACATATATATATATATGTATAGTGTGGGCTAATTTTGGATTTGGCTTTTGCGGAATTATGAAAACTCATCGCACTAATTGTCCTTGTCTTGTCTCGACACGCTCAGAAATCCTTTTAAGCGCCAGCCAAGGCTCCAATTATAATTAATGTCCAACGTCGAGCGACTCCTTAATAATAATCAGAAATTGTTAATTGTTAATGCACATTTATGGCTCACAATTTATGCAAACAATTTCCAGTGTCAGTCACAAATAAATACATATACATATATATATATATACATATATATATAGACATGTAGAAATCAGCACAGCTTTGTCATTGAACTGATTGTTTGGGATTGTTATGCATTATACACGCCGGTTAAGCTCAAATCTGAATTGTGAATGTTGTTCTCCATAACATAAGACATTTGGGCATGTCTGCTATTCGATTGGGTTTGAACTTAAAGCGCGAAATAAAATATTTAAAATATATTTGAGAAATCTTCAAATAATTTATACTTTTGTGTGTTTTATTGTTGAGTTGAGCTTGAAATGGAAAAATTTGTATAATTTTGAATGCTTTTATTATTTGTAAGTGCTAAATAAAAAAATAACTGTCGCTTAGAATACTTAACATAATTTTGACTTTTGTATATTGTTAGTAAGTATTTTTTAGAATTTAAAATAATATATTTCAATATTTTGAGAAGCAGAGAAAATAAATATTCATTCCTCAAAATTACGAACATAATCTAAATTTTACCTTTACCTTTTCTGGCCTACTTTTTAATTGACCTTAAAGTAGATAGTCGTTAACTATATATACATATATACAGATATTATATATATATATATATTATAATTCCTAATATCTCAGTTATTTAAGTTAGTGTATAAGTTAGTCGGCTATAGCCATATAGTCAGTTTTGTAATGTCTTGCATTGAATTAAAGTCAAATGCACTTGAGAATTAACATTTGGAATGCGCTAACAACTGGCCAAGTTGGCATTTAATTGAAACTGGCAACATACTTATGCAAATCCCCAGTGCGGACAACGCGCAACCAAATGTGGCAGTTGCAACAGAGGCCTGACAAATTTGCATAGAATGACGAGAGCGAAAAGTGAAGGTCAAGACTTATAAGAGACTCAGAGAAAGAGACAGAAAGAGGGAGACAGAGAGAGAGAGAGAGAGGGAGACAGAGACAGAGAGAGAGAGAAAGAAATCTCATCTCAAGGGTATTTGGCATTCGTATCTAAATGCAAGACAACAATAAATTATGATGAGCATTAAAATAATTTACAAATTAAAGAAGCAGAAATTACATGAAAATGAGTTGGAAATGCGTGTGCAACAAAAAAGAAGAAGAACAAGAAGATGAAGAAGAAGAAGACGAAGAAGCGGAGATGCATCCGCCAAAGCCTTTCCAAGAAAGCCAGTTGAAAGACTTGAAGACTGGCAGACTTGAAGACTGACTGATGTTAATAAGGCGTCTCATAAATTATCAAGCGAAACGTGGGGAATGAGTTTGTAGACAGCTAGCTAGCAGTGGCTATAGCTTTAGCTGCCAATGCCAACTTGCAACGTGCAACGTGCAACTGTGCTGCGTTTTGTTGTCGCTTGTCTTGACATATGCAATGGCGCGCACAAAAAAATTTACATTGCATTTAGACGGATGCGCAACAAGGCAGGCAACAAGCAGCATCAACAGCAGCATCTTAATGATAATCAGCCTAATGATAATGATGTTAATGATGTGGCAAGCAGTCGCTGCAACTATTAACGTGACAATTTGTGATTTGTGCCGTGGCTCTCTGCTGGTATTTAGAATTTTCTTTCGCTTCGCATCCTGTTGGCAACTGCAACTTGCCACCATTCCTGCTGCACTGCTGCTTGCCTCTTGTTGCCACTTGCTGCTTGCCGACGATGACTGCATTTAGATTACGGAATTATTTAAAGTATTTGATTAAATGCAATGCGCCAGCTGTGCCTAGCGGGGTATTAATTAAATATAAATTATTCACAAGCGAAATCCTAGAAAAATGTTCACTGTCCAATGTGAAAATGCTTCTCTATTTTTTTTCATCTCTCTTCTAACAAACACTCGCTGTGAATGACAGACTGCACAAAGGCGCCATCTGGCGGTCAGACTTGGCGTGCAGCTCTCTATAAAAAGGAAGCTGGGGTAGCAAGTGTTCTAAAAACGATTGGGAGAAAAACCAGCATCCAAATACTTGTCTGGAATTCTTATGCAAAATTGTGGGTGGACTGGAAAAGGGTTGAAACGAAAAAGTATTTTTTTAGAAGGGTTGTTGGAGGGGTGCATTTTTTATGGACATGCTTCAGTGTGTTCGAAACGCTTGGAGTGAAAAGTACTTCGAAGCAAGTAGAGAAAATGTTGAACAATATATAAAAAAAATTATATATTTGATTACAAAATACATATTCCATTAAGAATGATGTTATAAGGATTACCATCACATATTGGAAATGCTGAAGATTGCTCCAAGTGACACTAATTGGAAATCTTATTCTTGACAACTTGTGCCCAAGGAAATCATCATTTAATGGAAATTCTATCAACTTATAAGGAAAGCTCGTTTAGAACAAGTTTGCTTAGTTAATATTTCCCAGTCTATACATTTTAATAAACATATTTATTTATTTGATTCAATGCAGAGGCGAAGATGATCGTTGGACTGGATATTTCAAATATTGCCTGCGATTTTATCATTACTTTGGCTTACAATGTGGAACTGAAGAGCTTCAATTTACTGTCTGGTATCGAATCTGGCTTAAATCATTTAAACATATATTAATTTTGCTATATATTTAGATTTTGCTAAAACATGAGAGACGTGAGTATGGAAATGACACCAACTGAATTGGAGGACTTAAGTGGACAAGAAAATTATGCCAAAAATGTAAAAGCAATACTAAGGATGTAATTGCTGGAGAGGTAAAAGCCATAGACAGAATGGATCCATATTTAAATGTCTCAGAACTCCTTTCAAACTACTTTACTTTCGAATCTGTTAAATTCCAGCAGCTCCCCAAGTTATTTTTTTTTTCTTTTAATGTAGGAATTTAATTTAATATTGATCAACCTATTGAAAGGTTATAAAATATTGTTTTGAAGATTGTATACATAATAACAGGGAATTAAAATTAATAACATAAACAGATAATTGGTTTTAACATATAACAATATTACGTAACGTCAATTTTAACATTAAATATAACATTTGTTGCTCATTAACGATACTATTAACGCCCAACTGTCCAGAGGTCGCTGGTGTGGAGCCACTTTAAGCGCCTGCGGGTTGTACCCAGCAAACATAGTTCTCTTGAGGTATGATCGTGCTGTTGAGTCGGACGGTTGGAAACGTACAGTGCTGAGACTTGTTCTCATTGACGCAGATGTTCCACCGGTTGGCCCAGGTACTAAAACCATCCAAGAACCTTTGCGTAACCGCTGCTGCTCTCCAAGCAGTGGAGGAGTTAGCAAGGAACACAGTGTCATCTGCGTATGTGGCATCGTGTTTCAGGCTACCGGAATCGGCAAGTCCGCAGTGTACAATGTGTACAAGTCAGGTCCTAAATATTTTTTAACTGTGTATTCTGGGAATATTTATATTTATTTATTTTTTTTACAGGCTGACCAACATTTTTTTTTTTTTAACTTTTTGGTTTTAATTTTTATGCAGTTGCTGTTATTGTTATCGTTGCTCAAATTTAATTATAAATATGTCAACATTTATTCCAAGATTAATAGTTGTCGCCAGTTTTTCAGTAATTTAATAACATCAGCGCGAGAGATAGTTATAAGAAATATGAGAACGCATTGTACAGGTCCTATGAAGCAGATAATCCCACTCACATAGTCTGGAGTATCGCCGGGAAGAAAATATGGAAATTCAAATATCTTGGATAGCCCTTCCGTTATTTCAATTATGAAAAGTCGAACGAAAATTCTAAATCTGATAATAAATGTTGAGAAATAATTAAAATGTTTAAGAATCCAATTAAAATGGTACCTTATGTTCTTCCTTATATTCTGTTGTCCGAAGTGCTGAAGCTGTTGGCGATTTTTTTTATTCTCCTGGTAAATATGCTTGGCAGTTAAGATGACCAACATTGAAGTACAAGCCAGTATCAATGAAGAAGGCACAGAATAAAATATGATCAAAGACCAATCAACCACTGAGTAATATATTTATAAGTATAATCTTTAATTTCGAAGTGTAGTCAACTCACATTCCTTGTCAAAATAGTTGTTCAGATAATCTGCCGGAATCTTGATCAATAGAAGCACAAATGTAGAGCCATAAACATAAAGACTGTAAGTCCGAAACTGTCCTTTATTACTACTTGGAGCGGACTCATACTTGTGAAGAACCACTTTTTTCCATAAATCAAATGCCATTACAACCATCCAGAAATAAATGGAATTTCCTGAAAAGAAGCAAATATAGGCTGCGAAAAACAATTGTGATACCTCTTCAAATATTTCCAGATCGTTTTGAAACCTACCCACAAGATAATAGCTGATACCAAATGGCATAATTGTTGATGCGATTGCTGACCAAATATTGACCAACATGCAAATCAAGAAGCACAAATAGCATTTGTCGTGAATATGCCGAACTCTCAGCACAAATATATAAACCAACATGGTTATAACCAACATGAAGATACATATCCAAGTAGCTGTAATAGTAATAATTTAAGTGTTGCCTCAAATAATTAAATTCATCTACTTTACAATAGGACGGGCTACCATCGCAAAAGCAAATTTTTTCGAACAGCGTTTTGTTTGATTCCCGAGATTCCAACTTCTCTGGCTGTAAGCAATAATACCGATTTGAATTGTATTCGTCATCTTCGTCATCAGAGCGATACAAAGTTCCATTCTAGTGAATTGCGAAATTTTTAAGTGACTTCCAATCCATAATTTATGTGTCTAAATAATCACCTCAAATACATTCCAGCTATCATCTTTTATATGCAACACGAATTGCTTTGATGTATTACTTTCCATGCGTATTGCTTGCCCTACAACAAACTGATCCCGAAGATTCGCCTCGATTTGAGTGCCATTGGCCAGTGTGATATTTACTTTGGGATTGCCCAGTTCCCTGGCACACTTTCCCTCATCGTCCAACTCGAGTCGATGGCGACAACAGTATCGAATGCAGAGCTTGAATTTACACACACATTCTCGTGTGTGTTCCCGGGCTGAAGTAAGTGTGCCTTCTGTAAAGATCTTGTAGCCATAGTTCCCAGTGTGCTCTGGAGGTATCAAAACCCCTTCGTATTCGTAAGATCCATTTGGATGTCGTTTGCTGTATGTCAAATCGATCGTATCAAAATAATCACAATCGGGTATATCACGCGATTCAAATGAAAAGCAGATGCAACTCAATAATAAAATAATTATGTTTAGCTTGTTCTCAAGCATTTTAAATTCGATTTAAAAGCAACCGCAGCGTAGCACACTTTCAACTCGAATGTGATCGAGATTTGTGGATCAAGCAAATGCGACCGATTTGAAAACAGAGAAATAAGGCATGTTAAATTCACCCACATAATGTTGAGCTCCTATCAGAACAGCAATATTATTCCCTGGAGTATACTAAATAAATGATTCGACTCGATAATTGTTCACTTTGCTGAAACACACAAGTGTTGCTAATTGCGCATTTCTTAAATTATTATCAGCATGTGCTATACGAATGAATGTTTAATCTGCAAAAATTATTTTTATACTCTTTCTTAAATATAATTTAGTTTGAAGACACCCATTATTTGATTTTTCCCTTGTATTTGTTCAACTAAAAGCTCAGTAATAAAATTAAAACTTGAAAGGTATAAGCATTTGGGAATTTATTCTGGGGAAGCCAGACTGACTTACTCGTTGAAGTGATACGAAAGTTATCTATCACAAATATTCAAATGAAAAGAGATTATTATTTGCAAAGTGAATTTCGAGACACAATTGTAAGTTTTAACCCCATCTACAGGTATAATTTTAGCATGAATTTCGAGAAATGAATATTCAACTTCAAATGTACACATATAAGTCAACAAAGATTTCAATTTGAGGCACATCTCAGTTATGCTTTATGCACAACATCCAAATCCAAACCCAATCCCGATTGGGGCTAATAAGTGCGCATTGTTGGAACACGCGCTTAAGAGACCAATTTAAATATTATGTTAACGCCTTCAGCCACAAATTTGTATGGGGCCAAAATAAGCTTGGCCACGCTTCGATCCACGAAAAAAAAAATGTGTCCCAGCTGATTTGAAAGCTTAGCGAGTTTGAATAGAAAACTGTGAGCTGATATGTTTGATTTTTGGCATATCATTTCCGTTTGTCCGAATCGAAGACAGCTGAAGACAACTGAACTGAGCCGAACTGAACTGAGCCGAACTGAGCTGAAGGCGACTTGACAAATTAGACAAATAGAAAACATGTCAAAGAACTGAGCTGCATGCTCAATTAAGCCGCTTGACAGCCCCAACAGCAACAAACAATAACAAACAGCAACAACAACAACAACAATGATAAGCGAACAGCAGCCAAGATCAGTTGAGAGGCTTGTGGTAGACTGATGAACTACAAAATACCACGTGTTTTATACATAATGAATAACAAGCTAGCATGCGATAGTCAAGAGAGCTCGCCTAGCTAGCGTAGTTATCGATAAAAAGATATACACTTGATTTGAGTAGAGTTTACGACAATTTATATTCCAAATTTGAAGTCTCTATTTTGTATAGTCTCTGAGATCGGCTCGTTAATGTACACGCATTGACAGAATCGACTCAGCTTTTGATGCTGATCAGGAATATATTATTTAAGAGCTCAAAGATGCTTCCTTCTTGATGACTTGGGCATATAGAGCAGTATCTATATAGTGTTATAAGCATATTCCACTAAAATCCAGCTCAACCCAATATCTATTTTAAGTCAACTTTGATAAATCAAAATAAGTTTAAATATCTTCGCAGCCTCCTCAAGCAATTCTTGTTCCTCTTCACAATTTGCACTCATTGACAAGCTACCCCATTGCAAGTGCATGGTATTTACGTGGTATAGCGATTGCCCAAAGACAGCGCCGAAACAATGAATGCCACGTCATGTTGTTGTCGGCTGCGTAAGACCAGAGGTTCGTGCCCCAAGCACGACGCTAATTAGAATAAAGCCGACCTGACTCCGACTCCGACTCCGACTCCAAGTACAATGGTACCATGTGCACTGCCTAAGTATGAAAAGTGTTTGCTCATGGCTTAGGCGCAATTAACAATTAACAGCAGACTCGATAAAAAAAAACAAGAAATACAAAAAACGACAACGAAACATTTAAATACGTTTAATTTCACAGCTAGCGCGATATTGATCGCTGAGATCGCTGAAAGAGCCGAGATCAGACAATGGAAATGGTCGAGTCATGCGGTGATCGATTGTGAAAGGTCTTCTTCTTCTTGCTACTTTGGGTGGATGCTACTGTTTGTTGCGCGCATTATTACAGTGTTGCCCCCAATAGAATTCAAACACCTCGTCGCCAGACAATCGACTCTCTGCCTGTCTGTCTGACTGTCTGTCTGTCTTCGTCTGGGGCTGGTAATCAAAATCCTTTTATAGCATTTACATAGCAGCACATACAAACTGAGCAATGCCTTCTGCTGCTCCTCCCCCTTCCCCACCTGCTTCTCCTTCTGCTCTGACTGCGACTTGGGGGCCAGTCTTGTGGGGGGTTGGGTAAAGAGGGGTATCCAACTGGTGACAGCCAACAAACACTGATCGTGGGAAAATGATCGATTTCATTGCTCTGGCGTTTTGGGAGAGTTGCAAGTCGCAACGTCGCAAGTTGCAAGTTGCAGTTGCCGTTGAATCGCATCGCATCGCATAGTATCTGATCGTATCTATCTTATGGTCTCGTATCGTATGCTATCGCATCGGCTCTACATGACATCGTACAAGCCAGACGGACGGACAGACGGACGGACGGACAAACTGACCGACTGCAAAACGCATTTGAAACGTGTTCATAAAGCAATTTTCGACTTTTTTTCTAGTTGTTATAACATAAATTGTCGTTAGTATTTAGCTTGGCTTTGTTTGTTTCAACTTTTTTTTTGTTCAGGTTGGTTTTTTATTGCCTCTCTTTTTTTATTTGCACGTCGCAACGTTTACGAACAACATCTGACAGATTGTTACCAATTTGAGCTGGGGGCCAGCTTTGAATATTGATGTGCAGTCGATATTAGCCATGATTATTATTTTGCTTAAGTGCTCACTTTGCATTTAGCTTGGCTTTGCAGACTGAATATTTTATTATTTGCATAAAGTTAAATTATGAAAATTAAGTTGTACAAATGAATATATATTTTCTGTGCAAGAAATATTTTAATCTATTATCAATCTATTAATCTGTACAAGATGCCGTATTTGCATATCCAGACTAAATATTATAGTATATAGAAAATCTGCAAATGTAATGAGCTTCTGCAAAAGTTCTATTACATTCAACTCGATATAGTGTATATATTCTTGACCAGCAGCAAGAACAGAATCGGTTTAGCGTAGTCTGTTTATCCGTCTATAGGAACTAGTCCATTCCAGAAACTACTAAAGCTGAAGGCTTTAGATTTGAAATTGAAATGCTCAACCATTAAAAGCCGATCAAGCTTATTTAATTTTCGCAAATATCGATAATAATCGATTTCCGATACCAATAAAAGAAGCAATTGTAAAGATGTAGCCTTCCAATTAGTATATATTATATATATTATTGATCAACTGTCCAAATTTCATTGAGCTAATATTTTCTACTCGAGCTCTCTCGACTAGCGCATTCTGACTTATTTTCAAAAATCGCTTATCGTTGATTCACAGATCTAGCGATTGCTATACATAAACATATGTATAAATCTCATAACGAATACAATCATCGTCTCGATAATAAGCAATGCTAGCTTTTCCATAGCTGCTTTTCACACATGCCTTATAAAGTCGCCGTCCGATTTCACCTTGTAATGGTATTTATTATTTTTGTATCATTGCATTATAAATGATTTACTTTTAATTGCAATCGCAAGATTCGTTTGCATTTTGCGAGTTGTGTTAATTTATTGCTTAATGTTTTAATTAGGTTTTTGTTTTCCATCTGAATGGTGACACAGAGTTTTGTCTTTATTGGCCGGAGCAATCAATTATGATATATACGACTTTTTTACTCGTCTAACTGATGCCAAAAACGGATTAAATGGATTAACGTGCGACGCCTTCAAGGAGCTAAAGAAAAAAGATGAAAAAAACGAAAGACTCAAGCAAAAAACTTGAATTGACGTACCGACCAGACTTGACGAGTTGTGCGCGTGTGTGTGTGTGTGCGAGTGTGTGTGTGCGTGTGTGTTAAAATTATTATGCAGCTGCAATTACTCGCCAATTGTCGTCGCAGAACTTGAGAGAAAAAGTTGCCGCCCGATCGAGGCGATCGTCTAAAAACGGCGTTAATCCAGCAAGCGGGAATCAAAACTGTCTTTTGTCCCCAGTCAAACGGTTCTCGGCCTGGTCGGCCTGCTGGTTATGACCAAATGTAGCTGTTGGCTAACTGATTACTTTTTATTATAATTGTGCGTTTATTGGCGTGCCTTCTCCCCCCCTTATTTTGCAGGTGAGTGCATAACATTTCATCAGCCCTATCGCTGTGTTTTGTATCTCAATAAAATGTTGCAGTTAAATGAAATCGTTGCCAGCATTAATCGTTGCCGCCAAAAACATTGTGCTAATGACGACGACACCTTGGCGACTGTTCCACCCCCCCTTCTTCCCCTCTGCTTGTGGCAACGTAACGCAACTCAAGCATCCCACTAATTTTGCCATATAAGTGCAACCAGCTGAGGCTGCAACAACCAACCAGCAGCAGTCTTTGATTTTTGTCGCTAACTTGGCGCTTGTCGTCGACTGTTGTACAACATTTTTGCTTTTGTCCGGCAATACGACGAGACATGAATTTTGGCCATTTCTATGACCATTTAGCATTCAAAGACTTTTCGCCGACTAAATAATGCATACCTAATTCTTATATCATGTTGCTAAGTCCGCTTATAAGCTGTGTGCTAATAGATTTGTCAATTGCAGAGATTACATAATTTAGTTTCGAATATGTTTCCAAATTTAAAAAACCCAGCAAAAACTAATTATGATGTGGAGTGTGTGTGATACTATGTATAGTTTTTGCCTTCATTATTCGCAGCAGAAATAATAGTCAGATATCGGTAGAAAATAGCGTCAGCTATGTCTGAAAAGATTAGTTCAAAATCTGGTTTTAATTCGGGGGATTTATCCAACGGACCAGGCCTAAAGAATACATATATCAATGTCTCCTCAAGCGCATCTAACTGAGTAAACTGACTTTAACTGAACCATCCAAAAGTGAATATTCCACAAAACACAACTTATAAAGGAGATTTACAAAAAAGAAAGTTATCAAATTGTAGCAACAGTATTATGTAGATAGTGATAAAGGGGAAAAACTGATAACTTGACAAAGAAAATAGTAATTATAGTGAAAAAAGAAATCAGTTTCAGTTTGTTAACTGTAATTCTAATGTTTTTAAGTGCAGACAAATTACACCTGCTGTGGGTCAATAATGAACTCTGTGCTATTTACAGATCAGATCGATTGGTAATCATCACTCCCGAGTAATTATATAGTCAGAGGTTAAC
This sequence comes from Drosophila neutralis, assembly GCA_035044385.1. Classification (NCBI taxonomy): domain Eukaryota; kingdom Metazoa; phylum Arthropoda; class Insecta; order Diptera; family Drosophilidae; genus Drosophila; species Drosophila neutralis. The sequence continues at coordinate 1,900,096 of JAWNME010000344.1, forward strand.
TATTTTCCCCCCAGTTGAGACGGTTTAAATGGCCCAACAATTATTTCATTAAGTGCACTGCAATTACGAGCAGTAAACTATTTATTTATTGAGTGCATCTATAATTTGTCTCCCATCGCAACAGCTGATATCAAATTAATAAAAGGCCACTGGCGCCAGCAAACAATGGAGCAGTAAATGGAAACTCTTGAGAAATCTATCGAATGTAATTAGTTATCGAGATGCATATCGAAAATGGTGTTTGGAAATGCCTCTTAAATACGCTCGTCAGACCGTTTAAGTTTAGCGGGTGGAGAGGGGGGCAAACGAGGAGAATCGAAACTATCTCAACAAACCGATCAGTTTTTGTTGGTTTTTTTCCAATTTTTTATGGTTGAGAAACACTTGAAATGCAAGTGGAAATCGTTTGGATCGTTAGCTGGCTTTGGGGCGGAGTTATGCTAATTGAATCGAGTCGAATCGCGTCGAATCGAGTTGAGTTGAGCTGAGTTGAGCTGAGTTGAGCTGAGTTGAGTCGAGTTTGGCTTGTCTTGCTGTTCGCGTATTCGCCGTTTCCCACAGCAAATCACAGAGCAGCAAACTTTTGTTCTTTTTTTGATTTATGTGTTTTGAGTGATTAAAGACTATGCTAAAAACTTATGCAATTTACGGTAATTTACTTAAAAAACAATTAATGCGCCAATAATACAACTTGGTACAAGAAAAATGAATGGCAACAAATCATAATGAGAATGCATATTAATATTATCATTAAAATCAAGCCATGTTTTCGCCAGGCGCACGCCAAACCCTCATTTGTAATGGTCTAGAGGAAGCCGTACCTCGACACCCTCTCTCCTCAGCACCGATCGAGCCAAGGACTAATTACATGGCGTCGGTTTTGTTTTATTATGTAACAGTCTGCAAGAAACACCAACGATAATGATTATGAATTCCTAAGCAACATTAAAAGTCGAGTCAAAATATGCATGTTTTACCATATGCCTCTACGTCTGATCTCAGACACTATAAAATATATCATAATACGAATATCTAGTTTATTGCATTTCATTCTGGTTAATAATTGATTCTCGATAACAAACGCTTATAGATATTAACCGACTGTCCATAGATCTAGAATATCGATAACAAAAGATTATGATCAATAATCGATTCTTTATAAAATTGCATTTTTGACAACACTCGATCATCGATAATAACATATTCAGAATAATTATATACTCTCAATAATGACCTATTCTCGAAAACAATCGACTATTAATAATAGCCTATTATCGGCAAAAATGATTATCGATAACAACTGAATATCAATTGTAACACAAAATCATAATTAATTTATTCAACAATCGATTACTGATTATGAACATATACCCATTAATAATTTCTTAACGATAATAAATGATAATCGATAATGGCCTTTTGTCTATGTCCATAAATTATCGATTATAATCAACGCTACATACTAATTGATTAATGATCGTACGTAAATGTTGAGATACATTGACAATCTCGATGTGAATATGTTAATATAAGATATATCTCTCAATTATTAGGGTATTTATAATTCTATACAACTTGCTGTGTGTCGCTACAATGAAAATTACTTAACTCTTTTTTCTGCTTTCTGTTTTTAGCTCGTTGCCTGATCTGGGCTTTCGCATAATATTGCAATTTGACAACTGTTGCTCATTAAATGTGGCAAATCCCCTTGCCACTTGAAATTCAATTAAAATGCAAAAATATGTGGCATGTGAACCTGGGCCAAGGTGCGTCGAAGATTAATTTCTGTTGGAAAATGCGCTTACAAAGTGTAAAGTGCAAAGTGACTCTGCGAATGCCGGAATGCTACAAGTATGAAAGTGTTGAGTGCAATATAAAATGGGAAATATGTTTACAAATGACTCAACTGAGTGTATTCTAGTTTTAAATATGAATGCTGCACTTATCAACACGTTTTTTATTTGCTCTTTATTACTAATGACACGAAAGATTCCATGTTGTTAATTACACTTGTAATCACTGCAAAAAAAAGCTGATTTTTACTTTAGTTGGGTCATAATGTTTATAATAAATTGAAAGCATCAAATTAATGGTTATATATCATGGCAACTATCTCTCTCTCTCTCGAAATATTTGTACGAACTAGAAATAAATAAAATAGATAAGACTCTCTTGTCTTAAGCAGGCTTACGCAGTTGGCTGGTCAGCAAAGCCGCTTAGAAAAAGAACCACTTCCATTGAAAAGTTAGTTATTTGGAAGAATCAGAGAAACGCAGTTAAACAATAAGATTGCAATAGTTATAACTGATAAATAAACATGAATGCAAAAGCTGAAATAAAGTTGGCAATTGAAATTCTTGAGAATTTGCGATGGCATTTAAATTGCCAACATCAAGTTGGTTAGTTTATGCTCAGTAAAACTACCATTGATATTGGCCATAAATTAAATTCTGAATATGCATGCAGGCTTTTCATTCTTTTCTTTTGTCTCTACCAGAGCTTCATCTCTCTCTCTCTCTCTATCTCTCTCTCTCTCTTTCTAGCTCTCGCACTATGTTCATGCTGCAGTGCGTCTTGGCCAAGCAGAACGGCCGCCTATGACGAACTCTATTATAAATCATGGCCATAAAGCAAACAGCTGAGCAAACCACGACAACCTAGCGGTAATCGAGCACCCCCCCTCAGCACCCATTTGATCCCCTCGCTTCCCGGAAGCATAACTCCCTAAGTCGTACCTAAATACTACTTTGATTGGCAACGATGAGTCAGTAATGTGCAATTTTATGCTAGACGAGTGCCAGCCATGGAATGACTATCTTTTAAAACGACAGATTCTGAAAACTACACCAGGTGATTAAAGGCTGTGCAACAAGAATACGAAATATAATGCTAGTTGCCTCATGTGGGAGAAGTGGCAGAATGGAGACCCTATTGCAACTGATCTGAGACATCTGATAAACCATTTGGTTTCTTTGCCAATTATAATAAAATAGATGCACGTGATCGTTATCCATGGAAGGAATAGGCATAAATTACTCAACGCACTTATAAATAAATATAAATAATAATAAATAATAAATAAATAAATATAAATAAAATAAATCCGATCTACACAGGATTGGGCAGTGTAATCTTAGAAGTCATCTAACTAAATTAGGCATAGTCTGTAGCCGAATCGGCAGATTTGGTGACAATGACGACATCATAGGACAGAAAAATATGTAGTATATGAGAAAATATCCCACAACTGAGAGACGAAGAGAGACATCTGTGGCAAGCCAGCTGGGCAGAGAAAAATGAGCTCAGACTAAGAGACAAATGTCTCCGAGGCAGCTATAGGCAAAAACGATCCCAGCGATTAATATACAAATGGAGGAACAGACTTGGAACTCAGAGTCAAAGAAGTTAGCTAATAAAACTAACTATAATCAGCAGCTAATTATTGAGATAATGAGAAGGAATCCTCGAAGTAGAGTTGAGTATCCCAGGGCAACATATATATCAACTAGAAGTATATAGAAACATTCAAGCCGAAAAATATGCATCTTGCATTACTTCAAGAATTAGGATTGATGAAAGAGCTGAGGACTCAGAGGGGGGACAGAGTAGATCTAAAAGATCGCAGAGCATGAAGACCGACAAGAAGATTTCAATATTATTTGTATTTAGAAATATTGTGAGAGCAAAAAAATAAATAATAATAATAACAAATTACTTTGAAGTCTGCTTTTAAAGCTGATAATTGCATAACCAAAATATTTAAACATTTTAAGTTAAAACAAATTAGAGATGGAAAACAATATAGCACACTGATCAGATAGATCAGTCGGCATAAGCGCTTCAGTCTTCATTTTTGAAATAGCGAAAATATGTGAAATGTTGGCTAGACAAATATTTAACTCAAAGCGCCGCCTCATCATAACTTGGGTCAAACAAATAATGCCGCTGAAAAATGTGGGCTTATCTTAATTATTAAAGAATCTACAGCCGCTAGTGAAATCCAAAGTCAACTCGAAATGCCAAAAGCAGCAAAAAGGCAGCAGCAAAAAGGCCACAACAAAAAGCAAAAGCGTCTTGCCAACATTTGAATGGCCAAGTTGAGTAATTTGTGGAATTTTTTTAGTCCGAACGTCGGCGCATTCAAATTGAATTTGCGACGTTGGCGATCGTTGCCAAGTTGCAAAGTTGCAAGGTTGGACGACGGCTGATTACAAAGGCTGCAAAATAAAATACCGCGCGCGCAAAAAAAAAAAAAATGCAAACGACAGGCTAATAAGACCAATTGGACAGTTTGGTATGCCGCCGATTGCTGCATATGGTAAACAATTGTTGGGCCGCATTATTATGCACGCAACAAAAGCTGCAACCAACTGTTGCAACAACAGCGGGCGGCCAAACAGTTGACAGCTTCCTTAAGCAAAAGATTCACTCAGATCCGTTGAGCCACTGAGCCACTTAATTGCTGCCGGAATTGTGTCAGCGGATAAAATCAAAAGCCACACAGATCGTGGCCACAGATACAGATACAGATACAGATATAGATACAGATACAGATACTCCCAAAAAGATACAGAGGCAGACAGTGAGATACAGATACAGCAGCAGCTGTGCAGGCATTGTTTTGGAACAATTCGGAATGCCTTTGGAGCTGACATTGTTTTGCTCGATTAATTGTTGATTAATTTTTGTGTGTCAGCAGCAGCAGCAACAACAACAACAGCAACAACAACAGTCAACATTCAACTGTTGTCTGTGTGGCACAGTTTAAACAGCATAGGAACAAGTTCAAGGACAAATGCCGATGCCTGAATGATTATAACCATATATGGCAGAGATGAGTATGGGAAAAGAATTTTAAGTATAAATAAACTAAAAATAAATTTCATAAGTGATCTTTGGACCATATGAAAAATGAAAAAAAAAGTTCCACAAATCAAAATATATTTAACAAATGTTTGCTTTGTTTTTCAAGCACAAATGCTGATAGATGAGTGATTATAACCGAAGATGGGTCTGTCATAAATGAAAGCTTAGTATTCTAAGTATTTTTAAAAGTATATAAGGCAAGTAAATATTTTGTAAATAATTAAAGACATATTTCATAAGTGATCTTAAGACAATATGACATTTGAAATAAAATTTTCTTAATATCAAAATATATTTTATAGATGTTTGCTTGACAACAGAGTTTGAATTATTACCTTCAGCGGCAAGTAACTACTTTTCAGACTTTGCATGTTAAGAAAACGAACAAAATATAAAAAATTAAATATAAAATTTGTTTTTAAAATCCGTTTGAAAATATATTTACTTATTAATGGAAATTTTGGAAATTTTTTAATTAAGTTTTATATAAATGCAAATGTTGTTTTATTCGTAATAATAATTATAATAATAATCTTCAAAATAATCTTCGAAGCTATTTCAGGAAGAGTTGTGCAAGATTTATTAATCAAATTGAAAATGAAATAAATACAAATAAAATTCGTTTGTTTTCAGGTATATGCACAGATAAGTACAAGTGCAATTGAATAAATTCCAAATATTCAAAGTTGAGAAACAAATTGTGCTCGCAACAAATTCAAATACGAAATGAACATGTGCCAATGGTAGCCGAGCTGAAAACCCGTTTACAGTTAACACAAATCCAATTGGATAAACCCGTGAAATATGTGAACAAAAGTGACACTCAACGTTGTTGTTGTTGTTGGTATAGATAATTTATCTACGTACGCAAAGAGGGGGCAGATAATAATAAGCGAGCAAAGGCTAGAAGAGCACAGCAGCATGCTAAGCGGCTGCTCCACCTCCAATTGGATTAAACACACACACGCACACACACACACATGCACAGCGATAATCACAGAATTTAAATACAGAAACGAAACGAAAAGCTGAACTGAGTGCGAGTGAGCGAGATGGCTAACAACTGATTTGAATAATGCGCTAGTGTGTGTGAGCTTTGCAAAGCTCAAGCGGAGCGGGTGGCGTCTGTCTCGCTCGCACACGTGAGCAGCTGCTACGCACACATGTGCAGCTTTTGTGGAACCTAAGAGAGCGCTCGCTCGCAAGAGAGTGATCGCGATTTGCAGTGGTGTACGTGAGAGCGAAGTTTTGGCAAAGAGAGCCACGCTTATCTCTCTCTCTCTCTCTCTCTTGCGAACAGGTTGCAATTGCCGCTGCTGTGTTGCATTTGCCGCCGTTCTGCGCGCGCAAAAAAAAAACAACAAAAAACTTGTTGCTTGTTTTTTTTTTTTGCGAAGCAGTGGCAAGTTGGGCAGTTAGCCAGTGAGGCACTCAGTTAGCTTGCTGCGCTTTTGATCTGCGCATCTTGAAGACACTCGCAGCGAAGCCAAGTCCACGTTTCAGTTGAGTTTCAGTTGCCTTGTTACTCAAAACGCGAACGCGCTTTCAATTTTTCTCATACATTTTTTATCGCGACCAGCGTTGGCTGCAACACGCCTGCCGCCCCCCGCACACCGCCCCCGTAAAGAACACTTCGTCGCTTTGTTGAGGTAGCTTCACATTGAGCTGCAGTTTCAGGCTTCAGTTTCAGTTTCAGTTTTGCGCTGCGCTGCGTATTTTTTTGTTGCCCTTTTTTCACGACGGCTTTTTTCGAGTAACGCGCTTAAAAAAAACTCAAATTTAAATGCAAATCTGCCTTAAACTAATATTGTAAATGAAACTGCAAAAGTTGGCCAATAATTATTGAGTGTTCCAATTGAAAAAGTGCGCTTAAGAATAGCTGCAAAATATTGAAATGTTTACTTTTGTGTGAATCACTTTTTCTGTGCCAAGGAATTTATTTTGCTAAAGGTAAACGCAAATGCGCAAAAATATGCATAAATAACTTTAAGCTGTATTCTGTACATAAATAAATAATAAGGAAATACAAAAGTAAATAATATATAAAGCATTTCAATAAGATTACCTCTTGTGGGGTAGTCTCAAAGTTTTCCAACAGCGTCAATTGCAGTTTGATGTGCTAGAAAGATAAGCATTTGATTTCCAGCGATAAGCTATTTTTTCGAATAGATTAAAGAATGAGTAAGAACGTGCTAGTCGAGAGAGCTCGACTAGCAGATACCCTGAAATTAGCTATAAACTGACAAATTGATTTCAATATGAAAATAGGTTTTGAAGTGCTTAACCCTCAGAGTCACTGAGAGACGAACAGATGGACTTAGCCAAATCGACTTGTCAGTTGATCTAGATTAAGAATACATATATTTTATGGGATTAGAGATGCTTCCTTCTGCTTTTTACATACCTTTGCACATGTATTATGTTAAGGATTTATATTTTGTATTATTTTCCATTTTTCCGTTAACCCTTTTGATATCTTGCTAACTATCATTCAATTATTTATTTCCTTACTTTTCTGTCTTATAAAGACTGTTTCACTGTTTCTAGCGATTAAAATCTTTTTAAGTATCATTATCTGATTTCTATTACAAATTAAGGTGCAAGATGTAATATTTTAAGTATTCTTTTGTTTTGACTAACTTAATTTAAGTAATTACTTATTAGTGGAAGCAATAACTGAGGGAATTTCACTCATACCTATATCTATACTTACATATATCTATATCTACTTCTATATCAATATTTATATATGTATAATATCTATATATCTTTTTTTCTATAATTATTAAAAATTCCAATTTTAGAAATTTTAATTTAATTAAATTTTAATTCACTCCACATTCCAATCCATAACCAAATTATACTTAGATTAAGTTTCCCACTGTTTACAACTCGAAACATCTGCGGATTGTAGTTAAGTTAAGTTCTTAAGTTGACTTCCGCAGAAATGCGAGTATAAATTACGGATGATATTCGATAACATGACAAGTGTCAAAGTGTTTATCAGCCACTTAATCAAACTATCCGATTTAAAGGGGTATGCAACAAATCCAAGTGTAAACACTGAGGCCTTTCAAATATTGAAGTGGCAACAACAACAATCTGCATGTGTGTGTGTGTGTGTGGCACCAATAAATAATATTGAAATTTGTAATAAATACAATAAACAAAACAGGGAAAAAAATGAAGTGCAAAGAAAAAATCGATCGATTTACACTTTAAATAATGTGTAATGTAAATATGGCATAAATAGCGATATATACATATATATATATATATATATATGTATATATACATATGTACAGTATATATGTCTTGGCTGATAAGTTGACTTCGATTTGTTTTATTAGCATAACACTTGTGCGGCTTTACAGAAGATACACAGATATAAATATTGAGTGCAAGGCACTGCCAACTTGTAGCTGTATGTGCGTCTGTATTTGTATTTGTATCTTTAGCTATATTTGTATCTGTATCTATCACTGTGTGTGTGTGTGTATCTGTATGTTGTAGCGACAAGTTGGCAACTCAACTGCATTTCCTTACCTTATTCAAATGCCGTTATCTGCAACGGCCGCATATAGATACTGGCCGCAGATACAGATACATTTGTAGACAGGCTGCAACAACAGCAACAACAACAGCAACAACAACAGCAACAACAAACACAATTTGCTGTAAATATCGAGTGATTGATTATTTTACGGCGCGCTTTGTTTGTCTTTTCGTTGTTGTTGTTTTTCCTCTTGTGTTTGCACAATAATAAATATTTGTCACTTCTTCTTCTTCTTCTGCCTCGTCGTCTTTGACTGCTGCTTAGCCTAATTAGATAAAAATGGTAGAGCTCTGTTTATATGTATGTAAGGCACACGCTGCACGTTGCACGTTGCATGCAGCCTGTGTCGTATCTTGTGGCTCGCTTTCCTTCTATCTTCTTCTGTTCAACCATTTACCATATTAGCCAAACGACAAAGCAAACGCAGCGCAACAGCGACAACTTGAGTCTTATTGGAATATTTATCTGCAACTGCCACAAATCATATCGATACTTGCCACACACACACACACACACAAACACACACGTTTATTATTTATTAACTAATGCTTTCAATGGGTTGAGTTTGGCAAATTTTCGATTCCTTTCGATATAAAGCGCAAATTCCGTACTGGAACTAGTGAATAACTACTCCTTACGGAATGCATTCTGTATGCATCTTGCATGCTGCACCTTCTAAGTTAATCACTTTTATATTCTGTATATATAAACAACCACTTTTTGAATATGTTGTTTAACTATCTATGTTTATTAATCTTTGCATATGGAGTCGTAGAATATTCCGTTTGGGATCACACACAATTGATTAAGAGCAAAAATCATGTTGCAATTTTGAACTACTATATCTATTTATATCTGTAAAATGAGAGTTTTATCAAGTGTTTGCAACAGACAGAAAAAAATGAATATTTAAGTAACTGTAACTGTGTCTATAGCCATAGAGCTTGCCAACTGCTAACTAGTTGTATCTGCTGACAATTGCTTCGAAGCTGTTTAAAGAAATGAGTTCAATTTGTTTGTGCCCCACTGATAAGACAACTCTACCCAAAGAGAAGTGAAACCTGTGTCAGATAATGCCTGGCCTTACAAAAATGAGACAAACCAAAGCAAGGCAAAGCAAGGCAAAACAAAAGCCGTTAACACAAACATTTTGCATATCACTGTCTGCTGACGCTCATAAAAAAATGACAGAATCAATTGACACTTGAAAGACAAAAAATAATCAATTGCCACTTTGGCTATGACGACTCAACGAATGCCCTACAAAATGATCACTTCTAAAGTGTTTAAACAGTTTTTTTTATAGGATTTTGAATAGAGATATTCCAAATGAAATCTTTTAAATGATTTGATGATTGGAGGATTAAAAAGGATATTTACAGAAAACATTTTGATCCTTTTTTTAAAGAATAAAATTTTAGAAATGTTTAAAAGTTATCTTTCCAAAATCCAAGCAACTTTAAAATATATTTTATCACGATCAAAAGTTAAGTTTTTTTTTTTTTTTTCACTGCGTTTTCTCGCACTTTTTTCCAACTTTTGCAAATTTGTGTGTCTTCAAAAATTGACACTGAAAATGAAAATTTTTTTTTTGTTTCCAAGTTAGCTGTTATATCTAGTTTTGTATTTTTACTTTTTTTAACTGTGAGTTTGCTCAAATTATCCATTAGTCAACCTTAGAGTCGAATTGGCAATCTTATCAATATTTGCCTGTTGCACATTGAAATAGCTGTTTATATCTAATTTGAATATGATTCATTAGAATTTTATAAGCAGTTGATTTGTCAGCACTATTCCGTCATTCGCACTTTTGGCTTGGCGACAAATTTCCAGATAAGCCAAAAAAAGTACAAAAAATGCATACAATTTATAGATTTCTCGCTCGAGATAAGCAAATTTGTGCCTCGTGGCGCAAATAAAAGAACTGAGTCAAGATACGACTGTTGAAAGTATCTAAACACAACACTTATCTAATAATCATTTAGTGTGTTTGTGTTCTTAATTTCTCAGTATTTAATCGGAAGCAACAAATTCGAATTTGCGAAATCGACAAACAACGAGTAATCTTTATGAAATTCACCTGATTTGTCCACTCGAATGCTCGATTTCCAGGAATTATCAGTCACGGGGCGGGGTAAACAAACCTGGCGTGTTTATTATGGTATTATGAGCTGATGCTCAAAGTTCGAGTTTCGATTCGATTCATCTGATTACGCGTACGGGGGCCTGGTGCCCAAAATTCCAAAAAAAAAAACATAAATATGAAAAAAAAATTCCCTTGATAAGCAACAATTTGTTTCAAGTTGTTTTCTTTGGGCAAGGTTAGGACCGCTTGGGACCGGATATATTCTTAAGTGCTATATAGTTGGTTAGGCATCGGAGGGGAATCACAATTTTCCGAATTGCACAATGTCCTTCTTTGACCAATTTGCAGGCAACATTCCAACGAGAATATTCAAAATGTTGATGATGGAATCAGGTTAAATTATCTGAGCATTAAAACTCCAAAATTTCTACGTTTTTCTCCAATCTTTAACCACAAACAAGATAATATAATTTAAATAACTTTTGTGCCTTTATTTAAATCGTAATCCCATAAAATGAAAATTTGCCAAAAGTGATAAGAAATTATTTTCAAATCATTTTGATAACCATCTTGAACTTCGCACCCAACTTTACGCTTTTTCTGGGTAAATTTATAAATTTTCTTCAAGTTTTTGCAAAGTCTGCCAGTCATTGACAATATGAGTTCGCAACGAGTGTGGCTTATGCTCGATAAGTGGACGGCACCACGTGATTATTATTTATTGGTCGGGCTGTGTTCTAGGAAAGTGACTTCAATAAATGTCGCAATAATAATTAGAAACTGTCACCAAATGGCACTGTGGCAAATAGGAACAACGAGTGCCATTCATCAGTCTGCTCTAACTGCTTAACTAACTGCTACACTGCAAATCTGACCAGACTTTGCAGCGTTACGAAGGGGAAGGGGAAGGGTAAGGGCACGGGTAGGAGAAGGGGAAGTACGTGTTATCACGAGACCAGAATTCAATTGGCGATATCGCAGGGAAATGAGTCAATTAACAATCTTGCTCCAAATGCAAACAGGTAATCATAGGAAATTACTATATGATTGTGTGGGAAATTTCCTAGAAAAAAATATAGAAATATAAGAGAGAGACAGGGGGGAAAGAGAGAGAGAGAGAAGGAGAAGTTAGCTTGCATAAGAGAATCAATTCTAAATATGAAACTAGCTAAGAGATATGTAGATAAAGAAAGAGAAATTGATGAAGAGGGAAAAAGGGAAAGAGAGAGACGAGGATAGAGAAATATAAATGATAGATAGAGAGCGAGAGAGAGAGTGAGAGGAACAGAGAGACAGAGAGAGAGAGTGAGCAAGGGAGAGAGCGTTCTCTCAATGTGAAAATACTTTTTGGAGGGTGTTTCAAGAGATCTTGATGCAATTTGGACAGTTGATATATAAAATATATATTTTTGTATATATATAATGAATATAATATATACCAATTGGAAGTCAGTTTCTTTATCGATATTCTCATAAGCGAGCAGTTATCCGTAAGCTTATATAAACTGAATCTGAATCAAAGTCTCTTAAATTAGCTTTATCCTGCAGATTGTCACACAAAACTGGCCAAGTCAACTCGACATTTCAACTAGATCAGGACTGTATATGTCTAATGGCATCGAAGATGCTTCAATTGGCCTCTTTCCCACTTTTCTACACCATTTCTCCCATTTTAAAGAACTAACCAATTAAAAGTTATGCATATCTAGCATAATTAATGAGTTTTTTGGTTGGCCAATCGGAGATTTGTTGATTAAGTCAGCGTTAAGCTGGGCACCCTGCCAGTGGGTTAGTTTGCCTTAGTTGGTAAGTCAGACAATTGTTTCATGCCTCACTTGGGGGCGTGGAGTTGGGGCCAAGTTGCTAAGACGATATAAGTCGCCGCGGATCTTCTGCGTTGGCATTTAAATGAATGGGTCGCCAATTTGGAGGCGGGCGTTGTCCCATTATTCATCGGCCGAGATTTTCGTATTGTGACATATATCGATTGACTGTGAATTAAGTATACAAAACTAGAACCTTCTGTTTGCTAATGCATTAAGAATAATTAATTTTTAATATTTATGCGCAGTACGTGGAATTTTAAGCTAAACTTCAATTAGCATTTGAAGAGTCGCCCGCTAAAAATATCAGCGAGTATTTCCATTTATTGTCATTTCACATAAGCCACCCACTAAATGTATCACCCTGACCAAAGATACAAATAAATATTGATGTACAAATATATATATATAAATACCTATTTACTTGCCCTGAGCTCTTTTTGGGCTACTCCCCACCCAGCCCCTTGTTGAAGGCTGTCGTTGTCACGCTCCTCAATCGCTCTTTACACCTTATGGCACATAAATACACATATTTATTTGTATACCATCTTATCAATATTTACATATGTGTGTGTGTGTGTGTGCGTGTGTGTGCTGTATAAATTTATGGTAAACGCTCAAGGCAAATGCAAGTCATAGAATTACAGTAGTCATTAGCTAAGGTGCGCCAATTAGCATTAGCTATAGTTAATTGGATAACCTGCAACGCACACCAACGGCCAAGATTATATGTCGCACTTGAAATGGCTACCATTGAGATATAACAACTTAAATTAAGTTGCACACATTTTTTAACATTTTTTGAAATTACAATTTATTGATTTAATGTGGAATGAGAAGGAACAATCCAATATCGGAGACATACAATTTGAAAATTAAGTTCTTGTATATCCAAGTTTACATAATATATATAAATCGATAAGTGATAACATTAAAAGTCACAATAGTTAGATATAGTCTTTCAATTTTGATTGTACTAAGATCGAATCCGAAATTCAGACGCATTTTCACATGAACCAAACACTATTAGCTAGCATGCTTTGTCTTTAACAGAGTATCTCCTATTCGAGCTCACTCTTGACTAAAGAAATCTCACTTACTTATTGAAAATCCGACTAAAAGAAAACAGAAATAAATGGTTCCAAACATACATTGGTTCACAAACATAAATAAGTAAAAACTGAATTATTATCGATTGTTATCGATATTAATAATAATCTATTTACAATTTGTAAATCTAAATCTATATCAATATTTTCCCATTGACTGTCAATTCGAACCTTTCATTAAATATCTTAAAATGTACAAATACAGATTGCAAACTTTTTAAAATAATGAATTTCCGTTGTTCGTGAATATAATCTAGTTTCGTTGGAATTGCGGTACAAGGGAAGCGTATTCATTCATGAGAACCTTGTGAGCTGAATCATGGTCATAAATGTATACGAAAATAAAGTTCATTGATTATTTTGAACAAATGTTTCGAAATGCTGCTTAAACTGTAAAACTCAATCAACAGTTCGTTCCCATTTGGTGAACTATGATAAGGCGCTTAAGGCAGAGGAAGAGCAGGAGAAAGGGGAAGAGCAAGCGAAAGAGGAAGATCAAGAGAAAGAGGAAGAGCAAGAGAAAGAGGAAGAGAAAGAGCAAGAGGAAGAGGAAGAAATAGAAGAAGTTTTCAACTAGTTAAATCGTTCGTTGGAGATCACTAAATGAGAAATGGAACACGTCATGAAATACCAAAAAACATTTCCGCTGCACTCGCCGCTCTCTTCATCACTATTCCCTCTCTTCGCTCCTCTCTTTTGTCTGCTCGCTGGGCTGGCGTTTTACGCACATTTAAATGGTATTAACAATTATGCGCGTTAATGTCGATACACAAGAATGGAAATTAGCTGTTGTTGTTGCCATCTTGCCAGTCTTCAAGGCATTAATATTTATTTTTATATGATTACCGTCTGGCCGTCTTTCGTCTGTCGTCTGTCCTCTGTCCATCCGACCCTCCGACCCTCCTCTCTTCATTCTTTGTCTCTTTGGCTACTGTTTGACGGCGTTTTTGTTGTTGTTGTTCGTGTTTTGTAGCTTAAATGGTCAAAAACATCAGGTAGATGACTTGTAATTATAATGCCGGTCGCTCTAGCGTCGAGCTTGGGGATTTTATTGCCACGACCATTGTATGTACTAGTTGCCATATCAATTGATACACTCAGAGAAATTCGTGTGTAATTTGAAAAAGTTTTTAAGGAGTTGCGATTTTGGAATATTCGCTAAGGATTATTTGCAATCAGGAATCAAACTGGAACCAAAATCGAAATTCAACATTTCCCGATTCCTCGAGAAGAACTCCTTGAAGAAGTAACTTGTTTCCAATTGAGAACCAGAATCGGAACTGTTATTCAATATAGCTCTGATTCCTTGACAAGGATTTAAAGTTGAAAACGAAATTTGAGGTCGGGAGACAAGTAAAAATTATAGCCTGAAAGTCGATACATCGATATATGGGCATAGGTCGAAACTTCAAAATGCCATAACTTCGTCAAAACTCATCTTAGATTAAAAAGTGAGTGCTTTTTGATCATAGTTTTGCCCCTAAATCAATCGTACATTTAAAGTTGAAAACGAAATTTGAGGTCGGGAGACAAGTAAAAATTATATCCTGAAAATCGATACATCGATATATGGGCATAGGTCGAAACTTCAAAATGCCATAACTTCGTCAAAACTCAACGTACTTTAAAAAGCGAAGGCTTTTTGATCATAGTTTTGCCCCTAAATCAATCGTACATTTAAAGTTGAAAACGAAATTTGAGGTCGGGAGACAAGTAAAAATTATAGCCTGAAAATCGATACATCGATATATGGGCATAGGTCGAAACTTCAAAATGCCATAACTTCGTCAAAACTCAACTTAGATTAAAAAGCGAGGGCTTTTCGATCATAGTTTTGCCCCTAAATCAATCGTACATTTAAAGTTGAAAACGAAATTTGAGGTCGGGAGACAAGTAAAAATTATACACTGAAAATCGATAGATCGATATATGGGCATAGGTCGAAACTGCAAAATGCCATAACTTTGTCAAAACTCAACTTAGATTAAAAAGCGAGGGCTTTTTGATCATAGTTTTGCCCCTAAATCAATCGTACATTTAAAGTTGAAAACGAAATTTGAGGTCGGGAGACAAGTAAAAATTATATCCTGAAAATCGATCTATCGATATATAGGCATAAGTTGAAACTTCAAAATGCCATAACTTGGTCAAAACTCAACTTAGATTAAAAAGCGAGGGCTTTTTGATCATAGTTTTGCCCCTAAATCAATCGTACATTTAAAGTTGAAAACGAAATTTGAGGTCGGGAGACAAGTAAAAATTATAGCCTGAAAATCGATAGATCGATATATGGGCATAGGTCGAAACTTCAAAATGCCATAACTTCGTCAAAACTCAACGTACTTTAAAAAGCAAAGGCCTTTTGATCATAGTTTTGCCCCTAAATCAATCGTACATTTAAAGTTGAAAACGAAATTTGAGGTCGGGAGACAAGTAAAAATTATACCCTGAAAATCGATAGATCGATATATGGGCATAGGTCGAAACTGCAAAATGCCATAACTTTGTCAAAACTCAACTTAGATTAAAAAGCGAGGGCTTTTTGATCATAGTTTTGCCCCTAAATCAATCGTACATTTAAAGTTGAAAACGAAATTTGAGGTCGGGAGACAAGTAAAAATTATATCCTGAAAATCGATCTATCGATATATAGGCATAAGTTGAAACTTCAAAATGCCATAACTTGGTCAAAACTCAACTTAGATTAAAAAGCGAGGGCTTTTTGATCATAGTTTTGCCCCTAAATCAATCGTACATTTAAAGTTGAAAACGAAATTTGAGGTCGGGAGACAAGTAAAAATTATAGCCTGAAAATCGATCTATCGATATATAGGCATAAGTTGAAACTTCAAAATGCCATAACTTGGTCAAAACTCAACTTAGATTAAAAAGCGAGGGCTTTTTGGTCATAGTTTTGCCCCTAAATCAATCGTACATTTAAAGTTGAAAACGAAATTTGAGGTCGGGAGACAAGTAAAAATTATAGCCTGAAAATCGATATATCGATATATGGGCATAGGTCGAAACTTCAAAATGCCATAACTTCGTCAAAACTCAACGTACTTTAAAAAGCGAAGGCTTTTTGATCATAGTTTTGCCCCTAAATCAATCGTACATTTAAAGTTGAAAACGAAATTTGAGGTCGGGAGACAAGTAAAAATTATAGCCTGAAAATCGATATATCGATATATGGGCATAGGTCGAAACTTCAAAATGCCATAACTTCGTCAAAACTCAACGTACTTTAAAAAGCGAAGGCTTTTTGATCATAGTTTTGCCCCTAAATCAATCGTACATTTAAAGTTGAAAACGAAATTTGAGGTCGGGAGACAAGTAAAAATTATACACTGAAAATCGATAGATCGATATATGGGCATAGGTCGAAACTGCAAAATGCCATAACTTTGTCAAAACTCAACTTAGATTAAAAAGCGAGGGCTTTTTGATCATAGTTTTGCCCCTAAATCAATCGTACATTTAAAGTTGAAAACGAAATTTGAGGTCGGGAGACAAGTAAAAATTATATCCTGAAAATCGATCTATCGATATATAGGCATAAGTTGAAACTTCAAAATGCCATAACTTGGTCAAAACTCAACTTAGATTAAAAAGCGAGGGCTTTTTGATCATAGTTTTGCCCCTAAATCAATCGTACATTTAAAGTTGAAAACGAAATTTGAGGTCGGGAGACAAGTAAAAATTATAGCCTGAAAATCGATACATCGATATATGGGCATAGGTCGAAACTTCAAAATGCCATAACTTCGTCAAAACTCAACTTAGATTAAAAAGCGAGGGCTTTTCGATCATAGTTTTGCCCCTAAATCAATCGTACATTTAAAGTTGAAAACGAAATTTGAGGTCGGGAGACAAGTAAAAATTATACCCTGAAAATCGATAGATAGATATATGGGCATAGGTCGAAACTGCAAAATGCCATAACTTTGTCAAAACTCAACTTAGATTAAAAAGCGAGGGCTTTTTGATCATAGTTTTGCCCCTAAATCAATCGTACATTTAAAGTTGAAAACGAAATTTGAGGTCGGGAGACAAGTAAAAATTATATCCTGAAAATCGATCTATCGATATATAGGCATAAGTTGAAACTTCAAAATGCCATAACTTGGTCAAAACTCAACTTAGATTAAAAAGCGAGGGCTTTTTGATCATAGTTTTGCCCCTAAATCAATCGTACATTTAAAGTTGAAAACGAAATTTGAGGTCGGGAGACAAGTAAAAATTATAGCCTGAAAATCGATCTATCGATATATAGGCATAAGTTGAAACTTCAAAATGCCATAACTTGGTCAAAACTCAACTTAGATTAAAAAGCGAGGGCTTTTTGATCATAGTTTTGCCCCTAAATCAATCGTACATTTAAAGTTGAAAACGAAATTTGAGGTCGGGAGACAAGTAAAAATTATAGCCTGAAAATCGATATATCGATATATGGGCATAGGTCGAAACTGCAAAATGCCATAACTTTGTCAAAACTCAACTTAGATTAAAAAGCGAGGGCTTTTTGATCATAGTTTTGCCCCTAAATCAATCGTACATTTAAAGTTGAAAACGAAATTTGAGGTCGGGAGACAAGTAAAAATTATATCCTGAAAATCGATAGATCGATATATGGGCATAGGTCGAAACTTCAAAATGCCATAACTTCGTCAAAACTCAACTTAGATTAAAAAGCGAGGGCTTTTTGATCATAGTTTTGCCCCTAAATCAATCGTACATTTAAAGTTGAAAACGAAATTTGAGGTCGGGAGACAAGTAAAAATTATATCCTGAAAATCGATATATCGATATATGGGCATAGGTCGAAACTTCAAAATGCCATAACTTGGTCAAAACTCAACGTACTTTAAAAAGCGAAGGCTTTTTGATCATAGTTTTGCCCCTAAATCAATCGTACATTTAAAGTTGAAAACGAAATTTGAGGTCGGGAGACAAGTAAAAATTATAGCCTGAAAATCGATCTATCGATATATAGGCATAAGTTGAAACTTCAAAATGCCATAACTTGGTCAAAACTCAACTTAGATTAAAAAGCGAGGGCTTTTTGATCATAGTTTTGCCCCTAAATCAATCGTACATTTAAAGTTGAAAACGAAATTTGAGGTCGGGAGACAAGTAAAAATTATAGCCTGAAAATCGATATATCGATATATGGGCATAGGTCGAAACTTCAAAATGCCATAACTTCGTTAAAACTCAACGTACTTTAAAAAGCGAAGGCTTTTTGATCATAATTTTGCCCCTAAATCAATCGTACATTTAAAGTTGAAAACGAAATTTGAGGTCGGGAGACAAGTAAAAATTATAGCCTGAAAATCGATAGATCGATATATGGGCATAGGTCGAAACTTCAAAATGCCATAACTTCGTTAAAACTCAACGTACTTTAAAAAGCGAAGGCTTTTTGATCATAGTTTTGCCCCTAAGTCAATCGTACATTTAAAGTTGAAAACGAAATTTGAGGTCGGGAGACAAGTAAAAATTATATCCTGAAAATCGATAGATCGATATATGGGCATAGGTCGAAACTTCAAAATGCCATAACTTCGTCAAAACTCAACTTAGATTAAAAAGCGAGGGCTTTTTGATCATAGTTTTGCCCCTAAATCAATCGTACATTTAAAGTTGAAAACGAAATTTGAGGTCGGGAGACAAGTAAAAATTATATCCTGAAAATCGATCTATCGACATATGGGCATAGGTCGAAACTTCAAAATGCCATAACTTCGTCAAAACTCAACTTAGATTAAAAAGCGAGGGCTTTTTGATCATAGTTTTGCCCTTAAATCAATCGTACATTTAAAGTTGAAAACGAAATTTGAGGTCGGGAGACAAGTAAAAATTATAGCCTGAAAATCGATACATCGATATATGGGCATAGGTCGAAACTTCAAAATGCCATAACTTCGTCAAAACTCAACTTAGATTAAAAAGCGAGGGCTTTTTGATCATAGTTTTGCCCCTAAATCAATCGTACATTTAAAGTTGAAAACGAAATTTGAGGTCGGGAGACAAGTAAAAATTATATCCTGAAAATCGATCTATCGATATATAGGCATAAGTTGAAACTTCAAAATGCCATAACTTGGTCAAAACTCAACTTAGATTAAAAAGCCAGGGCTTATATAGGTCGAAACTTCAAAATGCCATAACTTCGTCAAAACTCAACGTACTTTAAAAAGCGAAGGCTTTTTGATCATAGTTTTGCCCCTAAATCAATCGTACATTTAAAGTTGAAAACGAAATTTGAGGTCGGGAGACAAGTAAAAATTATAGCCTGAAAATCGATATATCGATATATGGGCATAGGTCGAAACTTCAAAATGCCATAACTTCGTCAAAACTCAACGTACTTTAAAAAGCGAAGGCTTTTTGATCATAGTTTTGCCCCTAAATCAATCGTACATTTAAAGTTGAAAACGAAATTTGAGGTCGGGAGACAAGTAAAAATTATAGCCTGAAAATCGATACATCGATATATGGGCATAGGTCGAAACTTCAAAATGCCATAACTTCGTCAAAACTCAACGTACTTTAAAAAGCGAAGGCTTTTTGATCATAGTTTTGCCCCTAAATCAATCGTACATTTAAAGTTGAAAACGAAATTTGAGGTCGGGAGACAAGTAAAAATTATAGCCTGAAAATCGATACATCGATATATGGGCATAGGTCGAAACTTCAAAATGCCATAACTTGGTCAAAACTCAACTTAGATTAAAAAGCGAAGGCTTTTTGATCATAGTTTTGCCCCTAAATCAATCGTACATTTAAAGTTGAAAACGAAATTTGAGGTCGGGAGACAAGTAAAAATTATAGCCTGAAAATCGATACGTCGATATATGGGCATAGGTCGAAACTTCAAAATGCCATAACTTCGTCAAAACTCAACTTAGATTAAAAAGCGAGGGCTTTTCGATCATAGTTTTGCCCCTAAATCAATCGTACATTACAAAGGAATGGAAGTGGAGCTGGAACCTTTAACTGAAATTTATCGATTCTGATTCAAAACCAGGATTTCCAGATCATTTGATATGCTCTAAAAAGATATCAAAATACAATAATAAAATATGTTTTTGTCTAGAATATTTCTGCAGCACATAATGCATAATTAGCAGAAGCATGCCAAATATTTCTTGCAGTGCATCATTTTATAGGAATCGTATCCGAAACGGTTTTGTATTGTTGTCGCTGGTTTTTTTTTTTTTTGACTCTTCTGGCGATTATGTATATTCAGTTCAATTGCTGTTGCTCTACGGCTACTACCTTCAAGCCCAAACAGAGAGAGAGAGAGAAAGGTAAAGAGAGAGAGAGAGAGGGAGATGGCTAGGGTGTAGAAAATCACGATGATTGGGCGCTTTCTGATTATAATTTGGCTCAAAGTCATGACGTGGTTTTTATTGTTGTTGCCAGGTGAAAATGTGAAATGAGTTGCGAGGTGTGCGACTTATGTGCATAGGCCGAAAAGCACACAGAAGCCAGAAATTGAACTAATTAAAATGACAAAAAGTCGCCTGAGATGATTAACTTTGACTTTGACTTCAACTTCTAATTTCTAACTTTAACAGCAGCTTTAACAAATGCTTGGCCAGTTTCACATGTCCATCAAAAACTTGATGCGCTTCGATGAGTTTGCATAAATAAGAATAAAATAATGACAAGAAACAGATTATTTGTGATTTGTTATATACCCTGTGTAACTAATCGAAAGGGTATATATGTTGGGCGTCACTAAGAGAGAAGAAATCTCAGATTTGTGCTGAGATTACAGGCCAACAACTTATTCTAAATACCCTGCAAATACTAGAAGCAAAAGTCATAAAAATTGTAAACAACGAAGATGGCTAGCTATATAGATATATCTATTTATTTATATCTTTCCTATAAAGTGTAAAGAGCACTTGACACGCTTCTATAACTAATTAATCTTCTTTGGCTAATTGCAGACGAGCAGCGCCGGCCACTTGCCACTTGCCACTTGACCAACTTGTAGAGCTTTGTGTTTAAATTGATTATCGCAGAAGGGGGGGAATTGTTTAAACGTTGCTAACTCTATATGTGTGTATGTCGTCTATGCTGCTGCTGCTGCCACAGTTAGCTGTAAACATTGATTATGCCATTGTTGCTAGCAAACTACTATCAGCAACAGCAACAGCAGCAGCAACAGCAACAGCAGCAGCGACAGCAGCAGGTTGCCAGGGCTGCCAGCATTAACGGCATGTTACTTGAATACAAAAACGCCTGCAACACAAATCAGCAAAGCAGCAGCAGCCACAGCAGCAGCAGCAACATTGACAGCAGCAACAGTCGACAGCTGGCCAAAACGGAAGCGTTAACAATGTCAACGCCAACAACAACAAGCAAATATAAAATCAATAGCGATGGCAATGACACAGCTGCAGCAGCGACACTGCTCTATCATCGCCATCATCATCACCATCAGCAGCAGCAGCAGCAGCAGCAGCACCAGCAACAATTGCTGCTGCAACAGCAGCTGCTGCAGCAACATGTTGCCAGCAGCACGCCGCTGCAACATTTGAGCAATTTGTTTGGCCAACATTTGCCTACGCACAGCTTGCAGCATTTGATCACAGCCGAGTACTGGCAGCAACAGCAACGTTGTCCCCCAACCACAACAACAGCAATTAAAAGCGAGTCAACAACTCAATCGCCAACACCAAAAATAACAACTACAACAGCAACAACAACAACAACAACTGCAACAGCAACAACTGAAGATGCATCGCTGTTTGGCTTCACGCGGCAGCATCACGTCAATTTTGCCGCCTCATTAGTTGCATTACAACAAAATGATGCAGCGCCCGAGGCGACAGCAGCAACAATAACCACAGCAACAACAACATCAGCAACATCACAGCCAGCATCAGCAGCAACATCGCCGGCGCCAGCAACAAGCGAAGCCAATGACGAAAACGAGGATTGCAACGATGATGACGACGACGACGACAATAGCAACATGCAAAATGCAGGCGGTAAGTTTTTGATGTTGTCTTTATACACACACAAACACACACACACAGACACACACACACTTAAACACACATACAAATGTGTATTTAAGTATGCATGAGAATATTTATAATGGTTTCTTTGGGGAGAGGTGTGCCTGCAAAGTTTGCGAAATATATTTTTTTTTGTGTATTCACAACTCAGAGCAATATTAATTTGAATATTGAACATTTTTCTGTAGTTTTATTAATTAAATACTTAATTACTTTAATTAGCTTACATATCACATCTATATATTATATATAATTTAAATAATACAGTCATTAGTGACTTGTGTTGCACTTAGCTCAAATTACCAAAATCCAATTAATTTAATTATTTTGTAAAATTTTTTAAATGTTTTAAATGTTTTAAATGTAAAATACTATAAAGATTTAGCTAAGATTAAAATTTACATAAATACTTTTAGTAACAGTTATTTGCAACTAGCAATTACTTAAGTGTGGCTAATTATCGACTATACAAATTAATTATTCTTATTTTTTAATTGCCTAATTTGGTTTTTATTATATAAGCAACCTTAGCTGAGCCAGTCGCAGCAGTTGCAAAAGTCATCTTGGCATGTGCAGCGAAGTATTTTAATTGTTTGAACTTAGATTTGATTTTACAGCTTTGTAGAGGTTATTATGGACTTTGAATAATATGGAACATATATATATAAATATGTATATGCATATGCATATAGACAATGAGGAGAAATCCTCAACGAACTACATGACATAGTGGGTCGATATAGCCAGAAATATGACAAGTATCCTTGGGGAATAATGACATAATTATAATTAAATATAAGTAAATATAAAAAATATAAATAAATATAAATAAATATAAATAAGTATAAATAAATATAAATTAATATAAATTAATACAAATAAACATAAATAAATACAAAAATACTAATAAGAAATATGTTATCGCTTCGAAAGATGTACAAAAACTAAACCCGTCAAAGATTCGTGCAAGAATTAGAGTGGATGGAAGAGATGAAGGGAACTAAAATATCTAACCTCAAATACTAATACTAATAAAAGTGTATTATAATACTCTCTTTCAACTCTTTCAAGCACAAGAATCAGACAACATAAGTTATATATATATATATAGTATATAAATATATTCTCGATTAGCATCATTAGCCGGGTCGCTGTAGTCATGTTTAAATTAATTGCTTTAAGGACATGCTGATGAAATGTGTACTAACTCATATCATATAGCTGCCAGATGTCATTATAGAGTACTTAAGATATAGCTTGGTTACCTGGTTACCTGGGTATATGCAAATGTTGACTTGGCTAAGTTGCCCTTCTTCCCTTCTTATTTATTTTTATTTTTTAATTAGCTTTACTGCATTTTATTCACATAATTGTTTTCTCATGTGCAACTTAGTCTCTATGTTTTTTTTTTATCTGTATTTAACTTAGTTTTATTTTATTTTTATGTCTTTTTTTGGGTTTATTGCAAGCTCATTTCCATTTCCTGTCTGGTCACGCTCCTGTTTGGAGTCTCTGAGCGCAACGCGTGCGTCTTTTGATTTATTATGCGGCCTCTCGATTCATTCATAAAATTAAAACTATATCCCAAACTCTCTCTCTCTCTCTCTCTATCCCACTCTCTCTCTCTCTTTCACTCTCTCTCTGTCTGTTGCCATCTCTCTCCTTTTGGTCGGCATTATTCGGACAGTGTCGTGTCATCTGTGGCTCAAAACTCATTTTCATAGTTATCATTAGGCATCATCAGCAGACACGTTGCTGCTGCCACTGCCGCTGTTGCACTTCCGTCCCTGCCACCGTGTTGAACATCATTATTATCATGCATTCACTCTTCCATTCATTCATTTGATTGTGAGTGTTGTGACCGCCAACGCGTCCCATTGCCACATTGCCATTGAGATTGTGGCGATTGTTGTCAGTCCGTCAGTCGTCAGTCATCGGCCAATCGTCTGCTCGACTTCTGTTTCCTCTTGAACTCCGCTCCCCACCTGCAACCACTACCCCCCTTCCCCTCTGCCATGCTCTTCATTTCTTTAGGAAATTATTAGTTATGTCTGCACGCAATATTTTGTTGTTGGTTTAGGCCAAATTCGGAGGAGCTGAGCTGACATCGCATGGTCATGAATAATATGAGCCGTATTCTTTAGCCACGTTTTGAATATTTCTTGCCTCTGTTGTTGTTGCTGTCTCGCTTTGATAAATGACAAGCACCAATACACACTCACACACACACACACACTGAAATTTACATAGCACAAACTAACATGCCGCAAGGTGTTTCGGAAACGAGCTCAGGAAATGATATCATTTAAATAAATATCGCATGTCGCCCATAAATATATATATGTATATATGTATATAGGTTATAAGTCTGTATATATGGAGCGATAAAAATAGTAACGTTATGTAAATTTAATTGTTGCTTAAGGGCCAACAACAATTGGCAATTTCTCCCCCCCAGTCTCGATTTTGTGTTCATCAATTAAAACTCGCTCGGTTTAAATTGAGTTCGAGTTTGTATATGAGTGTACAAATATAATTAAGTAAATATGTTAATGATCTTATTATATTTTAAAACATAGCTTCAACCTATATAGATCCAATGCTGAACCTGAACAATACGATTTCAGTAGCTGAATCCATTGAGAAGAATCTCAGAACCCATAAAGTCTATATATTCTTGATTAGTATCAATAGTCGAATCGATTTGGCCGTCTGTCTACTCCAATGTCTGTCCCTCTTTACGAGATTATATGAGCCAGAAAATATATATCTAAGAAGTAATCGTATTCTCTTCTTCTCTTAAAAAATTTGTTTTCGAACAAGAAATTTTTTCTAGTTGATTATCACTGTTCTTTCTAGTATTTTTCGTCTGGGTTCTAGTTGAGCTCTCTCGACTTTTAACTTCTTTAGAAATTTCTTAACTATTCTTTGCACTTTCTCTGCATTGAATTCACAAATTACAATCATAGAATTTCTTGCAATTTGGTGGTGCTTCAAGTGAAAAATGCCAATGGGGCTGCTAATGCTAATTATCATGTCAGAGTTGGGAAGAGCAGAGGAAAGGGTAGCTGCGACTTCTTTGTATCTATTGAATGGCGAATCATTAATAACTAACCGTAAAACTGTTATAATCACGTCAAGAGCCCAGCCTCCGAGTTGTGGCATGCAAAAGGTGTCAAAAGTGGAGACCCCAACACTCCCCACACCATCCCAGAGCAGATCTAACAAATTGCTGGAGCTGTAATCACTCGGATAATTGATGAGGCGGCGGCGGCTACTGCACCCAGCTTTTGTGGCACCATTGAAGCTCTGGAGGCAACACCTCAGCTGGCATTTAGCATAAATTCAAGTGCGCTCGAGACTGCTTTTGTATTTGGTTTTTTGTTGTTTTTTTTTGTTGTTTTATTTTTGTTGTTTTGTGCAGCTTTATACCATAATTATGCCATTTGTAAAGACGGCAAACTTCAAACTAATTTGAATATAATTTCATAGAAAAATGCTGCCTCTTTACACCTATTCCCCGCTCCCTACGTCTGTTATTTATGGCATAATCCTTGTGGTTTTCTCGTGCGTGAAGACAACAAGAAGGGAAGAAAAGAGGAAGAGTAGAAGAGAAGAAGAGAAGAGGAGAAAAAGAGAGGAAGAGAAGAAGAGAACTCGTGCCTTTTTATGCAAATTATTTTTTAATAACCCAGCCAGCGCCCAAAGTTGTGTGTTCTTCTTCTTGGCCTTTAACTCACGACTCTTTGTTGAATCTCTCTGATTGCAGTCTGAGGTTCTATTCCTGCCCCCCCCCTGCCACACATTCCTCCCGTGGCCCCTCTTGGGGCTATTGTCGGATTGTCTGTTGCAGCTGACGGCCTTTGACAGCGGGCTCCTCGTTCGTCGCTTTTATGTTTTGATTATTATTCAAAATGATAAATGAAGATGAGCGCCCCAAGTTTCTCTGCCTCTCTCCCCCCTCTCTCTCTCTCTCTCACACACACACAATGGCTGAGTGTAGCCGTATCAATTTGGTGGCAACATCAACATCAGTTCGTGCTACCTGAACTCAAGAGCACTCGCTTATTGTTCACAGTGTAACGGATATCTGCGTCAAACAGTAGACAACTACAAATCTACAAATGCATCGCATGTTGCACACATCTTTGGCTATTCTTTGGCTTGTTGAGCAAACTTGTTTTGAGTTCAAACTTAACTGGTTGCAATGACATGCAGAAGAACGCAGACAATTAGCCAATATCCAAATTTAGCTATATATAAAAACATAAAAACTATATATATAAATATATAGTTGATAAGAAGGGAAGTTATTGGTAAATCGTGAACTTATATTCCATATTTGAAAACTCGAGAAAGGCAAAGTCGACTCGGCTGATCCAAAATATATATTTATGATGGGGTCGGAGATGCTTCCTTCGTCTTTTGACTTACTTTTGCACAACTTCAGTAAACATTTTTTACTGATTTGGATTCAACTGAGTTTATTAAGCTGAATACTTCTGCTTTTGTGTTTCTTAATTGAATTTTGTGATGTTAAGGATCAAAAATGTTTATGCTATTTATCAATCTCTATCTCTATCTTGTAGTCTCTTGGGTCAACTCCCTGCTTACCTACGCAGCTTCACCAACACTTCTTGACTACATTGATCTTTCATAACTATAATTTAGTTTATGCTCCATTTTGCAGGCTGCACAACTATTGTGCAATACTCGTGCTAGCTCTACAATTATGTTTATTGACTGTCATTTAGCCATAACATGAAGTACTTAACTTTATAGCCCGTTAAGTGCAACTCCTACAACATTTATTTGTTTACCCAAAAAACGGGGGAAAAAAGCTGAAAAGAAGATGAAAAAACGGCAAGTTTCTCATGCAAGCGCTAAAGACAAAAGAGTTCCCAGGCTCCAATGCTGTCTAAGCATGCATAATTTTAATTTATTTGTAGCACAACAACAACAACAACAGCAACAACAGCAACAACAACAGCAACAACAAATGGTTAACTAATAAAAGTAAAAAGCAAAAAATGAAGCAAGAAAAGAAAAAAAACTTTGGAGAATATTTATGGAAATACCTTCGGGGCGGAGCTCCCGAATTGCGAAAACGTTGATCAAATTTAGCGAGATAAGCGAGAGGCAGTTGAATGTGGAGGAAGAAGGAGACTTGCTGCAAGATGCCTTGCGTTAAGCGGCAACATGCATATGAGTTGGCCAGTTCAGTTGAGTTGATGTTCAAGTCTGTGGCATCATCATCAGCGAGGCGACTCCAAGCGCGGCAGCCTGCCATACAACGTCATCAAAAATATTTTCGAAGGCGTTGCCAAAGAGCAACCGCAGCAGCAGCAGCAGCAGCAGCCAAGGTAACCAAACTGTGGGAACTCATGTTGCATGCTGCACACAACACACACACACACACACCACCCCCTTTACTCCCCCCTCTAGCCCTCCCACACACGCATATCGTGCCGCTGAAATCTGCATTTTGTGGCCAGAGCGTTTTTTTTTCTGTTTTCGTTTTTATTTTTTTTGGTTTTTGACTCGTTTGCATTTCTTTTGGCCAGGCCCCAAGTCGGCTGAGATTGGCTCCTCTCATAATCTCTGTGGCAGCCACAACTCTTGAACTTGACTCCTGCTGACTGCACTTGATTACTGCGCTCCACTGGCGTCTCTGCTGGCGTCTCTGCTGCTGCTGCCGCTGCTGTTGCTGTTGCATCTTTGACGGTAGTCGTGCTTTGGTTATAAAAATTGAAGCCGCCATTAAATTCTGACAGTTGTCAGGCCAAGATGCCGGCTCTGGTTCTGGCTCAGTCTCGGATTTCAGTTAAGTAGTTGTGGTTTGTAGAGCGGGGCATTCTATTTCCACCACCCCGCACCAACTACACTCTCAAAAAAATCGCACTGCATTTTAGAAATTGGCACCAAGGACTCCCCATCTTACTGTTGCATTGCAGTGCTTGATTCTAGAATGAATTTTCTATTTACTTATATGATTTCAGAATTTAATATTTAATCAAATTACATACGTTTATTAGTCTTCTTTTTTTTGAGTGTACAACCCCCTCACCCACTTTAGTCTAATGGCTGCTGTTGCTGTTGTTGAACTGGTTGCTTATGGATTTGCACACTGAACTCGCTCTCGACGGCAATTTGCAACTTGCAACTTGCTGCTTGCAACGTGCTGCTTGCCACTCAAGCATTTAGCCGGTAATAGCTCAACTTAATGACAGCCGTGTCTAGCTCAAGTTTAAAGTGCTTAGCGAACAAATTATGATGAGGATGCTTAAGGAAATGTTTTCGTCATTTTCTTAATGCCACTTCTAATATGTGAAAATAAATATTTGAATACTCTATTTTTATTCGTTGTTATTTAATTATATTCTGGCTTACATTTTGAAGCCTTTGTAAGTCAACAATATTTACAAGATCCTCCTCACGGCGACGCATGCGCGAATCCTGCGTATTCAGTGTGGTTGCCTCCGATTTTCTATTCAGTCAGTCATTACTACTGAATAGAAAGTCGGAGGCAAGCGCACTGAATACGCAGGATTCGCGCATACAGTATTTGATACAGCTGGTTTCCTTTTTTCCAAATACGGCTCGGACGAATTGAAAAAACCAAAAAAAAATATTTTTAACAACAACTTTTAGACTTTCTGGTTAGTTACGATTTTGATTTGTTTTCCGTATTTGTAAAATTTTCAGATTGAGCAGGCAAACTAACTGTACCGACTAATATCAAGTCAATTCAAATACTGCTTTCTATTCAGTCGTAGCCTACTTTGACATTATGTGTATTCGTAAGAGGAAGCACACGCCTGCTTCGATACTTAATATTAATGAATTATTGTCAACGTCTATCTCTGATTCCGAGGGTAATATAGTATACTGGATTTGTGCAATGCCCGTCATGCTGTCTGTCCGTATGTATGTACGCAAATTTTCTCTACACCCTCTAAGGGATAGAGACTTGAATCTTAGAAAACTAACTAGTCTGTGCCCGCGACAGGACAAGTGTTACAATTGGAGTGCTACGTCCACTAGAGGGCTGCGAAATGTGATGTCCATCTGTCCGTCCGTCTGCCTGACCATAAGAGCTAGAGACTTCAAATTTGGAATAAATGTTCTCGAATACCAGGCGCAGATCAAGTTTGCTTTATTTTATATGTATATGTTTTTGTATATATGTTTCTGTATATCTACATCGGCCCGTTACCTACGATATGTATGTACGTACAATATGTATATATATTCCTGATCAGCACTAAAAGCCGAGTTGAATTAATCAAGTCCATCTGTCTGTTAATAAGAGCTAGAGTTCATACTCCATATTCAGAACAAGTTTATGTAAATTTATCGATAAGTCTACCCGTTTCGCACACATCGATAAAGATTGTTTCCCGATTGCACTGTCCACTGTCCACTCTACACTCTTTGGTTGTTAATAATTATTTTCTTTAATATTGTCATCATGATTTAATTATTATTATTATTATGATGGACACAGTAATATTTGTATTATTTATTGTCATCACTATTTCCCTCCACTCCCTTCTGCATTTCCCTTCAGCTTCGTTAGTCAGTTACCACTGTAGCGAGTTCCGCATAAAAGTCATCACCTGCCACAAATACGTATGCTAAAAACTGAATGATCAATCATTTGTTGCTTAAAAATTAGCCGCGCAGCAGGCAATAAAGTCAATAAACTGTGGCGCCCAACAACAGAGACAACAAGGGGAAGGTGCAACAGCAACAGCAACAACAGCAACAACAACAACAACAAGTGCTAGGGCTATAACGGGGCAAGGCAACGTTGCGCAAGTCTTTCAGGCCCAAAGTGTTGAAAAGTAATAAAAATGTTGGCACAATTTTATAACCACAAAGCGAACTTGAACAACTCGAACAAAAAAGAGTTGAGGGAGGAAGTCAACTGGAGTAGGGCAGTGGCAGGGTGGCGGAGAGAGGGGAGGGGCGCAGACAACAGACGGCGTCATGTGGCGGCTAAGATTGTGGCTAAATAAGAGAGCAAGTGGCTCGAAAAAGACCGCTGAAGGTCATTGAGGCGCAGCTAAATGCTGTCAGAGGATTCTTCTTCTCTTCCTTTGGATTTCGTTGTTTTTTTTTTTATGTTTCCTTTTTATTTTTTGTTTTTGTTTTTTTTTAAAAAAGAGAAAACTAAAAATAAAGGTTTTGCCGCCAGCGTGGATAACTTGGCGGCTCCCGAAATGAAATTCGTATTATGAATTCGAAATTAATACCAGGAACTGTCCAAGCAATCGCCACTGAATTTCGATTGTAGCCCAAAGAAAACAAGAAGAAGGATCGACGCCGCGGCTCTTGTAGAAAGGGCGAATGCAGACCTCAAAATCCATTAATCTTTGTAGTTCAGGCAAATTGTTTCTGTGCGAATTTCAGCTACACAGCAACAAATTGTTGGCTTGAATGTGAATGTAAACCAGAAGAGGAATTCAGATGAACATATGCAACACGATGCTAGGAAGTTGACTTAGCTTGGTCAGGTTAAACTACGGAGAAATTTTATATACCCTAAATCCATTAAAAGTGGGAAGAAGATTGTGATGAAGCTCTGCAAAAGAAGCAAGTATCTCCAAAAGACAATAGACATATTGCAGTCTATATATACAATAGACATATTGCAGTTGATTTTCGATGGTAATCGGAGATAGATGGAGCAGTAAAGATATAGCCTTCCAACTAATAATTATCATACCCAAACATATAAGGGATCAACTTCCACAATTCCATTTAGGTCGGATTATAAAGATCTTGTTAAAATGTATATATTGTTACAATTATAGTTAGATTGTATTTGGAATCCATTCCCAAAGTCATTTGCAGGCTTTCAGCCATAGAATTACTTTCAAATAATCAATCCATGAAAATCAGACATGGTGGGAAAGATACTGCAAGTAGAAACTGCCTTCTTGGCATACATCTACTCGTCAATATATTTTTCTGGTGATTTTTAAATTAGTTCAGCTAAAATTAATGAATTTTCTTAAATAAATTTATTTTTTTTTTTTTGATGGTTTATTAAAATTTCTTTACTGTGTAGTAGAGAGTTAGTCCCGCAAAAAAAAAACTCAATTTGCAGGCTAACTGTAAAAGAGGGCAGCACTCTGACGCCTATTGCCTCCTCCCATTCCTTGTTCCTATTCCCCGCTCCCATGCTCAGCTCCCATTTTGTAGCTGCTTCGTTTAAGGGTTAATTGTGTTCCCAGGAAACCTTTGAGTTTGAGACAGAATGAACGTTTCGTCGACCTTTGAGCTAATTTGCCTATGCGGCAAACGATTTGTTTGGGGCCAAAAGTCAATTAATTTTTTGGGATATGCTGCAAAATTGCCAAGGCGCTGATAATTTTGCGAAACCAAATTTTCAGACAACATATCCGCTCAAAAAACTTGGACTTTCGAACAACATCTTTGTGGCTTTTAATGGCGCTGCAATTTTCATATGACAAGCAACCAGCAACAACAACAACAACAGCAACAAGAATAACAACAGCAGGAACAACATTGAGGGCAATTTGAATGCTCCGCTCAAGTCGAAGCTTAAATTATGATTAAGTATGATCATCTGGCACTGTGCAGGCTCTGATCTTGTATATATATATATGTATATATATGTGTGTGTGTATATGTGTGCCATAATAATAATAAAAAGCGGAAATGCTAATGATAGGGTGTGCGAGGACGCGTGTTCTGGGGGTGGGGGAAATAAAACATATACACCGAGCATACATACGGATATATATCTCTATATATGTACATATCTCGCATCCTGGCTAACAACAGCACATTTATAGTTTGTATTTCCTTCTTGTCTCTGTTCTCGGCTCTTTCAAATTATTATTTATGCATATAATTTGGCAACAACAGCTGCCTTTCTATGGAAACTGAGGGCTGTTTTCAGTTTTCTGTTTCTTGTTCTTGGTCTTTTAGGTTTTTGTTTTTTTATGGGACGTAGGCAAATTTTCGCAAAATGAAATATCACGTCTCAACTTTATTATTGCTAATTGGGATGGCTTTCAAAAGGCCGACGCTCGTCCTGCCTCTCTCTCGCTCTCTCTCCCTCGCTCTCTCTACCTCTCTAAATTGTGGCCCATGGCGCGTATGAGTTATGTTTGCAGTTACCTGGAACTCATAAGCGCCACAGTCTTTCAATCCCTAATTCTGACAACAACAACAAGCACTGCAAAGAAACGTAGCACAGATTTGCCATTTTTTATGGTAAACACTGCGAACACAGCCCCCATGACCAATTCTTCAGTCAAGCTCACCCCTCTCTCGCTTTAGCCCCCCTTTCTCTGCATCCGCCCAAATGGCCACCAACCGCACAAATTTAACTGCTCAAACGTGACGTTGGGCTGCCAATGTGGCCAATGCGGCCAATGTGGCCAATGTGGCCAATGGGCAATTGCCAATGCCAAAATGCATTTAATGTCTCAAACGGCAGATGCAACGTTTCCTTTCATTTCATTACCAACTGGGCGTTTTTCAGTTGCTGCAACACACACCAAACACAACAAACAAAAGCAGACCCAAAAGCCACGTTAAATGCCCAAATTGCAGGTAGCTTAATTGAGTTCTTCCAACTACTTCGGCTAAATATCGATTAAATATAGAAATATATATAAAATTG
Source organism: Drosophila neutralis (assembly GCA_035044385.1). Classification (NCBI taxonomy): domain Eukaryota; kingdom Metazoa; phylum Arthropoda; class Insecta; order Diptera; family Drosophilidae; genus Drosophila; species Drosophila neutralis. The sequence goes on from JAWNME010000344.1 coordinate 1,933,237, forward strand.
TCTGAGAAATGCTTAAGAAGCAAAAAAAGAAGAACCAATTGCTAGAGTCGATTGGTAGCTATCAGATATAGTAATCAGATTCGAAGATGAAAAAATATAAAGCACCAAAAAAAAATAATATAGTTTTGGTAGCTAAGAAATTATTTATTTTCTTCCATTTCCAGCAAAAATAATAACTAAAAAATATATTAAACTGAACTAATTTAATTTTTAAAATTAAAACGGTAAACTGCAAAACTTAAGCAACATTAAAGTACCCCAAAAAATAATGCACATAAGCAATTTATGTGTTTAAGCCATATTTTTGAGGCCCAAAAAAGAAAAGAGGAAAAAACAGCCCGTAAAAAGTTAGCTGGCACAATTGCAACACATAAACGCCAGCAACAACAACAACAACAACAACAATTGTTGCCAATAATTGAGTATGTTGCTGGTGTTCCATATGTGTTGCTGCCAGCTGCAGCAGCAACAGCAACAGCAGGCGAAAAGTCAAAGAGAAAACAGACGCGGACAGAACTGAAGCTGCAGCTGAAGCTAAAGTCGAGGCAAGGTGCATATTATTAAGCCAAAGGATTTATGACACTTGAACGCGGGCAGCAGCAACAACAACGGCAACAAAAACAGCAACAACAACAACAACAACATGGCCAGCGAATTCAATGCATGAATGGGAAAATGAGGCGCAGCTAAAATGAAGTAAAAAAAAAAAAAATGGAAAAAAAAACAGCAGACAAGCGACGAGCGCACGTTGGACCTGTGCCCCAACTGTGGTGCCCCTGCCACAGCACCACCCTCCCCCCTAAGCCCGGCCCTTACTTACAAGTCAACAGATTGAAGTCCAAGTCATGGGAACTTTTTTTTTTGCGCTTCGTACGTTTCATTTAATTTGCATGGATCGTGCGGACGACTGACGACTTGTTGCCTGAATTGCTTGTGGAGCTGCCTACCCCCCCAAACCCTGTTCCTGTCCCTGCTCTCGCAACACTGCGTCATCATCATAATCAACTGGCATGGCGGCTGCTGCTGCTGTGGTTGCTGCCGCCGCAATGTTGCTGCTACGCTTTGAAAGCCTATCATTATGATTATGACGAATATTACTTTTGTATATAAGTTTTACGCTGACCAAAAGAAAAATCGGTGTAGCACCAAGCAACCACGTTGCAAGAACAGCATGTTGCTGCTGCTGCTGTTGCTGTTGCTGCAGATTCTTTTGCATGTTGCTGTGATTGGTTTTAATTCAGGCAGACTCGATCTGGCTAACAGAAGCCTGAGCCCAGCATTATTCCCTCTCTCTCGCTCTTTATCTCTCTCTTGCTCTCTCTCTCTTTGCCTGTGCCAAGCTGCGACCTCTTGGCCACAATGGAGGGCGTGCTGCTGGCAACAACAGCAACAGCAACAGCAGCAACAACAACAGATGCATATCTGAAATTAGTTTTGGAAACCCTTTTTTTTTGTAGCAGTTTTCGATCTTTTGCTCTTCTGCCTGCACTAATTAGCCAAAAGAGCTGCACTTCTCCTCCCGCCCCCTCCCCCTTCCAGCACTCAGCAGTTGTTAAATTTTATTTAATGCCATAAACACAATGACAACAACAAGCAACAGCAACAACAACAGCCATAAAGCGTAGCAAAATAGCTTCATAAAGTTGTAATTGTTATTTAACACTTCACTTGCCGCCGCTAGATGTCGCTGCTGTGCGGCTGCTGCGCCTGTTGTTGTTGCTGCAATTTGTGTCACGAGATCTTGCGCCTTGTCTCTGTTGTTGCTGTCTGCGTGATGAATCATGTTGCTGTTGTTGCGCCGAGCCAAGTTTGCCGACGTTATTTGCTGGCGTTATAAAGAGTTATTAACTGATTTTTGCACCTGAATGGCAAACGCAGACAAGTCGCAGACAATCTGGCCAATCCATTGCCAGCCGTGATGCAATTTGTGTGTCGCTTTGTTTTTCTTCCTCTTTTGCCAGTGCTTGTCAGAGTCAGTTAAACTACTTTGAAGTTGTAGAGATATCATCATTATGAATAATACTTAATGATGTGTATTTAACACTGAATCGTGCCAATTTTCTATAGGGAAATTATTAGATTTCTTACGTATCACTTTAGAGTGCGAATGTTGCATTTAAGCACTAAGCTGAACACACAATTTAAGGCAGCTGCTTAGGTCTTCAACCCTTAAGTGCTAAATCAGAATCTAACTGGAATGCTTATAAGAAAAGAGATCCTTAGCTGCTGCTACCCAACAATAGATGGCTGGCGCTCGTTATGTACAGGATTGGAAAGTAAATGAGTAAATGGAAAGTAAAAGGAATAATAAATATTGAACAGAATATGCAAATATAGAATTTATGGAAAATTGCTTATTAATCTCGAATTCAAATTAAATCTCTCAGCCATATTTGCTGACGGTTCTTTGTAGAGTGTTCCCAAAATCACACATATCACATATTAAATCAGACATGTGCCACAACACTCTCCCCTAGTAAGGAACACCAGGTTGCATTAGGTCTTTAATGGGCTATATTTATTTATTGATGATGCATTTACTTTATTATAAGCTTTACTTTACTAATAAGCTTATGGCTATAAGGAGAATTGTCTGAAGGTTAACTGTATTCTTAATGTATTTAATCTCAAGCAATTGGCTTTATAAGCTTACTAATTAATCTATGATTCTCCCATAATTTGGTGACTCAACATATAGAGTGTCTCAAAACTTAATGCCATTATCTGACTTACATTAGGAAAGACGATTATGCATGAAGACCTTAACATTAAGCCCCTAAGGGACGTCTTCAATGTCAAGCAAATACCTTTGCAAACATAAACAACAACTCAATTGCCTAGCGCGAAGAAGTGGACGTATCAATATAGATCAACTTCCTTCAAGAACTACTTCTACTACTTTTAAAACTCACTCTAACTATGTTCGGCACTCAAGTCTCCTTCTAACCTTCAGTTAAGTAAACCAACTCAACACCATCTAATCTGTACCCTTTAAGTTCCATATATAATAAATATAATATATAAGATCATTATTCATTCAACAAAATTCAACAAGTAATTTGGAATGTCATAAAAAATAATCATTATTAATTATAAAGCGATGGCAATTTTCTTAAGGTTGTGTTGCTAAATACTACTTAGAATCAATGTCTAGCACTCATTTGTTTAACAACATATCATGATCAACCAACCCTGCACAGCTAACTGTTCGTCTGGGTGCTGCTCCCCAGTAAATGTCTGGCCCTTTTTCTGTTATAACTGCAATCGAAGAAGTGGCTGGAAAACCCCTGCTTCTGTTGCAGTTGCTGTTGCAATGTGCAAAAAGCACAACTAATTACAATTGACAGGCAATTGTGTCAGTCTGTGGCAACAACAATAACTGCAACAACAGGCACTCAGTCAGACAGTCAAACACTCAGTTATTCACTCCCTCAAGTCGCTGCTGTCGCAATTAGTTAAGCCAAACTAGGGTTGGGGGCAAGGAACCCAAAAAGCCAAAAGAAGGCAAGATAAATGTGGCACTATAATTAAACAATTGCTAATTACTTCATAAGCGTAATGTGTTTCGAGGCTGCCACATAAATTGCCACCTCCGACGGCAACCATGGCAATGACAACCAACTTGCAACTTGCAACACATCCATACACTGGCGCACACACAGAGCCGCATCGTTGAGAACTTAATTTTGAGATCACAGCAGGAGTTGATCGCATAGATTTAGCTGATTTATGGCTAGATTTGCATATGCAGCAATTGCAAAAAAAAAGAAATCAAGACTCCAACTGTGGCAAGCATTTGCCATATGTATACATTTATGTGTATCCATATCGATGGCAAGTTCGCGGCAAGTTCGTTGCCTCAGTCTTTCGTTTTGTTGCAGACGTTCTGGCCTGTTTGAGCGCTTAAGTGGCCAACAACAACTAGCAAAATGCGTTAATTGAACTCTCGAGACAAAAACTGTAATGCTGCATGCCACGGCGACGCGTAGACGGCAACGTCAACGTCGCTGCTGTTGCACTTGCAATTCACAGTTATGAAAAAAGGCAGCGAACAAAATATTTGCGTATCTTTTGTTGCTGCTCTTTCGGTCTGTTGTGCAACTAATTAATGCACACGACTCACTCTCTCTCTCTCTCCCTCTCTCTCTCACTCTCTCTCTCGCTCTCTCTATCTATATAGCTCTCTCTATCTGTGTGTGTGTGAGTGTGTGTGCACCTGTTGCCCCTCTTCCATACTCTATCCAGGATGAGGTAGCATGATATTATTTTGATATTTAATTATTAATTAAAATTTAGTAAATCAAAATATAAAGAAACTAATTAAAAAATTAATTATTAAAATTATTAATTAAAGAATTAAATCAGTGAAACAAAATATATTTTAGAGGCAACTTGACTGAAGTATAATTGAATTTTGTAATCATTCCGAACCCATTCGAAATGGAGAACAGAAGGTTTAATGGAGTTGCGCAAACAGGCAGAAGGAGGCATATCCGACTCCTTGAGGTATATATTACTGATCTAGATCAAGAGTCGAGTACATCTTGAGCTGTCTGTCTGTTTGTCTGTATGAACAAGACTATCTCAGAGACGCTAAGAGCGAGAGACTACCAATTTTGAATAGAGGTTCTCGCATTAAGTTCATTCATTCTGCATCTATTATTTTATCGATAACTACACTCTATCATTTTCTACATCTATCATTTTATCGATAACTTCTTAATTTTTCCCAATATTGATAACAAATTTATAACCAATATTAAAAAAAAAATCAAACCAATTTTAAAAGTATATATATAGACATATAGACACCTTTACTACACCTTACTTCCAACTCACTGACTTTGCTTAAGATATTTTTGTACTTTCATTTTTCATCTATAAACATTTTTATAGGGCATTTGAGTGTCGGCGTGAGGAAATCATCATCGCTGCTGCTGCTGCTGTTGCGATATTGTGCCGGGGAATGTGTTTTGCATGCGATGGCGATGCCAAATGCTGATAAATATTTTTAATTTGCTTTTTTCTACAATATTCTGTTTGCTGGCATTTTTATTTCAACAATTAATTATATGTTAATCGCAGTGCATGCTAATTACCCCCGTCCTCACCCCCCCCCCCCCACGTTGCTGCTGCTGTTTGTTTTAACCCTGATGCGTGCAACAACAGCAACAACAACAACAACAATAACTTTGTGCATTCAATTGAGAAATTACAACTTTTGCTTTGCCTTTGGCTGATTTGCGTACATTTCGTGTTAGCTTTTTAGTTTGTTGTTGCTGCTTCTGCTTGCTGCTCTTGCTACTTGTTGTTGTTGTCGTTGTTGCTGTTGCAACTAGCTGCCATTCAACATCAGCTGCGAGTTTAGCTTTAAGCTATAGCTGTACTTAAATTGAGTCTAATTACTAATATCGGCTACTTTATTACTATTGCCAATGTGTTGCTTTTTTAATTAAAAAAAAAAAAGAAGTACATTTGATAAATATATACATATATATAATATATTTACTCATGATCAATATTATGTCAAGGTTCATAAATTATCGAAAACAAAGTTGTTTCTATTAAATTATGGTTGTTTAAACTAAAGTTAATCGATTTTTATCGATAGTTCGAAGTGACGAAGTTATCGATTCAATTAATTAAACTGGAACTTATAGTACAAATTTGAAGTCGATGTCGGCTTTCGCATACAGATAAGCAGACAGACAAGGTTAGATCTGCTCGACTTTTGACTCTGATATACAATTTTTGGGATCGGAGATGCTTCCCTCCGCCTGTTACATAGTTTTCCACTTCAATATACCTTTCGGGGCATACGAAAAAACATCCATAAAGGTTCGTGTCAGCAAAAATATAAAAGCTAAAAAAATTTCCGCCGGTGGCAACTGTTTTGAATAAAAATGCAATTTGCATGTGACTTCTGCTGCTGCCGTTGTCATTGTCATTGTTTGCTTTTGTTGTTGTTGTTGTTGTTGCCAGCGTGATGATGCAGATGACGATGACCGATAGCGATAACGATAACGATAATGGCATTGCCTGTGTGCGCTTGTGGTTAAACTCACTGACATTTCTATCTCAAAGCCAAGCGCCCCAAAAACTGCCAACAAACTGAAGCGTGAAATGAAACAGGCTATGAAACAATGAAAGAGTTGAAGGGGCACGAAGAGGCAGGCGAATGATTGGAGGGGGGAGGGAGGGGCACAGGTTAGGAGCACAATCGTCTCGGCTGGCAGCCAAAGTTGTTGAGTGGCTTTTTTCGCCTTGCTTTTCGCATGCGTTTTGACATTTTGTTTGTCTTGTTTGGCGGCATTGATTTGTGCAACTCTTTTGTTGCCCCAATTGCATTATTATGAATGGCAAAGAAGAAGCAGAAGAAGCGAAGAAGAAATCATCATAACAAGCCGATCGTTTTGATCCTTGACTTTGATCTTTAGCTGCCACACGATGCGGCAAAGTTGAAAGCATTGCTAAGCTGCTGCTGCTGCTGCTGCTGCTGCCGCTGCTGCTTCGTCTGCTGATGCTGCACGCATCAAACAGTAAAAAGCTAATTAGTGTTGCTGTTGTTGATGCTGCCGCAATTGCATTGCAACAAGTTGCACACTCCGCACCCTTTTCGCTTGCCCCTTGAGCACAGAGTACAGGCCAGCCTATGGCCTAGTAAAAATTTATGAAGTGCAACGAATTGGGGCGCGCGCTTTGCATTCGTAAATATGCAAAAGCAAAAGCAAAGCCAGCAATTGCGGCAGGGGAGTTTGCAAGGGGTGTGGCTGGCATTAAATTTATGACTTGCCTGTGTGTGTGTGAGTGCGAGTGTGTGTGTGTGTGTGTGCAACAGTTGCGTGTTGCCGACGCAAGACGCTGGCAAAGTGCGAAAAAGCAGCAGGTTTACAAGCAAAATTGAAAAATTGCATTTGCAAACTAACAAAGAGCGAAAAAATATCAGCCAGCTGAGACAAGCCGAAGTTTGAATACTCTACATCCAAACTGCACTATACATTTGAAAACTACGCAATGATATTTTTATGAAACGTAATATACATAATTTTGGTTACTCCTTCAAAGAAATATATTTCGTTAGAATCGAATTTATATTTTATTAATCAAGTTTTAATAAAATGTGCAAAAAATTAAGATTTTTTTGCTGGATTTATAAATTTTAAAAATAAATATCTTAAAATTCGAAAAGCTGCAAAATTCTTATTTCTACTGTTGAGGATTAAATTAAGAATCAATAAATTAAATGAGTTCTTAAGTGTCTCCAACAAGCTTACGCCAAAATTATAGTACCCTTAAAGGTATAAAAGAGGATGAACTGCTTCTACACTCAGAAAAATAAATTTCGTTGAAGACCAGAACAATTTTCTTTGTTATAATTCTTAGCAATGGGGAATATTGCTAAAATGTTGAAATACTTGGACATATTTCAATTAAATTCCAAAAAACCTATCGATCTGCAGCAATATATTTTCTGCAGGATAAGATGAGAAGTTGTCCTCAGCGAATTTCTAAAATTCAGCGCAAATTATTTCTTTAAGTGTATTCGAGCTAATCAAGATAGTAAATAAAGCATAATAATGAGTAAAATAACAGTTCAAAAACACTAAAGAGATATATAAAAGATAAAAAAATACTCTATATAAACTCAACAACTGAAGCTGATCACTTGCTTGAGGTGTTGCACACTTCGCAAAAGAATTCAAGTGCTCCATGGCAGAGCAGCTAACTATCAAATTGAAATATATAAACTACAAATAAACTGTTATATTTTATGGCTATTTGGTTTTTGATTTCAACAATTGCTGCGTTTTTCAATTATTCAAAAATTGTTGTTGTTGCTGTTGTCTAAAACAAAGAAGGAGAAAAATAATGAGGGGCGCATTTGCAAATTGAAATTACAGCAAACGTAAATTGCAATAATTGTACTAATTGTTATTGCAATTATATTGCGGATAATTACCATGACTAATGCCGTGATGCGGACTGGAGAGTGATGGGGGGATGAGTTACAATGCAATGAATAATATGAACATTCCCAGCTAACAGCAACAGCAACATTGGCAACAACAAGAAGAACAGCAACATTAGCAACAACAACTACAACTACAACAACAACAACAACAATAGCAAGATTTAATAAGCGTATGTTAATTCCGAGTGCAGCCAAGATTTATGTTAAAACAAGAAGCAAACTTTGTTACTCTAAAAGGGTATTTGTTGCGTTGCGGATAATGCGAGTTAATTTATTGGAATTCGCTTGGGTTGTAAATAACCAAGGCATAGTTTTAGCGGGCAGCTTAACGGGGCTTATAATTATAGCGACTACTACTGTAAAGATCTCCAGTTATATAATATAATTTTATACATTTAATATTATACATTCCTTGCAATATCTGCAATTATTAATATGAAACAAATTTCTGTAGAATAGAAAAAAACCTTTCTAATGTTAAGAAATGTTTTTTTTTGTGTATACTTAGAAATTATTTCTAAAAACCAGTACAACTTTTCTGATTTCATTGCGAGTTTCTAAAATTTAGTTTGTTAAATATGAAAATACGTGTTGGTTAACAAAATCAGGTTTCTCATCCAATCTTTATGATATTTCAAGATTATATATCAGGAATGCTATATATTTGCAAATGTGTCTCTTATGGCTATCGGAAATCGATTTGAATCGATAAAGCTGCGTTTATTATAAATTTGAAGTCTCTAGCTCCCATAGTCCTTGATATAGGACAAACATACCCACGAAGCTTTACCGCCTGGGCAGTTCATGCTGATCAAGTATATACTATATATGTTTTATGGCTTCGGAGATGCTTACTACTGTCTTTTGCCTAACTTTGCTCAGCTTCATTACATCCTTTTCCCCCATTTTCATTTTCAGTTTAAGGCATTTCACTTTTCCATTTCCCAATAAAACTGTATAATAAATTCCAACACCCAAATTTCCCGCACCTCCACTCACCAAAATCCTGCAACCTGTCAGCATGAAATTACACTTTGCTGCTCGGCAGATTCAACTCTCAAATCTGGGTCTCCTTTGTTGGACGGAAAACACTTTCCCATGCAAATGATTCCAAGGATTTTTGCATAAGATTGGCCCAAGGCTGGGAAAGTGTCGAGAACGAGAGAGGAGAGGGAGAAGGGCGAACAATGTCCTTTAAGGCAATCACCTGCAAATGTCCATGCAAAAAGTAAAAGCAAATGCAGGTACAAGGATAAGACACAAAGGGAGAGGAATAGGAAAATAAGGACGACTTTGGCTATCGCTTAAGATTACTCACAGTCGACTGGAGGGCGGGGCCAAGCGTGGATGTGGAACTCATTTCGCATTATCCCATTGATGAGCGCTCATTATTATTTATTATTTCTGCACTTTGAATATGCAGCAAGGTGCACCCAAAAAAGGGACGTGGGAATGTAAACAACTAGCAAAAAATAAAAAGGAAAACCAAAATAAATATATTATGCACTTCTTGCTCTTCTCTTCAATTATTCTTCTTCTGTGCTGGAAAAGATTTGCCTCCCCTACTTGCAACGTGCAACAGTTCAACAGTTTTGAAAGTGCAGGCGAATTTAAACGAAATTTAATTGTATTTTGGCCAAATAAGAAAGATTGTGCCGATTACAAAGCCGACGCAGGAAACTACCCTTCCATAAATACACACACAGAACTGCGTGGGTCCTGCCTTTATTCTTCCGCATCCTGCGAGCGGATATTGAGCCAATAATTCGATTGTCCGCTCAGCTCGAGTCCACTTTATGGCCAGTTGGCCAGTTGGCTAGTTTCGTAATTGTACAATCTAAAATTGACGGGCATTTCGAGGCATAAATCGACTTTTGTTCAGCAGACAGGCAGATGAACCTTTGTCCATATATAGACGAACATATATGTTTTGGGTTTACTTTGAGTGAATAAAATATTCAAAAATACAGCCAAAAAAGGGGACCTAAGCATAATAAATATATATATATAATTTCTCAAGGGGCAATCTTCAGTTTGATGACTTCTAGCAGTATATAAATTCCTCTCTTTCCGTTAGGTAAATATTTCCCACCTCCTCTGCCACGTTCAGACTCCATCAGCTGACTGTTCCGCGTAAGATTTTGCCATTTCACCGACCACACAAAGAGCTCCGTCAGCGGAACCCTATGCAAGATGTATAATTATTCACTTAACACATATCTTGTCCAAGTATCTTAATTATATTAATTAACCAGTGCAGCAAAGTAAAATTCAAATCTTTGTAATAATTTTCATGTTTCGTGGCTCATTAATTTTGCTTGTTAACATTTGCAGTTAACAAATTTTCAAAAGCCACTTAAAAGGAAATAAGTCAAAAATACCAACAAAAAAAATGTATAAAATTTGCAGCTGAAAAACATTTGCATGGCTTTCACTTTTGGGTGGGGGGGAAAAATTGGAAATGGAAATGAAAATGGAAATTTGTCACAAATTACTTTCACTTCGGCATCGAATTACAACGGAAGTAAGTGAAAATCATTTGGATGCTGTTGACAGCATTCAAATCCTTTCACTTCCCCCACCCTGCTCCATGTTTGCATGTCAAATTTAATTTCTATACAAATAGAGTTTGCCAGCTGCCAGCAGAAACCCGCAGACTCAAAAGTGAAAGGATCTTCGAACGTGTGCGGGAAGCACTCCTGGCAAGGGGTAAGCGCTAAGGTTGAGGGTAGGGGTCGGAGTAGGTGTAGTCTCGGAAAGAATATCATATGGAACTATGGAACGCCTTTAATGATGATAAATGCGACTGCAGAAGTTCCGCCACATTTAGCGACAAAAATCAAATGCGTTTTAAAATGAGACGAGCAGAAGTGCGAGTGAGACGGTGCTAGGGGGTAACCCTAACACGCGGATTGGGTTACACAATAAACAAAAGCAACAACAAAAGGGAATCGGGGAAAAAAACTGGGCGCATGCGTCGCACGCTCAAAAAACGGCAGCCTTTCGGCATGGGTGCGACACAGGGTGTACATAAGCACCCCACACCCTGTAAAAAAGGTGCGTTTAGCACGCGCTGATGTCTCTTCTTCTTCCTACAGTTTTATACATATTTTTTTATCTATGCTCATTCCACTCTTTCCATTTTGTTCTCCAAGCGCACCCTTTTTTTGTTGCTACTACCTTTCTCATGTACTTACTTTTTTTGCTTATCATTTTTAAAATGAATCTAAGCGAATGCAAAACAGGGTTGAAAATATTTTTTTATATGTGCCTTCATTTTATAGCCGCTCTCCACTTCCCACCCCTTTTTCGAACAAGGCAAATAGGCAGCTGCAAATAAAATTTTGATTTTTATTTTGATTTCGATTTTCTACTTTTTTTTGCGCGCGCAATTTTACTTAAAAAATGTGCCAAAAAGTGGAAAAATTAATTGTGGAAAATGACAGAAATCCGCTCAAGTCACATTTTAACCTCTTGAAAAAATAACTGTAAGTGTAACGTATTTTTAATGGCGTACATTATTGATGCCTGCATAAAACTGACTGTTTCTGGGAAAAAATCTGATTTAAATTGTTTAAGAACTGTTTGAAAATTGGCAATAAAAATATTGCGGGTCGAGGTATTGTAAAAAGAGTTGGGAGAAAGATATATGGGCTGATATTTGGGACAAAAAACTATAGAAATAAATCCAGGATGAATGAGTGAACGTTATAATCACCGTTTACATTAAAAAGAAAACATTCTTTATTAAAATTAAGAAATAATGCACTTATTAAGAATAATTATATATAGAAAGCCAATATTAAGAAGCTAATGATAATCACTTTTTGGCATGCATTTTTCCTTACCTTAATTATACACATCAAACTAATACAAAATTATTCATTGCGAGCAAAACAAACTAAATCAGGCTTAACGCCTCCGCCTTACTCCATTTAGTGCTCCCCGCGATCCGCCCCTGTTTTTTTAGCACCCATAATTATCGCATATGTGCCGGCAAGATTTTCACTCAATTTTCAAGCGAATTTCGAATTTAAATGCAAATAACAAAAATGAACTAAATATATGTGGTTGAATGTGTGTATTTTTAATCTATGTATATATGTATGTATTTATACATGTATGTGGGCGCTTTACGCAATTTTCTGCGGTGCCTGCTTTAATTCAATATAAAGCGACTTGGGCTAAATAACAACAATTACAAAACACACGAAGCGCACACAAAGCAAAGCAAAAAGAAAAAAACAAAGCAAAGCCCACTCAACAAAAACAACAAACGTCACGAGCCGCTGCACCTGCGCATGCAAAACGCGTAAGCGCGTGTGAGAGGGAACGGGAGAGGGAGAGAGGTGCCTGGTACGAAATTTATGCAAACGAGCAGCGAAGTGTAGAAAGGCGTACAAGCAAGCGAGCGAGCGAGAGAGACGGAGAGTGCCAAAGCAAGCGGGGGAGTAACGGCCGTATGCAAAGACTGCGCTCGCTGCTGCGCTTGCGTGTCGAGAGCGCATTAAACAGAGCACGAGAGTCGCTACGTTATTTAAATGAGATTATGAGCTTTTGCTAAGTGTGTGTGTACATGTGTGTGTGCTTGTGCATATGTTATGCTTGGCCTAACGACTTGGACATGCATTGGGCGGGCTGAGCTTGTGTTTGAATGCGTGTTTGCATGCGTGTGTGTGTGACAAAAGAGAGCAGCATATAAAGAAGAAGCAGCAGCAGCAGAAAAAGAAGAAGAAGCAGTTCAATAAATTATCCAGCAGTGAAAAGAGCTCATTACGAATTCGATTCGTAATCTATAAATATTCCTTGCATGATCCGATTCGAGTAATCTGTAATTTAATATTAAATTTTATTTGTTATTTAATTAAATCCATCTGTTACATATATTATATTTGTATGTCTATTGACTATGTAGTGAACAACTTTGCATGCTTGCAGAATGCATTCTGTAATGTTTAATCATTCAGTAGTTCGCTGCTGGGAACGCGTTTTTATTTTTTGGCTTGACACTTGCACAAAGGAGAGGCAAACAAAATCAACACAATGCAAACCGTTGATCAACTGCTGCAACTGCAACTGTTGCAGTTACATTTTGCCTTTGACTTGTTCGCAAAAGGACAATGCACAAATTGCACTTTGGTTCTTGTTTTACAGCATTGTCCTTGCGCAAGCTGCTGTTCCCACGCTGCTGTTACTGACGACACACACACACACACAAAACAAAGAGTAAAGAAAAGACTGAAAACACCTACATTGATTTCTCTCCCTCTCTCCTTCTCCCTCTATCTCTCTGGCTCTCTCTCTCTCTGCTGCTGCAGGTGCGCTCACCTCTACTTCTGCTTCTTATTCTACTTCTTCTTCTTCTTCGTGGCACTTAATTAAAAACCCGAAAACTGACATTCGATTTATGAGCCAATGTTTTTCGTCCTTTTCTATTTTTTTTTTGGGTGGCACTTCCTCGTAATTGTTGCCCAATTTCAATTGCCATCAATTCCTCAATTCTTTAACTCCCCCTTTTCGCTTCGCTCTGCTGTCAAACGGTAAAAAATCTAATAATTTCAACGCTTTTGTTTTGTTTTGTTTTGTTTTGAGCGCTGCTTCTGTTATATAGTTCAGAGAGAAGGAGAGGTGAATAGCAAGGTTGCGGTCTTTGGCGGTTCGTCAGTACTTCTGCTGCTGCTTCTTCTTCCTCTTCTTTGGGCTCAGGTTGCGCAACAGGCGAGGATCAAGTCAGCGATGCGAGAAATCGGTCACAAATACCGCAATACGAAAAGATTTTCTGCGACTATAAAAAATCGAAAGACAGAAAACATGCGAATAATCTAGGCTTGGATTAGAGATTAGACAAGAATATTTTTCCAAATATTTTTTAGCTGGAAAATACTAAGAAATGAATAGATAATCCACAACTAATAATACGTGCTTTAGATAAACCATAATTTCCATATTTTTCTCTCTTAAAACTCTTTAATTTCGATGAATACAGTATTTTAGTTTAGTTTCCTTTGCAATATCTACTTTCTATCCTTTCATTATCATTTCCAACACTCTAACCTTCTTTCGTTCCCAACACTCATTCATTTCAAAATAAGTCGTCAACTTTCACACTTCAATATTCCCAAAATTATTTCCATATGAGCTGCTCTTCAAGTGCACACAAAATTCCAGGACACAAAAGCTTCGGAGGCAATATCCTGCCGTTATTTGAGGCAACGCTTCAACGCCTTGCCATGAAAATAATTTGCACATTTTCACAACAAATTTTCCCGGAGGGAGGGAAGTAGGGGAGTGGGGCAGCCCACATGTTGAGCCACTTCAGCCAATCCTCGGCGAGTCCTGGCTGATTATTGAAGTGCGTGTACATTTTTTTATCAGCATATTGCGAAGGTTCTGGCGTTTGCGCAAGGAGCTCTCTTTTTTTATGGGCTGCCAACCCTCGGGGGAAATATTAAAATGAAATCCACACGTTCGTTTTTTTATTATGTAAATCAACCCCTTTTTTTATGGGTCTGCTTATCATGCACAAGGGAGGCGTTTCTCTTCTTCTTCTTTTGTATATGCGCAGCTTATTCAAATGGCGACGGACTCGTAAAAAAAGGGTTGCTGTGATTTTGGGAGGGGGTTGAGCGGGTTAATCATAACTGTTTTATTTATGTAAATAGCAACCCTTTCACGAAGAGTGAAAGAGAGATAAGAACTTTGCTTTGATTGGCCATGCAAATATTGAAAATTCCACTCACAAAATGGCGTTTCTTCCTCTTCCAGTTGCAGTTGACTTGAAATTTGAAAAGTGTCAACAGAACGTGGCCAAAACTGCGAGGCGGCTAACAAGCGAACATGTTGACACAAATATGCGCGATGTCAGCAGCACAAATCAAAGAAACAACAGCTTCACTCACATGGAACAGGACGAGGACGCGGACGAGGAGCACGGCGAAGAGGAGGAGCAGGGAGAGGAGCAGGACGAGTTGCGGCAGCAAAGTGATAACGACAATGGCAAGGCAGCAACGCTGCTGCAATCAAGTGCTGCAATGGGGCAACAACAGCAACGTGGCAACAAAAACTGTGCAACTTTGTTGTCGCCCTTTCATCACACAATGAAAACTGAACACGGGCAACAATTGCAGCAGTCAAAGGACGATGAGAAAGAGGAGCACGAGCACGAGCAGGAGCTGGAGCAAGAGGAGCAAGAGCAGGAGCTGGAGACGCTCTATGAACGCCTTAGCAATGCCAGCGCGAAGGATGCGCAGGACTTGGAGCACCGCTTTAAGTTGCAGCCACAAAATGGTAAGTTCACAAAATATACAAAATATACTGCTGGATTTAAAGTTGGATTAAAGACAAGCGGAGATAGCCCGGCTTAAATTAAGATTAAATACTAGCGGAGATGATGCACTGATATTATATAGAAGGTTGAAAGAAGATATATCTGAAGACATCTCTGTGTCCTTAAAGTACTAAGGATATTCTTGCGCAGTCTTTGGAAGATGCATCTAAACTGCCAGGCTAACTCCTGTCTAAAATAATTATCGTACCTAAAAGGCAAGTTCTTTGTTATATATTAATTTTACACTGAATAGTTAACAATATTTGTAAGTGCTATATTCAAGCAGACTGAGATAAATATTTATCTCGCCAAATCAGACCCTTAACTTATCAAATTCCACATTCAACTCTTGTTAACCACCCACCCCTTCAAAATGGTATCAAAACTGAATTTCTGGCGATAAAAATCACATTTTTGGCAGAAATGTTGTGAAATTTACAAAACTATTTGCCTCAGGGGGTGTTTAGCACCCCTTTTGCGAGCCGTACACAAATTCAACCCCTCGGGATTAAAGTGCTGTGCGAGTGTTAATTAAATTTGTCCCTCAGCTGCCAAGCATCTTAAGCCCAGTCACAAAATAATTCATATACATATATGGAATAAGTTCATCGTTCGATTTTGGTATTCTATATATTAGTTTGGAGGGTTGTTGGCAAGGTCAAATTTTTGCCAGCTTGTCTAGTTTTTTGTCTTTATTTACATGCGTTTTTTGGCGCGAGTCCTAGTGGCTGATGCCGAGCATCATTTTTCACAAAAATCTTGGCAGTTTTTTTTATTTCATATTTTTACATATCTCGTATAGCAGTTTTGATTCGGCTTTGTCTGGTAACATGATGAACGACGATGACATTCAATGAGGTCCTTTCCCAGTTTTATTTATGTTTGTCCTTACAAATAAATTTCGTTCTTTCTTTTTTTTTGGGTAAAAAAACGACTCGAATCAATTGCGTTGTCAACGTGGCTCGATAAGGAAATATTCCTTAAAAAAAGGTAGAAAACAAAGAAAGGAACGTAACGAGACACAACAACAACAACAACAACAAGAACAAGAATAAGGCATGAGGAACACGTTACGCTTTACGGTATTTTGCGTGCATTTGACACCCCTCCTGAAGGACCTTCGCTCAGGTAGCCGCCTCGTTTTCTTATCGCCTATGCATATATACATGAATATATATATTCTTGGCTATAAGCGGGGCAAAGTTTCTATTTTCCAACCTACCCCCACTTCAGTTTTTCCGTCGTCTCTTTTTTAAATGCAATTTTTTGCATGAAAATTTCTGTTTTTCTTTGCCCAATTTTTTTCTGCCTTTTTTGAGGGGTGATTTTTAGGGAACTTTTTTCTAATTGCGTTTTTTCTTCGTTTTGATTTATTTGCGCAGCTCTTGAGATTTTTTTTGGACAATTTTTTGCTGGCATTTTTCTTGATTTTTTTTTGGCTAGGGTTTTCCCACGAGTTTTAATGTGGAAAACAAGCATAAATCTGAAATCTTTTTGAAGCCTCAGCAAGATCATTTTGATAATGGGCAATTTCTGTGGGTTGATTATTTTGCTGTCAGTTTTGACAGTTTTTCTTTGGGATAGTGAAAGGTATATAAAAATATATAAATAATAAATATGAAATATAAAAAATAATTAAACTAAATGGGAAAATTGAGATTAAAATGTGTAAAAATGAGTTTCAATTCCAGCGAAACTTGGATTAAAATGTTGGGTAAGGCACAGAAATTCTTAAAGTGTTACTCTTTTAACTTTATTACAAATGCCTTATCAGGAATTCGCTTCCTCAGCTACAGTTTTACGGCATATTTACTTCCTTATTTGCCCGAAAAACTTTCATTCATTAATTTTAGTTGATTTGTACACGATTTCAAATCACCTTTTTTTCGTGGTTGTCGAATGGGTAGCACTTGCTATCGCTGATAAGAAATCACTTGGGCATTCTGTGCTCATTTGCCACACACACACACACACACATTTATGGGGCACTAAAAATGAAAAGCCGCAACAACAACAACAACAACCACAGGTTGCATGTAGGAAAAGCCACAAGAGGAGAGAGATACTGAAAACTGAGGACGCCTTTTATGACTTCATTAGACATTTCACTTTTACTTGTTTTTCCTTTTGCCTTTCCCAACAAAATTTGTTGAACATAGGAATAAATTCAGCTATTTACGAAAATTCCCTTTTTTTTCTCTCATTTTTTAGTTGTAGTTTCAATTTTAATATATTTTCCGGCTGCCAGAAAAAAACTCTTCCTCGAGCACTTGGGAACTTTTTTGTTTTATGTTCTTTAT
The DNA here is from genome assembly GCA_035044385.1 of Drosophila neutralis. NCBI lineage: Eukaryota > Metazoa > Arthropoda > Insecta > Diptera > Drosophilidae > Drosophila > Drosophila neutralis. Next base: position 1,950,836 of record JAWNME010000344.1, read on the forward strand.
ATTGACTTAAGTAATTCTCGGCAATGAGCGAGTTTTACGATTGAGGGCCGATTGACGGATTGAACGATTGAAGGACGTTGCGACTAACCCATATTTTTTATGGCCAAAATGCGAACTCGGCTTGGGTAAATACTCATGTACATCTCAATATGTAAGTCAAATGTTAAATGCTGGTAAGTCAACCGGGCCAAAACACTCATCGCGTTTGCCTTTTTAGCGAGTCCTTGTGAACGTGAGAGTTCTTTCAGAACCAGTAGCCAATGTCCACACGCAGGCTGCAAGGCCTAATTAACATGTTCGATCCACACAGCATCTCCTCTACAGGGTATTTGCGGCACAAGAGGTAGCTCGACTGCTTTTCCTTTTTTACGATTTACGTGGAAATCGGCGCATCGTAAAAAATGCAAACAGCGTGAAAAAAACGACACGAATACAGAGTGGTGAGCAACGACTGCTAGATACTCTTTAATAATGGATGATTATCATATGAAATGAACGTTGCATAAAATAGGCTGAGCAGCGACAGCGAGATACTCTGTAAAAACTAGAGATAGTTTTATTAATAAAATTATATAAGTATAAAAAGGTAGTCTAAACTGAAATGCAACTACTAAGCGACTTACAGATACCCTGTAAAAAATAATTTACCGACTATCTGATACCCATTAAAAGTCGAAGTTTTTTTTTAAGGAAATAAATCAGTTTTAAACAGGATGTCGAAGCGTAACTGCAACTTCTGAGTGCTGAGCAACGACTGACTGATATCCTATAATAACTAAAGATTATTTTCTTAAGTAAATGATATCAGCGTAAAAAGAGGGTATCAAACAGGAATTTTATTGAATCTTATTGTAAAAACCCAAATCCTAGTAGTAGAAAACAGGGTATTCGGATTGATTCTCAGAAACTAAATCGCAATTTAACATTATTTAAGAAAAAACATGATTAGAACCGACATTATTGGCCTATGGTACCATATCTATACTGAATACCGAAAACCAATTCATAAATCTTACTGAAACCGGAATCGGAATTGGAATTACGATTTGGTTTGAGAGCCTTATTTAAATTAATAAATAATTCCGCTTTCTAGCATCTTTTCTGAGCTGTTGAACATATATTAGTTCCAGCAGCAAACCAAAATATACCCCATATACCCTATATACCCTGCAAATAATAGGTGCTTATCAGTGACGGAAGCGTTTGCGCCTTTTAAGTGTTAAATGTCGCCGCAGGACAAATGAAGTTGTACGAATTCAGTTACCTGACTGACTAATTGACAGACTGACCAACTGACTAACTGACTGACTGACTGACGGACAGACAGACAGACAGCATTGCACTTCTGACTTTTTATGACTTTGTAACAATTTTTTATGATTTTGTTTTTGGACCATAAAAAATGGTGCATCTTTTACCTGCTGCAGTTGCAGTTGAGATCGTTTTTTATGTGTGCAGTACATGATTCTGAAAGATTTTGTTTTTTTTTTAATATATTTTGGTCACCTTGGAATGTGACTTTTCGTAATAATTCGTTTGTGTTTATTTTTTGAAGTTTTCCGGGAATATATTTTCATGCATAAGATTTGTGACTTCTCACAAGAGAAAAAGTGGAATTTGATTTTCCGCTTGTTTTATGATTTGCAGTTGAAAAGTCAAAAAGTTGTAGAGCAGCTAATTAAATTTGGAATTCCGAAAGCAATAAAATATATACAAAAAAGATTTACAAACAAATTTAATTGGAACACATAAAGATAATTAATAAATGAAAAGCAAATACTTAATATAATAAAATTGGAATTTAGAGAGTAATAAAATATATGGACAGATTTACAAGCCAATTAAAAATACTTAATATTACTTAATAAATCCTTAAAACTAAAGGAAAATAAATATATATAAAAAAGATTTGCAAATGGTTAATTGGATATTTAATAAAGAGCTATAAAGAAAAATAAATTTGGAGCTTCGAAAGCAATCAACAAATCTCAATATAAAACTAAACTCATCTAAAAGCATGTTTAAATTATTATTATAACTATTTTCGCATTTTATAATAATAATAAATTTGAGCACATTGCATTTTGGAGAAGTCGTCTGCATGTGCCATAAATATATGTTAAATAAAACTAAAATAAAATCGCTAAACAAATCAAACAAATAATGAACGAAGAAGAAAAGCAAAGCAAGGCAGAAGCAGCAGCAGCGGACGCCAGGCCAAAGTGGGTGGTAGTCACATGGGAGGGAGGGAGGTGTGGGTGGGAGGGGGGTGTATGCATGTGCATGCATATATGAATGGCAAATAAAAATGCGAGAGAGCCGAACAAAGACCAAAAGCAGACGACAACAATAAGCAGCAAAACTGCTGCTGCTGCTGCTGCTGGCGTCGACGTCGGCAGCAACGCAGCTTTAAAATAATTTTACATAGCAAACGCAACACACACACACACACAGAAAGTTTTGAGGCGTGTGCGCCAATCATAAAATAATATGCATATACACACACTCACGCACACACAGACGACGACGTCGACGCCAACGCCATTTGAAAGCTAAATTTAAATTTTAAGCCACACCCCAAACAAGCGCACGCATACCGCACATACACGCACACACATAGACAATGGAGTCGGCTGCCGAGCCGAACAAAACGAACGGTGCCTCACACACACACACACGCACACATGCGAGACATTGTAGTAAAATTTTAAAACGTATAAAATGTTGGAGCAGCAGCAGCAGTAGCAGCAGCACACACTAATGCAATCACACTCACTCAGTCACTCACACTGACACACTCACTCACACTCTCTCGCTCAGTTTGCGCTCAAATGCAAACGCATTTCTCACTCACACTAGAGCGCTCATTTCTCCAAGTAGCATTGAATGTGGAACGTGTTCTTCTAACAAGCATTCAAACCCACAACGGTAAATAAAATGAGCACGAGAGAGTGAGAGAGCGAGAGCGAGTGAGAGAGCGCGCGCGTCTGTGTGTATGTGTGTGTGTGAGAGAGCAACCAATGCGCGCTGCTTTTAAAGCTCATCCAGTTGGCGGCTTTTTGTGTGCCTGTCTGTGTGTGTATCTGTGTGTGTGTGTTTTTTTTTGTGGAGCCGCCGTTGCAGTTGGCGCGCCGACGTGAAACCAGTTAAACGCGTTGACTCTTGCGAAGCACATCGTGCACAGCTCAGCGCAGCTCGTGTGTGTTTTTTATACATATAACAAAAAAGCAAAAGCGCTTCTCTTTTTTAACAGACAGCACTAAAAACAACCCTTACCGCTTTGGGGTGGCTAAAAAAAAACAACAAAAAAAACTTCAACGCTGTTTAGTTTTTTGGGCGCAAAAACACCAAATTTCAACTCAAAAACTCGAAACACTCAAACAAAGTCAATGCCGGCATAAAGAGAGCAAGAGCGAGAGAGAGAGCGCGCAGTGCAAGAGAGAACGATAGAGGGAGAGAGAGAGAGAGACAGCCAAGTTGAAAGGCAGAAAAACGTCCATCAACATCATCATCATCAGCAGCAGCAGCATCATTATCAACAAGAGCCCAGGCCTAGGCGATTATCCATCAGAGACGGCAGCAACAACAACAACAATTGTTGAGAATTTAGTCGTCCTTTGGCATTGAAAGGCTCTTCCGTCTGTCAGTTTCATGCGAAACACGAACGCGTTTGGACGCAGGCCGGCGCAACACAAAAAAACACAAAATCCAATTCCAAACAAAAAATCCAATCCAAGAAATTCTAACCAAAATAGTAAATAAGAAAAAAACAATTTGACGTAGTTTTTGGTGTGTGTGAAGTGAGAAATAAAACGTACTTTTCAATCAAAAACATATCCCATATATAAACAATATATACACTATATATTCTGTACACCGATCAATTTGGTCTGCCTTGTGGTGTGTGAAAATGGTTATGTCGGAGCTACATTGGCACTCAGCTAGTCCCGAGGATAACAACAACTCCTTGAAGCATGATCTCCTGAAGGCAAACACAAACAGCGCCAGAGACGCTACCGTCCATCTAATGCAGAATCGATGTAAGTCTCTTCTATATAGAAATATATATTCAACTTCAAATCAGTCTTCAATACAGATGAGAAGTATTCCATCAACAAGTTCTATAAATGATTTGGCTATGTTTGTGCATTTAATTCAAGTTGATTTTGACAGTTTTAGAATTTTTTTATAAATATTTATGTTTGTAATCAAATTGATTTGACTGATCAAAATCGAATATCAATCTTCTATATAGACGAGAAGTTCTCACTCAACTACTTTGAGAAACTGTTTATGATTTATTTATGTTGATTTGAGAAACGTTTTTGAATTGTTTTGCAATATGCATGAAAATATATTTGAAACTTTAAACTTTTAGAAAAGATTAAGAGTTTGTTTTTAAAAATATATTCACATTGATTTGATTGATATAAGCGTAATGTTTATCTTCGATTCGAATATCTGCAGAAGTCTGCAGTAAAATACTTTTTATCAATTGATAAGAAATGTTTATGCAACACATTCAACTTGGTTTCTGAATGAGATTAGATACATTTATTTGTGTTATGTTATTTAACCACAATTCATGATATAATCTTGCAAGTTAGTAATCTTTTAACAGTTACTTTGACTTTCTAAACTTGAGAAAAAGATACTTGGCAGCAGGATATATTTCAGAACTGGGAATAAGTTCCTTGTTAAAACTGATTTTGAGTCATTTTAAAAACTCGGCTCATATTAAATAAATATTTGTATATTTATTTATGCATGATCAGATATTAAAATTTACTATTAGCATTTATTCAAATCCCTCTCAGAAGTTTACCAAATTAAATGAATCATTCTGATGAAATTTGTAAAATCGTCCATTCAAATATCAGAATTTGGTATCAGCTAATGATTCATTCAGCTCGACTCTGATATTTTGAGCTTGATACCAATAAGCATTGCAATTATATAGATAATCACTCGATTATTCATACTTTAGCAACTAGCTTGGGGCACAGGTGCACACATCATAAATACTATAAATATCATGTACTTGTATATAATTTCCACCCGTTGGGCGACCCACTTAGTCGAGTACTTTTTTATAGACCATATTTATTGAAGACGCATTTCTTACACAACTCAAGACCAAAGTGACCATGTAAAAATCGGAACGCATTAAAAAAATACGATTTTTATTTGTACCATTTTATTGCTGCTGACTGCTTATCAATGCGATTAGATACAAAACGGTAAATACGGTTTTGAAAAGTGTTTTTTGGATGTGGGAAGAGCAGTGGAGGAAGTAATTGTTATTCGATTATAAGTTTAAGTATATATTCAAATGGTTTTTGATGTATCTTTAATGAGTTGTAGATAAACATACACATATATGAGAACTTAAGTAGGGATATAATTAAAAGATTTATTATGTAGACTTTAGAGAAATATTATCAGTAGTAAATGAATGCTTTTAATTAAGGATATCTTTGATAAACATCTTATGTAGACACAACCTATGTAAGGCTTACAGTAAGTAGTAAATGAATGCTTCTAATGAGTTATAGATAAATTCGGGTCTACGTGTCTTCAGCTAAAAGTTGATAGGCCACACAAGTGTTATCTTTAAACGATTATATATGTCCGAGCAGCATGATTTCCATATACTAGCCACGATTTACTTATCGGCTAGCCAAACTGATATTTCCAACTGCTTATCGCGACTGGCACACCTGTACCTACCTAAGGAAAAGCCAAGAAACTGCTCTAAATTTCTTGGTAAACAAATTTCGTCATTCAAAGAGTGCGTCAACAAAATTGAAAAGAACAATGTCTTCGATTCTAATAAATTAATCGATCGACAATACGTTTTAAATTAATATGCTGACGATTTATTTGAGTCCCTCGCTTGACGACAACAAACAAAAATTGATTATTTATAGTCGTTGTCGCAATGAGCTCATTACTCCAGTGGTAACAACTAGAACAAACTGGACAATCAGCAAAAATCCAAAAACTAAAAGAGAACAACAAAAATCCAAGGCTACCGTTTTTTTCTTTAGGTTTTTGAGCTTATCGGAGCAAATGTGAAGCGAGTGAACTGGTCAAGAAAGAGGGCGTGTGTTGTGCTCGTCTTATTATGGCCTGTTCCAAGAAATGATAGAGCTGCAAGCCAAAAACATTCTTCGATTAATCTTTATCGCTGCGGAAATGAATTTCCGATATAGATAGAGTTAAGCTTTCGTCTTACCCCTCTAATTACTTACTACGCCTTTGCGAAGTTCATTTCACGATTTGAAATCAAGGATATAACATTTGTAAAAGCTTAACAATGAAATTGGTCATCGAAATCGTTGCTATAATATACCATATATTATATATTCAAAATATTAGCTATGGTTTCATTATCTATTTGATCTAGCATTCAGTTGTTGATAATCTTTTGTCTTTTTGTGGATAATCTTTCGTCTTTTTGTGGATAGCCTTTTAATACACATACATCAATTTGGAACTTAAATGATATCGTTTTTATATCGACTATCGATTAGGAATATCTATATACTTTATACAGTTCAGATAAGAATGTAACTATACACAGAAAAGTTGAAATTGCTTTATTTTTTCCCATCACTTTTGTTATATAAGAATTAATAACATTAAAAAAGGGGAAACACAAAACATTCTGTACAATTTAATCAATCAAAAATGGACGATAAATTATATATATATAATCTATATATATGTCTTCAAATTAGTCGAATAGCAAATAAGTGCGCCAGAGTAAAAATTCTCAGCAAATTGCTGAATTTTCTAAACAAGAATGTGTCAAAACTATTTTGTTTACATAGATTATATATATATATATTTTTATGTATTTTATATATATAGTTTTATATATATATATAAATATTAATTGTTCATTTATTATTATACTTAATTATTTATTATTATATATTTTTGCATATTTTTTATTTTGTATATTTCAACTTGAATTGTCGGCATATGAATACTAAAACATAAACAAGGTCTAAGGAGCTCGCTCTCTCTCACTCTGTTTCACTCTCTCTCTCTTGTTTTGCTTTGTTTTGCTACGAATCTTTGTGCAAAAGATGAGGCAACAAACCAGCCGTCAACACGCACAAAACAGCGCTCAGCGCTTTTGGCCACAATGCGCGGGGTCAAGAGTTCAAGACACGCAGCTTCCGACCAAGACGACGACGGCGACGACTCAATCGATAGTCAGTCTGCGCACGTGATGTGTGTGCCACACACACACACACACACACTCAGACACGCACACACACAAGCACAGATATAAATATATAACACCCCCTCACACACACACAGCTGTCGAGGTCATTGACTAATTGTGCAAATGTATCTGCTCACAGGACTCGGCACAGGACTCGCAGTTTCCCAGTTGCCAGCTCTTATTACACTTCTCTCTCTACTCTACTCTACTCTACTCTACTCTTCTCTGTTCTTCTCTCTCCCCGGCTGTGTCTGCTTAACGTCTGCGGTTTTTGCATTTCCACATTCGCAATTGAAAAATTGTTGTAGAAATTCGAAATATTTGAAATTTTCCATTGCGCATTTGCCGCATTTGCAGTTTTTGACCCGCTGCGCGTGGCACGCGTCCATTCTGCACCCCGCACCGCTTACCCCTCACCCCTCATAGTAGTAAATTGCTGGCGGGGGTGGCTCGCTTCAAAAATGCTACCATAATTTATGTGGCATTTTAACGCGCAGTTTTTGGAAAATTAGTTTGAAGGCGTCGGCGTAGCCTTAAGTGCTGCTGCTGCCCAGCGCCTTGATTGGGTTACAAACTAAAAACTGCACTCGAAGAAAAATCGCACTGAATTTTGAGAAAGTTGCACTGAATATTAGAAAGTTTTTTTTTGTAACCTGAAATTAAGAAAAGATAAACCTTGATTTTTATAAATATGCATTCTGAATAATAAGCTGACTTATGCCAGGCGCCACAAAAATTGAGAGCGATTTTTTTCGGTGTGTGTCTAAAAGGGTAGGGGTAAGGGCTAGCGTGAGTGGTAGGGGTAGGGGTAGGGTATATGGGTTTTTTCACGGCACATATGCCACGCAACATAGTTTCGGGGTCGGCGTAGATCTGAGATCTTGTTTGGCTGCCACTTGAGTTGCCTTCTTGAGTTGCCTGCTGCTGGAAGTGTGGCAGCAACAGCAGCAACAACAACAACAACAACAGTTGTCGCTTAATTAGCTAACTCAAAAGGCGAGAGAAAAGTGTGCCAGAAGTGCGCGACTGTGTGTGAGTGTGCGAGTGTGTGTGCGTGTGTGTCGGACAACTGCTGATTATTCGAGAAATTTACGAGTGGTTTAAGAAGCATTTGTTTCCAAAAAATTCAAGTTAAGACTCCAGATTTAAGCTATGACATCATTTGTATATGTTTATACAAAAGTCTGCGCCGCATTAATCTAATATCGATAAGCTAAAAAAAACCTGCTATGGGTATTCCCTGTCCATTCAAAATAAACAAATTTATGATCACACCTCGTTGAAATTGATTAGCGAACGTTAGCTTTAAAATAGGCACTCGATAAGCATTTTGATTAGTGCACAAAATCACGTGAGCAAAAATCGGCCAATCATTATTTTCGGATTATTAGTGGTGGACTCTGCAGTATCAGCTGAGAGCTTAGGTTTGTACTGGTTTTTTTGTTGATAAATTTACTGCTGTATAAACTTAGCTGACTTACTATAATATACTATGACATTATTTTAGAATGAAGTATATATATTTGAAATCTAGACTCCTTAATGATCTTAAAAATCGGTGTTTGAGTATTGTATTGAATAATGCTCAAGTTTATTGTGGTACTTATTGCTGGATAAGCTTTGCTTATGCTAGAAAATATTCCTTTTTATAAATCTTTCAACATTTATTCCAAAATTTCTACAGATATATTTTCATATTTGTGCACCACAAACAAACACCGCTCTAAATGTATACCAATCTGCGCTCCTTATAGATTCTCGATATCTTAAGTAATGTTCCGCAAAAGTTTCTAAACAACATATAAAATTCTGATCCCAGGCAAACCCTTTGCTTCACTTCGCCATTCGCTTAGTCATTCGATTAGTATGAAAATGCGGCACTAAAATGTAAGTGCATGCAGCAAGTTGCAATTGCATTTTGCATGCAAGCAGACATATTTTTTTATATGTTGTTTTCTCTGTTGCATGGCTCTTAGCGTCTGCCGCAAGACTCATAAATTAGCTCAAATAGACGCTGCGACGTTGCACTGACCGCGCCCCAATTCGCAACGAGTTTGGATGTGGCCATAAAATGCAGTCAACAAATGCTGTCGAAGCCAAATGTACACAAAAATTTCAAATTCAAATTGAGTGGGGCACTGCAAAGTTGGGCCAGGGGGAGCGGGGGGAGTCTGGAGTTGGTTGTGGCATTAAGCGAGTACCAGGTGTTCCCCGGGACGAGCGCCATAAAAATATCCTTTTATGCTGCAGCGTGTCCTGTCTGCGGCCATTTGGTCAGTTTTTAGCTGGCCAAATGTATCCCATATCGATTTCGGTGTGCACCCTATATGCCGCTTGCCACCCGCCCCCTTTCTAACCTCTGGCACGCCCCCTTATCGTTAAGTTGCTGAAGAGTTCGGTTTATTTTTGAAAATTGCTCAGTTTATGCCGGCGACGTGATGTCGCCTCAAGTTGAAGTTGAAGTTGAAGTTGCAGTTGAGCTGCTCTTTGCTAGCTTTAAGTGCAGTTGCCACTCGAATGAGTGAATTAAGTAGAAACTTTAAGTTGCCCGACTCTCAACTAACTGTATCCTTCGTGCTTTACTCTCTTGCAGACATCAGCCGACTGTCACGCTCGCCATCGCCTCTGCAATCGAACGGTAAGTGTTTTTTTTTTAAATATATCTTAGCACTTTACATAATATTAATTTAAATGTGTTTTGCTCAAAGCAAGCACAACTTTTTTATACACTTTTCCTATTTTAGAGAGAGAGAGAGAGAGAGAGACAGAGATATTTTTAAAAAATAATACAAGAAATGGAGAGAACTGGAATCAAAATAAGTTATATAAATTTGAGGAATTGCAGTCAAGCCAGCTTAACTGGCACTTATGGTTGACAATTCCAGTGTTTCTGATGTGTTGTTAATAATAGTTTTTATAGTTGATCAATAATACGTCTGAGAATTATATATATCAATTGGAGAGATAATATTTTAGTCATCAGATTAATTCGAAGTGGAACTCATATTTCAACTTTGAAGTCTTTCGATTTTAGAATCTCTGAGATCGTTTCATACAGACAGACTGGGCATTTGATGCTGATCTGGAATATATATGTATATACCTTATGGATTCGATGATACATAAATACTTTTGCACTGCTTTATAATACTAGATTTGGCATATATTCAGGCCTTAACTTCTTTAAGGAATATTCACATACACAAAAGCTACACACAGGAAAATGAACTAACTAAATAATAAAAGAGTTCAACCTGTGTGATTTTAGTTTGAGTTTTTTCTAAGTGTTGCTTTTATGTATTAAAATAACACACCCATAATTTTGTGCTGTGTAGCTCAAACTCCGCAGCCCACTTAAGCATCAGCTGTTTGTCCGAGTGCAAATGAAAAGTGAAAAGTGAGAGTATTTGTTATTTACGATTTGTCCACTTTGAAAACATATTTTCGAAACCAGGAAACATCTGCCAGCTGTGCGTTTGAGTGTATATATGTGTGTATGTGTGTGTGCGAGTGGCATCAGTTTCATTGAGGCTGTTGGCAGACAATGGTTGGCAACCCTTGCTTGCCGCACTCGCTGGCCACGCGCTAGGCCCGATGTTTAGATTTATAGGGTTATAGGGATTGTTTTTTTCTGCTTTTTTGTTATAAACGACATACAGCTAGATTCTGGGGGTTGTTTTAGGGTATGGCTCCTACACAAAGCAAACAAACGGCTGTCAACCCGGCTGTCGTCGTAGCCCTTCCCTGCAACCCCTTCCTCTCGTATCTGATCTGTGTGTCTTTAAGTTGATTTTGATGTCTTATTAAATGTGACTCTCGAACAGCTTCTTAAGTAGTTGTGCATTAGTTGACAATTAGGTGTCATTTCGAGTCATTTCGAGTCATTTCGAGGCGTTGCCAATTGCTGTCTAGGGTTGTCAACTTAATTGCTGGGGGCTGGCACTAATTGCTACTATTGAATTGTTGCCTGTAGTCATGTGAATGCCATTTGACTTTGAACTACATGAAATCTATATAGTATATATAATGCTATAGATTTGCTATATATTATTCAAAAAATATTGTGTGCTATTCATGGGTGCACTCATTATTATTCATAACTCGTTTGTCGCTGTGTCTGAACTGCGTAAAATTTGCAATTCACACTTTACAAATTTCATCATCAAAAAAAGAGCTCTTGCCCATCATCATCATCCAACACACACATATTATACACGTATGTGTGTGTGTGTGTGTGTGTACATATGTGTATTTAGCACGCCCACGTTTCGAACTTCGTTAGTCACGGCTTGGGCGAGGGTCCTTCGTCCTGTCCGAGGTCCCCTTTTGCTGAACGTAACCTTTTTTTTCTGCTCTTATATTATTGACAGCATTTCGCTTGATTTGAATTTTTATATGTGTGTGTTTGGCGTGTGTGTCTGTGCGTCTGTGTGTGTGTGTGTGTGTGTGTGTGTGGTGGTTGTGTGTGGACCCAGTTGCTGTGATTTCTTAGCTCTCCCTTTTTGCTACCGAATGAACACATATTTACATATATTTTATGCAAAAATTATGCCGTTATGCACGAGTGTGGGAGCTGTGTGTTGTGTGGCAAGTCAAACTGACCATTTGGCTCTTTTTATTGGTTGCCTAACAGCGCCAGAGGCGCCTCTAAAAAAGGGGGTCTCCAACTAACTGAAACTGGTATATGACCAAGCTTTACTTGAAAGTAGTGCTCAAATTTGTATAACTCTTATAAGCAGATTTATTTGACCGACAATTAACAAAAGGAGCTCAAGTTTTATAGTCTTTGGTATTTTAGTTATCTTATCTTATCTGTCAGTTATCTTTGGCATCTGAAATGTATAGCAACTACAATCTTCATAGTCTGTTCAATTAACAGCTTCAATTAGCTCAAAGTTGCCCAAATATTTTAACTTCACTTACAAAAGGACTCTTTAAACAGCACTTAAGCTGTCTAGATACTCCATTTTCAATCCTTAAGCACTATCCATAGTCCTTTACAACCCCAAGTAACTCAGCTGCTGGTCAAGCTAGCCAAAAGAACTTTTCACCAGACACTCCTGCAACTATTTAGAAACCCCTTTGAGTTGACTACGCCACTGTTATTTGCTGGCTCACACAAAAAACATACAAATCGAATTTGCACATCATCTGAATACCAAATGGACGCACGTAGCAAACAAAAATGTAGTCTGCAGAGGACGATTGCCGAGCTGTTGTGGGCACATGAGGCATGTGGGGCAGGCTGGCAGGCAGCACCCACTTGGACGAATAAGTCATCAAATTCACGTAGCATCAACCACCATGCGAAACGAAAAGCAAATCGAGAGCCACAAGTCATAAAGTAGCCACAGCCACAGCCACAGCCACAAGCCTGCGAAACATATGCAAAAATTCACGGACACAGCTGACTGACCAGTTCGGGTTCATGGGAAAATGTTCGGGAAATGGAAATGAAAATGCCACAATTGAGATTTCAATGCAGCAGCCAAAAATAACTTCAAAGGGGCTGCCTTTTGTTGAAAAGGGTTACTCCAACTTTTGATTGCCATTTTTACCACAACACAGAAAACCAAAAAAAAGGTTGGACCAACAAAAGTTTTGGACTAAAAATGAACTGACGCATTTAAATATTATTGCAAATCAATTGGTAGACTTTTAGCCCCAACCCTGCTCTCTTCTTCTTCCTCTTTTTTTGTGTAAATAAAATGCATAGAAATAGCAAATTTATACAAATCGCTTGGACGCAGCAGTATTTGAAATGCTAAAATGGCACTTAAAAGCAGGCAAAATGAAAAGAAAACACGAGAATTCCATTTGATGTATCGGAGGAACGAAAGGTAAACTAACTATGTAAACTATGTGTGGCAGCGGCAGAGGTGCGGGTGCGGGGGAGGAAACACTTTTCGCATAATAGAAGCTAAACGGGTGGCTCACTCTCTCTCCCGCTCCTTGGGTGGCAACTGCTATTAGAAAGCCTTTCACCCACACACACACACACAGAGAAAAACTCAACCGACTATGAAATTGTATCGAAAATTATGCAAACACATTCCGGTCTATGCTAAAGTTATGCAAAGGACATCTTAAGGAGGTCTGCTGCCTGTGCGGGCAAGGGAAGCGGATATAAAGTGCTTGGTTAATTTAGCAAAGACTGTGAGATGATGGGCTCGTTGGTGTCTTTAATCTTTAATCGATTCCTTAATAGTTTGCCAAAATATCTGTCCAAATGGGCAATTTGTACTCTAAGCGAAATATTATTAATTTTTAATAGAAACTTGTCGTCTATCTTTTGCAAAAATCCTTTGGCGTAATATTAACATGATCGATTCAAAGAATGCTTCCCATTTTCTTGAACTATTTTTAAATTTGTTGATCACGGTATTTTTATATATATATATTATATATTTCTATCAGCAATTAAAAAAATATCTTGCATTATTTTCGCAAATTGGTTTGTACTCAAAAAATGTTTTGATAAGCTCTTCGATTATGCGATTTCATTTGCAATATTTATAAGAAATATTTTGCATTATCTTCCACAACTGATTGGGCTTAAAAGGTCTTTTGATAAGCGCTCACAACTGCTCAGATTAGGCGATTTAATTTGCAATATTTAAAAATAGACATTCCCAATTATCTCCTCAAGTTGGTTAGTCATAAGAAATGTTCCGATTAGGTCTAACAATAGCTTCGATTATGCGATGTCATTTTCATTATTAGCCAAGTTTCAGTTGATTGAAGATATACGCATTTTTGTGTGGTTTATTTTTAAATAGTTTTTTAATCAGATTTCACTTTTGCTTGAGTTAGTACTATATAAATATTCAAATAATTCAAGTTTTAGTGGACAACTTCTGGTTGACACATTTCTTTTCACTCCCCCCAAATGATATCCTCAAATGCTTCTTTCTCTTCTCACTTGCAACAACAAGTTTAAGTTCTTATCTCTTCTTAATTTCAATAATATATTCAAATGCTTCTCTCTCTGCCCGATTTCAACAATATCTTCAAATGCTTCTCTCTCTTCTCACTTGCAGCTTCTGATTGTGATGATAACAACTCGAGTGTTGGCACCTCGAGCGATCGGTGTCGTTCGCCTTTGAGTCCGGCACTGTTGCTGACACAGCAGCCGCAGGCGAAGCGACGCCTGTTGTCGCTCCAGCAGCCCCATCCGGCGCACCACCATCACCACCACAACCACCAGCTCAACCACAACCACAACCACCACCATCAGGTGTACAAGCTGGAGCAGCCGGATGAGGATTACGATGATGCCAATGGCGGTGCCCTCAACTTGACCAGCGATAATTCGCGTCACAGCACTCAATCGCCGGCGAACTCCGTCAAATCCACGGTGACGACTCCACCCACTGTGGGTCAGTTGGCGCCTGTACCCATTGTGGTTGCGGCGCCACAGATCTCACCGGTGCTGACGCCCAATGTGGGCGCAGCCGTGCAGGCAGCGGCGGCAGCTGCGGCTGCTGTTGCAGCCACCACAGTGGCAAGTGGCATGCAACCATTGCTGGCACTGCCAGGGCTATCCTCACCCCAGGCACAATTTGCTGCGGCCGGCTTGGGTCTGGGCAATCCACTGCTTGCGGGCTCCATATCGCCGCAGGACTTTGCCCAGTGGTTGCAACAACGTCAGGTGGCGCTGCCCCAGCAATTCAACAGTTATATCGAGATGCTGAGAAATGGTTCGTTGGGTCTCTCCCCAGATGATCCGCTGGCAGCTCAAGTGGCTGCCGCCCAGCTCTTCATGCAGAGTCAGCTGCTCTCGCAGGCATCGCAGCAGTTTCAGGCGCTGCACAAGCAGCATCAGCGACAGGAGCAGTTGCAAGAATCGCTGACGCTGTCGCTGTGCAAGTCACCCATGCAACAACTGCAGCCACGCAGCTCCACGCCACACTCGCGAAGTCCACCCACTCCGCTGCGTAGTCCAGCCAGCAGTCCACATCAACAGCAACATCATCAGCATCAGCACCATCATCATTTGCATCATCCGTTGCAAATAACGCCGCCGAATTCGGCAGCCAGCTTGAAGCTGAGCGGCATGTTGACACCCAGCACGCCCACCAGCCATGCCCACAGTCAGAGCTCTATTCCCTGCACGCCGCAGCCCAAAACGGTGGCAAGTGCGGCAGCAGCACGTGCCGCAGGCGAACCCTCACCCGAGGAGACCACCGATCTGGAGGAGCTCGAACAGTTCGCCAAGACCTTCAAGCAGCGCCGAATTAAACTGGGTTTCACCCAGGGCGATGTGGGTTCGGCTATGGGTAAACTCTATGGCAATGATTTCTCCCAGACGACAATTTCCCGGTTTGAGGCGCTCAATCTGAGTTTCAAGAACATGTGCAAGCTGAAGCCGCTGCTGCAGAAGTGGCTGGATGATGCCGATCGCACCATTCAGGCGACGGGAGGCGTCTTTGATCCGGCTGCTCTTCAGGCGACGGTTAGCACACCGGAGATAATTGGCAGGCGGCGCAAGAAGCGCACCTCCATCGAGACAACGATAAGGGGTGCACTGGAGAAGGCGTTTATGGCCAATCAAAAGCCCACCTCGGAGGAGATCACACAGCTGGCCGATCGCCTTGGCATGGAGAAGGAGGTGGTTCGTGTGTGGTTCTGCAATCGCCGCCAGAAGGAGAAGCGCATCAATCCCTCGCTCGACAGTCCAACGGGCGCCGACGACGAGGAGTCCTCCTACATGATGCACTAGAAACGAGAAACTGGAAGCCAGCATCAGCAGCAGCCCAAGTCGCTACTCGAGGATTGGCTGGGAACACAACATATGCCGTGCAATGTGCGCAAAGCAGCAGGCTTAACTAACTAAAAGCAGGTGTGTAAAACTTAAATAATATATTAATTATATATCTAAAGTATAATTTTAAGTAACTTTTAGTTCTAGTCGAGAAATTCTTATTCTAATCAAAACTGAAACTGAAATTCTCAGAAATATTTGACTAACTTTCTTAGGACTTGTTTGCTCTCTCTCTTTGCAGGTTCAAAAGTCGCAAAACACATCAAATATTAGCATAATTCTTCACTATGATTCGTTGTCAACAAGCAACCACACACACACACGTACACCCACACACTTACACCCACACACACACAAACACACACGCGTGTGTGTGTAATCAATGTGGCTCTGTAGTTTGTTTATGTTAACTATTAATGGTATTTATTGTAAACGATTACAATGAAAAATAGGCATAAGTAAAAAAACTAGCTCAAAATGTACTGCTCAAGTGAACCACTGCGAACTAGCTGCCTAGTTCCCTAGTTCCCTAGTTCCCTCGTTCACTTGAACAGCAGCATTTTAAGTCTAAGAATTCAATCAACTGCCACAAGAAAGGCACACGAATTGAATTTTGTATTTGAATGTCCTGTCCCGGATGGCGTATGATTAATATTTAAGTACACTTAACCCTAAGGCATCTTTCTGTGTGTGTGTTAATGAAGAGATCAGGTGTGTGGCTAATGCACCGTTTCTTTGCAGTCAGTAAACAACAGTTTCTAGCGAATCGTTTCACCAATAAAAAACAAACAGATAATATTACAAAATGCGGGAGGAATGAAATGTTCTCCCCTTTCGTAGCAACACACTTTTAAGCATATTTATTTTTTCGTGAATACTGTGATAATCAATTGAATGATTTTTAATTTAAAATACAAAAATAAAAAATAAAAAAAAAACATAATTAATTATAAACATTTAGCAGAGTACTTTGTATGTTGTGGGCAAGCAAACTAACAGTTAAAAATAATAAAACATTTCTAATTTAAATTTTAATAAATGCATATTATAAATAAAAAAAAAACTTAACAAAACCCAATTTGAATTTATCAGAAACACATTTGTATTTGTAAATTATAAAAGAAAAAAAGCAACAAAAAAAAACACACACAAAAAACAAATACTAATAGAATTTTAAAATGTATGAAAACAAAAATAAAATATACAAAAAAAAATTAATAAAAATAAAATAAATATCAGACAAATTTAAAACAAGCTTTCATTTATGCTTTTGGGCGGGATATGTGGATAAAAATAAATAAAATTATTTCTAAAAGTAAAGGATGAAACATTTTGGAAAAAACAGAAAAAAAGATAAAAATGTTTTTTGAAATATTTTTTTGCATATCTTCAAATATGTTGAAATATTTTCCTGCATATTTTCAAATATGTTGAAATATATTCTTGCAAATAAAGCTATGAGTTAAAGTTTTGGAATTCAGCTTTTGAGCTGTGTTGGAATATGTTGAATATTTTCTTGCATATTTTCAAATATGTTGAATATTGTCTGCATATTTTCAAATACGTTGAAATATTTTCTTGCATATTTTATGCAGCAAATAAATGGGGAATAATAGTAAAGAGATTTATTTCAATCAGCAAAACTCAGCATGAAGTAATTCCTAAGCTATGAGTTAAAGTTTTGGAATTCAGCTTTTGCGCCTCTTTGCAATCCATTCACAAACATTACACAACACACACAACACACACACAACAAGCACTGACAGCTCAATGATAAGAATCACGAAAAAAGAAATGATGAAAAATAACTAGAGCTCAGTAATGGTATAGGGGCTGCTACGAGCATTACATAAAACAGCGGCATGAATAGCGGCAGCTATGAAAGGGAATCGCGCTCGACTTGAGTAAAACGCAAAATAAAATTTTAATAAATAACAACATGCAAAACTGAAATTAATTCATGGAATTTTTGCCTACTGATTGCCCAGCCAGTCAGACAGTCCGTCAGTCAGTCAGTCAGTTTCTGTTTCTGTTTCAGTTGGCAGAGCTAATCAGAAACAGACACCCGGCTGGCTGGCGATGTAGGGGACAATTGAGGCAACTGAAGCCGAAGATGACGAAGATATGGGCATGCAGATGAGCTCCGAGCATGACACGAAACATGCACAGGCCATGGGTGGCTACACAGCGAGAAATAAAGCAACTCAAATCGGGAGGGAAAGATGGAAAAGACAAACTAAAGAAAGATATATTCTCAGATTGAGTGCGTTTATTTCAATCGGCTTACTTATCATTTGGGATTGAGCATCTCAAGATTTGCCTAAGATAAAAAAATGTAGAAAGAAGCTTGAATCATATAACAAGATAAGTTATTGGTTTAAGTTGGCTTATTCTTGAAAGAATAACCTAGAATTCTAGAATTCTTGGTTCAAATTATCGTTTTCAAGATATTCAGACAGAAATGAAGCACATCAAGTCAAGAAAAATGGAAGAAAGATGCAAAATTCTTACTCCAATAAATACCACTAGATTAAGTCAGTTTATTCTAAAAAAATCTTGAAACAGCCTACTTCTTACTTGAGTTTTTAGATCTTAAAATATATTAAAAAAAAATAAATAAAATTAAGAACAAATTAAGAATAAGTCAAAAATCGAAAATTCTTAGATTGAGTCTGTTTTGTGTAGGAGAAACTATCTTGCAACAGCTCTCTTCTCATTTCAGCTTGTAGATCTCAAGTTCTTTTTCAATCTAGAACACAAAGTTCTTGACGCAAGATACGAAAACTTTTAACCTTTGAAATGCTAATTTTTTGCCACAGTGTAGCAAAGGGGAGTAAGTAGGAAGGGGCATGGAGAATGAGCCACACTTGCGGCTATCAATGAAATGCCGACAACGCAAAGTCGCACTTGCCAAATGAATTCACTGCGATTTGGACTCTTTCATCTATCTGACTATATATCTGGCTGAGGAGGCAGCTGAGAATGGAACTGTTGACTGTTCACTGCAGGGGGAGGGAGGGGGCTGAGAGGGGACTATTCTTCAGTGCCCCCGCCTCGTCGTTATTGTCGCTTGAGCTTTGAGCAATTAAGAGTTTGCCAGCTGTGCCCCGTACGCAAATGATGTTAAAGCTGATGCAGCCTGATGATTTCCCCTTGGCCCCTCCCCTCCACTCCCCACTCCTCTCCTCATCTCTCCTCTATCTGCTTTTGTTTGCATGAAAAGTGCATAATCATCGCGTGTCATGTGGAAATTTATACTATTTATGGTCGGTTTGCTTAAAGGGGGTGTGCTGCTGCCACTGCTGCTGCTGCTGCTGCTGCTGGTGATGGTGGTGGAGGGAAGGGGTTAGGGGACGGGAAAGGGGAAGGGCACTTAAGCAGCTCTTAAACTGTGCGCCGCATTTTGGCGTTTGCGGCCGATGCTAATAAATTCATGGAAAATTGGCGGTAATTACGACAATAACGACGACGATTTCACATGAAATTCGCTGTTTGTTTTTGTTTTATGTGTGCGAATTTGGTGAATTTGCATTTAAGAATGCGTTTCATGTACCATGTACCATGTTCCATTCTGCAAACAGCCTGCAGCCATTTACATTGTAGTGCCTGGGGCATAAATCGTTTCGCCTTTCACATGGCGACCAACAATTGGCAATTCCCAGACCGAGTAACTTTCTAGGCTTAAAGACTCTTTCTCTGACTCCCTGTCTGCCCGTCTGTGTGTCTGTCTATCTGTCTGTCTGTCTACCTGTCAGTCTGCTTGATAGAACTGTGAATATTCATTGAGTTATCAAAGCAGCCCATCTAATTACCCACAGCAGCTGAGACGAGACGCGAGAATTATAGCTTTAAGGTGACGCGGGTCGTGGGCCAAAGCTTGCTTCTCTCATATATACCCTGACATAGGGCTTAACAAATGTCGAGTGAAATTTGTTAAAGAAAAAGTTATTTATCTTTTGAGGAGTAAGATCAATGAAGTCAGGTTTCATGCTATAGCTGCCAGAGAATACAAAGTGAAACAGGACAGGATTTCAATTAACAGGAAGATCAATTAAATTATTTTAGCCCCTGACAGTTTTTAAGACATCCACATGAATTGATAGGGATCCAGTTTTGTAGTTTAAAATTATTATCTTACACATTCCATAGAAGAGATAGAGATATACTAAACCAAAATGAGAAATACCAACAAGTTCACTTTAGCCAAGAGCAATCTACTGGACTATGTGGTCTGCGTCTGTTTAAAATATAAGATGAAACTTGATAGCTTCAAAATATTATATCGAAATATATAATCAGTGAGCAAAAAAAATTATATATATACCATATAATTTTCAGTGAAATGTGTTATTGGAGATAAACTAAAATCGAAAATTGAATAATTTTATTGGGGGAAATCAACAAAGTCATTTCAGCCCTCACTATGTGAACTCAGTCACTTCTTAGAATATCTAGAACAAGCTTGGATTGAGGGTTTCTTTCGAGCTCAGAATCAATTTACTATATCTTATGGCTACTATAAAAACAATCGATATCCGATAAACCCAATATAAGCCCAAAATTCTTCCTTATGTGATTGGCTTCACTATTTGTCTCTATAACAATGAGTTTGGTTCATGTCATCAACTTGGTAAATCTGCTAGAGTATCAGATCTTCGGCTAGATCATTCTCTGTCCAATCAAATTTAAATCTTTGCTTAACAAGTGCTTAATACCCATCCGGTCTTTCACTACTCCACCAACCCGGCCACCTACAAACTGTGAGGCGGCATCAAAACCATCAAAACTAACAACTACAGCGCATAAATTGAGTTTCAACTGGATTTTCCATTTCGCATTTCGCATTTCGCATTTGGCATCTTGCATTTAACATTTCCCATTTGGAGGCAACTTTCTAGTCGCGTTTTCTAGCCACAAATTTGCAATGCAATTGCATTTAAAGTTAGGATTGTTTAATTTATCTGTTCAGTTCAGTTCAGTTCAGTTCAGCACACAGTTGGCATCTCAGCTGTGGTGTGGACATGAATATGCAACATGCATTTATTTACTTGCATATTTATCATTTCATTTCATGGACTGCATTTTTCACTAAATCTCAATCTGAATCTGAATGGACTCGCAACTGGTTTCCGAGAAATGCGGCATTAAGTGGATATTATACATAAATTGTGCGATCATAGTTAGGCTACACAGTTGAGCAAAATATAGTCAGTTATTCGAGCAAGCTACTGTTTCTACTCATTTATGCTGCACTTGTCTTCAGGCAAGCTGCGAACGAACATCTTTTATCAAGTACAAGCAAAAATACATCTTTTATCGTACATACATGAAAATCATACATTGAAAATCAATTACCTCAACAAACAAGTAAGAAAAGTCAGTTTTTTAATATTCAAGCAACTTTCTATACCCTAAACACATTTGAAAAAAAAGTAAATATATGTTAAAGGCAGAAGGAAGCATATTCCACTCCATGAAGTATATATATATTTGATCAAGATCGGATAAAGCGCAGCTCCCAGAAACTAGAGATTCAAATCTGACTTAAAAGCACATCAAGTCAACTTCATTTTATCGATAATTATTATATATCTTCATTAGTATTTTCTTAGATTTTTAGCTTTTTCAATTTTAAGTGTCAACTCTACAACCTTATAAAAGGAACTTCTTGCCACAAGCAGCTCTGCTTAAAAATCAATATGACCACACACATAATTAGCCAATAATCATGGTTTGCCAATGGTCATATTGACCTTGCATTATGCATATGAATCATTCGTTTATTCGTTTTATTCACAATGCATTTGCGTGCGACTAATGAATGCAACTGCGCGAGTTGCACAAATAAACAAGCCACAAAGAAATATGAGATACACTTGGCGAATGAAGCCAAAAGTCGATAAGTGCAGGTGTTCCACAATTGGCCACAGCGACCATTAGAAGGTTCTCTCGGCGTATATTATGCAATTTTGTTTTGTTTTTTTTCTTCTGAATACCCTTCAAATAACACGAACCGACGGGGCAATTAGCATTCATTGCATTTTGCCTTCAGGGTCTGCTTGTTGTCCGCTTGTCTAGGGTTTTGGCTATGGACTCCAGAGCCAATTTGTAAATTATTCCAAAAAGAATACAAAAAAAGGTCGCGCATGCAAACCGCTTCCCATTTCCTGCGCAACGGAGAGGGGGGGGCGGTGGCACGGAGGCGATGGTGTGAAGAGGGGGTTGTGGGCAGGGGTGGCAGCAACTCGTTTGCCTCGGCCACTAATTATAAATTAGTTTTTGCAAATATTTTGCTCGCCTCTTTGCAGCACATTTTGTAATTGGATTCAGTTTTTTTTCTTTCCAAATACCCTGTACTCATTAAAAATGTGTAAAATAAAGGGTATGCTGATGTGCTGTCAATGAGTGTAATTTTATTTAAATTATATAAACTAATTTTTCAATTACTGGCTGTGTATAAGCAAATATATTCAGCTGCTTGTTGCCACAAATTGAAGTGAGGGCCGTTAATAGGATATCATCTAGTCGGGCACTCCTTGCGTGCCTGCTCTTCGTTGTTTTTAAGCTCGAAAAAATATGAAAAGAAAAAACAAATATATGAAAAAACTTTAATTGTTTTATAACGAAGTGTCTGTGAGTGGCGAAGCGCAAGAGTGGCGCCCAGTCAGCGAGTGTGCTTGCCACTCTGGCCACTTTGCATGTGCCACTCGAGTATGCAACTTGCAACCTGGCACTTGCTTTCAACATGCAACGTGCAGTAGCCGGCAGACGAATAGTTGCCTGGCTTTTGGTGGGTGTTGTTTGGGCCGCCTCTTAGTGCATATTATTTGTGAATTTAATTTACGGCCAGGTTCTGGCCCCCTCATTATGCGGCAGCAATGTGATTGCCACAACGGCACCACAGCACATCACGATCTTTGCAGTGGCAACTTAACTAAGCAACAGCAGCTATCTCCCTCTCTCTCTCTCTCTCTCGATATATTTTCCTCTCTCTCTCTCTCTCTCTCCGTCTGTCTGTTGATGGCATGTTAATGCTGTGGCAGCCAAAAGCAACACCTACTTCATTACAGCTGCTTCTTTGCAACTAATGCCTCATCATAATAATACTATTCCTCTTCATATTTAGTCATATGCAATTGCAGCACAGTGGTGCAGTGGCATACAGTGGTGTACAGTGGCATATCCCTCTATTAAATATGATTTTGGCAAAGTTTTCATTGAGGCACCTAATTTATAAGCATCTTGGCATAGTTTTCATTGGAAGTACTTCACTTGCACCAAGTGTGAAAGATTCTATTAAAATAAAAAATCTTAAATATCATATGCATATTTCAAATATGCCCCAACTTAATATAAACATATTTTATAGCCAAGTTAAGCCCACTGTTCCAGCCTAAAAGAAGTCATAAACTGGACAGTAAAATTGTGTAGGCCTTGCATTATGCCAGAAACGATGAAGTCTTGTTGAAAACACACACAATGTAGAAGGCGAAGATAACAAAACAGGTAGCTGCTGCTGTTAACTGTTTGAATCTGTCTGCAGCCAAATCGTGCTAATAGAAAACTTCATCAGAGTGGCCAACAAATGTACATTTTATGATTGCCATAATCAAGAGGGACACAAAACACACTCGCATAAAAAGAGACGAGTACCAAACCGGAGTGCGAAATGGGCGTAGACAAGATTATTGTTGGGCTGTGCTCAAGTTGTTATGGTCAGTGGCTATTTCGATTAAATATAAGTGAGGGGGGACTTGAGGTGGGCATTATAAAATATATAATGTATTGTGCTAATTAGAGAGTTACATTTTGCAACTGCATTAGAAACGAACGCACAAGCATAAAAATAATCGAATCTAGGGTTGCGCTGAGGGTTGGCGCACATTTCAAATGCAAACACGCAAACTATAAAAAAATATTATTTTTTTAAACTAAACTCGAAGAAACATTTGTATCTGTATGCTCTATCCATCTATCAATCATCTAGCTATATAACTGACTGAATTCTGATAAAACTTGAAAGATATATCAAATAGTTTCTGGAGGTACTTCATATCATATAAAATTCAAAAATTCTGCCACCAATATTTAGATATAAGCAGATGGACTCTGCTCGGTAAGTGTATGCAATCTGCAAGTTGGCGAAGATGTTGTTTTGCTTTTAATGTTCTTTTTGTCTTAATTTAATATTTATATTCAAATTTGAGTTGCGTTTTCTTACTGTCGAAACATTCTATGTCAAAATCTCTGAATCGTGAATAATACGCGTAATATATCTTTCATCTTGACAAGGCGGGGAAACTGGGCACAGAGCACAGGCGGCGCACATAAAGCCAATTAAAGGTTCAACAGAGGAGGATGAAGAAGCAGCAGAGGCAGTGGCAGTGGCAGCAACACATCGAAGTGCAACTGCAGCAAGTGTCGTAAAATTTAATTTATTTAAATTAAGACAATGGCAAATTTGCGTTTTTAATTGCCATTGTGCGGCATTGTTGCGACTTTGACTACAAGTCACTCAAGACAGTGAATACGAGTATGAGTGTGAGTGTTAGTAGTGTGAGTAGTATGAGTAGTATTCATTAGCCACATGTTGATTTCCAGTTCCTCTTCCGAATGATATAAACTGTAAGATATTCTCACAATAAACAGCTGCATAAATTAAGAAACAACTTACAAATAGATTATTAAGTGGAAAAGTGCAAATTAACAATTAACATTTATCGACAAATGCATACATTTTGTGATTATCTATTTTAATGTCTGTTTAAGCTGGAAATGTTATTTACAAAATGTGCAATTTACATTTTCAGAGAGTCCACTTTTAACCTTGAGATAACTTAAGGAATACTACTTAGTCTTAAGTGAAGACTACCCAACAAAGATTCTGGCATTCGTGCAGGAGTTGGGATTGATGGAAGAGCTGTAGGCTCAGTAAGGGGGCACAATAGACCTTATCCTTGAGTCAACTACTCAATTTAAAATGCAGACTAGGCATAATATTTTTGTCCAGTTCATAAATGATATATCTTAAAGCAATTCAAGTACTTGGATCACTTTGAGTTTATTGAGTGGAATCGCTGAGCGTTTAAATGCATCCTTAAAATCCTTGCTTCCGGCTGATTTGGCTAGCTTCTTTTTGGCAATTGCAGGCGTCTTGTTCGTTGCCAACAAATATTTGAGCTGGGGAAATTGTTTGACCATTTTCAATTGTGAACAATGCTTGGCGAGAATCGCATGTGGAGTGTGCCAAATGGCCGAACAATAGAGCGAGTGGAAAACGCTTTGGCAGGAATGCAATAAAAATTAAATAAAGTCATCAAGTCTATTTACAATTTTGGTAGATTGTTTCATTCTTTGCCACAGTCGCAGTTGTCAAATGGAGCGTGCAACTGCAGCAGCGGCAACTGTTGAGTAATTTTCACTGCGAAATGCCAAAAACTGAACAACTGAAAAACTGGACCTTTATTGACCTATGTCGCCCACAAGCGTTCCAGGTGCAAAACCGAACCGTTTTTGTCTCCGTCACTCGTGTGATTTATGAGCGTTGCCCTTTCATGTGAAAAACATGCAACATTTTGGAAATGCTGCTCATTGTGTAGGCGTCAATGCTGCACTTGGACTGAATGCCACTCGACGCACAGCCCACACCTTTCCACGTATTCCAGCAGCAGCAGCAGCAGCAGCATCATCATCCCGATCATTACAACTGTGGTCATCCTCTATGCTCGATCTACATTGATCATCCCTTGACCAACTCACACTTTCGGCACGCTTCCCGCTGCTGTGGCCCCTATTCCCGGTTAGTTTAATAATCTACAGCTATAACCATATATAACCCTAAGCCACTCAATTGTTGTCCCTTTTGTTCGCTCCTTGCGCGGGTGTTAGCCCTGACCTCGACCTCGATCTCGACCCGAGCCAACCCCTAAATTGGTGCCCGCTAAACGCTGCGTTTAAGGCGTCTCTACAATATCTCGAGTGGCGTGTCCTTTTTGTCTGCCCCCTCCCCCGCCGATCCTTATCGCGATCGCCTTTATTGCTGTATTGTGTAACATAATATCAAAAGTGCTTTGTCATTCTCCAAACAGAAGAAACTCTCCTCTCCTCCCCCCACCCCCTGCCCCGTTGCCCTAACTTAACTCAACTCAGTGCGAGGGTGCTATTTAGTTTAAAGGGCCCCCGATGATTTCAGTGTTGTGGTTCTTGTTGTTGTTGCAACTAAAATTTATTATGACACTTGGCGCGTGTTGAAAGGTTTTAATAAGCGTTATCTGTTTGAGAGACTTGCTTGGGGGCAGGGGCATTCGATCAGTTGTGGTATGTGGCATGTGTTGCAAGAGGACTGAGCACAACTACTGCGTGGGTTTTAAGGCTAGTCTCTGGGGCATATTTAGGGCACTAAGTGGTTGATTTGTGCGACAGAAGAGAGAGTTTGTGATCAATGAAATTAAATGCCTTCGAGTTATATATGTAAAAAGGGTTTACAGACTTTAAAGTAGCTCCTAAATTTGGAAAGATTCTACAGAATTTTAATCCAAGAATAAGGATTTGGGTATTTCAAATATAAGCATTTTGATCATAGTAGTGGAAACTTATTGAGTATAGAATTTATAAAGAGAATAATAAAGGAGCGAAAGGATATCGTGCTTAATCGGTTTGGTTCTTGAAAATCGGTTCTGCTTTAATATTATTATGGGAGGTTAAGGTCTTGGAAGCGTTTTACAAGAGATTTACATCATAAACATAATTATGTTTAGTTATTCTTCAGATTTTATTAGAGAACGTTCCGATTATAATTAGTCTCTTTGTGAGTTACTTTTGCATCAGCTTATCCAACTATATAGCTGACTCAATTTAATGATTCAATATCTTTCTCTCTCTCACACTATTTGCGATCTCTCTCACACTATTTGCTATCTCTCTCACTCTCTCTCTTGTGTTCGATGCATTTGTGCATCTGCATGTTGAACGGCAACGACAAACGCCATAAAAATACCAAAACACAAAGCGAAACATTTAAATTTGTTGTAATAAATTGTGTGTGCAACAACGACAACAACAGCAACAACAACAAAGAGAGAGAACAAAGCGTAACGACAATTGGCAACAGCATAAAAGGGTACAAAAAAAGAGGTAGAAGAAGAGGAGAAGAAGAAAACGTTGGCCAACAAAAATGATTGCAGTTCATAACCGCAATGCGAATCCGAAACGAATGCGAATGTGAATCCCATTTCGAATGTGAATGTGAATGTGAATTGTTGTCGCATCGTTGTTGTTGTTGTTGTTACTGTTGCTGTTATTGTTGTTGTGGTTGTTGTTGTTGTTATATATGCGTGTAATGGCTTCCTTAAAGCCAGCCGACAAAAACAACAAGCGGAGAATAACTTGTAGAGCTGCATGATCAAAATCATTCAGCCGACAGACAGCCGACTCTGAACCCTCAAAAGGCCCTCAAAGTCAAGGTAAAAGCTGTGCCAAGCGCACCTTTTGATGAACCACAAGTTAAGCAGCCAGCCATCCAGCCAGCCAGTCAGCCAGCCAGCCAGTCAGCCAGCTAGTCAGGCAGCCAGCTAGCCAGGCTCGTCATCCAGCCATCCAACTCATCCCAGTCAGCCATCATGATGAGGTTGTCAACGGGCAACAACTGCAACTGGCTGACTGACTGGCTGACTGGATGATAAGTGGAAGCACAGTCGAGAGCTAAGAGCCAAGAGCTAAGAGCCAAGAGCTAAGCAGCCAAGAGCTAAGCAGCCAATTTGGTAGGCAGTGTCAAAGATGGGCGACAAAGAACTCCATATTAATTATGAGTATGTGCCACATACACTTACAAATGGTTACAGTAGTTTGGCATTGTGTAAGCAACTGTAGAACCCAACATTATTGAAGGAATTGTGAGCTCGAAATTGGAGTATATTAAACGCTTATAAGTGAGGTAGCTATAAAATGATATAGGGTTTAAGAATCAGTTAAGTTTGGACAACGTTATGAATGAAATTGAATAGATTTGAAAATCTTAAGTGTGATATAAATGATAGTTTTCTGCTAGATTCGAATACTACTTAAGGAATTATGAGTTCAAAGTCGATGAATATTACTTAATGGCTTAGCTATGTGTAATACTATGCCAATTCAGATTTTTGTTGTAGGTGGGTGTAACCAGCTCAAAATTACATTTGCACCTTAGTATTCATTATTAATACAGTTAGAATCTGAAGCATATGTATCTTACTAGTAAGAAGGCAGTTATGTGTCCCATTATCCATTTTGCTCTTTATAAGTTTTTTGGTTAACGATTAACTCTCAGCTAGATTTTTGCATAGAAGCCTGGCTATCAAACTCGTGTTTCGGATTACTTAGACTCATAGAGAAAGTTCTGGTTACCAAATGTATATATTAATATTAATATTATATTACTAGTTTATGATTGTGTGATGTGGTTTTTTGAGGTTGATTTTAATTTTTAAGGATGAAAATATTGTTACACATTTTCGCTCAAATAAAGCTGATCTTCCTGTGGCATAAATGGATATCAAATGCTGCAACAAGAATCTAATTGCTGCAAACTAGCTCAAGCGCACATCCTGTTGACTGTTGGCAGAGTATTTAGACTTCCTGATACCAACAACTTGTGTATATTCCATGTGCTGAAGTTATTTCTTGGTCATTTTGCAGTCGTTGGAAAAGTGCTGCATGAGCTGCCTGACAATTGTCTCAGTTGGAGCAAAGTCGAAGTTTCGTTTTAGCCATTAAAATGATTAAATGCTTTGGCTTATGCTTAGGCATAACTAAAATAGGAACTGATTGAAACAGGGCTGGAATGAGCTAGTGAGGAAGTGGGGGGAAACACTGGGAAGGGGAGCAGCTAAGAAGAAGAAGAGTGGATCCGCCTTTGAGGCCAATGGCAAATGCGTGACAATTCGCAGCCAAACGTAATCCAATAATTTTTAATTAAAACTCAACACTCGAGGCAAACAATTTTTTCCAGATAAACTGTCATTATGAGCCGTCAATTAATTTAGACGATGCGGTGGCTCCGCTTGTTGCCTCCTTCTATTTTGTTGTTGTTTGTTGTTGTTGTTGTTGTTGCTACAGTTTCAGCTTTAATGATCATCATCAACAGCAACAACATCAACAATAACAACAACCACTGATACAGCGACGACGACACTAAATGAATATTGATAAATGGGGCGTTGAAGTGGGCGTGGCTGAGAACTTGGCAGAACGACAACTTCACTTGCTACACAAACAAACAAACACACACACTAACACACACACACACTCATACACACAACTTTTTTTTATTCTTGCTTGTTGTTTTAGTTGTTTCATACCCTGCTAAGTAACCACTGAGACTACGGAGCGGCTTTGACATAGCCAAAGACAATCTAATGTCAGGAATATAGTTTCAATTCAAGTACAACACGTATAAGAAATATATTATTGATTCAAGTACAGGACTTATTAGCAATGAAGACAGCGGGAAAATCGTGCCCCAAAAATATATTAGATTAAATCGGAAATTTGCAAATCTTTAATTAAGTTTCTAATATTCTTTTTTCTCACTTCTAAAAAAAAACATTATTGTTTTGACTTGGTTATATACTGTCAGATTTATTCTAATATTAGCTAACTTCTAACTTCTGACTTCGTTGAAGTTTAAATGCTCTAATTTAAATTTTTTAATTTAAATAGTTAAATAAAATAAATAAATAGAAGTAAAACGCAAATTCACATATTTTTTATGGGACCCCGTGGCATGGTAACTGCCAGTCGAGCACTCTCGACTAGAGCACTCTTTGCTAGTTGCTTTCTATTTTTATATTTTTGGCTTAAGCGCTTGGAGCGCTGACAATACTAATAACTGATATGAAAATAACCGCAATCAATGAGTTTGAGCTGACTTCGGAAGTATAAGTAGTAGTAGTAGTTGAAGAAGAAGAAGAGGCGGGATTGCGATTGAGGTCCTAACAATGGAACTGCAAGTTGTGCATAGTTTTTAAACTCAAATTAAAGCACAAATTGCTACCGCAATCACATCAAAGGGCCACAAACCGACAGAGAGCCAGCAGCTTTCCTTCATTCCGGTAGCCCAAAAGATTTGCGTTGCGGCACAAAGCAAAAGGAATACAAACACACACACACATATATATATATATATATATAGTGTATATATATATATATATCTATGGGATTC
This sequence comes from Drosophila neutralis, assembly GCA_035044385.1. NCBI lineage: Eukaryota > Metazoa > Arthropoda > Insecta > Diptera > Drosophilidae > Drosophila > Drosophila neutralis. Next base: position 1,981,037 of record JAWNME010000344.1, read on the forward strand.
TACTCGCACAGCGGCATTTTGCAGTACCGGTCAGCATTCACATCCATCAATTTCTGACGCTTTCATCAAGCGGCTGCCTCTTGACGACATTTGCTGCCACAATGGCAAGACTTGGCTCTGGACTCGGCAGTTGGGAGTCCGGGAGTCTGTAGCTGGGACCATGTTCTGATTATTGTTTGCCACTCCAGAGAGACACAGCAGCTTGTCTGTGTCTCAAAGAGGGGATTTGGGGGGCACACAAGCTGGTAGCTGGTAGCTGGGGCTTTGCGCATTTAAATTGTCGGCAGGATCCAAGCGTTTTGCGCTAATATCCACCAAAAAGCGTCGCTGTCGTCGTCCCCAATGCATTCCAAGCTCTGCTCTTCTCTTCTCTTATCTTTTCTTCTCTTTTTTCCTTTCTTCAACTGTATTTTTTTTCTTTTTTCGCTCCTGTTTCTTTGACATCTTTTCGTCAAAGTCAAATCATTCATTTTGCCGCATCAAAATGCATAAATATCTTTTGGCCTTTTGGCTTTTTTGGGCCTTTTTCCTGCCAGCTTTCGTTTTTGTTTCGGGTCTCGCTTCGAATTGCTTGTTGATTGTTGCGATTGTTTGGCTTGACTTGGCTACTCAGCTATTCTGGCCAGTTGCTGCCAGTTGATCACAACTTTCGTCTTGCTCTTGGCCAGCAAAATTTAAATCGACAACATTTTGTGTCTTAGGCAGGCGCAAATGCTTGGCTTTAGGGTTGTCAAGACAAGCAAATGAATTGAAAATCTAGATGAAAATTATTTATTTGCCAATTAAAAGGTACGCATTGAAGACTACTGGAAAGTATAGCTTATTAATACTAAGAAAACTTAAAAAAATTTAAAACTTAACTTTAAAACTGAACTATGTCTAATTTTATAAGAAAGTTCACCTTAATAAAAAACAATTTAAATATTCCTTGCTCTGTGCTTACTTCACCAGCACTTCATGGTTTTGTTTTTGACTGCTCGACAACCCTGCCATCAACTAAGTGAGTGCCGCGCTGCGGCTACGATGATGAAATGCCAAATCCGCCAGCCATCAAACGGATCTCGATGCTAATGCAATCCAAAGCCGAGGCTACAGCTACTGTATTCCCCGCCAGGGTTGCAACACTCGCCACACTAGCGGCAGCACGCTTTGAAGCCGGCCAACAGCCGGCGATTGACGATTGGCGGCTTTTGGCTCAATGTGTGCACAATGACATCAAAATTTAAATAGCAAAAAACCAACAACAAAAAATCAGGAGAGAGAAGAGCGAAAAGCGCGAGAAGAAAGGAGAAGAACCGCTGCATTCCCCGATGTCTGCGACATTTTTTGTGCGCAACTCTGTGAGTTTGAGGGGGAAAGAGGAGTCTGTGGAATGTGCGGTTCGCATTATGGCAATTAGGTATCGATGCCACAAATATGTTAACGGTAAAACTAAGAACGAAATCTAAAAATCCCAGCGAGTTCGAACTGAATGTCAAGGTCAAAAAAGAGCTTGTTAATCAAAAGCCAAAAAGGGAGGAGGGATGGCAGCACAACTGGTTAACTCAAGTTGAGACTGAGACTGAGGATGAGGATGAGGTTGAGGTTGAGGATGAGGATGGGGCTGTACTTGCCCCATCGAGTTGCTTATTGATTTATGTGTGTGTGTGGCACATGGTGGAACCAACAATTACTGGTGACTGTGAAACTGAGAACCAAACTGAAAATCGAACTGGAACCGAATGACAAACATGAAAAACGAGCTCGATTCGCAGCTATGGAAATGTGATAAGCTATAATTAAGCAGCAGCAGCCACAAAAGGATGCGGCAAACTCTTAACCAGCTAACTGACTAGCTGGCCAACTTGCCAACTTTGCAAACTTGCCAACTGGTCGATGGAGCCCCATAGCAAGTGGGCGTTTATATGCTAAACAACATGCAAGGGGCGTGGCGCTGTAAACAAATTTAATTTATACAATATGCAAAGAATTAATTTGTATCCGACTGAAAAAAAACTCGATACTGTAAGCTGAAACTCCTTGCTGGCTGTTGTTGTCTTGGCCCCTCAGTCGGGGCGTGACAGCCACAGAGAGTGAGACAGAGAGAGAGAGGGTGTGAGGGGGAGGGAGGGGTAGAGAGAGCTGCCTGGCAGCTTGGCATTTCAATTGGGCAGCCGCTAAGGTGGCGCCCCAACTGGTTATGCCCTTGTTAAGGGTACTATAAATATCTCAGGCAGTTTGTAATGACTTAAAGGGGCGAACTATTCAAATCTATTCTTGAACAGCAACAATAGTGGAGTCCTTATATACATGAATATATATATATATATAGTTACAATTAACAAAATCGATTTCTATAACTTCTGCTTTCAATTTCGGATCTGCATTTCAATTCAATCAAGTTACTGTTCCGGTTTCGGTTTCATAGAGCTTATTTATATATATATAAAGAGTATATTAAATTCGATAAGACCCTATCTCACTTTTCGATTTTGAATTTCAATTGGGTAGCCTTAAGTATTCCCTATGCTTGCCAGATCCTTTTGCCGCACAACACAGCAAACGGAAATATTAATAACAATTTTCATGTCTGCGCTTTAAACCACAAAATTATGTACAAACATGCAATATGTCATAATATGCACCCCTGCACGCCCCTACACATATATATATATATATATATATGTATATACATAATCGATCAGGTGTGTCTAATCGTATTCGAACTGACTGACCGGCAAACAACAATTGAGTAATAATTCATAAACATATTTCAACTCGCAGGAAAATTAATTTGCCCGCCAAGAGGTAAACATTGCCCCCGCCCCGCAACCCGCCCCCTCAACCCACTGTCTTCCCCTCCCTCAGTCGACCGATTACCTGCTGTTCATTATATGACGTGTTGACATTCGGACTGTGGTTGGGCTGTCAATCATATTTGGTGTTTAGTAACAACTTTTATTGGTTATGCCAATTATTCATATTGTTCCAATGAAACGCAACAACAACAACAACAACAACAGCAACAACAGCAACAACAACAACAGCAGCAACAACAAACAAATGACAGCTGCACCTTTTAATAGGGTATTTGTTGTAGAACAAGGACAAGAAGTACTTCTGAGCACTATTCTATATGCCCAACCTGATATCCGTTACCAAAAGTCACGCAAACAAGTCCACGGGAATTGCCAGAAATCGTTCAAGCAATAGAATTTGATATGGCAAACACAATTTGTCCGACTTTTGATATACATATAAATTCCTTATTAATATCATTTAAAGTACAACCTGTACAAACTGAACAAGTGCTAAATCTGTATAAGATAATGAGCCAAACAACTTGAGCTGGTTTCACAGCTCAATATTCTGGCTTACGTTTCTTGAGTTTTTCTATAGGAACTGTACAATTTACCTGTCCATATTATATATATCTTGGAAAACAAATAAGTGTTGTCTTGAAGAATACGTATGTTTTACAGAAGCAAGACGGAAATCGACTCTGATTTACTCTGAACCCATCCTAACCCAATCCTATATCTATAATATTTTGTCCTTTATTGCAATTGGAAATCGATTTGAAGTCTGTAGATCAGACGGACAGATATGCGAGCTTGGCTAAATCGACTAGGCAGTTGATGTTGATCAAGAATATATATATTTTTATGTCTTCGACTATGCTTCCTTATGCCTGTCGCATTCTTTTTCCCTTTTCCAGAAGGAACTTAATTGAGAGAATAATTTGATTGATTTCGAATATATATATATATATATATACATATGCTATATAGAAGCATTATATAAGCAGTGTTTGATTTCAGATAGCACCATTTCTATGCACAAATGATCAGTTACAGTACTTAATACAAGCATTATCCAATCGCAGCATAAACCCGCTAAGGTTAACGATCCGAAACCAAATTGAATAAGTAATAAGTAAAATTGGTATTGGTCGAATAAATTGCGATTCTTCTTGGTGATTATGTCAATTGTATTACATGCATTGGGTTTATACATCACAATGCTCAAGTGGGCGTAACTTCCAAATAAATTCAGTTACGAAATGTGACAATACTTTTTAGCCGACGGCATTTGAACCCTTGTTGACAGCTTCCCTTCCCGCGTTCCCCTCTCGCAACAGAGTTGCCACTAATTATGGCCAGGTTATGCGCATATATTCAAATTACGTTTGCTGGTAACGAGACTTTGACGCTAATTTAATTAAGCAAATTAGTGGGTATTCAAATTACGAGACTCGAAGAAAGCTGCTGGTGAGGCTGGCTCGTTACAGTCCGCTAAGCGTGCCGTCGCACACATTTGAATAACTACTGTACCACACTGCTGACTACTGACTGAATAGCTCTATGCGCATTGTCAAAATAAAGAGCCCCGTCTCAAGCAACTGCCACATGACGCGGCAGATTGTTGTTGCATGCAATTAATCAAATATTTGTATTTCAGCATTTGGACGGCATTCCAAATGCAATTGACCATTAAATCGAACTGTGACAGGCCATAAATCGCAGCAAATGATTTGCATTTTCGCCTACAGGAAACCAGTTCCCCAAAGGGAACAGCATTTCTTTTTCTTCTTCTTCTCTTTGCTCTAGCAGAAGCTGAAAGAGATGAAAATGAATCACAAAAGTCAATAGCATTGAGAATGCAACGTTTTTGCAAATTGGCACTCTATATGAGACAAGTTTTCAACTGGAAAATTGGCGCTTAATAGCAAGGATCTGAATTTCAGATTCGCATTGAGAGAATGAGGAGGATGGAGGATGGAGGAGGAGGCGAGACAATCTGAGTCTTCATTCTCGCCTTATCCACAAAGAGATTTAGTGTCCTCCTCATTCCCTATCTCTGCTTGAGTCCTCCTCATTTCCTATCTCTTCTTGTGGAGACAATCCAAGGATTGGGGACTTAGATTGACTCGCCATATCCAGAAGAAGATTTAGTAGCAACTCAAAACCGAAAAGATTCTTCTATTCGTTGAAGAATTAAGTTAGATAGATGAGTTATATTTATAAAATTTTCTCCACGATTTTTCGCATTTTTCATTCCTTGTAAAACATCACAAAAAACGTTTCGTTTTAGCTCAAATTCTGGGGAATTTATTTATGGCTTATCATTTTGATTAGACGCAGCATTAAAGTTCCCATGAGAATAGTTTCGTTTACATATGATATTCCCAAAAACATATCTCACATATCATTTATCATAAGTTTATCCCCCTGCCTGTTAAATACAGCAATTGACCATTAAATGGCGCATAAAGCAAGTCGCATGATTTGCATTTTTGATGGCCAAGGAAAAGGAACGCCCAATTCCCAGGACGAGACAAATTGCACGAACCAGCACGATGAGAGGGAAATAAGTAATCGCTGCAAGAATGAAATAGAAAATCATCAGCGACATCATGCAAAACGCGCATAAATTGCTAAAAAAAAAAAAAAAACCGAGCGATAAAAAAGGAAATCGCATTGCCCGCTGTCCAATGATGATGTCGCCTGGCCACGCACCAGGACGCAGGACTAAGGACTCGGTACGCAGGACTAACGAGCTGAGCCGAAGCCAACCCCCTGCAGCAGCTAGATCAGCGCCCTATCAAAACGTGACGCAGAAAGGGGTGGCCCAGTAAAAAACAGAGCTGGAAAAACAGAGGAATCGGAATCCAGGACAATCATTGAATCCTTATTACAGTCATTATCGAGCAATGCGCCACGCGATTCTTGTGGTGGCGTCTCTTTTTTTTATCTTTTTATTATGGTTTAGCGGGTGTTGGCTGGGGGGTGGCGGTGTGGTGTGGGTTGTCCTTTGGTAATTTCCAACTAATTTCAGTTTAGTTGCGCAAACGAGCGCGACGCGTGTCCTGCGGCAATTTTCCAGCCTGCTTGCGGTTGCCTTTTGCGTTTTTTGTTGCTTTTCTCTTTTTTTAGCTGCTGCTCGTGAGAATTTGTGTCTCCTTGCAGCAATCGTTTAGCGTATTAATTGTCACAAAGTATCGCATGGCGTGCAAAAGGACTTGCCCCAAACAGCTCGAATCCTTATTGGTGCGTCCTCGATTTGTATCGCTGTCTCGCTGTCCACCTTTGATTGCCACGTTTATCGCCTACAATTTATTTGTATTCCTATTGAATTTCAATTTCAAATTGCCTTAGCCCCTCCCCAACCAGTCCTCGCCCCTTGCAACCCATCAATTCCATTTGCTTTTTAGTTAATTTGCTAAGTAAATAGCCGACGTTGCATAGTCTCATTTGTTGTTGTTGCTGCTGCTCTGTCATATCGAGCTAGGTGTGCCCCGGTTGTTAGCCTGCCCAAAAAACTCTGCCCCCTGCAGCCAACTGAAAGCGGCCATTTGGCTTCAGGGCGGGACTAACGTTTATTTGACAGCGGCTCAAATAAAACCCAAAGCGGCAAATAGTTAAAAATAATACTCAATAATACTCGACACATTTTGTCCATGACAACTTTTGGCTATGGTTGGAAAAGTGAAATGAATAATAAATATTCTCGTCTAAAAACTTTTGTCGAAAATCAGCAGAACTTAAAAAAAAAACCAAGCACATTTATACTTAATCGATATAATTGATTATAAAAGTAACATTGTTCTGTACAAAATTGCCAAAAATAATCAAAAATAAGAGTGACTCGATTTCAGCAAATAAACTTATTATAAATGGGGGAAAAGCTAGCACTGCGACCTATAAGGTCTATTGCCCCCTAGGATGCTGCATCTTTTCCTGGTTAAGGCGACGCATTCTGTTAGTCGAGGATTCCTCTTCATTTTCACAAAACCTGCATACATCGCTACATTAAATACCTAATTTGGTTAGGTGACTTCTCAGTCTACAATGTCCTGTCAATAGACCTGTGAGTATTCTGAGTATATTCTTCCCCATGGATATCATTTGCTTAAATGGCTTTTGATTATAGCCACCTAGGAGACTTCTGGCTTGTCGAAGTGTGTCTTCCTATGCCACAGTACGGTTCAGGGCCTATCATTGGTCTCTCTGCCCCCATTCTTGCTTGCTTGTCAGCCTCTTCGTTCCCCGATATGTCCCTGTGACCCGGAACCCATCTTCGGGTAAGCCTATTGTGTTTTCCGAGTTGGTCAAGCTTGGATCCTACTTCGTGGACTACTTTGGATGTCATTTTCGTCCCAAGCAAATAAACTTAAATCAATTACATTATTCCTGCCAATTGAACAGTTAAACTCCGGGTTTATTCGCTAAATGCAAATTGCCATTTTAAATTTAAATGATATTAAAATGCTTTCATTCATAATTGAATTGAAATATTCAAAAACTAATACATAAATTACCAATCGAGCGGGAACAACAAGTGCTCTTATCAAAATGCTGAATAACAAAGTTGATTAATATTTTTTTAAGTTTTTGTTTTCGTTTTCTGTCGTCATCATTCAAAATTGATATCGATTTCGATGCGAGCGCTTATCTAAAATACAAATTTACCATAATTTATAGCGCAGTCTGATGATATACGAGTTCTTTAAAAAGTGACCGATTGTTTGTACATACATACGTATGTATATAACGACAACCAAGTCCGATATAATGTATATACATGACTTCATTAAGGTGGAATAAGCAGAGCGAGTGAATTGAACTGAAATTTGGAATGGGTAATGCCCTAAATAAATACAAGAGCTGATAATAGGAACTTAAAATAATAATAATAATAATCGGGCGCGTAATTCAATTCAAATGTCTTTCGGAAAACAAGCAATTAACAAAAATTTCCGCTTTTTCAATAGACAGAGAGATAGCTAAGAGCAAGTAAGAGAAAGAGAGGGAGCTAGTTGACTTGTAACTCTTATCATCGATCGTCTGAAACGCATAAACAAATTTATTTCACTCGATTTTGTTTGTTTAACGATATTTACAGGTGACGACGTGCAGGTCTCGGGCAAGTCACCTGCGCTTATCTGCCGTCTGCCTGATATTAATAGCAAATATTGAAATTCTCGGAAATGCATCGGCCCAGCAGTTACAATTTGTAGACCAAAACACACAAACTCAATGGTTGTGAAGTGCACTTGATTCGCTTCAACGGAAATGCCACTTGAATAAACTTTTCAAATTGTCAAATTGTCAAGTTGCTAAGTTTTCAGTTGCGATTCGGCCATTTTGTATTTGACTTGATTTTTGCATTCAGCTTCTGCTCTTTCCCTTTTTTGCTGTTTTTTTCCGTTTTATTTCTTCTTGTCATCCGCATGGGGCCCTTTAACTCTTGGCAGGCCAATCAATCAAGTTTTTTGTGGCTGCCTTGCTTTGGCTTTTGCTTTTGCATGCGCCGACAACACAAGATGGAGGCATCTCTTTCGAGACATAAATATGCAAGGGTCCAGCACAACAACAACAACACCAACAACAAAACACCTATAAAAACTCAACAGCCAATGCACGCACACACACACACACACACACACATACACACAAATTTACATTGCAAGGTGCAAAAGGCATAGGAATAATCAGAAAGTCAACAAGCTGCAGTTAAGATACACTAACCAAAGCAGAGGAGCAGAAATTATATTTCTTATAGTTTAATGGATTTATTTCTAATATCATAATCGAAGTTTTTAAATTACTGCATCTCAGAAGTGGAAACGAAATTCAAGAAGCATCTAGGGAAAGACATTATTGGTCCATAAAGTTTCAGAACGAAACTGAATACTAGAAAACAATTTGGGAATCGATTCAGTATCTTTCAAAAGAACTTTCACACTTTAAATATGTTTTTTGCTGACCTCAGATCTAGTGTTTTTTATTCTTAATACAATATGTTCCAAACTACAACTTAAGCTAAATTCCTTAGTGAAAAATTACTTTCTAATTAATTCATGTCAATCAAACACAGCTCATGGTAAGGTCTGATGGATAATTCTGAAGATGTGTTAAATAAATCCAAAAGTGGCTGATATTGAAGTAGAATAAATGGAGAGTTAGTTCTTAAGCTCCCACTTATGAAAAGTACTTTTTGGAATCCAATATAAAATCACATTTTATGCCACTTATAACAATCAAATGCAACCCGTGCTGAACTTGATGGTAAAGTTAATAGACTCTTGGCAGGTGTTGAATAAAATCCAAACGTGGCATGCAGCACAGAACATTGACAAACTGCCAAGCAGAAAGTGGACAACGACGATGTCAACGATTGGTTCGCTTGGCTTCTTCTCTGCTCCTCTCTGCTTCTCTCTGCTGGTCTTCTCTGCTGCTCGCTGGTATCTGTATCTGCATTTAGCAGTTTTTTGCTTGATTTCTGTGCGCATCCTCAGAAGCGAGCGAGAATCGAACGTTTCTCATAATTTATGCGTTTTACGCGCTCGATATGCAATTTTCTTGTTCTTCTTCTAATGACAAGCTCTCTTGCAACATGAGAAGTGACCAGTTGCAAGTCTCCAGTCACATGTTCGATTCCCCTGGTCCAGCGACAGAGATGCGATCTGTGTTCTGGGCATGCTGCTCGTTTATCTTGTAATATTTATAATGTGTAATGCAAGCAAAACATAATTACACAAAATATCATTGAAAATGCAAAATTATGCCTCGAGATAAGAGCAGCGATCAGCAATCAACCATCGAACAACACAACTCGGACAACTCCAAACATAAATTAATGTGCTGTCTCTGAAGTGCGCGGAAGAAACTCCTTTTTAAGTTATACAGCAATAATTTATTTGTAACTTCATTAAGAATGGGGAAAAAGTGAAACATTGAGAAATCATTTCTTTCTCTAAGCTGAAGAACATTCTTCGATGTTCAACTAAGCTTAATTAAGACTAGGCTGGATTGCAGAAAGTTGGCTTTGTGTAGGTTGAGTGACTAAAGGATATATTATGCACATGTGAACATTTCGTTTAAAGGTTTGCAAGTTTTCTTTACTCATTTTCCCATTTTCCTCTCTCAATTATTGCATAAATTGATGTTTAGTGCAGGAGAGATTGAACATAGTTTAGCTAAGACTAGGTTGGATTGCAGAAAGTTGGATTAGTTCAGGTTGAATAAGTACTATAACTATTTCTACTTCTAGAATATATCCTTTCTACACAAAATTACATGTTTTATTATGTTTAAGAGTATTATTTTTATCTGTCCTGTTTCTGTTTAACTCCTTGCCCTCTTTTTCCACAAATTATTCAAATGACCCTCATAACGATTATACGCTCAATTGCTGGTCAATGCAGGAGAGATTGAAAGCGTTGTTCTGAATTTTAGTAGCCAATTAATTAATTAAACACAGCACCGCACACCCACACACACCACACACACACACACACACACACACACACACACTCAGTTACAAATTTAATGCGGCTGCTTTTTACATAAACGAAATGCAATGAGAATTTATGGCTCTGACCCCGGCGAGCAATACAAAAGTCAACGAATTTGTCAAAGCAAATCAATATGCGGCCTGCAGAGTGAGAGACGGGTTGTGGTTGGGTTGGGGGTGGGGGTGGCTAGTGGTGTATTGCCTATACCCCCTCTCAAATATTTCCCACACTTTACGCTTTTTATGCAATCGAAAATGGTTAATTGTAACTGACGCCCAGATGTGCGCAAAAGGTTCAAATAGCGACAAACGGCGACAAACGGGCGACAAATTCAGTCTCAAGTGGGGGTGCTGGGGGTGGGCAGGGGGTGTAGGCGAACGTAGGGTAGGGGGAGGTTAAGGTCTAAGCGTGGCTGACTCGAAATCGATATGGTTGCGAGACGATTGCTGGCTTTGGCTCTGGCTAATTATTCAATTGAAGAACGTTTAATTTATTTCAATATAATCGAATTGAAAGATCCGAGCAGCAGCTGAAAGCAGATGAAGAAGAGAGCGCCGAGCAGAGTGGCAACTGGCAGCGGGGCAACTGTCGCTCCCACGAAAGTCAAACAATTTCATTTAATGTTTAATTGGTGGCTATGCCACAAAATACGCACCCAGAGGGGGGCACAGCAGAACAGTGGCGTCTCCAAAAGGGGCAGTTTTAGCTGTAAATAACTGACAAAATACAGTTATTTTGTAACCACAGCCACTGCTTGGCGCTACGCATTGAACTGTGGCAACTGTGGCACATTTAGTGTCTTGCTGCCACATGCCGCCTACTTGAAAGGCTGCAAATTTAAATTTGATTAAAGTAAACAACGGAAACTCAATTGCAAAGCAAATTAAAACCAAAAAAGAAAAAACATAAAGACGAAACTGCACTTTTAATTCGATTAAAACAAGCTGCGAAATGTATCTTAAAGTGATTGAGCTTAAAAAAAGATACTCGACACAGTTTGCAGCTGCTGTTGTGAATTTGTGGAAGAGTTCATTTCAATTCGACCTACAAGGTCTATTGTGCCCCCTTGCTGAGCCTACAGCTCTTCCATCAGTCCCAGCTCCTGCAGGAATGCGAGGATCTTTGTTGGGTTGAGGGTTTCTATGTCCCTGGGCCTCATGACATGCTGCCCTAGGATGCAGCATCTTTTCCTGATTATTGATATCCATATATGTATATTTATGGTGTATATAGTTAATAGTACATAAGCTTCATCACTTTGAGTCTCACAGCAGAATCTACACACAATTTCTAGCCACAACATCTCCCCTCGCTTTGAGGGCACTTAGCACCTCATGTCGCAGCATATCGATAAGTTATTTTGCTTAATGATATGACAAAATTAATGTCCATTTTAATGTTGCGCATAAATTAATTAAGAGTGAAGAAGAAGAAGAAGAAGCAGAGGAAGAGGAACAAGCACAAGTTGGCCGTAAGCTGTTGGCCACCACTTCGACCAATGGCAGGCGACGTTCGACTTCTCAAACTCTCAAAGTCTCGTAATCGTAAATGTTTATTAATATTTGTTGCTGCTGCTGTTGTTGTTGTTGTTGTTGTTGCTGGCAACAATTAAATATACATGTATCGGGTGTTGAGTGTTGAGTGTCGACAGAATAGTATTGTTATTATTTGTCTATATGCGCGAGTATTACTAATGTATTTACGATCAAGACAAATGTGTCACCAATGACAACAGCTACAAGCGACAAGCAACAACAACAACAACAAGCAAGAACAACAAGCAACAACAACTACAACATACATAAGTATAACAGAACAGGTCTATAAGTGGCAATGAGGCAAAAACCGTAACACGGCCACACAACATGACACAAAAATTAATAACAGCCAGCATTTGTATCTGTATCGAAGTGTGTATCTGTGCCTATAGCTCACAGCTGTGTGTGTGTGTTTGTGTGTGTGTGTGTGTGTGTGAGAGGTAAACTCATTAAATTTACAATAATGCGTACAATAACTAAACGCGTATTAACAAGTTAGTCGCAACAGAATGCACGACTAGAGTACGCCCTGTAAAAGGCATGAGTGGCATAAGCTAACCTTAGGGAATAAAAACTTTACTTACGGGCCAAATACTCTGAAGAACTAATGCAAAAATATTACAGTGTATGATAATGAAGATTGGAAAAATGTTCAACAATGTTAAATAGTTGAAAATTGCTTTTTAAGTCTTATTAAAAAGCGATTTGAGTGCTAGGCCTGCTATAAAATATTTATCGTTCTTAACTTTATAATATCGTTATGACTCGAAACTCTCAACAATGAAATAGTTTCGACTGATTGTGTCATTTGTGGATTTCCCCAGTTCAGTGTGCTTCAGTATCCCCGCATATTTTATATTTCATTTATTTTATGTTATTATATGTTATTCTGATCCAGAGAAATACTTGATGTATATGCCTCATGGATTCAAGCAACTCTTCCACTATTAAGCCAGACATAGCCTCGATTTTGAGTTGAGTCACAGAGTATCTAAAAATGCAAGCTGCTCAGTTAATGTCGCGCAAATGAAAAAGATGTCACCTTATGAACAGATAAACTGGAATATGTGCTGCAGAGGGCAGGGGAGTGGGAGTTGGGCCCACCCCCAAACGATGATGATGATGATGTTGATGATGGGATGATAAGTGCGGGCAGTACATATAATTAATTAAATTACGCTGAACAACTGTGCGCGTAAGTGGATTTGTGTGGAAATTAGAATTGTTAAAATGTGGCCAACAGATTGCAGCTACAACCTACCCCCTCCTGCCCCCACACCACCCCTTAGTTCCATCTAAAAATGAACATAAATTCATTAATGTTTTGTCTATTTTTTTGGGGGGGTTTCAGCTTATCAGCGAGTTTTGAATTTAATAATTATTGTTTTTGCTTTGTTTTGGTTTTGGTTTTGGTTGATCGATGATAAATGTGTTTGGAATGCGTGGTTTAATCAGTTTTTAATTTAGTTAAGCGTGCTGACAGGGGGGCTGAGTGTCTGGCATACGCATGCTCAACAACAAAATGAGAAAAAGTAGTAGTAAAAAAGGAAAAAGGAAAAAAAAGTATTGTTTTCTGATACGTGATCAGGCCGCATATTTATCGCGACATCTGCGAAGTGCTTGTGCCATTAACAGGCCAACAAGGCAAGGCGACTTGGCTCGGGTAATGAGGCCACAGATGCCCAGATAGAGGATCTCTTCTCCTGCCAGCAGCAGACTCTGGTCTAGTCGCTGTTGGGAAGCAAACAGCAGATTGTCAGCCTCGATATGGTAAGCACTCAAAACTGAAGAAGCTGAGCTGCTAACTGGGACTGTCTATGCAGAGCAGCAGCTCCACTCCTGCTCCAACTTCTACTCCTACAACTCTTACACCTCCTCAGTGCTCCTCCTCCTCGTCCTGGTGCCCCTTTGCAAGATCGCGATTGTTATCGTGGAGTACGCGAAACGCGTGCACGACCTGTCAACATTCAACTTTCGTGCACTCATTATGATTATGACTTGGCTGTGAATGCTTTTTTGGCATGCTATGCTTAGAGATAGTGTGTACACAGTGAGAAAAGCAGTGCAGCCTTTAATCTAGCTTAGATTCGCTCTCTTTGAGCTACTATTACTCATAATCCAAATAAATTAAACGTTGTCTTAACAACTTTGTAAACAAGTGGAAAATGTTAAAAAGTATTCAGAAGTTATAAACTCTATAAATATTTATGATTATGATTTAACTGCGAATGTTTTTTTGTCATGCTACACTTAAATAGTGCATACACAGTGAAAAAACAAGGCATACCTTAATCTAGACCATATTCGTGTGCAAAAGCAGTTGATTGATTTGGTTTTCTCTTGGTGCATGCGAGCCGCCAGTTAACAAGTAATTTGCTTGGCTGTTTCAGAAGTGGAGTAAAAGGAATGCAGCTGCAAGCTGAGGTAAAGCAGCAGCCAAAGTAATTTAAATAGTTAGTTAAACAGTTTTTTAATAAGTTCAAAATAACATAAACAATGTCCAAACAATTTCGAAATTCTCCTTAAAACTTTACACGGTTAATTATGATTAATTATTATGTCAATAAGCTTTATAAGTAAATGTAATTGTGAAATGGTCTACATTTTCCCATAACTGCAAGTTTTTGATTGTGCTTTGCATAAAATTGAACAATACTGAATAATGCATTCAATCATTTGCTCTATTCAATCTTTCAAAACCCATAAATTTCGCAAAGAATACCAGATTAACAAAATCAAGTATTTTTTTTATCATAGTTTGACTTTCAGATCAAAACTAAGTCTAAAGTTAAGAATGCGATTCTGACTCGCAAAACATGTTAAGACTAAAGACAACAACAACGACTTGAAATAAACTTCTACGAACGATTAAAATCTTTTCAAAACTTAATCAATTATCACATGCAATGCCTTATTGATCATGGGTTAATATATTATATTTGATCAGCTACTAAATCAGAGCAGCGACTAAAGTCAAGGTTAGCCAATTCTGGGATCTAAGTATACTCTAACAACTGATTTCAAAACGAGTAAATAAAGTCAAAGTCCAAGGAGTTTAGACTAAGCGATTGTGGCACATATTCAGATAATTTTCATAAATAACATCCATCCATCCATCCATTGCATCCGATTCGGAGATAGTCCAGCTATTCATTCCATTCAAGCCATTGGTTGTCTAATTGGCGCTCAGACGCTCTACGCGCCAATTAATACAAGACGAAACATTTCGGATTTTTCTTACGCAAACACAGAGGAAAACAGCAAGGAGCAAGGAGCGAGCAGGAGAGGACAGCAGGAAGAGGGGAGAGGAGGGGTAAAGAGTGTACGAGCATAAAAATGCTTTACAAGTACACAAAAGTGTCATTCCATCACTCACTTAAAGTATTCATCCATTAATTGCCCGAAAGCCATTGCAAGCAGAATGAAGGACAGCACAGAGCAGAGCAGGGCAAGGGGCGGACAGGGGGGAGGCGCAGTGGTACAGGTCGCATCAACTGACGCCAGCAGCAACAACAACAACAACAACAACAACATCGACGGCAAGCGGCAGGCGACTTTCAAGTTCGAGGCGGCAGCCATAATGCAAAGAGCTCCATTCCCAGCTTCCAGCTTCCAGAGCAGGGCAATTACCATGAGTCGCAGTTAACAGCAGAGGGGAGCATCGCAGAGGGACAGAGTGGGGGGGGTGAAGGGGTGCAGATTTAAATCAGCACAAAATGCGACTTCTCGTCTCGGGTTTGCTGCTGCTGCCGTTGCAAGATTGGCTGGAGTTGAGGCATTGACAGGCGCACGTTGACAGTGCGTTTGACAGCCAGACAGACAGACAAACCGACAAACAGACCATAAAGACGGACGCCCCTTTGCCAGTATCTCGCTCTCTCTCATTCTCTCTCTCCCTCTCTCTCTCTCTCTCTCTCTGCAGTTCTGGGTTGACAGTCCTTGTCGTTTGCCGACTGCTGCTGCTGCTGCTGGTGATATTCAAAGTAATTGCTTGAAAAATGCAATAAAAATGTACGAGCAAAAAAAGAAAAATGTTCGCGTGGGGAGTGCTCGACTAACTAGATGACCTGTACGACAAAATAATAATCCCCGAAATAAAGATAACATGAAATGAGTACAGCAAATCTTAATTTATCAAATAGACATGTATTTATCTTATATATATTTGATTCTGTTCCACTTGAGTGTATCAGCTCAAAGTATTGATATCTATAGTAAATATATCTCTGATTTTACACTTCACGGATTTGTTAAGCAACTCTTTGGGATTCAGTTTATAGCTGCAGGGCATAAAAGAGGTAAACAGCAGAGAGAAAAAGAGCGCAAAAAAGGAATAAAAATAAAAGCTAAACAAGCTGACAACTGATGGCAAAAATGGTGGAATCTGGTCGAGGAACGCCTGAGTATGTGAAAAAGTACAATTGTTATGGTGGCATAAACTATACTCCTAAGTGGCCACTGGCCAACTCAAAGATCACGACAACGAAAAACCCTCTCCCGCAACTCCCGCATCTCTTGCGGCTCCTCCAGCTGCCTGCCTGAATCTGACAACAGCAAATGGGACGCAGTGATTGGATGCATATCAAAGTAGACAGCGGGAACAATGAAAGGCGACTCTAACCATGGCCATAGGACGACGAGGATGACAACGTCCAAGTCGACAGTCATATATCTGAGCTAACTGCAACATTGTAGATACATTGAGTTTGGTGGCTTCAGCGCTGGGCTTGCGGTTTGCGGTTTGTGGCATGTGGCATGTGGCATTTCGGTAACGCCTTTGGGGCATACGCAAAGCTTTTCGCTTGTTCGTTTCATTCGGTTCGCATTTCTCACCAATCGGCAGGCAGCAAAAAATAAATATATTTTCGTATATATAGCAGCAGTTCCACGAGAAATCTAAAAAACAACATGATTAGCAACATGAAATCTTATATATCTATATATCTATATATCTACAGACGAGCAAAGAGATATATGTTAAATATTCATTTATCTGCAGACTTGAATCGAGATAGATTATTGAATTAAATTTATTATTATATGTAGTTCTTACAACGTAATATATCTGTGTGTAGTATATATCAATTGGAAGGCTAAAGATTATATACTAGTTATAGCCATCGGAAATGGATTTGCATCGATTTTCGAGAAACAGGCACATTTTACAGATTAATAAGAGAACTTAAAGAACGTTTATTCAGGATCTAAAGTGTCTAGCTCTGTTAGTCTCTGAGATCGGCTAATACAGGCGGATATGATCGACTAGATCGACTAGATCAACTAGGCTAATCCTGATTCAAAATATATACATACATACATCCTTCAACGATGTTTTCTTATACTTAGGCTATTATAAACATAATAATTCCATAAGTGCAACACATTCAGCTGCTGAGAGCAACTCGGCTTATATGAAACTGCCACATTCGCTTGTCTAATGAAATAATGATTATCTGCTATGTTTCTTCGATTCAGTCAGCTACTCACTCTAAAGCATCTTTCGCAAACCATCTTTCACAACTGCACTCTGCAAGTTTTTCACAAATGCACTAAAAAGTGTATGTGGCAAGTGAAAGCACACAGCTAATTAGGAAAGCTTAGTCTCAGCCCAGAGGCAGAAGCAGAGGCTGAGGCAAAGGCAGTGGCAGAGGCAGAGGCAGGCAATGGGCATCGATTACACATTTAGCAATGAAACGATTATGTCAAGCGTCGAGCGTTTACTAGCTGCCCAAAAGGGTCAACAGCAGGACAGGATTTTGACCCAAAGTGCGCAATAAGCGGCGTTTAAATGTAACTCAAAACCAGTCAAGACAGGCCAGGCCGCAAATGAAGGCAGACGGTTTACATAACACTTGCTGGCAAAATGGCCAAAAATGGCCAATGAACTTACGCACAGTAACAGTTAGAGATATATGTAGATATAGATATAGATATGGGTATAGATATAGATATAGATATAGATATAGATATAGATATAGATATAGATATAGATATAGATATAGATATAGATATAGATATAGATATAGATACAGATATAGATATAGATATAGATATAGATATAGATATAGATATAGATATAGATATAGATATAGATATAGATATAGATACAGATATAGATATATGCAGATACAGATGCAGATATATTTGCATATATACAGATACAGATACAAATACATGCCACAAATATATTGCAAGCGGCGCCTTGTTAAATACTTCTTGCAATTTTATGAGCCAGCGCAAAAGTGAGAGAGACAGAGAGAGAGAGAGAGAGAGAGAGAGACGGAGGGAGAGAGAGAAAAGTAAACACGATACAATGGCCAAGTCAAGCAGTCAAGGACATGTGGCAATTTCTGCGCTGCATCCAAACCAAGTCCAGCAGCAACACCCACTCCACCCAGCAGACAGACTAACGGCTTAGCCAGACAGCTGGACGCTGTGGAAGCTGTTGCTGCTGCTGCTACTGCTGCTGCGGAGAGGTCAAAGTTGAGTCAGAAGTTCAAGCGCGCGAATTCTCGCGCAAAAATATAATCAACTTTGCCAGTGAAAGTGAAACAATCAAACTCGCGGGCGGATTGAGAGCCATTGTTGTTGTGGTTGTTGTTGTTGTGGTTGTTGTTGTTGTTGTTATTGTGGTGTTACATCTACAACCCACAAGGTCTTTGGACAAAAGTGCGCCAAGGCCTTGATAGCTGACCTTAACCAATTGCCGACGGTAAATCACAAGCGATTTATATATTTTTAACCGAGTTGAACTTTGGAGAGGTGAAACTTTGCTCTAGAAGAGCTCTTGGAAACTTGGGCATAAGACAAAGCTGTGAGATGTGTTTTAGATATATATATATATGTATATATATGTATATATATAAATAGCTATATATTTAATTACATTTATTATATTTTATATTGCGACTAACTCATAAGCATTTCAAAGACATAATTAATGTTTTGCCGTCAAAACTGTTTTAAATGGGACTTAAACTTGGCAGCTTAAGACATAATCGGCTCCATAAATACTATAACTATATATATTACGCATAACTTTGACAAAAATGGAATACATTCAAGCAAGATTTGAGCTATAGAGAACTACTGTACTTAACATTTAAATCGCGTTTCTTGCTTTTTCGAAATCCGTAATTTTTCTAAAATTGATTCAATTCTCAAAAACTAGGGATATTTAATCATGGTTTGAACTGTACAATTATATTGCATCCAGAGATAAAAGCGCAATTCTGGCTTGAAAGCCATGTTAAAACTCAACCCAAAAACCACATTAGAGCCCGTTTAAAACTTTCCATAGCAATAACTTGGTCAAAACTGAACCCATTAACCAAAAAAATATAGATTTTAATCATGATTTGTCCTCTAAATCAATGTTGTATTTAAAGTTGGCAAAGCTATTCGGGCTCAAAATTCGTGCTAACATTAAATCCCCAAAAGTGCTCTTGGAGACAGTTTATAACTTTCCAAAGCCATATATATATTTATATATATATATATATATATATATCTGTTTACATTTTCAGCCTATCTAAACAAACAGTCAAGCACACATATATCCACAAAATCAACTTGTAGACTTATAATAGCTAAGATACCTGTTCGTAACTACCCCCAACTCCCGCTTGCTGCCACACATACATACACTCATTGACCGTTTTTTAATTAACTCCCACATTAGCTGGGAAGGTAGGAGGGGAGGCGGTGAGGGTGGACTCCAAAATCCAAACTTATTAGGTGCGTGTGTTTTGGAGTGGAGTTCAAGTCGAAGGCACGCCATGCTCGATGCTCTTGCTCTCTCTGCCAGGGCATGAATGAATGTCGGTGTATGAATAAAAACTGAAGAGGGTGGCCGAGGTGGAGAGAGGGGAGGGGAGCGGAGCCAAGTCGAGTTCCGTCTGCAAGGCGACGATCGCGCGCATGACTCGTAAATAAAATTGTAGCCACAAGCAGAGCCAGAGTTGCAGTTGCAGTTGCAGTTGAAGCGAGGGCGAGCGGAAGCTGGCTAAGCTGGCGACCAGTTAGCCAGTTCCACACTGAGAAAAACTAATAAAGTGAGTTACCTTTAGCGAATTTCTAAAATTCAGTGCGATATACTTTTTTCCTGAGTGTAGTTCCACACAGTTGGCCACGTTAAACGCTCTTGGCCAAGATGAGACCGCACAGCAGCAGCAGCAGCGGCAGCTGGCTGGATTGTGTAAGGTTAGGATCGGTGAGGATCGACTGTAAATTGCTGGCTGGCTGCCTGGCTGCTTGGCTGCATGGGTGCTTGGCTGCCTGGCTGACTACGCGCTTATCAGTGCTGCCAGATCGCAATAAGAAAACAGACGCTGCTCGGCTGGCAATGCTGGCAAGTGCGCAAGCAGTACTCGCTCTTCCTCTTCCTCCTGCTCCTGCTCCACTTTGTATGTGTGTGTGAGTGTGTACATGTGTGTGTGTGTGTTTGTGTGTCTTCTGTGCGTGTTCCATAATATTTAAAAATCGACAAAAATTGCCCAAGTTAATTGCAAAAATTTTCATCCTTTTGCTTGACTCTTTTTTTTCCCCTTTTTTTTGGTTCTTGTTGCGTGCTGGATGACTAAGCTGATAAGGACTGCAGCTAGGAAGTGACCAAAAATAAAAGCGTACATAAAGTATTGGATGGGGAAACTGTTCTAGGCTTATGAGAGAGCAAATTTCTTAAGCCAAAGTAATTTAAGTCCAACAAAATCAAATCGCTAAAAGCACAAACTAATTTTTCATAGATTGAATCAGTTTTTAGGCCACTTTGGATCGAAATTGAAGAAACTTTGTCATTAACTTAGCAAAAATGGACACAATTTAATTTTTTCATAAATTTTGAACAAAATTGAAAGGAATTTGAATATCACTTCGCACAAATAAATACGATTTATAACCAGAACAAAATCATTTCAATTTTCAGTATTAAAAGATGATTTCCACAATTTGAAGATGATTTGGTCAAATAAAATAGAGAAGCAAAAGCAAGAACTAAAAAAGAAACTCCTGTGGCAATGTAATAAAAAAGTTGCGGCAGCAGGAGACGACTCCAGAGCGTGCAACAACAAGCAGCAACTGCCCCCAAGCAGCAAGCATACAGAAAGAAAAGACCTTTGCAAATATATATAAATATATATATATATAAAATAAAAATATAAATAAACTAAACTAAAAGCGGGCACAGCAAATCGAAGGTGAAATGGTAGAGGGGAGAGGGGAGCTGGTGGGAGGGGAGTGGCGGGAAGGGGGCAGCATGGAGACTGCAAGTCTGCGAGTCGCGGGTAAGTGCTGCTAAATGGGTTCCCCATTAAAGCTCATTTGAAATCAGACACGTCCGATTAAAATCTCATTTCTCACCTTGTGGCTGCTGCCTCAAATTGGCATTGCAGCAGCAGCAGCAGTAGCAGGGGGCAGAGAGCGGAGTGGGGGGCAGCAAAAAAGGGAAAGACACAACAAACAAACTGCAAAGAAAAAAAAATAATCATATTTACAGCCAACAAACTTGCAACGTGGGGCAACAACTGCCACGGTGGCCACATTGATAGTTGGGCCAGCGATAGGAGCAGCTTTAAACCCAAAGGCAACAACAACAGAAACAACAACCAACAGCAACAACAACAACAACAACAACAACAAACAACAACCAACAACAACCAGCACGAGGAGTATTTCACGCCTTTAGCCAATTATTAAAATAGGCAAAATGTCTATTAACCGGGCTCACAAAACGTGGCCAATAATAAAAACGGTTTTCCGCCTTTTTGTGTGTGGGTGTCGAAATA
Source organism: Drosophila neutralis (assembly GCA_035044385.1). Lineage (NCBI taxonomy): Eukaryota > Metazoa > Arthropoda > Insecta > Diptera > Drosophilidae > Drosophila > Drosophila neutralis. The sequence continues at coordinate 2,002,636 of JAWNME010000344.1, forward strand.
CACTCAGAAAAAAGGTAGAACTTTATTTTAGGAATTTGTCATACCTTTGGCAGCTTAACGTGCAGAAAGTAAATTTCTAAGACGATTTCTTTTTTTAATATTAAGATAAATTTTAGATAAATTTAATTAATTTAATTTTAGCCAGTAAATTTGAATTTTAATTAAATTTGCAATTAAAAAAAGATTTTATTTTTTTAGTGCGATTTTTTTCTGTGAGTGCAAAGACTCTCAAAGACTCGGCTGCAGGAAGTACTTGCTTGTCAATGCCTACTGCGGGTGGCTCAGCGGTGGCTCGGTGGTTGCTCAGCGGTGGCTCGGTGGTGGCTCAGTTGTGGTTCAGTGGTTGCCAGGCAGTCATAATAATAATTTGGTTGGGGCCTTATTACCGATGATCGCGGTAGCTGTGCATTATAACGATGATCGCTGCGATGCGATATCAACGTGCTAAGGGATAAGAACGGAGTGAAAAGCGACTGGTTAGGAATTTCCTTTTAGATTGCATTTACTCACAGGTTGCAGTGGAAAAGTCGCAAGAATTTTCATTATTATTTCTATTATTATATTATAAATAAGCAACATTGTTTTGAAACTTACTGGCAGACTAAGCGAACAGGAATTCGCTAGTCGAGAGTGCTCGACTTGGAGATACCTTGAACCAAGAGAAGATACCCTGAACTTTGTCGAAAGAGCTGGGCTGGGAAATACTCTCATCTCTAACTTAGATACTCTGCATCTCGTTGACACAGCTCGACTTGAAGATACCATGCACTTAAGAGCAGATGCTCGAGGCCTTCTTGGTCAGGGCTTAACTGTGAAATACCCTTAAGTCAAGTCAGTAAACGAGGCATGACTAGATCTACTTGGTTATAACTTATTTGTTGAGTTAGTTATAGTCTCATTTTGCTCAGCTCTTTGAATAATATTTAAATTATGCAACAAGCACTTCAATACTTGAATCAATATTATTGAGCCTCTCCACGCATATCGCAGGCCACATTCTATATATCTCAGGAATGGGCCTCTCCCAGCCACTCCAGGCAACTGGCTGCTGGCTGCTGGCAGCTTCTGTGCCATTAAGGAGCTAATAATTTTTTGGAGCTGTGGCATCGCGATAAACACGCAAAATCTTTGCTTGCCACATTCAACACCTTTTGTTGTGCTGTTTGTTTGCTCAACTTCTGGCCGAGATTTGTCCAGCCACCCATATTCCACAGGTCACCCCCCCCCCCCTCTGCAGCCCCCTCGCCCTCGTCTCTCCATCTGTCTGCTTGCGTTGTGTCCCCTTTGGGCTATTTAAGCAAATGATCAGCAATCCAATGAGCAGCTGCCGACAACACGCAACGAGTGAACCGCCCTCTGCCGCTGCCCCTCCCCTTCCCTCGCACCCTCACTTGGCCAGCTTAAAGTGTGAATTGTTTTGTGGCCAGCAGCAAAAAGCGTTGGCCAGCTCCAAAGAGAGATAAGTGAGGTAGTTGCCAGGTAGCCAACAGCCAGCAGCCAGCTGCAGTTAAGGCCAAAAGCCAAAAGCGCAAGCTGATCTGCTAGTTTTTGCATACGAGCCAAGGCCTAAAGATTGGCGGAGGGGGAGGCGAGGCGTACACTCAGAAAAAATGGCAAAGCATTTTAGAATATCGCCTTGAAAACTTGAAAGTTGAAGTTGAAAATTAAACAAATATTTTCAAAATTCTAGAAAAGAAATTTTCTTTTATTATACTTTCCGAATAATTGTGTGAATTACCCTTGGTGAAATTTTTCTGAGTGTAGGGGGAACGTGCAATTTTCAACGCGCATTCTTGACGTTTTTTCCCACATTAGCCGCATTGTTTTTTCGTTGGTTTTGTTGGCAACGTGGAACGTGGCTCGGAACTCGGCTACTGGTCTTTTGGTAACTCTGCTTGCCATGCAAAACAGCTTGTTAAGCACTTGTGCCACCAACAACAACAACCACAACAACAACTTTGTGGCACATTGTCTGCTCGAGTTTCCAGTCGAGTATTTTTTTCTTCTTTTTGTTTTTGTTTTTGTTTTTTCCCTTAGCTTATTAGGCAAATAAAGCGCACTTCGCCTGCAGCTGCTGTTGGCCAAGTTAACAATTTCATGGCTTGAGCCCTGCTTAAGCGCATTATTATCATAATCAAGCGTGTGGAGTGGATCTGAAAGGTAGGCGGATTATCATTATCATTATCGCTGCGTTATCAGAGCGCGCCAAACACGCACAGGATGTCAAGATCACAACTGAGAGATTAAGGATGTGAGCTGAACGGAACTAAAAGGGGGCAATCAACAAGAGAGAACAGCTAGCGCAACTCTGAATACCCTTCGCAGATCAAAGTACATCTGCTAACTACTAAGTTTCATTATAAGTATAGAGCATTGGAGCTATATGATAAAGTAGCTCGATATATAAGTAAGTAGTTCGAAATATATTAAAATGATGTTTAAATGATCCAAAGATTGTTCCTATGACTACTTTATGATATAGTATTCCGATCCGTCTGATACTGACATATGCGCTTCCTGCAGCAAGAAGACAAACGTAGCAAATGTTTCAAGAAGTGCATGAATAGCTTTAAACTGAAAGAGTTCACATAGTCAGATATATAAATTGATAGTTTATGGATTAAGAAACATATTTTAATGTACACTGCTTGCATATTTTAGGTAAAAATTCTTGTCCTGAGGTAAGAAATCAACTTCTCTTATACAAGAATGTTTTGAGATAAGCTCAACTTATGGATTAAAGCTCTATGGCATAACAAACATTGATATCATCTTAAGATTCAAAGATCAAACTGCTACGAAACAGCTCGAACACCTATCAAAATCCACAACCTGATCTCGAATAGAAGCATCCATGCAGATCTCAGTATACCTCTTATAGAGTATAACTTACCAGTTAAATAAATAGCCCAGACAACCTTGTAAACAAGGTCTCAACTACAAGAAGACTCCTACAAACTCCAGCTGCTTAGACTACCCTGCAGATGAAATCTGTAGTGATTATGTACATGAATGTAGTGGCATACGATATTTTATATATATATATACATATATATACTATATACTTAAAAGTATTACATGTATATAGAAAGCCTGCATAACACTTAAAATAATTCGAAGATCGAAACATTATTTTCCAATATATAACAGTTGACATTTTATCTTAGCAAAAGCGTGTTTATTTGAGTGAAACACGCTTTTGCTAAGATAAAATGTGTGTGTCAGAAAAATTTATTTTCAGAAGTAGAAAAAATATGTGTCTTAGCATTATGTTCCTTTCCATACCCCTAATATCAAAAGTCAACTGCATGGTAAATTCATAAGCCCATCTAAAATAATTCTTGACTTAAAAAAAGTAAATATTTTTGATAGTAGAAGCTTGCATGCTCCATCGATAATAGCTTTGCCTGTTTCACATTTGTTTTGGGTATATTGCTAACTTGTGTCCAAAGTGCTCTCTCCACACACACCAACACACACACACTCACTTGGGCACTTTTCAATAGGTGCACACACACACACACACACACAAGCAGAGAAAATCGAATTTATTTTTCGGCTCTCGAGAAACACAAGAAGCACATTACTCATACGCCCCCTTGAGCAACAGAATTCTCATATTTCATGTAAAAAACTAAAATGTAGTCGAGTACAAAGCACACACACACACACACACACACACACACACACACACACTCGCACACTCGCACACCTCTTGCTTATACTTGAAAATTCAATAAAAAATTGGGCAAATTGAAAATGTGAGCTGCTTTCTACCCCTCCCCCCCCAGCTTGCCCCCTCATCCATAAGCAAATGCCCCCAAACAGTCGCTCATAAATATTTAAAAATTAATTTCACAATATGCTTTCCACCATTTTCCTTTCTTCTTCTTCTTTTTATATTTTTTTGGTTCGCTTTTGGCTTGCGAGTCATTTTTCAATTTCATACTTAATTTTATGTTCCATGTAGACAAGAGGGATAGCAATAACCAGAGAGAGAGAAAGGGAGAAAGAGGGAGAACGAGAGAGCGAGAGAGAGAGAGCTATGTTATATAAGAGATGCCATCATATTTCATGTGTGTGTGCCTTGGTAGTTGTAGTTGTGGCAAGTGGGTTCTCCAAGGTGCAAACAGAAGGCAGCAACTGAAGCAGCAGCTGTAATTACATACAAACCCCTACCCAAGGGGGTGGGTGGCATCTAGGGGTAGCTAGGGCTGAGTGGGGGGGGGGGGGAGCTGGCATGCTTTTATATTCTAAAACCACACACATGCATTGCAAATGTTGCATATGTATATGTGGTAGAGCATTATAGGTTGTGCAACACTCGGAAAAAACAAGAACGGAAAAAAAATTGTAAAAATTGGAAAGATTGTTTTTTTTCAAATTAAAATATATATATTTATAAAGATGTCTAATTTGATATTAACAATTTATATCGACAGTACAAAAATACACTGAAAATCAGACATATTTTTTGCTTAATTTAAGAAAAACTTTCAACTGAAATTAAGCAAAGAAAAATCCGGATTTTTGGCAATGTTTTCTCAGAATAATGGGCTGAGGTGTTTCCCAGGTGAACTTTTAAAATTCAGCTAGGTTTTTTGCTCAGTGTAGGGGTTGTAGGGTGCAGGGTCTACCTGGGGGTTGTGGTTGGGGTTGGTGGTATGTCGCAGCGTTAGACAAGCTAGCAAGAAATACCTTTCATATGTAGCACTTTGGCTGCACAGTTATCGCATTTTATGTGTTCTTCTCGTCTCGCTCCCCTCCTCCTTCTCCTGCTCCACTACTTGCACTGTTTGTTGCACACAAACTCACACACACACATGCATGCATGCTGCTTGTGTGTGCCACGTCGTTTTGCAACATTTTCTGCAATTTGTGCAGTTTTTCATGTTCATGTGCAGGATATGAAAATTTTTGCCAAAGCGCTCTCTTCTTGCACTTTGTATCCCTCTACACACATACAATGTGTGTGTGCGAGTGTGTGTGTGTGTATGTGTGTATGTGTGTGCGTGGGTGTGTGCGAGTCGTGCATTCAAGTTGGTAAATTGTGCACTTACTTTATCATAATGGAAATGGTTTTGACTTGAGAGCGCCAGAGTTGTCGCATACAATTTTATTAATAGAAAAATTAGTGAAAATTAAATATGTAAAAATTATAGAATAAATACTTAGTTATAGATCAAATTACAGTTATTCTTGGTTAACATTTATGCATTCAATTATTTGCCTTTTTTTAATTTGTAGCTGTATATATTTTTGCATAATATTTTCGCATTGCTAACCCTTTTTTAAGTGTTGCACAAGTAGAGTTCTAATAGGTATTATCCCTGAGTATATAATACGATTTATTGTAGGCTTAGCGATGTTACTCAGGATAGGATTTAGGAATAATAAGTTCTTATTATTATTATTAATAGTTTAAAATAAATGAAGGTTTAACTTCTTTTATCTAACCTGATTCTTAAAGGAATGGGAGCATCTCTGTCGGGCTAGCATTTCTATATCTTAAGTACAGTTGATATTGACATATTTCCTCGCTATGGCTACATATTTCGCTCTGATATGCTTTGAGGATTCCTTCTCATTCATCAAAAAATCAACAGATTGTAACTAGTTTAATTCCTTGACTTCTTAGCATACATAGTTCCGTCCTTCTGGCCTGTCAGCTATCTTGATTACCATAATATTTTCCATAAGTTTGGCAACCCTGTTTTTAGCAGCATCTTCTGCTTGCAATTGCTTCAAGTCTCCTGTGTATTTCTCTATGTGTGTGTGTGAATGTGTGTATACGTAAATGCGAGTAAAGCCAAGACAAAGTGTGTTCTATAGCTACCCCTACCACCTCCCGTCCTTTCCAGAGCTTCCTCTCATCCCTAAGTGCGCCTAGTTTTCAATGTTGCCCCCAAGCAGCAAGCAGCAGCCATTGTATTCTGATTGTGCGCCCTGCACACTCCTCTGTGTGTGTGCGTGTGTGTATGAGTGTGTAGAGATGGAAAATATTATTTTTCATAAATTTTAAAATATACCGTACGAAGGAGCAGCCCCAGAATGCCCCATGCCCCGAGCCAAAGTTGCCGAAAGGAAAACTCGCCTCGTTTCGCTCGCACTCGTTGGCGAATTGTCGACATTATGTACCTATATATATATATATATATATATATGCTGAAGTATACAGATTTGGACAGCATATATGTGTAATCATATATACGCACACACACACACACACACACACACCTACGCAGCGCTCACAAAAGGCAAAATAGAGGAAAATGTATGCAACATTTTACAATGCAAAAGCCATTTACTTGTGGGGCAAAGAGGAATGCGTGGAGGAAGCAAAGCAGAGAAAGAGAGAGAGAGAGAGAGAGCGCGAGAAAGAGAGAAAAGGCAGAGGAGTGTGCATATGTGTGTGTGTGTGTGTGCGGGGCAGTCAACATATGAAAAATGAAAAGTCACAGAGCGAAAAAAAAATATGTAAAAAAAAAATATGTAGAAAAAGAAAAAAGAAAAGTTGGAAAATGCCCAGACACCCACACAAGCAGTGGGAAAACACACGGCAAACGGCGCTCGGCATTCCTTATATGGCATTGTATTCACACACACACACACAAATGGGGCACTTTTTATGTCGCTTATGTCCCGAGCGTAATGTAAATAAAAAGAGACAGGAAATGCTTGCAATATGTATAAACATATATAAAAAAAATATGTATAAAAAAAAGAAAGTAGAAAAATATATAAAAAAAAGTTGGAAAAATTCTCAAAGTTTGCCATAACTTAAGTTAGGTGCCACACACAACCACCCCACCCCCAACCCCCATCCACAACACACATAAAAGATGATGGCAAAACAACCTTTTGTGTGCGCCTCATAAAAGAGCGAGGGAGAGAGAGCGAGAGAGATGGAGTAATAGCGAGTGTGTGAGCGAGACAAAGGCATGGCACGCTCTGCATATAGTCAAATGCTGAAATTCTATTTAAAAGGCTTTTTTTAAAGAAACAGATGCTGTCTCTCTCTAACGCACTGCGTATATGCTAAAAATACGCTTAAAACTTTTTGGGGCGGTTTTTGTTTTGCTGAGGCTTTCCTTGAATGGGGGTGAGCAGAGGGTGTGGGTGGCTTAAGGTACACACACACACATGCATGAGCGTACACACACAATGAAAGTTTTAATGAAATTTGTATTTTCTATTTTGGGAAGGGGATAAATGGGCAAAAGGAGGCCAAAGATTGAATGAATTGATAAGAGGTCAAAGAAATGGATAATTGCCAAAAATACATACAACTAAGAAAAAACAATTAATATTGTATATATTTGAAAGAGGAAATTGGGAATACTGAAGTCGAAAGAGAGCTCGATTGAGCGGAAATGATTTGAGTGTATTCAAATCTAGTTTAGTGGGCTAATGCTTAATGAAATCTTCGACATTGCTTAATATGAAATATCAAAAACAATTTATAATACGTTAGTCGAGAATATTCGTCTGGGATATAGTATAGTAGTATAGTATAGTAGGCTGACAGATAGTAGTTTATCCAATATGAAAACATTATTCGGTTAACAAATTCTTATTTTTTATTATTCTTATTCAATCTTAAGGAAATACTCACCATTTCTCAATAATATGTCTAGGTATATTATATAAGTTGCTAGATTTATGTGTCTTTTATAGGATATCGATATTCACCAAGGCAGTTATCGATCAAATTAAATATATTTGAGCTGTCTCCGGTATATGAGGTCTCTGATATCGACTTGTTGATACAAGCAGAGAGATGAATAATGTTAAATCGACTTCCTTTTTCATGTTGATTCAGAATTCGTGCTGAGAAGATCTAAGAATTGTTTCCTCAAAGTTTGTTTTTGAGCTTTGGGAGACTGTGAAGTGGTTTTAAACATCGATTTCTCTAGACATAGGCCAAAATTGAAGTGGATCCTATGGCGGCTAATTCTTCTTCTTACTTACAATTTTCTAAGAGTTCAGGATATAAAAACATTTGGATTGCAAATGAATGAAACATCAAAAGAACTTTACATTATATAACTTATATAAATAGATTTGCTAAGAAACACTCCAAAGCCAAACCAGTTTAATGTGAAACTGTAATAAATAATAATAGTAATAATAATAATAATAATAATGATAATAATAATAACATAATATTGCACTGATACCATCCAAGAATAATTTTATTCATTTAGTTTATCTATCTTTTACTTTTCCTACAACTTAAAGCCTTACTATTCCTGCCCCATCTCCGACACTTTTTCCTCTCTCATTCAATACTAAAGACATTTTCCCACACCCAAACTGAAACTCAGATTTAATCGCACAACTTAAGCAACTATTTCAGCTGCTGCTTCTTCTTCTGCTGCTGCTGCTGCTGCTGCTCTTAAATATGTGAAGAAGCAAAAAGGACAACAGAAACTAGAATTCCAATCGATTAGTTAATTTAAGAAGGAAGACGCGAAAAATACGAAGAAGACTTAAGCGCTCAAATGCTTAATGCAGAGAGGCAAAGAAGAAGCAGAAACAACAACATCAATAAAATAAACAGTTACATTTTTGGCAGCTAAACTAAAAATAAAAGGCAACACACACACACACAAACATACAGCGAAGTACACACAGACAGACGCAGGACAAAAAAAAAACTAAACAGCAGCAGCAACAAGATGTTGAAGAAGAAGAAGAAGCGCAGACGATTTTTGCTAATCAATGAAATTAAAGCTTGAAGAAATTACACCAAAAATAAAAGCAAAGCGCGAGCTTTAAGCTCGGGCGGGGGTGGGGGGCGTAACCAGAGCGACAATGGTTAAAATAGTGCACGAGACGAAGCCGACGACGCCGTCGACGTTGACGTCGCTGCCGCTAAAGGCAACTTTAATGAACGGAAATTAGCAAAAGGCAAAGGTAGACTAAAAAAACGCCAAAGCTGATGCTGCGAGGCGAATTCAAAGCAGACGGCGAATTCGGCGGAGCTGAGCGCGCAACACAGCGGCAGAGAGCGAGCGAGCGAGCGAGAGAGAGCGCCAAGCACATGCGCCGCCAAAGCGCCAAATGCCATTGGCTGCCCAAGCAAGCTTGCATGTGTGTGTGAGAGAGAGAAAGAGCGCGCGCATTTCCCCAGCTGCTGTTGAAGCATAAACAAACCATTTTGAATAAAATCAACGACTGCATTGTGTATGTGTGAGCCAGTGTGTCTGTGTGTGTGTCTGTGTGGAACGCAAGTGCAAAAATCCTTGGCTTTGGCTGCTGCATGTGGCAGTTGCAACTAACGCAGCAGCAGCAAACAAATACGCGCAAAAGTTGACGCGACGCGCGCGCTTTTTTTGCCTTATCTCTGTGCGTGCGTGCGTGTGTGTGTGTGTGAGTGTGTGACAACTGCAGCAACAATAACAGCATTGAAATCTGCTGCTGCTCTGTAATTATTTTAATTTATGCGTTTAACGCCGCTGCGGCTGCCATTGGCTTCTGTTGACGTCGCTGCTGCTGCTGCTCCTCTGCTGCTGCTGCTGCTTCTTCTTCTACTGCTGCTGTTTTTGTTTTTTTTTTGATGTTTTGTTTGACATTCGGTCTTGTGACAGGCAGCGAATAATTCGCGTTTCTGCATCAATTCGCCAATCCTTCAATCTGTCAATTCTCTCTGGGTTCTGTTTTTTTTTTGTCTCTCGCTGTTTTTATTCAACTTGAGTTGCAGTTGAAGTTTAGCTTTTTTTCTGTTTTTTTCTGATTTGACAGATGTCAAGTGACAATTTTTGTATTGTTTGCTGCACTCAAACCCACACACACACATTTTTTTACTTATTTTTGATTAATAAACATAATAAAAAATAACAATAAATAAATATGAAATTAGATGTGACGTATACGCAATAATTTTGAGACAACTTGTTAGCATTCGCAACGCCGAAAATTTTTGAAAAATATTTAAAATAAATAGAATATCTTAAAGATTATTATGTTATGTTGTGTTATATAAATATATTTGTTGTATTCAACTAAAGCCAAATTTATGGCTTGCTGAATTCCGTTTATGATTTAATATATTTAAAAAACCAAATGTTTTTCCGTATTTAAAATGGACTAAAATGATGTAAGCTTAAAAATGTAGTTTGTATTTCCACACTTTTTTAGGCTATGGAGCTTTGGGAAGCTTAAAATTTAAACCACTTTTGAAAATCATCTGAAAATCCACAAAAATTAAAAAAAAAATGGCATTTAATAAGTACAATTTTAAATTTTAAATACTAAGAAATGTTTGCCATATAATTCAGATACTTTTGATAAATTATAAAAATGGCAAATATTACTCTTAACGCTTTCGTTAATTTAAAATTGGATTTACTTGCAAATACATATTGGAATCCTAAAAAAAATACCCAAATATCCCATAAGAAATATATTACATAATTTATATTCATATATTTCAATTTTTTCCTTACAACAAATATTAATTTTTATGAATTTGTTCATTTCAAATTTGATTTAGTTGCAAATACATTTTATTGGCCTCTATAAAAAGAGAATCAAATAGGAATATATAAAAGGAGACTACAAATCAAGTTAAAAGTCCCCTCCTCGTCCCCATTGGCCACAAAGCGCTCAATACATATATAAAATTTCAAATCCGATAAGACACACACACACGCACACACACACACCCACACACGCACACTGACCACCCACACAATACACGCTTTTGGTTTTAAAACCTCGTGCCAAGAAACCTGAAAAAAAGCAGAAAAAAGTATCAGCAGCAGCGCAGCAGCAGCAAAAACGACGTCCGTAAAAAGCGCCCAACTCCCAAAACGCCAGCGAATCTCCAAAGCCAAGTCCAAAGCGTCGCAGTCGCAGTCCCCGTTGCAGTCGCTAACAACGGCACGGAGCCACCTGCTGGCAGAGCGAAAAGCTCTCACACTCACACACACAGATATGCTGCTGCTGCTGCGCTGCCGCAACATCATCTACTTTTTTTTAGTTGCTGTTCGCTTTGACATTTTGTGGACGTCGCCGTCGCTTTATTTTCCCCCCATTTTAACTGTTTTATTTTTTTTTGCTCATATCTTGTGGCGCTTTTTTTTAAGTCAGTCGTTTGTCGGAAGTCAATCAAAAAGCGTGTCTCGCTCCCAGCTGTTGTTGTTGCAGCAGCAGCAGAAGGCGTGAAAAAAATAACAATAACAACAACAACAAAAACTGCAGCAGCAGCAGCAGCAGCGACGCCATTGCAATTAAATTTAAGCCGAAAACAAACAATTAAATTAAATCCGAATTCGAAGTTGAAGTTGAAGTCGAATTCGAAAAGGTGCGGCTAAGCGATCAACGCGTGTAAGTGTTTATTTATGTGTGTGTGTGTGTGTGTGTGCTTTCAAAGGAGCTTTGCTTTCGACGCCTTCGCTCAAAGATCTATCGATAGACATTTTAACAGCGATTTCTTGTTGACATATTTCTTGGCGTGTTTATAATACTTTTTTACTGTTAATGAGCTTCATGTGTGTGCGAGAGTGTGGGTGTGTGTACTTAAGTGACAACAAGTGCTTCTAAATAGTTTACTTGCCTCGAATTAATTGAGATAAACTGTTAATTTGGTTGTACAGTATTTTCATATATATTATTTATCATTTATTAATGAATGAATGATTTTATTAAGAAAGAGCTTTGCTCTGAAGTCCTGCCTAAGCTTCAAAGTTCTCAATCAAATTATGTTTGATTATTTAGTTGCAGTGACTATCTAAAAGTAACTAAATAAATATGCAATAATAAAATATATCTTTAATATTACGCGATTTTCTCGAAATTTTGTCAGAAAGAGTATTTTTAATGCAGAATTAACGAGGACAAAGTAAATGATAAATCTGAATTGATTTATGTTATTCTACAACTTGCTTTTTTTTACGATTTTCATTTTATGTGGAACACGTTTGATTCTATAGAGATCTATAGCTATATCTTGTAGATAGAATCTATGCTGATTAAATTTAGTAATTGACTTGAAAGATATGGTGTCAATATTAAACAGTTATTATTTTAAATATTTTTTATGGATTCAAAATTTATTTAAAAATTTATATTTTAAGTGAAGGGAATATATGTATATGCAACGAGAATCTGTAGAAAACATATTGCAATTTCATTTATTTTCGAATTCTTAAAAAAAAAATCTAGACATGTAACTGTAAATTTATTAACAGTTAGAGATATATATATAAAATCTGTTATAAATAAACAGAATATGTATAATAAATAATAATATAACAATCAAATTAATCGAATAACTTTTTAGTCGGCAATAATAGATTCGCATATCGTAGGCCATAAGTAAATATCTGAAAGGTGAACAACACCTCTATAATTATACCTTCTTGATTAACTAAATTGCATAACATTTCACGCATCCTTCATAAAAGTTTATGCCTTGATTACACTGCAATAATTATTTTTAAATTGGCACAATTCGCACATTTTGAATTCTGCTGTGAGTCAAAGCTCTCCAATCGAACAGTAAATCACAACGAACCCAAGAAGAAGCAGGAACCGTTATCTTTACAACTCGCAAGTGTTGAACAATTATCAAAACAGTGCTCAGAAATTAACTATGTGTGTGTGAGTGTGTGTGTGTGTGTATCTATTTTAACCGTTAACCAAATCAAATATGCCGTTTGTGTTTAAATTTAAAACAAGATAAAAAGAAATCGAAGCAGTCCAAAAATAACGGTACTTATCAGCACAAACTAGGCTAAGAGTGTAGAGCGGCTGCGGAGGGGGGTAGGTGCTTTTGACACTTGTCCAACACTAGCACAGAATTTAACATAAACAAAGCAATAATAAGCAATTTGATTATTAAAAATAGCTGTAAATTGAAGGACAAAGACAGCAAAAACTTGCAACAATTTGTCGGTTTCTTTGGCTTTGAAGTGCAGGGCGGCTTCTAAAAACAATATTACTCCCTCGCTCTTTCAGACATGCAAAGTACATAATGTTGTTGTCCCCCTCCCCCTCCCACCCCCACTCTTCCCACTCCACATCCAACCATATTTGATTGATAAGAATCAAGCAGGAATGAGGCACTTTGCGAGCAATTTGCGCTGTCAATCGATTTGTTTACAAGTGCCATTAATAATGTTGCCCACCTGCCGCTCCCCCCCCCCCCATCCACCCTCTCGACAGGTGTATGTAAATGCCGCCCCCTTTGGACAATATTTCCATAGGCCAGCAGAGAGAAGAGAACTCGTTGCACTTTCGCTTATCTAATCAAAACTATTTGTCGAAATGTCAACTTTTGTGGGGGGGGGTCCGCTTTTGATCGTCGAACATCAATAGTCGCTGTCGTTTAATTTTCCATTTCCTTTGATTTCACAAGCACACACATATATATAGTTATTTATATATATATATATATCTATATATATCTTAGTTCTTATCGCATTGACTTCAATTTGTTTTCAATTTACAACAATTTCGTTTCGACGCGCTTCGTTTCAACTATTTGTCAGCGTTGCGTTTGTTTGCATACTGCACATGTGAAACAGTTATTTTTAGTTTTTCCTTTTTCTTTTCGTTTCTTAAGCGGTCGCGCACCTTGATTAGAAAACGGGGTTTCCAGGAAATTAATAAGTATTGTTCTATTTATGACTTGAACTCATTGAAAATGTATAGAAGGGGTTTATTGAGGAGCTGCAAAAGTATGTAAAAGGCAGCAGATATATATATTCTCGATCTAGTTGAAAAGTCGAATCGATCTAGCCAAGTACGTCTATCCCTTTGAACTAGGGATTTCAAATTTGGCAAATATTTTCACATGTGCCAAATTAGTTTGTTTTCTTTGACCGTTAACTGCTCCGTTACACAATTATCGATACAAATCGATTTCCGATAGCTATAAAATACACATTTGATATTGATATTGATATATAGTGCACACAGTCAGCAATGGAGGAGAGAGAAAAGCATCTTAACTTATCTACTAAATAGATTTATGATTGCGTTGTTGCGTTTGATTTGTAGGTGATCTGGGTTGTGGATATATTACTATACTTAAATTTCAGATCTTCATCTCCGAACACCTTCGAGTCGAGCTGTCTCGACTGCTACTTTCTTACATAATAGTTAATTAGTAAACCTTTACTTAGTATTCGACCCAAGCTAATCATGCTCACAAGTTTTCAGTCATACTTACATAATCATAAGTTATCGACTGACGTCTATTTAAATTACTGAAACTCATTGTGTTATCAGCCAATTGATATAGTTACGTGGAATTTTCAAATGCTTAAGCAACCTGTTCCTGTTGATAATCGTAAATTGTATATTTGCCATATTTATGATAATATTATTGGTTAATATTTTCAGTGCTATGCAAACTTCCGTCATAAATTCATTGGGAACTCAACGATCAAACGCACTTATTGTTCAAAATGCCAAGTGGAAAGACACCTGTGAATTAGTCACACTGGTGGTCACGGGAATACCACCACTACTCGATAGGGCGCCCCCTTTATTTTCTTAGTTTTTCCTACGGTTTGGGGCGGGGGGAGTGGGGGCTGTGCCACAAGTGTTATAGACGGCAAATCAATTAATTTGCTGTTATCGTGGCACTAAAATCGCCAAAGCAAACCAAATGATAGAGTCCGCCAAGGCCGGACAGAGAGAGCAGCAGTAGCAGAGAATGAGATGCGGCTACACTCAGAAAAAAACATAGCCACGAATTCTAGAAAATCGTTTTGAAAACTAGAACGTTTTTCTTGTTTTCAGAAATAAATTCAAAATATAAGAAAATAAATTTCTGAATTTCGAATTCTAAATGCAGAGCGTTTTTCTGAGTGTAACTAGCCTAGGCTGCTAAGAAGCTAACTTGAAGGGTTGCTGCCAGTTGCAACTGCCATTTTTCTCTCGCTTTTTTTAATAACAACATTTTAAAAAGCACTTAACAGCAAATTAAGCTTTCAGCAGCCAGCTGACAAGCAGCCCAGCACAGCAAAAAGAAGACATTTTTAATTATCAACCATTTACAGCAGCAACAGCAGCAGCAGCAGCAACAACAGCAGCAGCAACACTTGCCCAGGAAATAATAGCCGCTGGTGCACGGGTCAATATCATAATCTGAGGCAGCAGCAACAAGTTTGTGGCAGCAGCAGCAGCAGCAGCAACAACGGCAGCAACGGCAGCGTCATAAATCAAAGCGACGCAATTTGCTGCTGACGAACTGCGCCAGGCAACAGCAGCAACAACAACAATGTCATTATTGCTGCACCAGCAACAACAACAACAACAGCAGCAACAACAACAGCAGCAGCAGCACAATAATTCCCATCGTCAACACTTGCAGCCAGCAGAGGCAGCAACAGCAATGTTGTTGCTGGAGACAGCAGCAGCAAAGACAACGTTGCCTGCAGCAGCAATCACTGCCGCAGCAGCAACAACAACAACAACAGCAGCAACAACAACAACAACAACAGGTGTTAATGTTCAAATTACTGGCAAAGGCGTTGCTCGCCAACCGACTGCAGTCAATGATCAACTGGCAGCAGGCGCTGCTGCAGCCAATGTTGCCGCATCTCTTAATTATGCCGCTTACGTGGCACATTTGAATGGCTTTAACTCAAAGCACAACCACAACAACAACAACAACTACAGCAACAACACTCACAACAGCAACAACAAGCGGACAGTCAGCCAAAATCCATTTGAGCAAATCCTCCTACGACAGCCGCACATCCAAGTCAAGCAGGAGTTCATGGAGCCAATGGAGCAAAGAGGCAGCAGCAACAACAACCACAACAACAACAGCAGCAACAACAACAGCAGCAGCAACAACCACTATCAAAACAGCAACCACAATATTTGTGGCAGCAACATTAACGGCCACATGGCTAACAGCAACAAACATTCGGGTAAGTTGCGCTCAAATTTTAACATATGTTTATTACACATTATGTTACATATACATATATATATATATATATATATATTTATGTATATATTTTGGGAATCATATAAGAACGATAAAGTACTTATATATATCATCAAGTATATACCGATTGAAATTCAAATGGAAAACTGAAATTCAATATTTTCTAAGAACCAATTTAAGGAACTGATTTGAATTTCTATACGAGGGACAGATAAAGAATATCTTCTCTATAACTATAAGTAATTTAGGATGGAAGTTTCTGTCATGTTCTTAACCATAGAAATGCCTATATCCGATTTCTGGTGCAACTTCTAGAGTTCTTAACCGAAGGAACATTCTACATTCATATTTATCCATATTTTGCAGAGATGTATTCCTTCCAAACTTGGCTACTATTTTTTTTCAAAAACAATAGGTAATCGATTTTTATAAAGATCCAAAAAAAATCAACAAAAATCAATTCTTTTAGTTTAAGTGAACTTGCCTCAGTGTTAAGCTAAGCTTAACTTACTTCAACAACTACCAAAAAGATTTTCATTGCTTGTGCAAACCGAACTGAGAGTTCTCCCCACTCAATATGTGCAGCAGCCCCATTTCGTAGAGCATCAAATACATATATGTATATATACATATGTAGTTAAAAACCCGTTAAGTGAAAAACGAGGTATTTACAATGTGTTAACAACAACATTGCCATTTTTCATGGCCTTAACCCCTTTGAACACGTGTGCCAAACGCATGCTTATGAGATTTTCAATTTTTTATGCGTTTAAACAGATTTCAGTTGGGTTTCTCTCCCCCCCCCCCCTCCTCTTCAATTTTTTCCCCATTTTTTTATTGCTATCGAAACCCTTGAAGAAAAAGGCAAAAGGTCGACGACGTCATCATCTTGATAGAACCCAGAAACGATGTGACACAAGGGACAAGCTGGCTAATATTGCTAAAGTGCAGACAGACAGTGTGTATGAGAAAGAGCGAGAGAGACAGAGTGGAAGAGTGAGAGAGAGAGGGAGAGATTTGCACAATCGACGCCTGGCCAACATTTATGAAGATTGAAAGGGTTGTCAAACACTTCATCCATCTTAACCGCGACCCAAAAAAACAGAAGTGAAAAAAGAAAAGGGGGTAAAAAAGGGTGCTGAAATTGTCCTGTTGCTCAAGGGGCTGCTCCTGCTGCTGCTGCTACTGCTGCTGTGCTGGAAACATCTTGTTTTCTTTCGATTATTGAAATTGCCGGCCATGCCCATTTTTATGATCTCTCTGACGCTGCCCATGCCCTTCCCTTCCCTGCACACACACACACGTGACCTCAATTGTGTTTAAAGACCAGAAATTGCTGTGCAGCCCCCTCCCATGTATATATCTACTATTTAAATCAACTTTGATCCACATTCATCTTCATATTCAAATCCATTTCCTAACGGAAATGCGCTGCTGACATGCAAAACAACAAGACAAAGCAAAGCAAAGCAAAACAAAGCAAACAACAGCTTAAACGAAGCGTCTTTAAGTGCCGCAATTATCCACAAATTTAATGTAAAACAATGTTGAAAAAAAGATGAAAAAAGAGCAAAGATGGTGTTAGCTCGACTAGCTGAATACCCTGTACGTAATTGTTTACCTATTGTAAATTGCATATCTTACATTGATCTTGTTCTTCCTTTGACACATGAATATTTTCCCAGTTGTAATTATACTAAACTTGAATTCTGTTGTTCAAAATTGATTTTATTTTAGCTTGCCTTGCATAATCGATTTTTATCGATACTATTCAGTGACTAAAGCTTATCGATTGATTAAACTTATGTTCAATAGTAATCAGTGTTTACCGATCTCCATTCCTGAAAAAAATGTAATACAACTTGTTTACATTGTATCTATCGCCAATCGATTTTTATCGATAACTTCAAACGAAGTAAGCTATATTGAGATATATCACATACAAAAGAATCAATGCTCAAAATTCACACACTCTTAATGTCTCTGATGCTGTTCAACCAAATAAATGTTTGCCTCGTTACATACATTTCCATAGCTGCAGCATACCCCTTTTACTCATTACCTAATGGCTACAGGGTATGCTAAAGAGAAGAAGCAGACAAAGACTCAAGAGAGATATATCAACACGCGACCGGAAATTGTGAGCGATTTAACGTAACGAAACTTGACTGAAACATTTTTCGTTTGTTTTGCTGTTAGATGAATAATTTTTTTATTTTTAGATTTTTGGTTTTTTGTTTACTGTTGAGCTACTAACTTGGCTCATTGGCATCATTATGATTGGCCAACTCATAATAATTTGCTTTAAATGTGCAGCAAATTTCACCGTTTTTTTTAAGTCCTTCTGTTGAGCGTCGAGTTTTTCAGTTGCCAGTTGTCAGTTTGGTCATGGGAAACATGCGAAACATGCGAAACGACAACAGCTTGCAGCAGTGGCGCCACGCTGCAGATGCAACAACTACACTTCAGAGACAGATACGCACATAAAGATAAAGCTGCCGATGCACATAAAGATACAGTTGCAGTTGCAGTTGCAGTTGCAACTTGCAGTTGCAGCAATAATAAGCAATTAATTACCCAAAGAACATCATTTATTGCTTAATTGTCAATTAAAATATTACAACAAACAGGAAAGAAAGCCTATAACTGTAAAATACCCTTGCAGAGCGAAGTCAAACTGCCGACCAATACATTTTGTTACAAATTTCAAAAACATATCGATTATTCCCATAATATCTATATGATTTAGTGGCAGACTTTTTTCTCAGTGAGTTTCTTTTTGATATCTTTGCAAGTCAAAAGGTTATTCATAGAAGAACCTCAACTTTCTAGCAATAGTTCATACATCAGGTGTTTATATATATATATATAGTGATCTGATCCTCAGTAAAGAGAGTACTTAGTAGATACTTCGGAGTTTCACAGTTTGTTTTAAATTTAAGCAAAAATATTCATTTAATTTTGAGCTGAGATCATCGCAGATAAAGTATTGCTTTTGAGACTCTGTTTTGGTAAAGCTATGGCAGGCTACAATTTTAAGCAATTTTGACTTTCTTTGGGTTGAATTTGACTGAGTATTTTCTTAACTAAGTTTTAATTAGTTTCTTTTTAAACGTTTTCCAAAATAATAATGTATATTTTAAACTAAATGTAAAGCTGCTCTTGCAAATCAATTTAGTTTTGACATATTATAAGTTATAGGCTGAGCAGTTTCCCTTCCTACAAGTGCAGCAGTTAAACAAGTGCAGGAAATGCAAAGATAGACAACAATAAAAAACAGAAGAAAAACTAAAAAACAAATAGAAAGAGGTAAAGAAAAAGAAAAGAAAAAGAAATGCGCATGCAGCCACATCCTGAGGAGGCACAAAGGAAACGCACGGCGTTAGACTCCAAAGGGAAATGTCAGAGAAGTGGGCAAACAACAACAATTTCATTGAAAGATCAGAGCGAGATCAAGACAGACACGGGACAGACTGACTATATCTGAAACGTATCGAAAGCAAAGCATCTGGCGATGCGCAAACTGAAAACTCAAAACTCGAATCCGTATCTGAAGCTGATCGCTGCATGAATGAAAATAATTATGATAATTGCAACTGCTGCTGAAGGGGCAACTGTGTGTGTGTGTGTGGAGGGGAGTGCAGGGGGGGGGAGACAACTAATTGTGGACTCAGTCGAACCGCAGATCAAACTCGACGTTTAATTACAAACGCAGGGGAAGCAGAAGATTATGATGGAAAGCCGCTGGAAAACTCAATAAATCCATTGTTGCGCTTAATTATTTGTCCAAATTCAAATCGTACCTGTTGCTCACTATCTCTCTCTCTCTCTCACTCTCTTTTTCTCTCTGTCTAGCTGTAACCACCTTAGCATTTTCACTACCTGTTTTCCCAAATGATTTTCCTTCATCATTTATCTTCGCTGCGCTGCGCAAAATTTGAATGCAGACAGAGAGAGATATCCGTCAGATACATGATTTTCTTTAGCAGCTGATCTCTCTATATGCCTCTTTTGAATAAGTTAAGGGGGAAGGGGGTAGGGGTTGTGGGGTTGGGGGGAAATTAGATCCTATTTGGCGCAGCGTGTGATTAGCGCATCCCTTTGATCATCCGATAGGCTTCTATTCTTTTATACTCGATGTGGTTGCTGCTGCTGCTGATGATGTTGATGATGTGCTGCCAGTTTTGATTTATATTCAATCAGCGATGCGAGCGAGTTGAGCTCAGCTCCGAATTGAACTCAACTCAACTCAGCTCAGCTCAACTCTGCTTGCAATTAAATTCAAATCAAACATTTATTTAAATTTTATGCATCGGTTGGTGGTTGATTGCGTACCATTTAAATTATTATTTGCCTCAGCATCGCAGCTTGTCAGCTGCAGATCTGTTTATAATGTGTGAACAACTGGCGAGGGCAGCGTAACCGACTGCGCCATGCTCTGTTAACTGCTGATGACAGGTGCAACGCACTCTTGCCTGCCTTGAGCATTGAATATTTATTGAACCAACTTCAAGATTTTGCTGATTCAATTTGCATTTATGTAGTAGGTTTCTCGGATTTGGCATCTCTCTTCTGACACAGATATATATATATATATATATTGAAAGTTTCAAGTCTCTAGCTGCAAGTGTGCCGAGCAGACAGACAGACAGACAAATATACTCCACCTATGGCCATAGCTAACTGAATATAATTTCAAATATTCAACAAGCAAAAACTGATATTTAAGGCAAACCAAAGATCGGAACAGAATATATCTCATATATTTACTGAGTTTGCTTTTGATATCTTGATCAAAAAAACTCATCCTTTGTCCAAATTATCGAATGATAACTTTTTGAGTATAGTTATTCGATCAAATCAACTTTGACATTTGTTTCTACTGCCTTCAGCAAAAAGGAAGAATATGTTTCCAGCTTTTTCAAGCTGAGACAGACTGGAATACTTGAATTTTATATACCATATCTATCTATATGTATCTATATATATGTATATCTATGGCAGAAACAGTATTACAACAGTTGCTGCCACACTTAAACCCACTCAGACCGCCAAGAAATTCCCAGGACAAACCGGAAAGGCGTTAATTATTGGAATAAGTACGAAGTGGACTTCACTGCGTATAATATTAGTGGCCAAGTAGCATAAATAAATATGGCCAACACAATAATGGATCATTAATCAATAAATGGCGTAGAAATGGTCACGTTTGAAGCAGAAGAACACAAAAAGGATGAGAAAAGGAGCGCACAGCTGACGTTTGTCTTCACACCTCGCTCGAGAAACCTTTTCAAAGGTCAAACAACATATGGAGCAAAGATACAAAGATACTCTGCTCACCTCTATGTAAGAGTCGGGCTAATATCATTTTAATCGCACCAAATTAAGGGTTCAATGCACAAGAGCCAAGTCAGGCTGGCTATCCCATCGATCTAAGGCTGCAATATGTTAAGTAACAAGTTCTAGCAAACCGGAGGAGGAGTTCCCCAAATGGAAACGGCGGCAACAAAATTAGATTTTTAATTAAAATAATTTCGTATGCAATTTAGATAATCGTTTGCAAAAAAAAAAAACAAAAAAAAAAATTAAATTGGAGGGGAAATATCTCGAAAATGCAGAAGAAGCAGAAGTTTGGCTCTTTGCAGTAGCCACAAAGAGTCGAGGCCAGAAGATGCAACAAAGCGATCCATATGCGATTTGCTTGCCGCTTTTTCGGCGGCATTGCATTTTTTAGATACCCTGCTTTGTAATTTGTGAATGGGGTATATTTGTTGTGACGTGGCAATGGCTATGGTATGGAACCAAAACTGCTTTGTCTAAGTTGAAGTTGATTTAATGAGGCTAAAATTCGAAATTCTGCATTTTTCCACAACGAAATCGAACTAATCTGTGCTCTACACAAAATGTAACTCCCCAAACCCAATAGACTCTCTTCCACACTTAAATTAGGCTCTAGCTAAACACTGGCAAAAACAGAGTATCTTGCAGTCGAAAGACTCTTTACACAACTGCATCGATTTCACTTGTTTTATATTATTTTGTGGGGCGTTTACCTGAACGAAGGCGGACGGCGCAGCAACCAAATAAAATGAAGCACATTTTTTATACAAATCGGAGTAAGAGGTGAAAGGGGGGAGCAGAGGAGCTGGTGGCAAAGAAAGAGGAGGAGGAGGCAAAGGAGGAGTAGCAAAAGAAAGAGTAGCAACAGCAGCAGCAGCAGCAGCCAGCTGTGGAGCAGAAGTGAACTGCATCAAGATGCGAATTGCAGTCGGCTCCAATCTTAAAAACCTGGGTCAGGCGCACACGCACAACAACAACAGCAACAACAACAACAACAACAGCAACAACAACAACAAAATATTTAAATTGATCATCTCCATTTAATAAAGGCAAAAGCCTGAATCCTCTAGAAACGGTTCGTGGCTCTTGAGTCTTCTGTCTTCTGTCTGCTGTCTTCAGTCTGCTGTCTGCTGTCTTCTGTCTGCTGTCTTCTGCCTTTTACCTTTGCTTAGCTTTGTCTGCCTGCAAAAAGTTCTTAACTTAATTTCGCAACGATTTTCATAATTCACCATGAACACCACCCGGTGGTTGCTGGTTGGTTGCTGGTTGCTTGCACCGGTGGCTTTCGGAGTCGCATCATCTGCAACTGTTTTGGTAGTTCTTCGCTACTCTATCTCTGTCCATCCCTCCCGTTCCCGTTCCCGTTCCTGTTCCTGTTCCTAACCCACATCTCGACCGTGCCGCCCCATTTGTTCAATTTCTGCTGCTGCTGCTGCTGCACTGCACATGATGAGCCACACACTCCAGTGTGAATGTGTGTGTGTGGGTGTGTGTGGAAGTGTGTGCCGCGCTCTGAACTTTGGCTAAGCTGCGGCAAGAGTTTCTGCATGTAATTATGGTAACATGGCTTTGGCAAGTTGCTTATACAATAGTCGACCAACCACAAAAGGGTTGTCGAGTTTGCCGACTTTATTTTAAAGTGCAATTATCTCAAATAGTTTACTAACTCAAAAATATCAATACTTTTCCTTATTCGTTTTCCAAGTCAAACGAATATTTGTGTACTTCTACACATCTGCACTTCTTTCAGTCAATATTTACTTTCAGTTAGTTATATCTTATTTATTGAACTATATAATCTGTTTGTGTATTTGTCCACCTGGCAACCCTAATTCGCAGCGACTGTCGATTTCTGCGGAGCGGCTCCCACTCAGACCCGAAGAGCACAAGTTGATTTTTTATTACGCGGTGTACGCCTTTCATATTAAAAGACAAGCCCCGCTCGCAGTTCAGAGTGGTTTACATAAATGAAATTAAATAAATGAACCGCACCTGAGCTGAAGAGAGAGACAGATACACAGAGAGAGAGAGAGAGAGATGGAGGCAGAGACAAGAGAGTGGAGCCTTGAACTTGGTTCTAGAAGATTACAAATGGTTGCATTCGACTTTGGCTAATTTGCCTGTCGATTTGTGGCTGCAATTTGTGCGTAGAACTCTGTGCAATTATCAGATAAAGTGGGAAAGTGCTCATCAAATCGAAACTACTCAGATATAATTGAAGATTTGCAACTGAGCAGGATAAAGGACCACCTGCAACCAGCAATGCTGTAGGTAAATAGCAAAAACACTTTTGCATTTTTCTCGGCCTGAAAAAGTCAAAAAAGCAAAAAGAAAAACTGTAAAAATTAATGATGTATGGCACAATGCGCTGATTTTATGACCTGCTGCTGCTGCTGCTGGAGGAAGATTATGGCCAAGAGTCAGACAAGTCACGCACTCGATGCCCCTGCCCCTGCTGCGTGTGCAAGGATCGGTTTGGCCATTTACCTGCATAGTTTAGAACAGAGTCCGACTAATCAGAGACCTGGCGCCGCAAATCCATAACAAATGCATGAAAAGCCGTTACACAGACAAATGCATAAAGATAGCAGCAAATGGAGCGAGATCCTTAAACAAATAAGGACGAGCGATCTGGGCTCATTTCGTATGCAGCAGCTATCGCATCCTGACTCCGCTTCTCAGTACGAAGATGATGCTGATCTGCAGACCTGACTAATGATAGTAAAACTGTTTTTCTTGCAGCTTTCTCTCTTGCTCTCTCTCTCTCGCTCTCTCTCTTTCTGCACCTTGTCTTTTGTTTTGTTGTCCCTTTTGTCTGTGTCCTTTGTTCGCTATTGTTGAAATGCCATTAATTCGTAATGAGAAAGGTGTCGCAGGAGCAAAGTCAAAGACAAATATTACGGGACACGCCCACTTTGAGAATACCCATTTGCCTTCTGCAGGTTCTGCTTAAAATCAATTAGTTCACATTCTATATATCATCATCATCATCATCAACATCATCATCATCATCATCGTCTTCAGCTGTACTAAAACTGTATAAAGCCTGTTTTAGGCGCTGCCTTTTTTCTTTTGTTTTCACCTGGCCATTTTGAGAAGTGGCAACTGATTTAGGGTTTCAGCTATTCAAACAGTTTGCAGAGTTGTCCATAAGCATGCAAAAGGCAGAAGGAAATACTTGTGAACCCAGAAGTATATATTACTATTATTTTTATTGTTAGCGTGAATGGATACAAATCGATTTCCAATAGCAATAAAACACACTATTCCCAGGATATAAGGTCTGTTTTCAGACCGATAATATAGTTATCGATAATGAAAAACACTTGGAATGAAAAAATCTATATGAATCGCTGCTTGACGGTATCAAAAAATCAAAATTGATATATTATAATGCTGGTTATTGGCAATTCTCTTGCGAATCGATATACATAAACTAAGTTGTACAAGAATAAATAGATCAACTTATTTTAATCGTCAGGAAATAGTGCACTTATAAAGTTAGAAGAGGAGAGCAAATAATTAATATACTTCCTGATTCACAGCAAACCGTTTTGTTTCTAAGTCCTACAAACGAAATATTTATCGTGAGCGAAATTTGTTTCGTTCTGTAAACATTCCCGTGACCTTCCTATTGATATATTATATACCCGGATATATTATCGATAAGCTGCTAAGATTTCATTAAAATCGCTTAAGAAACAAGCTAATTTCAACAAGACTTCGACTTATTTAAAAGCTGTGTTGAGGGGAGGCCCTCTGTCCCTCTGTCTGTCTGTCTGTCTGTCTGTCTGTCTGTCTGTCCCTCTGTCTGTCTGTCTGTCTGTCTGTGTCGAGTGGAGCATTCTAACTTGTTGTTGATATTGCATATTAATTATCTATAAAAAATACAAACTTCAATGTCCGAGACCTAATTAGGCATTAGCCCACTAAACCAGATTTGAAAACGTTCTTATCTCGCGGAATCTTTGTATTGATTTCTGCCACTTTCAGATCAAAGATAAAGATAAGTAAATTCTTCAAAATAGAAAAGAAACCTTAAATTGAATTAAATTCAACAAATGTTTATGTTTACGAATACGCATGGCAAAGCAGATCCAAAAATCGTAGCTTGAACTTTTGTTCCATAAACAAAGGCCGAGGCTGAAGAAATGCTTGCAAATCAAATAGCGCAGAAGATCGGGAAAGATTGGCAGTTGCTCAGATGATTCTCTTACAGATTCTACTAAAATCTTCGACTGCTGCTTCTCAAAGAGATGTTTCTTATCGTCAAACCCATCAACTGGAACCCATTGAGAAAATCACACCATTTAGCTTAGCCTCCATAAATATTTTATTACCAAACGACGCATTTCTTGAGGGGATTCATGTCGGTGCCCAGTTTGCAGTTGAAGGCCTCGCTGAACTCGACCATGTTGCCGAGGGTGCCCACAACCCTAAACTCCTCATACGCATGCACATCCGATTTGATCCTTCTCAGCTTGGACGCCGTATCCCGACCCGAGCACCAAGTCTGAGCAAACTTCAAGAAGAACAATTGCTTGTTATTCAAGTCCACATTACGGAATGGCTTCTCCAGCCACGCCTTATTGTTGGTGTGCCGCTTATATGCATAGTAGGCCATGCGGGTGCCCACATTATCCGCTATATTGTCGCCCGATGTGAGAGTACCGTTAGTCGCAATGCCCAGCAGGATAAACTTATTGTATTGGGACTCGAGGCAGCGATAGCGTTCCTTGAAGTTCCTCAAGGATGCCTCGGACCACCAGTTGACCTTCTTGCCATCGTAGTTGAACTGATAGCAATACGAGTCGAAGCCGTGAGCCATCTCATGGCCCACAATGTTGCCGACGCCGGCATACTTGAGCACCTCGGGCAATCCAAGATGATAGAAGGGCCACTGGGACAGGCCGATTGTGATGAAGGCCTGATTGAGGAATTCCGCATAGTAGGCGTTCACTGTACGCGTCGGCATCAGTTGGGGTATCAGCGCCTTATCCACCGACCTCAACCGAATGCGAGCACGATTCGCCTCGAGTGTGGCCAGATTCACGAAGAAATCATTTGTCATATTGAGGTCACTGTAAGCGGCATCAATCACCGCGGCATGCTTGTACTCATCCGTATACCCCACTAGGAAATCCATGGAGGACAACTTGGTCTTGGCCTGCGATCTAGTCTCCTCATCCAACCAGGTGTAGTGCTCGAGCAGCTCGTAGAAAGTATCCTTAATTTCCTTTGCCACGCCGAGGACATCGGCTCGCCGCTCCGCATCGAAGAGCTGCCCTATCAACCAGGGCATCAAGGCATAGTTGAAGTACGACTCGGTCAGAGTCCGGCAATCGTTGGGTATGCTCGCATTTTTGCTACTCTGCTGCTGCGTCCACAGCGAGTAGAATTTGAGCAGCACTCGATGCTGGACATAGGAGCGCAACAGCTGCAAGTCACTCTGCTCCAGCAGATGCACCAGCTCCCCCACCTGCTCCAGCTGGTTGAGCACCAGCCACTGACTCTGCTGGCTGCCATTGAAGGCCACCTCAAAGTAATGCGTCCAGTTCAAGCGATCCTCCTTGTGCTGCACCAGAAACTCACCCAGACTGAGTGTCTCTGTTTCATTCCTCGACTTGGCCAACTGGGTCAGATTCCGTTCGAACTGGGTGAGATTGGCAAAGTGTGCAAGGAACTCCTTGCGCTGCAGCTCATCCGTTATTTGCAGATCCTTCGTCAGGTTGAGCAACTTCTCCTCATTGTAGTTGCCCAGGACTTTTGTGGGTGGCGAGATTACAATGTCGAATTTCCGCTTTGCTGTGTTATAGTGCACCTTCAGCGGCAGCAGTGGAAACAACTCGTAGCTGGACATGAAGTTCGCATAGATCCAATCCTGACTGATATTTTGTGCCTTCAAGCGATCATCCTGTTGCTGCTTGAGAAACTCATAACCCCTGGACATGTTTGACTTCATCTGCTCGCAGCTGCCAAAGAATTCCTTGGCCTTCCATGCCGCAGTCGATGAGGCATTCCTCGCCTGCTCCGTTGTGTTCTGCAGATAGTCCAGGACGACGCCATTGATGCGCTGTTGTATGGCCTGCAGCAGGCTGGAGTTCTTGGCCTCATCGGTTAGCAGCGAGGACTCCTTCCAATTGCCGCACGCATATTCGTAGAAATTCTCGCAAGGATCAACGCTCTGATTCATTGTGGAGAGCATGAATTTGCCATAGCGCTCCAGCAGTTCCTCGTTGTGCCTCAGGTCGCTGCTGGGCGGCGCAAAGAAATCACTTTGATTGTAGTTAAATGTTGATGGCAAAATGCTGGCTGATGCCACAACGGCTGCCTGTATTAACGTGGCCAACAGCGCGTTAGCCATGATCCGACAAATTAAAATATGTTTATTTTTTTTGGGGGTAACGCGCTCGCCGACTGCCGCAAATGTTCTAAACCTCGAGAGCAGCCAGCTATGCCAATTTATATACAGCAGCACGTGCAACAAAATCAGCAGCAGCTACAACATCAACTTTGGGGCACTTTTACAAATACCCTGTACATTTTACAAGTGTGCACAGAGAGTTTTATTGAGATTGATATATGTCTTATTATACTCCTCATATTTGGAAACTCATTCGAAAGTCGAAATCAAATTTGAATATAAGTTTATATATTACTATATATTAATCTCCAGACTACAAAGGGAAGTTTTAGAAGAGAGATCCACTCAGAAACAGAGTTTTTCAATTTCTGTAGAAAGCCAAATGGGAGAAATATTTCAAAATTCGTCAGAGGTTTCACTTGTCATATTATTTTATATATGTATTATACAGAAAATGAGTATACAAAAATCAATATTATCTGTGGCAATCGAAAAAATAATCTAAAGAGCACTTTAAGCTCAACTACAGGGTATCTCTCAGTTCAGCCACTCAACTCCAGCCACGCTTCGCTTGACACAGCTGACGCATTGATTTGTTCTTTTTTTTTGGTTTTTTTATTTTAATTTTTTTTTGGTTTTTTACAAGTCCGCAGTCATTCTTCAAACTCACCACAGAAACCACAATTAGCTGCTGGAAAAATTTATGGTTGTTCTAAATCAGATTTGAAGCGAAAATCTTTAGCGAAATCTTTTGTGGCTCTCTTCGACGCCAGCACACATTCTCCAATTAATTTTGTCGCTGTTTCTTCTAGGTTCTGTTGTGCTTCAACACTTTACCTCATTCGCTTATCACTCTTCACTTATCATTCGTTGCTTCGCTGTTGTTGTTGTTGTTGTTGTTGCTTTTATTTGTTTATAGCCCATTTTATCGTTAATTATAGATCAAAGTTTATTTTTGGTTTGAGTTTGTATTTTTTTTGTGACATGTTAATGACCCCGTTACGAAATAATAGCCGTAATTATAATGCAAAACATTTCTAAATGATTTTCAACTTTAGTTTTCGGCTTTCTGATTTCAATTTCAACTTTTTACTCTCAATGGAAATTGAGCTCAATCGAGCTATATATATTTTGCTATATTCGTCTCTGGCATTAGAAGTAGCTGAGTTGTGTGAATATCAGGTAAATATAGGTAAATATGCGTTACTCACATCAGAGAAGATATAGTAAAATTTTAAGAAATTCTGAAAATGTTTTCTGGTATGGAATATGAATATCTTTATATATATTTAAGATAAGCTAAAAGCTAATAAAAACAAAAATTAGCTTAGCTTGGCAATGCCTAGGATTACATGCCAGAACGGAATCAATCTGACCAGATTCATCTAGCATTATATATTAATAACTGGAATGATTTGTAGTATAAGTGCTATATACTATAGTAGTCCGATTTTGCAGATTTGTTGTCTTAATGTGAGAAGAATATCAATACGAATAACTTAGACAACAAAAAAGGTGTTGCTCCAAGAATTCATATCCCCACTTATAGTTCCTATGGCAGCTTTATGATATAGTCGTCTGTTCTGGTCAGCTTCACTCTAGGTATCATCTTTAGTAAGAATATTAATACAGGCAAAGTTTAAACAAACTAGTTTTAAAACTGAGTTGGTTTATCTTGGGCAAGTAATGAGACGGACTATGCTGATCAGAACTATATATACTTTATGGGATCGGAGCTGTATCCCTTAAGTATTGCAAGCTCGACAATAGCAAAAATACTCTCTAAAAGAGTATAACAAGATATACTACTTTTACATATATTTGCAGAGTATAGTTCTCAAATTGAGGCAGCTCTCATGTAAACAGACTCATAAAGCAGATCAAGAATATGTATTTATATATGTACACACACATATATATATATGTACATATATACTCTATGAAATCGCTGATGACAATGTATAATAAAGTAGCTATTATTTGATGAGCTGACCTTGATTTGCTGCAGTTAGTTCAATTAATACGAATGGGCCTCTCTCGGCGCTTCTCATTTGTTGTGGACTCATCAGCTACTGTTTGCCCTGTTTGCCCAGTTGGCGTTGGATCATTTCGTCCGATGTGCACTTGAAGCTAATCGCAGCTTCATGAATGAATGATAACAACAACAACAACTCCAAACCTCGGGCTAATGATGCATGGAAAATATGTAGTTCCAAAAGTTCCCAATTGTGCTGACCACAAAATGCTCATTAGAGCATTCAAAAAATGAAACTGTTTGAATAATGAGTGTAGATTCAAACAACCGCAATCTACATACATCTATATCTATATCTATATATAGCTGTTGGCCATAATGGAGTTGTGTTCTATTTTTTTCGGTTGATTTATGGTCAGGTAGAACAAAGCGGAAGATTAAGGCTTAAGAAGCAGGAAGTCACCACGACAAACCTTGCCACGCGGCAACAACAAATTTCTATAAATAAATATATATAAATACTTTTGGAATATATTAGTTAACATTTAAGACCCAGTCACAAAACGGGGCGAGGCGTGTGCCAGACACGCGCTTCTTAAAGATGCAAAAAAAAGGGGTTAATGGGTTAAGGGTTAAGGGTTAAGGGTTAAGGCTTGAGGGGTTGACAGGATATTCGCCAGCTGCTGCTGCGGAAAGTGTGCCAGCATTTATGTACACTCAGCAAAAAGAAAAATGGAAATTAAACAAAATAGAAAAAGTGAAAGAGAGTGAAGGATTTTTTGTTGATTTTTTTCTGTAGAGAGGAGGGGGCGTGGCTTGGCTGACTTTTAATTATGGCCGCTGAAAGGCTGTCAAAGCCGCTGAATGAATATGTCCGTCAAATGTGAAGAGTCCTTTGAAAACAGCAGTTCAACATTTCAATTTTGCTGAAATGAAGTTGCCAAAGGTTAAAGGTGAAAGTTGAGCAGTTTCGTTTTCTTGCTGCTGCTTAAACAGTTGCCAGTAGTTGCAACATCCTGTGGCAGCTGCGGCTACACAAGCCACTGTTCGAGAAAACTGCAAATTAAATCCTTTTTTCAGGCTCAATTTGTTGCAGCCATGCGGGGCAGGCAGCTTAAGGCAAGCTGCGCCAACAAAGACGAAGCGGTTATCCTGTGCAACAAATTCCCCCGCACCCCGCTACTCCCCTCCCCTGCCCCATCAAGCAGTTTTTTGGCGGTTTAAATCGTTCTCTCTTTTTTGGCATTGTTACATTGCGATTACTTTACCTGCAACACGCCGATTAACACGCACCCGCCGGCACAAACACACACACACACACACACACACACACTCGCACACACATCCTTTGATTATCCTTGCTACCTGGTGTGCTGCGCCTCAACCTTGCCACACATCTTTTTAGCTGAGCGCCTTTATTGCGCTTTGATTTCTATTGCGGCAATATCCTTTATCCTTTGTCCCATTGTTGTCTGCACCGGCTGGCAAACACATTAGACTTGCAACCGAGCTGAATGCAACAAAGGGGCAGTGGCAGCTACTGCAGCTATTGCAGCTAAAAGTGACAGCGTTTCCAGCTTCTAAAGATCCTTTAACGATTTTCAATTATTTCCTAATATTAAATCTATTTTTTTACTGCGCAACTCCTCCCCCACACTGTCTCCCTCTTTCTCACTCCCTCTCTCTCTCTCTCTCTCTCTCTGATGCCAACACATGGCAGTTTCTCAGTTTTTTCTCTCTATAAAAGAATTCTGAATTTGAATTGCGACCACACGCAAAATGAGCCTTAATATTTGAAAAGATAATCAACCAGATAATCTACAACATAACAAGAAAGAATGTTCCAGTCGAGAGAGCTCGACTTGGAGAATCACAAAACTGCATCGATATACAATAGAAACATGCCAAAATCGGAGATTAAGATATCAAGATATCTCCAATTTTTCGCATATCAGCTGTGTGCCGTCTTTAATTTAAACAAATCAAAATATTAATATAATAAAAATTTACTCATAAAATAATAATAGCAGTAAAAAAAAACTTTCCACTTAAACATTTCATATCTCAACATATGATTTCATAAATAAATCTGTTAATAAATTTCAACGCCCAGCGACAATCTAGTCATATCCTCCTCTCAATAGAGAGGTGAATTGCCTCAAAAAGTAGGCGTGGCAGGCACGCTTATCGCCCGTAACGCCCACGCCTCTTTTTGAGCAAATGTTCAAATTTTCGAAACACAGAACTACAAATTCTACAACAGATTGATAATCAATCAAAGTCATAAACGAATCGAATCGAATGACGATCAAAACTGATTAAGCATTAAACAGCGTTTTTTTTCTTTGAAAATGGCGTGCAACCCCCTGTGTAACCAGGGGAGTGAGGGGGCAGTTTTTTACTACTACAACTACAACTACTTTTTTACTTTTTTAGATGACATGTGCCCAAAAGGCGTTGCAATAATGATGAGTAATTGATAGTGACATAAAAACAACAACAACAACAACAACTAGTTGTAGCAATATGGCAGCGAGTTTAGCTTAGGGGTGGGGTGGGCGTAGGGGATGGGTTGCTAAACAGGGGTAAGCTATGATGTGGCAAGTGTTGATAATGATGATGTGCTGCAACCCTTTCCCTCGCTGCCTCTGTGTCTCTGACATTATTTGCGCCTTTTTTGGGTGTAAAAAACGACAAATTCTCACTTCATTTTCGGTCTATAAAAATGCAATCGTTTGCTGTGCCAATTTATTGCAGATACCCTGTAAATACTCTGAATGCGTAGAGGGGTTGAATCATTTTTGAATTGAGTTAAGCTTTTTGTTTTTCGAAATGTGAAATTAGCAAAGTGTTTAATGAAGCTGTGCAATTTTTTTTTATCGATAACTGCCCTCGCTTGCGACTATCGATAAGAATCGATTTGCGGCACACAATTGTAAAAATATAGTCTTCTGATTGATTTCCAGCAGAGATGTTATAATAATATTTATGATATATATATAGTTATATAAATATGATAAATAATTGAATAATGCAGACTCTTTTAAAGGGTATCTGCTAGTCATTCACGACTTAAGCACTCAATAATACCCCTTTCCGCATTGTTCTCTTCCATTTTTGATTTATAGGGCTGACAAGCTGTCGCACGAAAACAATGCTAAATCCCTGGTACATGCGTCCCGTTGGATATCATAATTATAATAATAATAATAATAATAATAATAATAATACAAGCAGCAGCAGCAGCAAGGACATCGATTTGTTGTCCTTTGTGCCACCAACGGCGACGACAGCAGCAACAACCACATTTGGCGTCGATGTTGGCATGGGTTTGAATATGGGCTTGGGCTTAGGAGTGGGCGTGGCTGGGGCTGGGGGTGTTGTGGTGGGGGAGTCGCCGCAGACATGTCTGCCATATTTTGGCATGGAAATGGAGATGCCGTCAACAACAACCGTCTCCGCCAAAGCGCACAAATTGCTGCCCGAATTTCTGATACCGTTGCATGAAATCATGTTTCAACATCATTATCAACAGCAGCAGCAGCAACAGCGACAACAACAACAACAAGTTGTGGCAGCAACAACAACAACAGCAGCAGGAAGCACAATGGGCACATTAATTAATAGTCTGCCTGGGCTTGGAAGAGAGACATTCAACAGTGCTCCCATTGCTACCATCGCCACCAATTGCTATGCCACAAAGTCATTAACCCCACAGCAGCAGCAGCAACCGCAGCAGCAACACTCTGCCACACGTCCTCGCCACAATGGCGAACATTTGTTCGTTCGTCATTTTCACGAACGGGATCGACTCATACGCGAACATCAATTGCAACAGCAGCTACTCCGCGACCAGGATGAGGAACAGGAACTGGAGCTGGAGCTGGAGGTGGAGTTGGAATTGGAGTCGGAGCAACAACAGCAGCGACAACAGCAGCAGCAGCAGTTGGAGTCGACTGGCCATCATAATCATCATTGGCATGGTGTCGTCTATGATGGCAATGGCAATGCCATGACAGCAACAACCAAGCACAACAGCAACAATAACGCTAACAGCAACAGCAACAACAACTCGCACAGCAACAGCAACAACAACTCTCACAGCAACATCAACTCCAACAACAACAATCCACAGGCAGCTGCTGTCTTCACTCCTCCGGTTGCCACGTCTGTTGCCTGCCACAAGGACTCGCATATTTACGAGCAGCCAAATGGTCAACTTTGTTGCGTGGGCAACCCTGGCAGCCCCAAAGCAACAACTGCAACAACAGCAACAGCAGCAACAGCAGCAACAGCAACAACAACAGCAACAACTACGAACAAAGGTAAGTTTATGGCCATTCTGGCTACTAATTGATGTCGTCTCGGCTTTGTTTTTTCCCCCATTTAGCTGGCAAATATAAATAAATAAAATATTATTTTTATTAAGGCTGTTAAATATAATTAAGCAAACTTATTTTAAGCTCAAGTTTTGAACTTCATAAGTTATGCTTTTTCTTTTCCAAGCATGTCAAACCTATCCATCCAAAAGCTAACTTTTTAAAGCTGTATTCAGTAATTGGCTAATTTAAAGTCTTAGCCATAATGCCTTTAACTATCCAGCTGTCTAACTGCCTAACTCTGTGGAATCTGTTGCATTTGGAGTTAACTTAACAGTTCTGGGAATATATCCGTATATCCTTAGATATATATCAGCTATGCAGAATATGTCTTGAAACCCCAAATTTGGCATCCCCAAATCAAATTTCCTAATTCCTTATGCCAAGTCAAGCTTCTAAGATCCAAAATTTGACAGCTCACCTATAAAACCTTCAATACTTTACCCATATTATATCCATACTCAAAAGTCACCCTATCGATATGGACAGTATGCATAATATATATAACATTTCACAAATCACAAGCTCTGCAGCCCAAATTCAAATTCCTCAAGATTAAAGAGAAACTGAAAGTGTTCAATAAACTCTTAGTTGATTTACATTTCAACTAATCACAGCTGAGCTTCCATACCTGCAACCATGCTTCAACTTCCCTTATGACAACTACCCCTACCAAAAAAAACCACCCCCAACTTGTGCACTTCCACAACTCTCAACTCAATTACAAGCGTTTTACTTAGGAGAACACACAAGTAAGTGTTTAGGTATGTGCCCTCCACATTCGCACAACATAAACAGCCAACAGCTACCCCGCCAACCCCCTCTGAAACCCCTCAGTAACCCCAAGCAACACACAAACTCCATTTAAAATCACTAAAATATTAATAAATTTTACAAAAGTGCGAACAAAATATGCGTGAAAATGCTCAAGTGCAAACTGTGAACTAAACCGAAACAACTTTATTTAATGGAATTTAAAACCACTTTCAGTGGGTGGTTGGGTTCTTGCCCTGCGGCAACCGAACCACAATTGCATGAGCTAACCTTTGACATGAACATGCCAAGGTACAACAACAACAACAACAACTAGAAAATACACCCTTGGAAATTGTGGAAAAATAAAAAGGGAATTGAAAAGCTCAAAGCTGGTGTCAATACCAACTGTGACTGTGCAGGTCCTGAGCAGCTTATGGCCAATTGAGCTAACCCACCCCTGCCCCCCCCCCCCTCCTTCCTCACTCTGGGGGGGGTGTTTGAGGTGTGCTCACAAATCCAATAAAACCGCTTTACAAGCTGTAAAGCAAAGATCATAAATCCATTTGAGCTGCAACTAAAAAGAATATAAAAAATTCTTAAAAAATGGTTTACATAATGGCGTCGCTTCGCTTAGGGGTGAAATTTGAATAGAGGCGTTTTCTATTTGATCTAATAAAGCTAGAATGAATTCCAGATTTCTTTTAATTTCTTAAAAATGGAGTTGCTTTGAGAAGGGGTAAATTTACATAAGGGGGTTGACAGGGTTTTTTCTAAATTATTAAAAAACGATCTTTCCTCTATAAGGGTTAAATTTGCATATAGGGGTAGCAGAGTTCGGGTCATCCCAAAATGAAATCGTCTCTCTAAGGGTTTCATTTGTAGAAGGGGTTGGGAAATACCACAAAATCCATTTAAGCTAGAAATCGGGATTTTATTCTAATTTCCTTAAAAAATGGCGTCGAAGGGTTAAATTTGTATAGTCTCTCCAAGGGTTAAGTCTGTCAGAATGATCAGAAATCGCATTTTCAGCTAAACTTATTGACATATATCATTTTCAGTTTGGATAAAGGGTTAAAGATTCCAAATCCCATTTTGAAACTTACTCAAATATTTGATTTTAATGGCGTCGTTTTTTGTAAGGGTTAAATTTGCATAACGGGGTAGCGTCAAAGAAGTAGATAAAAAATGGCGTTAGATTTGAAAAACTGTGAGAAAATTTGGCAAAAATTCCGTTAGAACTGAGCACAGACAAACGCTAGTTAATCAGAAAAAAACGGCACCCAAGAATTACCGCAATACCTTTTTTTACCCTAAAAAGAAAAGACACAAAAAATGCACCCAAAAAAAAACCGGAAAAAAATTGCATTGTTTGAAATGAAATTTTTACCTATTTGTAAATTTTTCTCAATTTTTTACATTAAAAAATTGCGCATTATTGGCGTACATTCACCCCTAGAATGGCTCAGGGGTTGCTGCCTACCCCTACCCCAGCAGCTACCCCTAGCCCTGTGTTTGCGCTGCAGCTAAGCTGTCGAAGATCTTTGGTAATCCTTGACAATGATCCTCAATTTTTACCCTTGAGTTTTTTCTTTTGCCTTTTTTCTTGCCCAAAAAATAGAAGAAATCGAAAAAACGGCGCGCAATTTTCACAATAAAATCGAGGAAAATGCATCTTGAATTTTGGGTGAATTATTTCGAAGGGTTGCAGTTGACAGAGGAGGATTTCTTGTGGCTGATTCTCAAGCAAGTCGAATTCAATGAAAAGAGACCAGAACGGAACTGGGACAAGGATGCGGCACTGCCGGGATCAGGATCATTAGAAAGACGGCGCTAAAATGCGGAAGTAAAGGCACATTTTTTGTCATTCTTTGATATTTTCATTTGTTTCCATGCATTGATTTCCGTTACAATTGATTTGGGGTTTGCCTCTGATTTCCTATCAAAAAATCTGCGCATTTTTTACCTTTTTTTTGGCGCGCTTTTTTTTGAGCAGTTGAGCAAAGGATTTTATTAAAGTGAATCCTTTCAACTCTGTGCCCGAAAGGATTGGTTTAACTGAGGAGGTCGATAGGGAAGCATGTTTACTTAAAGTATAGATGGATCATTGAGTATACTTATAAGATAAGAAATTTTGATGAGAGAAATTTATAAAAATTAGTTAGGAATATTTTAGTCAAGAGAGAGTAGAAAAGTTATTGATAAATGGAATAAACTCAATCTGAGTCTTTGCGAAATTTGAAGACTCTGACTCTTCTAATCTCGGAGATAGGCTTGTTCACTCAGCTTTTATGCTGATCATGAATATATATACTTTATGGGATCATAGATGCTTCCCACTGCCTCTTAAATATTTCCCAGAGCTACACTAATTATGTCGTTTTTCCAAATATGTATTTTCTGGTGGGTTTTATTTTGACTGGAGTAGAAAAAGGAATTTTATTCTAATTAAAAATAATTATCAAACAAAAAAAGTCGTTTTTTACATTAATAATTTTAGTAAAAACTTTGTTCTATATAGAAAGTATTTTGCTCTTTCCAACACTAGAAATATTCGTGTATTTAAATCAACACTGTAGCGAAAAGTACCCCAAAATCCACGTATGGAGAATCAGAAATAGAACAACTGCCAACTGGCAACTAATTTCAATAGTAATCTTTTTGACTAGCCATCCTGGGAGAGGAGTGTATGTGGGTGTGTGTGTGTGTGTGGGTGTGTGTCCTGTGCACGTAGCCTGATTAAACTTGTCACGGGATGAAACCAAAAGATAAACAATCTGCAGTTGCTGCTGCTGCCAGTCTGAGGCACTGGGCAATTTGATTATTTGCCAGAAACAGACAGGCCCAGACAGCTCAAGCGGGGCAGGGGAAGGGAAGGGAGTGAGTGGACACAAAGAGAGGCATGTAAATGTGTAGAGCGCAAAAAGGGGGCAGGCAACAAAGTTTTTGGTTGAAATTAATCAAGAAAATAAACGCTTGGCAGCATCGAAAGCGACGACAAAAAGGGACGCCGCACACTTTGCATGAAACCAGAACAGGAAAGCAACGAAAAACACAGGCAACACACTCAGAAAAAAATTAGAGTGGTTCTTAGAAACCTAAGAGGGAAATTCGTTCCTCACCTTATTATTATTACTTAGTTAGTAAATGTTTATAGTTGAAGATTGCCAAAAGCCATATGTTTAATGCTCTGTTTTTAGGTTATGTTTTTCATGTGTGCACTTGGAAAAATTTGTATATATTTGCGTTTGACTTTAAGTATATTTATTTAGTTGCCAGTTCTCAGGACGATTCACGTAACTATTTTTCTGAGTGCAACAGCAGCCGCAGCAGCAGGCAGAAATGCCACACAAAATGCGCAGTGGGTGGATTTTGCCCCACCCCGCCGCTTTCCC
Source organism: Drosophila neutralis (assembly GCA_035044385.1). NCBI lineage: Eukaryota > Metazoa > Arthropoda > Insecta > Diptera > Drosophilidae > Drosophila > Drosophila neutralis. The sequence continues at coordinate 2,040,758 of JAWNME010000344.1, forward strand.
TCTACGTCTTCCAGTTGTTGGTGTTGTTGCAATGCATTAAAATGACATACCAATTTGCGTTAAGCAAATAAGATGAGACTAGTTGGAATTGTCTTCCTTTGCGTCCTTGTTGAGGGTTGTACATCTGTCTGACTGTCTGTCTGTCTGTCTGTCTGTCTGTCTGCCTGTATTTCTGTCCATCCATATAGATATAGATTGCTTTAATTTGTTGTTTCTACTTTTGGGCTACGGTTTACTTAAAGTTTGCCGAAATGCAAAGAAAAATGTAGGCTTATTTGATGGGATTTTGGAATTTATATATTTTAAAGTTAGTTTCATCAAATGGTGCAAACCCATAGGAAAATTAGTCGAAATCAGTGGAAGACTTGTCATTATGAAATATGAATCACTCTTTTGGCAAAGGTATATTAATTAATTAACAAGCAAGACTGTCCCAGTCGGGAGAGCTCAACTGGCGTTGAACCCCAGCTATAAAATATATATGTATATATATATATCCACAATCCACATCAACTATAAACCAAACTCAACAAATATTCGTAAGAACTCAAAACTATATCTTTTTTTATCTATAAAAAAAAAACACAACTATAATATTGGCCAAAAGCTGTCTACTGCTACTCCTATTTATAGAAAAATTAAGTAAATTCGATTTCCTAGAATGTATTTCAAATATCGATTTAAATATCTCAATATGCTCATTTACCAACAATTTAAAAATTATAAAATATTTGTAGTATTGTTTGTCTATATTCATAATTCACATTGAATATATTTAAATATATTCCGCATATACCATATGGATTTTCCATACACTTTTCCATTTGCCACTTAAATCATTTTGGCACTTTAATGTTGAGTGAGCGCGCAAGAGAGAGGGGGAGAGAGGGAGGGAGAGGGAGAGAGCAAGTCTGTGCTGCGTTTGCTCATATCCTGATTGCAGTCAAACATTAATTTTGCAGTTTTAATTAAAACATTGCAGCACACACACAACACACTCACACACACACTGCGATAGGATATCCAACGGCATATCCTGCACATTTCTTCCTTAGACTTTTTGCCATTTCTTTCGTTGTTTTTGTTTTCCTTTTTCTATTTGTTCTTCTTGTTGCTGTTAAACAAAAGCAGAAACAGCCGGCGCTCAGCTTCAAGTTGCAGTCGCAGTCGCAGTCGCATTCTCAGTCGACATTGCCGCCGCCGCCCGCTCATAATCATAAAATGTATGCGCTGTCACCGAGCCAGCCTCCACCACTCCCACCCCCTCTGCCCCACACTCAGCTCCATTTTTGTGTTCGTTTTTATTTTTGCACACGTCGCTTTCATGTGGGAAACTAAAGACTCTTTCGAGTTGCTTTGCTGCTTTCTTTTTGTATTACAGTGCTGCAGAAACTTTGCCTTTGCACACACACTCACACACGTATTCACGTGCATACACACATATGCATAGATAAGTATACTTGTATATGTGTATATTTATGCCAAAAGAGAACAACACTTGTTGTTGTTGTTGTTGTTGTTGTAGTTGTTGCCCAACTTGTTATTATCTTAAATTAAATATTATAAGAAATTAAATCAATTTAAATATTTCATTTTCGTATATATTTTGATTATGTATTTAAATTGCCATATTAGCAAAAATTAACAACAAATATCATTTAATTAGTATTATATCTTAAGAACTGGATTTAGTTAAAGAATACTAAGTTTTTTATAAATAGTTTATAGAAAAAATCAGAATATAATCCGAACAAGAATTCACTAAATAACTCTACAAACTGCAGCTAGAAAACAGTTTCAATATTTATGTTCTGTAAAAGAGAAAGGGAAAAAATACACATGTAAATACATAAAATACATATGTAGAAGTATAACTGCATTGTTCTTCACTGCTTGCACTTATTATATACTACTCACACACAAGCACACAATCACACACATATTCATATATATATTTAAGCTCATTTACAGGCACCCAATAAGCTCAGACACCTTTATGCGCTCACTCACACACGCACACACACACACACAAGCACTCACATATAAACACTCGCACAAGCAATCTTAATTATGATGTATTTACTTGAGTGCAATGCGAGAATGCAGAAAGAATATGCAAAAGGAACAAAATTTGTAACGGCAACTGCGCAACGCTGCTCTGCATGTGCATACACACACACACACACACGTGCACATGCACAGTTAGCCACACCCATTTCACTCAAAACAACAAAAAAAAACTCTATGCTAATGCATAAGGGAAATTGTGCATGGGTAAGAAGAAGATGCAGCTAACAATGACAAAAACAAGCAAGTCTAATCAGAATGCAGGCCGAATACGTTCCACAAACTCAGAGTACGCTCGCTAACGGTGCCAGGGTTGATCTACTTTTTTGAGTTTGAGCAGAGAGAGAGAGAGTGAGTGAGTGAGAGCACCTATAAAACTGAGTGCAAAGCAACAAAGAAAACTAGGCAAGAACAACAACAACAACAACAACTGCTGCTGCTGCTGCTGCAAATCATAAAGCATTCACTCACACCGACACACACACACGACATTAGCAGCGGCAGCAGCAATGCTCGCAACTGCTGCATTATTTTTGTACCGTTTGTAGTTTCGTCGTTTGTCAGTTGCATTCGGCAAGCGAACGAAGTCGGTTCGGCTCCATTCACAATTTACATTTGGCGTTAACAGGCCGCCCAGCTTCATTTGAAAGTTTAACAAGTTGGCAACGCTTTGCTATCTATTTCTATGTATATATGTGTGTGTGTGTGTCTGTTATCGTTTGCTATGACTTGCAAATAAAATTTGACAACTGCTAACAGTTACCTCGATCCCTTTCTCTGTCGCAAACACATTTACACAGTGCAAGTGATTTAATTGTGAGAATTGTGTATTTAAATTAGAAAAAGAAAACTAAAAGAAAATACAAAAATGATGGTGCTACAGCAACAGCAGCGTTTGTGGGAAGCCACCAAAGCAACAACAACAACAGAAGCAACAACCACAACAGGCGCTGCTGCAACAACAACAACAATAACAAAATCAGAAGCAGAATTGGATTTGAATAATGCGGCCAAAACACACACATGTAAACAATTACATTTAAATGTTTATTTAATTTAAGTGTTGCCAACTGCAACTCCTAAACTCTTAAGCAAACAGCGCTGACTTAGAAACTGACTAAGTTAGTTGAACGTTTTAAGGACAGCATTGCCAACTACAAGTCTTAAGCTTCACTTTCAGCAATATTAGCAAAACAGCATTGCCAACCAGCAATGCTGAATTAAGCTTTGAGTGGAGTGTTGCCAGTTGCAACATGCAAACTTGAGCTGAGCGATTCTTTTGTGGTTTTCTCGTTGATTTTCTTATCAACTTTTTAAAGGTTTTACAATATTTTTGATACTTTATTGAAGATAAATTTAAGCATTCAGATTTCATTTTGTATATTTATTTTAATTTGACATTTACAAAAATAATATTACTTAACTTAATCTGAAGTTGAAATGCAAAAAGTCTGATTTCTTGACATGCATACTTACTTCAATTAATTTTATAATTTGAAAAATATTAAAATTATAAAATTAGGTATTCACCGAAAATACATTTCAATATATTTCTGTATAATTAATTGATTTAGCTATATATTGCTGGAAATGTGATGAATTTATTGCCGCACCTGTGGCTTTCACTTTCTCTTTTTCCATAAATTTCCCAATGCAAACTACTTGCAACCAAATGCCGCATGAACTGATTACAATAGAAGACGGCACGCCACGCCCACACATTTCGAGCTCATCCTATAGAATTACAGTTTTCTGTTATCAGATCTACAATTTCATGGGTAGAGTTTTGATATGGCATCATGATGATGTCCCCTGTAGTCAGGTCGTCCTGTAGTTCTTTGGTCCTTTAGTCGTCTTGCAGCTGATGCACTCCCCACTGTGCGTGTGATCATTGCCCACTGTTTGCATTTGCATCCTGGTCAGAGAGCCGAGGTCCTTTTTACCTGTCTCAGGTATTTTGCATGCGCAGCACACAAAACACAAAAGAAAAAGGAAAACAGAAACCAAAAAAAAAAGGAAAACGTTTTTTTTCTTTACCCTAAAAAAGGCAGTTTAAAAAAAATAGTTGTGCCTTTCCCTTCCTCTTCCTCAAGGCGTGCAATTTTCCCATAATTTTGCTGACCATAAAAAAAAATACAAAACTAGCCACAAAAGCCAAATTTGTTGTAATTACATTTAAGCCGAAGGTGCAAGGATATGCGTTGCCTTTTTAATTGCATAAGGATAACAAAAAAGAGGGAGAAAAGAATGGAAAAATGAAAGGCAACATGCAGATTGAGCTGAACACCCCTAATGCCACTTGTAATCACCATATGAGCAAAAAAAAAAAGGACACTTCGCCAAGCTAAGCCTGGCGCTGCCAGCACAACTCCCAACTGCCACGCCCCCACTCTCTCACACACACACACAGCCGCACACCAGCCAAAGTCCATTATGAACCACAGTGGGTAATCTGTATATTTATAATGCTCAAGCTGGCTGGTTGACATTATGCACAAGGATTCCAAAACAGTCCACATCTCTGGCCATATATTGTCGTAAAAATATGTTGCTTTTTTTCCGTCTGTCCGTCTGTCTGCCTGTCTGTTCTGTCTTAGTCAAGGATGCTGCACACAGTTTGTTTACGCCCCGGGGGAGCTATAAATTTAATATCTACTTTGCAAAACAAAAAACCCCGAAAATGTCATGCACAAAAAACAGGACTCAGGACGATACAGTGGACACTACAGGACAATGGACAGCGGGTGTCCAGAGAGAGAGAGAGGAAGAGAGAGAGAGAGAGAGAGAGAGAGAGCAGCTCAAACACATATGTGTGTATTATAAGTACACACACTCCGTGTGGGTGTGTGCGTGTTTGGTGTACTTGATTTTTGCATAGCTTGTTTTTTTTTAATGATCAAAACTTAAGTTTAAATTGAGGCGTAACTTTTTGTACTAGCGATAGATAAATTAACACTTATCGATAACTTTGTCAAGTTGTATGCAGCTTTCACCAATACTATTTAAATTTTAGATACACTTTCAGCAGCATTTCTGGGCAACTTAATTAATGTTTAATTGATGAGCTACTTTCTGCTTAAGTAACTTTAACTTTAGCTATGCTTCGATAATAGTTATCGATAACTTGTTTAGGTTGGATTTATATTTGACTTTTGCGATTACAATTCTAAAGAAAGGTTTTTTTAACAAGGGTTATATGTAATTATCAATCGATAAGTGATCAATTTATACCTTTATCCCTAAACGAGATATAACTCAACTTTAGTTAAGCTTCGATAGCACTAATCGACTTACTTTTAAATGTTATATATAGCTCTGACTATTTTAAAGAAAGTTTTATATTTATTTATTTAAGATTAATTATAAAGATAATCCATCAGGCAAATAGTTGCGCAGCTTGATAAACTGTGTATTTCTAAGACACCCTCACAATGGTCACTTCTAATCGATGTGCAATTTACAAATGTCATTAGTCAAGTGAACTTTAAGAAGTGGACTCATTTCAAGTTGAATTTAGCTTGAAATGAAAGTCTTAAAAAGTTTACAGCGCTTCGAGCACTCAGCACAAACAATTTTTGCATGTTGCAGCCGTAAATACTAATGGACATTTTACGAGCCAAGTGGGCAAACCGAGGCCAACAGTTCGAAATGGACAAACGATGACCAAAATGTGTGTAGATGTGTGTGTGTGTCCGTGTGTATAGATTTGTGTGTTTGTGTGTGTGGATGTGTCAGTTACACTCGCTAAAAACAGACAACACCCAGACGGAAACCCCAACCACAAAAATGGCACAAATTGAAAGCTATGTGAAAGGACATACGTGACATTTGCATTTGATGGGGTGTGGGGGGTGTGGAGCAGAGGGGTGAATATATTAATCGATAGGCAAATCATTGGTCAAGCGTTGCCAACATAATGATTAATCGATGAAAAGCAGCAAACAATAATAATGATTAATTGTTGGATAATTTATTGTTCTAGCGAAAGAGAACTCAACTTTATTTATGCTTCGATAGCACTTATCGATAATTGAATTGCTTGCAATCGATATGCAAGTTTAATATCAATTGAGAGGCTTCCTTATGGCTTAGATAAAGGCAACTCAACAACTATCGATAACAATTTTAGCTTTGACTGTGGCCATAAAAGTGCAATTGGTAATCAACTTTTGTACTTTAGTTGGTTTTAAGCTAACATAATTTAATGTTTATTATTATTAATTAATTACTATTAGTAAATGAATATTATTATTATTCAAATATTTCTGGGAAACTCCTTTTCACTCACAGAAATTTATTTTATTTTTTACTTCCTTGCAGTTATGCGACACATGTCAAACTCACCGACACCGCCATCTCCGCTGCGATCGCTGTCAGGTATGCAATCCAATGTAATCCTTTGCCCACATTCAGCAGACATGCACCAGGAATCATTATAACATATATATATAGATATGTTAGCTATAAGTTTGTCGGGGTTCGTTTGCCAGACTCGTGCCTCGGAACGTGGCTACTTTGTGGCTAAATTGATTACTCACACGAGCTACGTTTGCCAATTTATTGATGTCTCTCCTCTGTCCCTCAAACGAGTGAAGGGATGCGCTCGGAGGCAAGGCGCGCTGAACATTTTATAGTTTGTTGCAAAAGGCCAATATGCAACAGCAACAACAGCAGCAACAACAACAAAGACAACCCCAAAGGCAAATGTTATTTTGAGGCTGAGGATGAGGTTGGGCCTCCGCTCCGAGCGTGTCAGTTTGGTTCTCTGAGGCAGACATCTGGATTTGGGTTTGGGTTTGGGTTAAGGTCGGGGTTTTTTTTAGGTAGATGCCACGCACGTGACTAAAGTGTGACCCTAAACTCGGTTGTGCAACAATATGTGGCACTCATTGAGTATTTTGCAAATGTTGCATGAAATTCAATGAATTTGAATGTGGCAAAAGTTGGGTCGGTTTAGATATGGAAATAACTTAAGTAATTATTTGCCCATTATCACAAAATGTCCTTGAAGGGTTTCTGAAAGTGAGGCAAGCGCTGAGTTTTCGAAAATCGCCCTGAAAATGCGTTGATTATCATATAGATATATTACTTTATATATCTACTTAAATTCCTTTTAACATCCAAGAGTATTATTAAGAATATTATTAGTGTCTTTGGTCTGCTCTTGTTGTGCTTCTCTCTGATAAGTGAGCCTTACCCTTTTTTGCCTTGATTCAGCATTAACTTGTGAAGCAATGCCAAGATTATTCCTAGTCTCAGGGTTTTTAGTTCTATAAGGTTGAGCAGGTTGTAGATCTCTAGCTGCAAGTAGCTTAGTCTTGGGCAATCTTCCAGTATGTGCGCTGGCAACTCTTTTTCCTTGAGCCAGAGTCTGCACAATTTGTAGGTTTGCCAGTTACTCGAGCAACATGTAGTGTTCCTTCAGGAAACACCTTATTCCACGATTACCCCTTTAACTCATGTTCAGCCAATCATTATATTGCATTCCATGGCAAGTCACACTTCAGTTCCTCCATAACTGAACAACTCTACTAAGAATAAAACACCTTATAATTTCCATTCCACACACAATGCTCAACTGCACAAAAAAAAAAGTAATTCGCCCTCGAAACGCCCCCTAATAAAACTCCTTTCTCAAATCGAACAGAAAAGGGAAGCAGGCAGAGAAGAAGAACCTCTGATTATAATATCATTACAATATCACAAATTACCCTATCAGAAAGTGGTAAACCACAATTAGCTTCACGCAACATAATCCTTTTGGGGTAACCCTAACAACAGCCACAAACAAATAAGCGGAAGAGGCGTTCAATTTGAATAAGAGGCAACAAGAGTCAACAAGTGGGGCACTTAAAAAAGAGTAAGCACATTTAATGTTAGGGTTACGCTTGTGGTAGGGTGACGCAGAGCAAAATAAAAAATAAAAAAACAAAAAATGAGAAAGGGAACCCCCCTTAACAATAATTTGACACACACGCTTTACACCTCAGCGTCGTCCTCATCGCTATTCAAATGATATGTTAAACAGGCGACACCAAACAACTGTTGCTCGACAACCCTTCGCTTTTTGAGCAACCCTTTTTTAAGGGTTTCCCAATTATAGTTGTTGTTGTGACACATTTGAATATGCGCCTCGTTGTTCATATTGTGTAAGCCAATAAAAATGCAACTTTAATTGGCACGCAGGCAACCCTGTCCAATGTGTATTTAAATGAGGAGGGTTGTCATCTAAATGTGAGCACCGCTTTTGGAGGGTGACTTGGATGTTCTAGGCATGTTTTTGCATAGATTAGATGCACTTTGTTATGCTTACAGAGAGTAGGGAGGGAGGGAGGGTAGCGGAGGGGGGTTTAAGGTCGTCAGTTAGGGTTGCCACCCCCCGCTCTTATATAATTGTTGGCACAATCAAATTTAAATGCGCAGTTGTTGCCAAATAATGCAAAAGGAAAACGAGAGAAAATTTACATTTTGACAAATTGTTATTTTTGTGTATGTTTATGAGGGAGGGTCACAGGGTCAGGCGGGGGTCAAAAGTGAGTGTGTGTGTGTGTGTGTGTGCATAACCTTTTGCATATTGGTTTGAGGGTTGTTTGCATACTTGAGAACAGTTGTTGCCATCACAAATTTCAGGGTTGCAAATGCCGTTTTTAGTTGTGGGTGTAGCACATTAAGCATTGAGAATGTGTGTGTGTGTGTGTGTGTGTGTGTGTGTGTGTGTGTGTGGGGAAGGGGGGGTGGGGGATGGAAGTTAAAATTTAGAAAAGTATTCAGATAGTTAGAAGAGACGCAGAGAGTTGAAAGGGAATCAAGGCATTTATTCATGGGTTTCTCAACACTGGATAATTCAAATGTGTAGAACAAAGTAAAGAGAAGAAAGAGACGCAAAAAAGGCTTACAGAAAGAAGGTTGTCAGATCTTAGACAGATATATAGATATGTATAAATTTAAATATAGATATAGATATAGATATAGATATTGACTAAAAAATAGTTTTATATATATATGAAAGTTATTTTGGCTGGTCGATCAGCTAAGATATTTTGAAATCGACTTGCTTAAGATAGCAATTCGAATTTATTTCATTATCAAAACAAGTACTTGAATTTGAGCACATAATTCCAATATTATTTTCACATTTTTATCCATTTTCAATAACTTGATTTAATTTTTCAATTCAAATTATTCACTTTTGTCAATTCTGATTAATTTTACCAAATGTTCACACTACAATTGAACAGTTTAGACACACACACACACACACACACAACACACACCATCTCGATCTTTTATATCTTTCCCATAAATCGCTGCAACGCACTTTGCCCCGTATTCCAAATTCCTATTCTGTATTTCGTATTCAAAATCGGAGAACTCCCGACGAGCTCCTAAAATCAACCCCTAGAAATGCAGTCGAGGCGGAGACAAGAGAAAAGAGTGCAACAGCCAGGGGCAGGGGCAACACTTCATTTGTCAGTGCAGCACACACGCACATTCACACATTTAAGCATTGTGTTGTCGAGGCAGCAACAAAAACACATCTGCTCTGTGGCAAGAGACAAAACGTTGCAGCAGCAGCAGCAGCAACAAATTTCACCTGGTTTCAAAATTTTGGGTTTTTTTCATTTTAGTTTTTTCGAATCAGCTTTTGAATTTGGGAACACGCTGCAGGCACGCTGTTCTTGCTGCTTGCTGCTTGCTGCCTGCAGCTTCTTGACTTTATGCAACTTGCAACAATGCCCCTTTCTGTTTTTCGTTGCAAACCCCTTGCTGCCAATCGCAAGTTGCAGTCAGCTTATATACACATATATATATGTATATATGTATTTTGATTTTTGCCTCCACCCTTGGAAATCATCCTCAACTCGTGCATTTCAAATTGTGCGCCATTGTAGCGAATTGTTTAAAATTCGTGCCACACGGGGTTGCAACAACCAGCACGGCAAGGGTGCAACAAATTTTACAATCAGGGGCAGGCATAACCCTTATATATAGTCATGTATGTGATTTTTTGCAGAGCTGACTGCGTTTTATATACATACTTTTTTGTTGCTAATTATATTAGCGATTTTTTTCGCTCGCATTATAAGTCATAAAAACAGCTGCCCACATATATCAGTATCCAAATATATATATATATATATATATATCCATAACAATTTAAAGCCTGTACCACTGCCCCTCGAAACCACCCGCATTGTAAAACCAAACCAACTTATCCTGTTGGCCCAAAACAATCCGCTTAAAACAATCATTTAATTAAATCGTTTTCGGGGTGAAAGCCGATAAAAGAGTTTTCAAAAAATCAAACATTTTTTAAAGCTTGCATTTTTTATAACTGTTTTTATGGGAAAGTTGCTTGTATTTTCAATATTATTATTATAATTGGGGAGAAAGTTTGCACTGCGACCTATAAGGTCTATTGTGCCCCCTTACTGAGCCTACAGCTCTTCCATCAATCCCAACTCCTGCACGAATGCTAGAATCTTTGTTGGGTTGAGGGTTTCTATGTCCTTGGGCCTCATGATATGCTGCTCTAGGGTGGTGCATCTTTTCCTGGTCAAGGCGACGCATTCTGTTAGGATGTGCGTCGAGGATTCCTCCTCGTGTCCGCAGAACCTGCATATGTTGCTGCTGTAAATACCTAATTTGGTTAGGTGACTTCTCAGTCTACAGTGTCCTGTCAACAGACCTGTGAGTATTCTGAGTCTGTTCTTCCCCATGGATATCATTTGCTTAAATCGCTTTTGATTATAGCCACCTAGGAGATTTCTGGCTTGTCGAAGTGTGTCTTCCTAGATTAGGCTCAATTATAGTACTTGCCCTCAAGGAATTGTGATAAAGCAGAAAATGAAGAGTAAAAAGCAGTGAATAAATTATAATTTGATTAAAGCTTAATTTTATTAAGTTTGATGCACATTTGTCAAACTCAAAGCTGTTTAATCGACTTTTCTGATCTTTGATTGATCATCAGATGCTTGATTGATCCTTGATTGATCACTATTATTTCGAGTATTATCTTACAAGCACAGGAAGTTCATTCTTTGTTATTCCAAGTTCTGGGGGCTGTAAATCAATAAATGCTCATGACACATTATGAAATTTGAGCTGCGTAGATCTAAATAAAAAATAAAGAAAAACAAAAAAATTGAGGAAAGCTTCTTGTGTCCTGTGTCCTGTGTCCTGCATCCTGTGCCTCGGCGATTTTTCAATTATTATGCATGATTGAATTTTGGACTAGGGGGATTGGGGCACGGCTACAAAGCAAACCCTTCCGCTTGAGCGTCTATCGGCGACCGCAGGACAGCAAGCCAGGACAACAAGCCAGGACAGCAAGCCAGGACAGCAAGCCAGGACAACAAGCCAGGACAACAAGCCAGGACAACAACAAAACCAGTTGGCGCATTCAATTGGAAGATTGAATAAAATTTGCCTTAAAATAGCAGAAATATTGAAAACTGTTCAAAAAAAAAAGAACAGAAAATGCGAGAAAGGGAAGTGAATTGAATTATGCGACGCGTGTTGTCCTGCAATGTCCTGGCTACTTTCAAACTTCACTGAGTTGGAAAATTGAAAAAGAAAATAGATTTCGAATATATGTAGAATAATGTGCACTGCAAAAAAATATAAGGAATTTCGATGAATGAACGAATTTAAACTGCGCTTGACTTAAGTTGAATTAAACTTGAACTAATACTAATACTACTAATAGTCGAGAGAGCTCGACGAGAAGATACCCTAGAACTTAATTCAAGCAATAAATATCTTAAAATTGTAACAAAAGTTAACCACATCTTTTCTCCATATTCTTACAGACTGCGGCAAGAGCTTTGAGGAGGAGGAGGAGCTCGAGCCGGAGCTGGCGGAGGAGCATGGCGAGACGCCGCAGAATTTGAGCAGCAAACGCAAAACGCAACTAGTGGCGAGGGAGGCGCGAGAGGAGGCGGCGGAGGCTGAGGAGAATGGGGTATTGAATCTGGCGCGAAGCAATGGACAGTTGGAGGAGGCGGAGGAGGAGGAGGAGGAGTTACAGGAGCCGCCCAAGAAACGACAGGCGCTGCACGAGGAGGCGCCAGCAGCGCCAGCTGTGGCAGCACACCCACTCGCCTTTGCCGCCGAGGATATGCAACACGCCTTGCAGTTGCAGTTGCACAGCTACATTGAAATGGTGCGTCAACTGGCGCCGGATGCGTTTCCCAATCCCAATCTGGCCACACAATTTCTGTTGCAGAACTCGCTGCAGGCGCTGGCACAATTTCAAGCGTTGCAACAACTCAAGCAGCAGCCCGTAACGTGTGAGGCACCAACAATGCCACCGAGTCGCCATTATTCAACGCCGCTTAGCAAATCTCCACTGCGCAGTCCATCCCTGAGTCCAGTGCAACAGCAGCAGCGAACGCCGCCCAATTCGCTGGGCGGATTGGGTTTAAGCAGCGCCGCAATGACACCAAATACACCCAGCATGCAACAGCTGCAACAAGCCACTGCCTCGAGTACGCCCAAGCCTCTGTCAGGCGGCGCCACAGTTGCCGCTGTGATGGCCACCAAGCTGGAGCAATCGCCCGAAGAGACCACCGATCTGGAGGAGCTCGAACAGTTCGCCAAGACCTTCAAGCAGCGTCGCATTAAGCTGGGCTTCACCCAAGGCGACGTGGGTCTGGCCATGGGCAAGCTCTACGGCAATGACTTCTCCCAGACGACAATCTCTCGCTTTGAGGCGCTCAATCTGAGTTTCAAGAACATGTGCAAGCTGAAGCCACTGCTCCAAAAGTGGCTCGAGGATGCCGACTCGGGTGTGGCCAAGTCGGGTGGCGGCGTCTTCAACATCAACTCGATGACCAGCAATCTGAGCAGCACGCCGGAGAGCATTTTGGGTCGCAGGCGCAAGAAACGCACCTCGATCGAGACAACGATCCGCGGTGCTTTGGAGCAGGCCTTCATGATGAACTGTAAGCCGACCTCGGAGGAGATCAATCAGTTGTCGGAACGCCTCCACATGGATAAGGAAGTGGTGCGCGTTTGGTTCTGCAATCGCAGGCAGAAGGAGAAGCGCATCAATCCCTCGCTGGACTTGGATAGTCCAACGGGCACTCCTCTCAGTAGCCATGCCTTTGGCTATCCACCGCAAACCCTGAACATGTCCAATGGCCAGTTGCTGCTCCACGAGGCGGGGGGATCGCTGTGCGGCAGCTCTGTCAGCTCCGGGGAATAATGACCAGCGCTGAACTGTTCGATCAGCTCTTGTGTATATAATATATATAGCAAAACTTAGCTCCAGAACTTCCAAAAAAGCATTCCAAAAAAAAAAGAGAAAGAAAAAGGAAAAGGAAAAAAAGAAATCCCATAAAAAACTGCATATCGTAAAGCCCGTTCCCCACTCTAGGTGATATAGACAGTCGTATCAAGAAGCATTCCATAACGAATTTACAAGAAATACATATATACAGCATGCTACTATATATATACAATTTGAGATCCCAAGTTCCTAGCTATACGAATATATAAATATTTATAACTAGCCATAACTGTTGTATCCTGTATATGTGTATATGTATTGTGTATTGTGTATCTCTTCAGCATGCCAATCTATCAAGTATTTATATACCACATACATATATATGCCCTATAGCCCATATTATATATATCTAATATAACATCTAGACTCCAATGTAACATACTACCTATGTATTTGTATACTATATATTATAATGCTAACGATATTGTTGTACAATGTCCAACTGTAAATTGATCTTAACTCTTAGATCTAACAAAACACACACACACACACAAACAAAAACACAAAACAAATTTCAATAAAAATTATTTAAAAACTTAAACTGTACATTTTTCAATGAAGCTTTAAAATTGCGACCGATTTTGATTGACTTCCTGAGAGTATAAAAATCCACTAGGCAAAGGCTGCAAATTTTCCAATGCCTGCCTCAAACAGAGCCGATTTTTAGTCAAGATTCAGAACATCGATTAAAAGTGCAGACGAAGAGACGGACTTTACTCGACTCGACTCTAGGTCCTAATCGAGAATATATAGCCTTAAGCTAATAACTAAGATATATACCAAAAATCCCATTAAATACCGTTAGTTGTCTGCTTCCACTAACTAAATAAATAATCATAAGTAGCAACCCTAAAAAAGACCATTGAAAACTACCTTGCTGGCACTCTCATTCGAAACGACTTAAGTCTGGGATTTGGTTTATAATTCAATTAGGTGCCATTTGGCAGGGCCTGTTGCCCAGTTGCAAGTCCTAAGTACACTTGAATCTCATTAGAAGCTCCCTAAATAAATATTTAACTACATATTTAGTTAACTGATTTCGCAGCATGGCCAACAAAAAACCGACAGGACACGCGCCAAGCGCAAACACACCATTTTTTAATAAACTTCCTCCACACACAGACAAACACACACTCGCAGAGTAGGGGTGGGGGTTAACCCGCACCAACCCCTTTTTTTGTTGTTGTTGGTAAAAATCTCGGGAGTGGATTTGTTGGATAAGAAATCACTTCATCTTTGCCGTTGCGACACTCAAACCGAACCGAACCAAACCGAGCCGAACCGAGTGAAACCCTTATTTGTATATTGAGGCAAGCGTGTAAATCCCCTCCCCCATCACCCCTCACAGCAAAAGTTTTAGCGACTTGCTACCCCCTCCTCTATCCAGTTCATCCTTTCCTGATTCGCTTAGCGAACTCCCTAGTAAAAAAGGGTTTATGCCATAAATTCACACATAGTTATGTCATATGCTCTGCTAAAGAGGGCGAAATTGTTCTCTGTTTCCATTTCCATTTATATTCCTTTTTCTGTTTCTGTTGTTGTTGTTTTTGTTGTTGTTTTTTTTGTTGTTGTTTTTGTTTTTGTTTTTTTGTTAAGGGAACCCCCTTTAGCTACTATTGACAGTGAAAGTATTTAGTGCCTTGTGTCCCAGTTGCGAGTTATCTGGTGACATTTTCCAATTGTTTTTACATTTAAATAGAAAAACAAGTGAGAATGGCTCACAGACCCTTATAGATAGGATTCGACCTGACGATATTTCAATTTCTCTATATGTAATATATGATTTGATTGCTAGGAGCCTTATAACAAACAAGCTGTGGAATTTAGTGCGTAACTCTTGTTAAACCAAAAAGTTGACTCAATTATCCAAAATCCTTTGATATTAGTTAAATATAAAATTTAATAATGTATACGTAAAGTATTGCTAATTAGAATTTGGAGAAAATTATCGAATTTTGACATGATCAAAAATAATTTTAAAGATTTTACTTTTCCTTAACCCCCCTTAAAGATATCAAACCAAAAAGTGCCCAATTTAATTTGGCTGCACATCAAACGCGTTTCAAGGGCGCCCTGAGGCAATGGCTTATCAACTGCAAGGACTTCAGGTCTGAGGACTAAGGACTAAAGCTGCAGACGGGACAGGAGCAACAGTGGCTGAAGGCACACTCATTCAGCACTCACGAATAATTGGTACACTCGAGAGCATCTCGGCTCCGTTCTTTGAATGTTATCAGTCCGTTGCAGACGGCTTTCAAAGGGCAAAGGGAAAGGGAAAGAAAGAAAACGCTTTCAGCCCATATTCAAAATGCTCTAAACCGCACCCCACCCCCTCCTGCCCAATCCTCCCCATCTCCCCACCTCAACCCCTAAGCAGCCCTCTGGTCATTTAACTGGTCAAATAGCAAAGCAACAGAAGCGGGTTGGAATTGGGATTAGGCATAGGATGTTGCCCCGGGTGTTGAGGGGGGGCTGGTACTATTATTTGTGCGGCATGTGGCATGTGTGGCAAGCCGGCGGACCATGTTTCAGATCGGCTGCTAAAGATTTGATTTGAGCGCTCCTTTTGATACATTTTTTCCCACTTTGCCCGCTGCATTTGCAAATTGAATTCCATTCCATTTTGAGAAATGCTTTTTTCGCTTTCTCCGCTCGCTTTCTCTGTTTTCTTCTTCTCTTTTTTTGCCAAAACTTCATTTATAACAATTTAATGAAATTTTCGAATGCGTTTTCATAACATTTTCCGCCCGACACACAGCTTTTCCAATCATTAATCACACAAGTGCTGCCAGGACTAACGAAAATTAAGTTTTTTTCTTCTGCTGCTGCTTCGTCTCGCTTTATTTCTGTTTGTTTTTTTTTGTATTCGCTTAAGTGCCACGCCTATTTGGTGGGCGTTTCAAGTTGGCTAAATGCGCAGCTTATCTTTTTATCCGCATTACAGAGCGGCTAATCGGCGAGTATGAATATGATGTGAAACATAGTTGATTGCCAAATTGGTCAAGGGATTAGGCCATAAGGAAAAACAAACAGCTTGGAATAAGTTCTTGATATAAGTATATATATATTTATATTCTATATATATATCTTTAATTTTGAGTAGAGTGTTAAGAATCGTACGCCTTGAATATATACATATATTTCATTTGCAAAAGTTAGGCATTTGCAGCAGCAATGTATGCAGGTTCTGCGGATACGCGGAGGAATCCGCGACGCACATCCTGACAGAACGCGTCATCTTAATCAGGAAAAGATGCAACATCCTAGGGCAGCATATCATGAGGCCCAGGAACATAGAAACCCTCAACCCAACAAAGATTCTAGCATTCGTGCAGGAGTTGGGATTGATGGAAGAGCTGTAGGCTCAGTAAGGGGGCACAATACACCTTATGGGTCGCAGTGCTGGTTCTCCCAACTATAATAATATTTCTAACAAATACTTTTAAGATTTAAGTCTGCAATAATATGGGAATTTTGAAAAGCTGGCAGGGCATACAAATATTAAATTGCTGAGCATTTGAAATGTATTCGAGCAAGTGGCTCTAATTTGTGAGCGCATCAATGCAATTGCTGAAGATTAAATGGATTTGGAGGAAGATGTCTGTGTCAAGAGAAAATTATATGGCGAGCATATGTTCAGTTTCTGGATGGTTGCATGCGAATTTATATGCTTTGAATTTCAATTTGTGCAACAAAAAGAAGGGGAGTCAAGGGCAGAGACACACCCCTTTTTTTAGCAGGTCTTTGTTGTCCAGTGAATACAAGAATTGTGCAAACATTTGGCTAAAAAAAGAGGAGAGAGTTGCTGCTTGGAAAAGTGGACAAGTGGAAAAGTGGAGAACCCAATTGAATTACAATGAAAATATGAAATGAGCAACAAAGAAAAACTTACTTTTCCACTTTTCCACTTCTCTTCCTTTGCAGTAGCCCAAAAAAATTAAGTAAACATGCAGGAAAGAAACGCAGCGACAAAGAAACAAAGCACAAATCCAACATCGACCGCAGTTCCAAAATTATAAAGTGTGGGACCAAGCGAAGCAAATATAACTAGCAGCTAAATAGTAACAAAAAAAGGAAAAAACCATAATGAACATTTAACTAAAGGCTAGCCGAATATTAACTACACTTACAGAACGGATTATACAAGCAGCAGAAAACGAAGTGAATGTTTGAAGGGATAACTCACTTTATTATTCAAAAAGTATATTTCTAAAAATCGGTTTCTTTTTTTTCTTTATGTGAAGTGATTCTCATAGTGATAGAATTTTTGTGCCACACAAGCTACCAAGGTAGAAGTTGTACCAATTTTTAGTTCTTTATATTTTATTCATAAATTTATTGTTTATATAGTTGAACTTTTCTTCTGTCGTCTTATAATGAACAGATCCAGCCAATAACTTTGGCATATGATTATGGATTTCCAAAAATATAGTCCATTAATGCCACTTTTCTCGCCTGCCCAGGCAAAAAGCACAATATTAACTTTTATATTGTACATCTTTATGCTTGAAAGCAAATGTTTCCATATTTTTTCAAATACAGATTTTAACCGCCTCAATTCCTTGGACAAACAGACAAAGGCACAAGTGGATATGGCTATATCGAATCAGCCATATTTACTTTTAAGCCCGGACTCGTCGCCTTACACGCTTCACGATACAATTATACGACCCTTTGCAAGTGTATTAAAAAGAGCGCAAATTCAATATTTGCGCATACAAACAAATGCGAGTCCCTAGACAAAGTCCTTCCCCACTACTCCCCCCTCGCACGGCGCACCCCGCTTTAGATGAGGTCAGTGCAAATAAAGCCAATAAAATGTGGCAAAGTTCTCAACGCTGTGGGCTATATAAAAAACGAAGAAAAAAAGAATCCCAACAAGTCTTTTTAGGTATTGCAACCCTAAGAAACGAACGCCCCAAAAAGTATGCCACAAAAGCCAAAGCCAAATCGAATTTAAATTTAAAATGGTTGAACTCTGAAAAATCAAATGGCAGCCTCAAAAATTTGCATGCATCAATCACAACATCCCCCAAGTGAAAAACAAAATGGGAAACTCAAGAATTTTCAGCCAATTAGCTGGAAAACTTTGATCAAAGCAACAAGAAACTACCCCGCTCAGTAGACGGGTGTTGTTGGGCGTGAAATGAACTGAAATCAACACCAATCTGAAAGTTCAGCCTTTTTTTTTTGTTGTTGACATGTTTACACATTTAATTAACTTACACGCACCCAAAACTTCCTATCAGTCTACCCCTTTTTTTTTGGCCAAAAGTGTAAGCGAAAACCCAAAAAAATGGGGCTAAGAAAACCGGGTTTGATGCTTCTTTTTTTTTGTTGGACAATTTGAGACCATTTCAAGTGGGTTAATCATTTAACGCACATCATAAAAATCGTATCAAGTGATTTTTATTTACACGCACAACAAAAGAAAGAATGCTAGCAACAACAAAAAAAGGGGGCGTCAAAATATATGGGCTAGCCAAAAAGGGTTGGAGTCGAAAACAGAAACCCTTTGAAATGTAAGCAGCGCTCCCAAAAGGCCGTGAAAATAGTCGGACAATCAGATGACCCAAAGGTGATGGTAATAAAATGAAATTCAACTGAAATTGCGTTGGTTCAATTAGAGCCATATTTAATGGCGACTTGCACAACTGCGCTTGTTACTCATTTATTTGTGTATTTATTTATTTGTTAATATTTAATTACAGAAAGTATCATCGCAACACAAAAAAAAACCAATTAAAATAGTAAACGTCTTCCAAAAATGCAGACAGCTATTTGAAATTGGCGCTCTGCCAAAATGGTGTAGTCTGGCAACGCTGTGTCTAAAACACGTGAGCGTGTGAATGGCAAACCGATGCGCAAATAAACGTTCATATTTAAAAAAGCGGAAATCAAACAAATGATCATAAAAACACTTTATTTAATTTCGTTTAGTTTGGTTTTATTAAAGGGTAAATAGATAAGTTGCATTAACTTGTAGTGGTGTATATTAAGTGAATTTTATTCAATTTTGTTGCGGACGTGCGCAGCCGCATTATGTGTGCGATTAATGTGTGTTAAGGGTTTGTTTTGTTTGTTTTTTTTGTGCTTTTGTGTTTTTGTGTTTTGTGTTTTAGATGAAAATGCAAAAATAAGTAAAGATATTGAAGCGCTGCAGGCACGAATACAAAGTATATTGAGATATTGTGGAGCTATCAAACTGCTTAGCTGAAGGTGTTGACCTGAAAGAGAAAGAAATAATTAAAAACAAAATACAAATCAGATAAGAAATATCAAATTCAAAATAACATACAATATCATCGATCTTCAAGATGGAGCGAATGGTCTCCGTTGCCAGAGTGATGGCCGAGGTGCTGACCAGCAAAGGCTGCACCACATTCTCCGCAAATATGTCGGTAATGGCGCCCTTGCGCACATTAATTCCGGCATTCTTTTCACCCTGAGCATGACGATTACGCAACTCGGTCACCGTTGCAATCGGATTCAGGCCCGCATTCTCGGCCAGAGTTGAGGGAATGACCTCCAGTGCATCGGCATAGGCACGATAACAATAGGCATCGACACCGTCGACAGTCTGAGCAGCCGCCGCCAGCTGCAAAGCCATTTCAATTTCTGGTGCACCGCCGCCTACAATCTGGGCGCGTTTCTTCACCAGGCACCGCACAACGCACAGCGCATCGTGTAACGAACGAGCCGCTTCCTCCAACACCAACTTGTTGGATCCCCGGCAAATGATGGAAACGGTGCGTCCCTGATTCTGTATGCCAGTGATCTTCACGAACTTATTGGTGCCACTGGCCACCTCTTCGACCAGATCAGCACTAGACAAATTCTCTGCAGTGAAATGATCCAGCGATGCAATCGGACGACAATGGAGCGTCTTGCACACAAACTCAATGTCCTCGCGTTCCACATCCTTGACCACCAAGCACTTGATCTTATCCAGGAAATGCTGAGCCAGATCCGAAACGGCATCACTACAAAAATTAGGAATAAAAATAATATTAATAATCGACTAGGACATTTTTTCTTTCTAAGGAAGAAATTAAGCATTAGTTTAGTTGAATCCAATTTTTTTTGGTTTGCTCAGAAGCGTCAAAAAACTTTGGTTTTTTTCGATTTCATTATTGTAATAATTTTTCTGCCATTTCTTGGTGGTGCTAGTATTTTTTCGTAACTTTTTTTATATTTTCTATCAAGCTTACCGCAAAATGGACTTCTGGACGAGGAGCACATTGCAGCCGGCCTTCTTGATCTGTTTCACAATGTTGAGGATGTAGGAGCGCTCCTCCTTGAGGACACGATCCATGGCTGCATAATCGCTGACAATCACATTGTGATCCATATCGGTTTTCGGTGCCGAGATACAAAACTGAATCAGACCAATTTTGGCCTTCTCGATGCGCTTGGGGGCATTCGTGCCCGCCGAGCGACTGGTGAAGACGAGACCATTAATCAACTCCGTATCCTCAACAGTGCCGCCCAAACTCTGAATCACTTTAATGTTCTTCAAATCCACAGACGTTTCCCTGCCCGGTTCGGTGACTTTCAGCACTGCATCGACAGCAATTGGAGCAAGGAGACTGCTCTGCTGGGAGACCACCTTGGAGTTGAGGGATGTGGAGGCGCTTTTGATCAGAGTCTCACGATCAGTGATCTCAATTGGCGTTGACATCTGGGTGAGTATTTCGACGGCTTTGTTCGAGCAACGTTGAAATGAATCCGATATCGCAGTGGGATGCAAACCCTTCTGCAACAATTTTTCACATGCCTCAAGCAAAGCGCCAGCAATGACCACAACGGAAGTGGTGCCATCACCAGCCTCCACATCCTGTGCACGGGACAGTTCGACAAGCATTTTGGCAGCCGGATGCAAAACATTCATTTGCTTCAAAATGGTGGCGCCATCATTTGTTATCGATACTTCACCATTGGCTGCTTGGATCATCTTGTCCATGCCGCGAGGACCCAAACTGGTGCGAATGGCACTGGAAACAGCTGCAAGAAAAGTATCGATTAAATAGTTCTTTCTCCTTGGTTCACATGAGTCATATGGTTTGGCCAAGTGTCATCACTAAGAAGTTTCGAGACGGCAGCCGGCAACTGCTTTTGTTTTATGCATTTTTCCACTCAAATTCACCTTAGCAATCAGTAAAATGCAACGCAATTTGCTATTTGCAACATAAATGATCGTCTTATGCGCGTTTTAAGTGATGATCTTTTTATATTTAATTATATCTCTACTTACCTTTGGCCGCCTGTATATTGGATAGACGCACATCGTTCGGTTTCGACTTGTCTTTGAAGGTCTGTGCTTTCGGTTTAATACCAACTGTACGTGCTTTCGGTGCCATTGTTGTGTTAGTTATACAATTATTAACAATTTGCAATTTATAAGAGCGATTTCCAGTGCGATTCACACAGATTAAAAAATGACTAAAAACTGTGTTTTTCGCTGCCCCGTGACAGATGGTGATGGGAGAAAATTACACACAATGCCATCGATATTTGCTTTCGATTAATGTGACGATATTTTTTTGTTCTTGCGTGCACGCTCACAGTTGAGTGGCAAATTGCATTTCAAATGAGTAACTTAAAATATTGCATTTATTTATATTTTAGATAACTAATTGAGTTTAGCCGTTGGCGGTATTTCGTCGGGACCAATTTCAATTTTTTCGGGCATGCCAACACTCGATGTTTTGTCCGAATTGATTTGAGCCGTGATCTCTGTAAAAAGTTTCTCCCATTCCCAAACCTCGTCGGGTTCATCCAGATTCTCTTGAGCCTGAAGGCAACGCGTCAATATCGATAAATCCACGTCCTCGATAGCTGAGAAAGCATTCTGCGAGAGCAAATCAGAGCTCAGCTCCTTAAAGGTGACATCTCGATTGATAGCAACACTGCTGAAATTTATGACAAACTTTAATTTGCTTTTAATATTAGTAATATAAAATACTTACGAGGGCGGTTCGACAATTTCGTTTAGCAAAATTTCATCCCTGATATCGTCAAGATCTGGTACAATGGGGATATCATCAGTGGGTATTGTGCTTGTAGCTGATTTTGTTATTTGAAAACGCTCGCTAAAAATAGTAAAATTTTTAAGAAATAAGATTGTTATAATAAGATTGCAACTTACTCGTCAAATGAATTTTTCTTCGACCTGCAAATATAAATTAAAATTAGTAAACAAAAATAGCAACATGATATATTTATAACTTACTTAAGGGATTTTAGGCCAGAATCTGCCCAACCGCCTGAGACACGTCTAATTGGCGGTCGACTTGAATCAAATTCATTGTTAAATGATGTTGGTGGTGTTGTTGTTGCTGTTGTTGTTGGACTGCCTGTGCTCTCATTGTGAATATCCAGTGTAATATCTATCGATAAATCCTTAGCCAGCTTATGCGTCGAGGCAGCACTCGAAGTCCCCGCCTGAGTTTCATTTAACACATCGCGACTCTTTGAACGACGACCCTTACGCGCCGTTGTCTATAAATATCAATTAGAATGAGTATACAATAGCATTTTTTTTCTGTTTTACCTTTCTTATTGTCATTTTCAGCTCTTCAGCCCAATCCATTACAGCAAGTTTTTTTATTGTTTATATTTTCACTGGTTGCCAAGGCAACAAGTTGTTGTTGCAAGTGTATGGGTAAAAACAGTGTTGTAGCCCAAAAACGATATATCGGTATATTTCGATTGCAGCTTGCAGTGAATTCTGTGTGCTGCCAACTTCACGCCATACGTTAAGGGGGGCTTAATTGCCTTGTTCAAAACAAAACCATAAATAAAAACTTCTAAGATGCTGACGGACGACGATGACTTCTTCTACGAGGATAAAATGTGAGTAAGAATTGTGCATGGCAAGAACGTACTGTCTTATTTTTTTATATTGCCTTGTGAGCGTGCAAAGAATTTTCTCAGGGGGCTGTAAAAAAATCAATAATTGGGTCAACATATTGTACAATTATTTATTTTTGAAATTGCAAAACACACAAATGTTTTTGATAGAACTCGGCCATGCGGCGCCGAGCAAATGCTCATCCAATTAAGTGAGGACATTGAGGCGTAAGTATTTAGGATATTCCAATTTGACAAATAGCTTTACGTGAATTCTCAAAAAAAAAAAAGTCCCGTGGATGCGGCCAAGGAATCAAAATCCTACTTTGATGCTGATGCGGATGCAGATGCAGTGCATCTTTGCACCAACTTCGACATCGCTACCGAGAAATTTGGACTATACAATAAACAGAAATATGAGCTAGATCGCTTGTAAGTCAATTTCTTGACTCAAATTAGCTCGATATTAAAAAAAAACGTTTATTACTTAATTTGTTATGTAGTGTCTCTAAAGCTAACCGAAATAGACGGAGACTGAGTCAAACTGAAAAAAATCAATAGAAATAACGGTGCCAGGCTTAAATTAAAAGCATTTAACATGTGTATATTTGTTATTTATATATATTGTGTTCACCAATTGTTATATTGTAAGCAACTAGTTGTCTTGATGTGTAGCTAGAATTAAATTTAAATACGTTTTTAGAGTTTAAATAAAGGGTGAAAATATTTGTAGAACGTTCCCAATTTAAGAGAATTTATATATTAAAATAAAGTGGTTCACAGATCTTAGTCTTAGCCCAGTTCCTATAGATGACTTTTAATTTAAAAATTATGCTAGGTACTAATTAGACTTTAGTAGAAATCGTAAACGGCTTAGTTTTAAGTGCCATTTTTTAAAGTCTTGTTAAACGATCTTATGGATTTGCTAGAACTAATAAGATGGCTTTTTAGAAGACTGCACCTGAGGAAGTGAGTACAGCACGCTTATTAATTACATATAACATGCTCCTACTTAGGTCTAGACAACAGACTAAATACTGTATATATGCAACAACAAACCAAACTTGAGTTAATCCGATTATGTTCCTTTTACAAATAGGGGCATGACTGTGACCACCAATGCCGTTGTCATCACCAAGGATCAGAGCAACCTAATCGGGATTAGCATCGGCGGCGGATCGCCAATGTGTCCCTGCCTCTATATAGTTCAGGTAAGACAAAAGATTTGCATATATACGCTGTAGACGGAGTGAACTCGACTACGATATACCCTACACCCAGCAGCATTTTGCACACCCAATCTTGGGTGTTTCCTATCCGACCTTGTCCAGTTGATCAATGATATGCTAATGTATATTATATATCAATTAGAAGTTACCGACATTAAAATTGCTTTTTTTCCCATCTGAAAAAGATATATAGCTCCTATACTCTCTGAGATTGTGTTATTCATACAGACAGACAGACTTTTGTGGCTATATCGATTCGTTTTGATCCTGATCCCTAATATTTATACTCCATGGAGTCGGAGCTAATTCCAAATCCACTCAGTTCTACCTAATCCAGAATATATACGCTGTAGATGCTTCCCTCTGTCTGCCACATAGTCGTACACAAAATCCATACACGAAATTGTATAATTTTTCGAATTTACATTTGTAATCATTGATTTGCTGGTGCCTTGGAGCGTTTCCATGGATTCGGTCGAGCTTTGAACTGGGTCAGCTTGCGTGCCTCTCGATGCTCATCCTGCCAGCGACGCGTCGACTCCCCAACCTCGAGTTGCTCCCGCGAATACTGCTCTCCCAAATGCCACGTATCGAATTTCTTGCGGAGATCACTTCGCTCCGCAGATCGCAGCTTAAAAGGCTTCATCTGGACAATGGTGGAAGTTATGCGTGGCACAAACGGCCGCTTGCGCCATGCTTCAAAGGATTTGCAGCCCAGATTGGGATGATGGGTTAGCTCCTGTTCCTGTTCCTGTTTCCAATGCATTCGCTTATTCGCCCACTTTTCGCTGAACGTCTTTGAACTGAGCAGCGTTCGCGGCGTAATCGGTTCGGTGACTTGTTGGGCGGAGCGCAACTGACGCAATCTATTCCGCTGCTCCCAGCGGCGATGCAAAGCGCTGAAGTTCGGCACAGAATGTGGGGCTTTGAAGTGTTTCCGCAGCTGCCGCAGCGATCTCTTCATGCGCTGCTCTCTTCGCTTCCGATTGCGATCGTATTCCTCCTGGAACCTATAAGCTTTGGGCACGGCCACCTTATGCGGACTGCGTCGCGGCCTTGAGTTATCTAATCCAGCCTGTTGACGCTGCAACCGTTTGGAGTTGCTCTCCAACAGAATCGTTCGCAATTTGTTGTCCACCAACATTGTCCGTTTTCCATTTATCTTCGATACCGTCGAGGGCGACGGCGGCGATGTCATCATCTCAAACTGCTTCAACAAGTGCGCGGGCGCCATTAAAACTTAAAAAAATTGAAAATCTTCTGAAAAAATTAATGCCAAAATAGTACAGATTTTTCTGAATTTTCAAACTACATTTAATAAAAAAATATATATCACAAATCAAGGATTACTCGAATACTATCCACATCTCAGCTCTAAGATCTGTAAAACGATTGTTTTGTATGTTTCTCCCTCTGTTCCACTGCTTTCTTAAGACAAATCATATTAAAAGTTTAAAAAAAAACACATAAATTCCATGTTTCTTGATGTTCTAACTAAATTTGAGAGCATATTTAAGCTCCCTTCCGTGATAAGCTGCATACTGCGATTAATTAACCGTTGCAGGCTTTACTCTTTGCCATTCACAATGCACATGCACAAATGCACAGCTGATAGCCGGCAAAAGGCTAGCAAAAACAGAAACGATAATCTTATAAGCATATCATAAATTAGATATTTACTCATCATTTTCATATATTGCAGGTATTTGATGGCACTCCAGCGTCACGTGAGGGTTCTCTGCAGTCCGGCGACGAGCTGCTCGCCGTTAATTCGAGCAGTGTGAAGGGCAAGACCAAAGTGGAGGTAGCCAAAATGATCCAAACAGCCACCGATCAGGTCACCGTCCACTACAACAAACTGCACGCGGATCCGGAGCAGGGCAAATCGCTGGACATAATACTGAAAAAGCTAAAGCATCGCATTGTGGACAGTTTGTCGAGCAATACGGCGGATACCTTGGGCTTATCCCGTGCCATATTGTGCAATGATTCGCTGGTTAAACGATTGGAGGAACTCGAGGGCACCGAACTTATGTACAAGGGTCTCGTGGAGCATGCACGTCGCATGCTCAAAGCCTACTACGATCTGCTGCAGACATACAAATCCTTTGGCGACTGCTTCACCCAAATTTCCGCACATGAACCACAACAGCGAGCTTCGGAAGCATTTCGCACTTTCGGGGAATTCCATCGTTCGCTGGAGAAAGATGGTCTTGCGATCATCAAGCAGATTAAGCCGGTGCTTGCCGATCTGGGCACATATCTGAACAAGGCCATACCGGACACCAAGTTGACGGTGCGTCGTTATGCGGATGCCAAATTCACTTATTTGTCCTATTGCCTGAAAGTCAAGGAAATGGATGATGAGGAACATGGCTTTGCAGCGCTGCAGGAGCCACTGTATCGCGTGGAGACGGGGAATTATGAGTATCGACTGATATTGCGTTGTCGGCAGGATGCGCGCAGCAAGTTTGCCAAATTGCGCACCGATGTGCTGGAGAAAATGGAGCTGTTGGAGTGCAAACATGCCATGGATTTGAATAAACAGTTGCGCAGTCTGCTCGAATCCCTTGCGGAACTGCATCGTAATCTCGTGGAGCGGTTGGATTCGTTGCCTCCCCTTTTTCCAATTGAGGTGGATTTTAAGGCAACCGATTTCCAATACAAATCGAGCACGTTAAAGCCGCAAGAATTGGATGAGGATGAACTGGAAGCGAATAATGCGCCTACTGCCAATAATAAAATTGTTTATGGCTTGGAAGCTGTAGAGAAACCTGCTCCGATTATCCTCATGGAAGCGAAGGATTCAACTGAACATGAGACGCTGCTGCTCAAGGAGCTGGGACTGCAGGATGTGGATCTGTTGTCGAATCCGCAAACGATTAGCAATCAAAAGGATTCAATTTCCGCTCAAAATGATGGCTACGATTTTGATCTGTTCTTGAATCAGGCCAACGCAACAACAAGTCTCGAACGGGATCTAATGTCGGCCAATGCCAGTGAAACAGATTTGCTGCTGCAATGAACTTATTTTATTATTATTATTATTGTGTGTGTACAAATAAATAATTAGTGTAAAAAGCAGTTGGCTCAATTTTAAATAGAATAAATTTGTAACGGTTAAGGCTGATATGCTGACACATGGGAGAAATATATAAACTCTCTCGCGATAAGGTGCATATTGCTCTTAAGCATGTGTTGCTCTTTTGCCATTCACAACGCACGTGAACAAATGCACAGCTGATTGCCGCCGGCAAAAGGTTAACAAAAAGAAATCATTTTTTGTTTACTGTTGAAATGCCGCCAAAATCGAGTAACAAAAAGAACCAAGCCACTTGGTATTACTGTGAGGCATGTGGCGTGCACATCACGTCCAAATCTCGGGACACACACGAGCGCATCTGCCCAATTGCCCCCGAAGAAGATGTGAGCAACACGGAAGTAAATGCGGAATTTGTAAGAAATAAAACGCTTTACACAAGCAGCGTGCAAAAGCGAACTTTTGAAGTGGATGCACTTAAGGAACTGCCAGATAAATATGTCAGCATGCTCGTCTTTATATCTGAGGGCGCTATGCAACTAGCTGAGCTGCACATTGGTCAACAGGTGGTTATTAGACAGGCAGCCAAAGCTGTCGATAAAATGGAGCCGCCTCTGGTTCGCCTGGTTTGGCCAATTCCGGAGCAGTTTCTCACGACAGTCTTTGCCACAGATGAGGGTGAGTTGTTAACATCTTTAACTACTAGTTAATTGCTTAACATTTCTATTTTAGATTATGAGTTCAATTGGTTGCCGTTGCGTGGCAAACTGTTGCACATTTCAGCGCTGGATAAAGGACAAGTTTCTGCCGCTGGCAGCATCACTCTGAGGCAGTTAAATGCCACAGAATCCAGCTTGGAGCACGTGCAACTGACGGATGCAATTGCTGTGCTAAAGTCGGAGATAATTAATCAAGTTTACTGCATGCAAAGCGTTCTACATTTAAATTTCTTTTGTAAATCGCTTGTCTTCCGCTTGGAGAGCTGGCGGGGCATTGAGGAGAGCTCCATGGAGGATGCACTTGCTCGGCTGAGTCTAGACAAATCCCACCAATTTGTGCTGGTCACAAATGCCACGCGCCTAGAGCTGAATATCGGGGAGGAGAAGCAGGAGCAGTTGCCGTCGGAACAACGCACAACAAAAGCCAAAATTGGTGGCTTGGATAAGCAGCTCCAATTGGTGGAGGAAAGCATGGACTACGCACTGGGCCACAAGCAATTGCCAGCGGGTAGCTATTTGTCGAACTATCTCATTTAATTTTAATAATTGTTAATTATTTTTCTTCCCCCTCTTGGCAGGCATCAAAATCTCGCGGGGATTGCTGCTTTACGGGGCCAGTGGCTGTGGAAAATCCCTCATCTGTGAGGCAATGTGCACCGCCGCCAAAGAACACAATGGTCAGGTGCAAATAATGCGGATTAGTAGCGGCGATGTCTTCAGCAAATTTCTGGGCGAAACGGAGCAAAAATTGAGATCGCATTTTGAGCGTGCCTATGCACATTATCCGCATCCGACACTCGTGTTGCTGGAGGATGTGCACACGCTGTGCCCCAAGCAGGAAGGTGGTAGCGATCTCGTGAAGCGTGTTTCACTCTCCTTGCTGGCGCTGCTCGATCAACTGAGCAGCGGCCATCGTCTCGAGGCGAATCGCATATTTGTGCTGGCGACCAGTTCACAAATCGATGCACTGCATCCGAGCATAAGACGCGCAGGTCGCCTCGACACCGAATTGGAAGTGGGTGCACCAGCGCCAGCTGCCCGTAAAGAGATACTCCGCTGCCTGCTGGAAGATCAGCTTGGGGATGCGGAACTGGAGCAGATAGCAGCTATAACACATGGCTATGTCGGCGCCGACTTGGCCAATTTGGTGTACACAGCAACGCTGGCAACGCTACGCGAGAAACAGCATGCGCTGCAGCTACCGAATTTGCTGGCAGCGCTGACAAAAGTGAAGCCTTCGGCAATGCGTGAAGTGCTCATCGAGAATCCCAATGTACTCTGGTCGGATATTGGTGGCCAATCCGCATTACGTTTGACCCTTCAACAGGCCATCGAATGGCCACTGCTCCATGCGGATAAATTCGAACGTTTGGGCATTAAGCCACCGCGTGGCTTACTCATGTTTGGTCCACCCGGTTGCAGTAAAACAATGATTGCCAAAGCATTGGCCACCGAGAGTAAACTGAACTTTTTGGCCATCAAGGGACCGGAGTTGTTCTCCATGTGGGTGGGCGAATCAGAGCGTGCCGTGCGTGAAGTGTTCCGCAAGGCACGTCAAGTGGCGCCCGCCATCATCTTCTTTGATGAGATCGACGCCATTGGCGGCGAGCGCTCGGAGGGTGGAGCAGGCGCCTCTGTCAAGGAACGTGTGCTCACCCAGCTGCTCACAGAACTGGATGGCGTTGAGGCGCTACATAATGTAACCATTGTCGCCGCCACCAATCGTCCTGATATGATTGATAAGGCTCTGTTGCGTCCAGGTCGCATTGATCGTATTTGCTATGTGGGTTTGCCGGAGGCGGAGGCTCGTCGTGAAATCCTTGACATTAAGTTGCGAGCCATGCCCTTGGCTAAGGATGTCCTTGTGGAGCGACTTGTGGAGCACACCGAGGGCTATTCGGGTGCCGAGATTCAGGCCGTTTGCCACGAGGCGGCGATCTGTGCGCTGGAGCACAGCTTCGACGCGGACGTCGTCCACTGGGCGCACTTTGAGACGGCTTTGGACAGGGTGCCCCCTCGCACAAGTCCCGATCTGCTGCGGCTCTATCAGGAATACCTCAAGAAGTAGCTCATAATTTGTACTATATACAAAGAATTGTTCGCATAAACAAATTCTTTGATGTGTCGACAAGTAATTTTTATAAATTGTTTTTTATTAAAATTGCAAATTTGCGAAAAAAATTTACGCTATTTTACACTTCAAAAATAAGTCGGACTTAATTTTGTATTCATGTTTTTCACTATACTTTTTGATATATCTTTATTTGCCACTTGTAATGGATTTCTGGAAATCTTCGATTCTCGTCGAGTTATCAAATACCTAATCTAATAATTTCGGTGATTGTTTTTCGCCTCCAGAAATATTTCGAAAATTAAAATTTTTCAAATTTTCGCCTAGTTTGCAATGATTTAGATTTGATGAACATTGCAGAGATTTATTTTTACGATCACCCTTCACGCTCTCCAATCTCAGGTGGGCGGTTGATTAGCTTGATTAGTCATCATACAATCAAACAGATAAGTGCTAAGCAGTAAATATGAATATTACCAAATTGATAACATATCTCTCTGTTACCATATTTAACCGTAAATGTTTTATTAATTTGATGTTGCAAACATAATGAAAAAATTGTTATACTCAATAAAAAGAAATTAAAACAAACCAATCAATTCGACACCCAATTGAATCAGTTGAAGAACGTTGACAAATGTTTGAGCAGCTCATTGCATTTAGACTAAGAGATACCCTGTTGAGAGTACAAATTGAAATGTGTATTATTTGGATACTGATAGAAAAATATTCTTAAAGAAAATAATACTACAATGATAAGAATGTTTTGCAGGCCGATAATACAAAAAATATTTAGCTTTAATTACTACAGGGTATTTGGACGTGTAATATTTCAATGGTATTCTTGAATTTCTTGCATGCCTATGAGAGGGAGAGAAACCAACTTAAAATTTAATATTGCAGGCCGAATATAATACCCTTGAACTCTATCTATATACAAGTAAAATCTGCAACAATTTGGAGGATAAAAAATGCACATTATCTTGATGAAATGCTTGAATAAACATTTAATGAAATATAATTAATTGTTTTGTAGTATTGATTGCATTTTTCAGAGGGAGAGAAAGCAACTTATATAAAAGCAAACTCAGCAACGATTGAGAGTATTCGAAATACTTTAGCTTAACTGTAATATTTTAATTGTGTTTTATTTCTTGTTTGTGTTTTTTGTTTTTTATAAGTGGGAGACGGAGAGAAAGCTACTTAAAATTCAATAACGTATTCTGGATACAAAATTCGCTTGAACTTTAGCTATACAAAACAAAAGAATAATTTAGCATAATTTCTATAATATATATTGATCAAATATGTGGATATAATACCCTTGAACTTTACAAGTAAACTCAGCAATAATGTAGAGTATACAAAATATAAATTATATCACTTTTTACAGGGTATGGTTATTTGTACCTTGTTCATTCTGTTGTATTTATTGTCAGTCTGCGCAAAATGTGCTTTTTATGAGCATGACAGCGGAAGAGCAAGCAACAGTTTGCTTTCAGCTGAGAGTGATAGAGAGAGAGGGAAAGAGAGATAAAGAGAATAAGTCTAAATTCGATCGAACGGATTTAAAAGCAGTTGTTGTCTGGCATTCGTCGCGTTAACATCTCTATCCAACTCAGTGCGTGTTTGTGTCGTAATCACAAAGGCACATTTATTACATTCCGGCTCTTTGCAGTTAGCTGCCAGTTAGCCGGGAGAAGATGGAGACATGGCTGAAGATATCGTTGCTGCTGTGCACATTTGGTTTCTTTCGCGAGATGCGACCCTCGGAGCCGTTTGTCTCCGAATATTTGGCCGGGGATTATCGCAATCTGACTACGGAGATCGTCTCCCAGGAGGTGTATCCCTTTGGCACTTATTCGGTGCTCGCACAACTCATCCTCGTCTTTCTCCTCACCGATCTGCTGAGATATAAGCCGATAATTGTGCTCTCCTCGCTGGCGGGCATCGTATTGTTTGCCATGTTGCTTTGGACTCGGACTTTGCTCGAATTGCAGGTGGCGCAGATATTCTTTGGCTTCTTCACCGCCGCGGAGGTGGCCTATTACACTTATATGTATGCCAAGGTGGAGCGGGATCGATATCAGATCGTCACAGGACATACACGTGCCGCCATCTTGGGTGGTAAATTTCTCGGCGGGATACTGGCACAGTTGCTAGTCTCCACGGATAGCATGAATTTTCGGCAGTTGCATTTCATCTCGCTGGCCACACAGATTATATCGCTGCCGATTGCGCTGCTGTTGCCGCATGTGCCACGCAGTCTTTATTTCTATGCGCAGGAAAAGCCTGAACAAATCCCACTTCCCGCCAGCACGCAGTCGCCAGTGGCGCCAAAGTTCTCACTGCAAAATGCTGGACGTTTGTTGTGGTTTCATCTGATCTCGTCGTATACGAATCCGATTGTTTTAACGTGGAGCATCTGGTGGACATTGGCGACTTGCGGACAAGTCCAAGTCATTACCTACATACAGTTTTTGTGGAAGGATCTGGCGCCGGACAATGAGAGTAAATATAATGGTGGCGTTGAGGCAGTCGCCACTTTGCTGGGCGCAATTGGGGCCATCCTTGCCGGCATGCTCAACAGCAATATAAGAAGAAATTTCTATATGTTGATGAACTCCTTGTGTGTGGCTCTGCTTGGTGGCCTTCTACTGCTGGCCGCACTTTGTGATAGCGTCTGGTTGGCCTACATTGGATATGCTATCTTTTGTGCGGTGTTTTTCTTCATCATTACGGTGGCGGCTGCGATTGTTGCCGAGAATCTTGTGGATGACAGTTTCGGTTTGGTCTTTGGCATCAATATGCTTGTCGCACTCGGCCTGCAAACCATACTGACCATTGTTGTTGTCACGGGTAAGTAGATTATACATACAACCAAAATATATATGTTATAAATATTTGAAATTCTTCATTTAGATACGGGTTACGGTTTACCGCCAAAGGATCAGTATATTGTCTATGGCAGCTATTTTCTTTGCTTGGCTGCCATTTTCCTTGTGTTGCGCTTGCTCATCCATTTATTTGCAAAGAAAAAATCGATAGAATCATAGTATAATTATTAAATTAAATTTATTTGGTTAAATTTTGTATATTTATAAAGACACATGTTAAACAGTCGGAGACTTAACATGCTGCTAAGCTGTTATTAACAGCGAGCACTCATTTTATCCACAAATGTAATAATTTAATTTTTTACTTTATTTTATAAATCAATAACATTTTCCAAAATATGAAAGAATAATTTTGCAAAGATATAAGTACACTGCCAGAAACTTTAAGTTCTGCTAAGCTGTTATTACTAGCGAGCACTCATTTTAAACACAAATGTAAGAAATTATTTTTAAGCTGAGCTTACAGATCGACGAAAAATTCCGCTACCGAAATTTGCAATATATTTGTGGAACCTAAAAACATAAAGGTCTGCTGAGAGGCAAAAACGTAACGAACTAATTTCTTGCCTTTAAATTAAAATCATTTTTTATTCATAGTTTACTATTTCCATTTCGATGCACTTGTGGTTTCTATGGTGGTTTGCCGATAGCCGCTGTTAAAATATCAAAATTATTTTAACACCGTTGATTAGAATCGACACAGAGTAACGCTGAGTTAACATTGTGGATTTTATTTTTGCGGTCTCTAAACCGGCCGTCAAAATTCCGTAGGAAAATATTTAGCGACATCTGTAAGCTGTGCTTTAGACGTTAAATGCGAATTGTGCGATTTTTTAATATATTGTTTTATCAATAATAATTTGAAGAGGAATTGTGCAAAAACAAAAGCAGCAAAAAATCAAATTTGCAGTTCCGTTATAATAGCAAAAAATAGAAAACAATAGTACCTATCGAAAGGTCTGTAGTAGATATCGATATGTAAAAGCTGCGATGTTTCCATAAATCATTAGTTGTCATTGACAATGACTGACAGCTGCCTGGCGCTCAGTTGAACGACGCCATTATTGATAATCAATGGAAACTCAAAAAGAAACTCCCTTCAAATTGGCGCATCAAGTTTTGAGACTAACCGAAATTAGTTCGTCGCATCGCAGAATTCAGGTAGGAAAACGCACAATTTTGAAAAGAAATTCAAATTTAATAATATTGCACAGGGTATGGTGGAGCTGACAGTAGTGCCAAGTAAGGACAGCTTGCGTCTTATTCGCCTTAATGCGAAACAATTGAATATTGAGCGTGTTTTCCTCAACGATGTCAATGCGGATTTCATCTATTTTGATGCATTCCCGAATTTGTACGATACTGAAGATCGCTCGCTGGAAATCTATGCAAAGGAACAATTAATGGCCGCCAAGATAACCGATCCCGATCTCAATAATGGTGAACTAATCGTTCAAGTGCCGCCAGATGCTTATGCAATGATTCGAGCAGGTCTCAATTTGCGTATACGCATCGAATTTAATCTCTCTAATCCAAAGAGTGGAATTCACTTCGTATTTTGGAAACCATCCTCATCATCCAGGAAATGGGCGCACATGTACACAAATTGCTATGAGAACTCATCGCGTTTGTGGTTCCCCTGCATCGACAGCTATGCGGTTCAGTGCACTTGGCAGCTGGAATTCACCGTGGACAACAATTTTACGGCCGTCTCGTGTGGAGAACTTGTCCAAGTCATCGCCTCATCCGATTCGAATAAGAAGACCTTTTACTATGCTCTCAAAACACCGGTGAGTGCACCAAATATTGCACTCGCCGTGGGTCCCTTTGAGATCTATGCAGATCCGCAGACAACGCACGAAGTGACCCATTTTTGTTTGCCGGGCATGATGCCCTTTTTAAAGCATACGGTTCAATATCTGCATGATGCCTTTGATATCTTTGAGAAGATGCTTGCGACCCGTTTTCCTTTTGCCAGCTATAAGCAAGTCTTTGTCAACGAACTGGACACGGAAATTAGCGCGTATTCTTCCATGACTATAGCTTCGGTTAATCTGTTGCACTCCAAGGAGATCATTGATCAGACTTATAGCTCACGCATCAAGATGACCCGTGCTGTGGCCGAACAGTTTTTTGGGTGTTTCATCAGCTCACATCGCTGGTCGGACACGTGGCTGACCAAGGGCATAGCCAGGTATCTATGTGGCCTCCATTCACGGCAATGTTTTGGCAATAACCCGTACCGGGAATGGTTGCAGTCTGAGATGTCCCAAGTCGTTAAATATGAGGAACGCTATGGAGGCATTGTACTCGATTGCAGTCAGCCTGTGGCGGCAGCATCAGTTCCCAAGCTATGCCATCATCAGCATCATTTTCCCATCGAGAGTTTGCACACGGTCTCCCCCAAATATGTGGAGGCACTGCGTCGTAAATCCCATTTGGTCATACGGATGCTGGAGCATCGCATTGGACAACAGATGTTATTTCGGGTGTTTAGCAATCAATTGTCGCTGGCTAGAAAAGCGGCAGCCTCGCAAATTGAGGCTGGTTTGTGGTCCAAGTTGCTCATCTCGACGAACAGTTTCATTAAGTCCATTTGTACGGTCACCGGCAGCGATATGTCCTTGTTTATGGATCAATGGGTGCGCACTGGGGGACATGCCAAGTTCTCCGTCATTTCCGAGTTCAATTGCAAGCGGAATACCATCGAGCTGAATATTCGTCAGGATTACATTGGGGAACGGGGCGTTAGGCAGTATAATGGTCCGTTGATGGTGCAGCTGCAGGAATTAGATGGCACTTTTAAGCATACGCTGCAGATTGAGAATACGCTGACCATATCGGCCATATCGTGCCACTCGAAGAGCAGGCGTAACAAGAAGAAGAAGATTCCTCTGTGGACGGGAGAGGAGATCGACATGGATCTGTCGGCCATGAAGTAAGTTTGAAGTAAGTTTGAGGGGGTATACTTAAATTGACAGAAAACAGAAGGCATAAATTATATATATTCTTGATCAGCATCAAGAGCCGAATTAATATCGCCATGTCCATCTTTCCATCCGATCCAGAAGACTATAAGTGTTAGAGATTTTAAATTTGGAATAGAAATTCTCATTTACCATGCGCAGATCAAGCTTATTTCATGTTTTCAATAGCTGCGTCCGTTTCTTAAATATCGATCATTTTAGTACAGGGTGTATCGTAGTCGAGCAATCTTAATTGTTTTGTTCCTTTTTAGTGACTCACCTGTGCTGTGGATACGCATTGATCCGGAGATGATTCTGCTGCGAGATTTGATTGTTGAGCAGCCGGACTTCCAGTGGCACTATCAACTGCGTCACGAGCGCGATGTCACCGCCCAATTTCAGGCAATCGAAGCGCTGGAAATGTATGCGACGAATGCAACAGTATCCGCACTGGAGGACACCATTGAGAATGAGCGTTGTTTCTACCGGGTGCGCTGCGAGGCGGCCCATTGCCTCACCAAGGTGGCCAATCAAATGGTAGACTCGTGGAGCCGACCACCACCCATGCTGGACAACTTTATCAAGATGTTTGGTTCAATATGCGCGCCGCACATTGTACGGTTCAATGATTTTTCCAACTGTCAATTGTATTATCTGCAAAAGACGTTACCCGTAGCGATGGCTGGATTGCGCACCCTGCACGGCAACTGTCCGCCAGATGTGATGCGCTTCCTGCACGATCTGCTCAAATACAATGAGAACTCGCATAATCGCTACACGGATTCGTATTATAGGGCGGCATTAGTCACAGCTCTGGGGGAGACCCTCTCACCGTGTTATCAAACGCTGACCACGGACACCATCAGCTGCATCTCCACAGATGCCAAACTAGTGCTGTCCGCCGTAACCCGTTGCATTCACGGTGAACATCATCTACCCTCCTATAAGTACATGGTTTTGTCGGCTGGCTTGAAGGTCATCCGGCTTCTACAGAAATTGGGGCATCTTCCCTCGCTGTCGCACATTTATCGCAGCTATGCACAGTATGGGGGCTGTTTGGATTTGCGTCTGGCGGCCTTGGAGTGTCTTGTGGACTTTGTGCGGTTGGAAGAGAGTGGCGAGGATTTGGAGCATTTATTGCAGATGCTGGAAACCGATCCAGATCCGGCGGCACGTTCTGGACTCATCCAGTTGCTCATTGATAATCCGCCTTTTACAAGAGATTCACACAATCAGTTGGATCAAGTCGAGCTCCGTGAACAAATCTGGAAGAACATGAATAGCCAATTACACACGAAACTCCGTTGCTACATGGTGGATCTCTATTATGAACTGTATTTCCATGAGCGTCCAAATTACTCGCTATCGAATAGCGGTCACAGCAGTAATTCGAATAGCGAATGTGAATTTGCGGAGAATGAAGCGAGTGACAATCAATTCATGGAAATGGAGGAGGAAAATCAGCAGGAGAAGTTCCCGGAACCGATTGCATTCCCTGAGATTGATCCAGTGGAGCGGAATCTTTTGGATAATCAGCTCATGGAACAGCAGGAAGGGGAGGAGTTCATTGAGGGTGAGATCAAAGAGATAGAAGAACAAAGTTACGATTCTGGGGCTGATGTGGATGAGAATTCATTTGCGATTTCTGATGCTTTCCACAAATACGATGAAGGCTATGATATAGTCAAGAAGAAGAAGCACAAGAAAAGGCACAAGAATCACAAGCACAAGAAGGACAAGGACAGATAACAAAGCGATCGACAATTTCTACGTCTGTAGACAGTAGAGAGAAGAGAAGCAACAGTATCAAATTCACAAGAGGAGCAAAGGCTGACATCACAATTGCAAGAGGAATAGTGATCGAATGGAGTCTCAATTCCTACGTGTAATTAAAGAAGACAGCAGAGATCTAACTAAGATTCTGAAGTTTTATTATTAATCGTCAAAAATAGGTCCATTTGAAAAGAGGCGGGAAAATTAATAAATTAACTTCTGGCGACCGCTGCTGAACACCACAGTTTTTTGTGCTCACTTGGCACTGCTGATTAACATAATCTATCGATAAGCTCGTTACGGTCAGGTCGATTTAATATCTTAGCCAGTTCAATTATCAATGGATATGTAAATTAGTTGTGGCCAACAAAAACAATAATTAAATATAAGAAAACGAACATGAATGTGTAAGCAAAAAATTAAAAAACAAAAATGTTAAAGCGTGCCCATCTACTTAAAATGTTCGCTCTCTATGCTCTTATCAGTAGCGAGCGTTGCCAACTGAATGCAAATACGCGCAATTGGCAACGCGCGTCAATGTATGTTTTGCACAATCAAGGTGAAACAGCAGCAACAAATAAACATAAGCAAACATCAGGAAATTAAATTAAAAACAATGTGTTAAACGAGTGTGTTTACTGAAAGTGTTATTCAATTTGGTGGCGGTACGATGCAGGGCGAGAGCACAACGACAGAGACGGCAACGGCAACAAACGAGGCGAAATGCAGCAGTGACAAAGAAACTGAGCCCGCGTCTGCTGCTGCTGCAACCACACCACAGGCAACCACTGCTCACCCACACACTCAACCACAGGCACAAACACACACACAGGCACACACACACACACAGGCACACCCACACAAGCACAACATACAGCTTGGACTGAGCACAAATGTGGCCCTGTCGCGTCTGCACGAGGAGATTGAGAATGTGCTGCTGGAGCAGGAGCGGGAGCATGCGGCGGAGAGGTAATTTTTGAATTCGTCCCTAGATCGGAATGACACATATCATGTGATAATAAATCATACAAAATAAATAATACAAAATAAATAAGTATAAAATAATAATGATAACGATAATGAATATTAATTGATAAATGATAAATAAATAATAAACAATAAGCAATAAATAATAATTAACAAAATAGTAAATAATACATATCAAATTACAAACAAATAACATTACACTAAATAATAACGAATAGTAAGCAATAAATAATAAATTCTCTTATTGTTATTACTACATTAGGTGCATTTGTAAGCTGCGAGCCGCCTTCATGAATCGCTATGATAGTCCACTCGGCTGGGTTTCGATTTGCACAACGCTGTTGACTAGTGGAGCACTGCTAACGACCGGGATGTACTGGCCAGCAATCTGTTTGCTTGTCATTCTCATCCTGGATCTGTGTGTTGTTATCCGAGAGAGTAATTTGCGTCGCACGGAAATTTATCGGAAGACTCGTCATGCGTTGTCTGAAATTCGGCTTGCGGAACAACATCTCAGCGACAATTGGCATGCCTCAAATTATCCGCATCTGAGCAATCCAATGTCGCCTTGCGTCTCCTTGCAGTGGACCTATCGCGATGGACACATTGTCAATTTACCGTGGGCGCTGTTGGTGCGCGGCGATTGCATTGTTTTGCGGCCTGGCCATATATCTCCGGGTCCTTGCCACGAACTTCAATCGAAGCGCTTCTTCAATGCCAGCGAAATATATGGCGCCTCTGCTGCCCAGCTCGGCGATCCACCCGTTAAGCCCATGGCTCGAGCACCACTGCCGGATCTGGTGTGTTGTCTGGATCGCACGCCGTATTTGGATAATTTACGTATTTGCTTAAAGAATTCGCTGAAACGACCGCCAACCATTTACAATCAACAGCGCTATTTGGTGAGGCTTGTTTTGTATTTAAATTATTCCAATCTTTGACATATTTTTCTCTCCCACAGCTGGTGACGAAGTACATCCAGCAATGGGGCTTCATCAGCGCCCTAATTATCACTCTCTTTGCGGGTCTGCTGCGTCTGCATGGCTATGGTTTGGCCACCGATGAGAAGCACAATTGGCGTCATGTGTTGATTGGTTCACCAGCAGCTGCAGTTATTCCATTGTTACCACTCATCTTTCCACTGTTGTGGATCTCCATGAATCTGTGGGGCGTGGCTCGTTTGCAATGCTTCCTAAAGACACCACAAGCCATACTCGAGAAGGGCATGAGTAAATCCTTTGAAGATTTGGATATCGATACACCTGGCTATAATTACGATAGTGTTTCGCTGTTGCGCTCCAATGTGCTGCGCATTTGGACGCAATTGTGGCAAGGTGACAGTGAGTTGTTGCCACGCTCAGCGAATCTTGTCCAGGTGCTGGGCTCCATATCCGCTCTCTGCTGTGTGGACAAGAAGGGCATATTGTCCTGGCCAAATCCAACCGCAGAAAAGGTATTCTTTTTGCACAATACGGACGAGGAGCCGCAGGATGATGCCAGCCAACTGTCCATGTCCACGCAAAGCGACAATGTCAACGATGTGGAGAACAAGGAACGAGGCATTGTCGCAGAAGTACTCGATCTCACACACGACCAACACTGCCCCTTTCGACTGGAATTCGATGATCACGAGTGGAAGGCACACATCAAATCCCTGAAGCCTCTGGGTACGTTCCCTATTTTTGTTTGTGTATTCCAAGCGGAAGTAATAGCCATAAGCGCAGCACTGACTTGCCCAAACCATGCAATCTCAATATTTATATTGATAGCCAAGTGATAATCAAATTGATTAGCGCGTTAGCAACAAAATCGATATCGGTAAGATGCTGAATTTTGATTTTGGTCAAAATTAGTCCATTGAAGCATAGTATTGACATCTTAATTTAATTAACAATTTTACTTCGACCAAAACTAGTTCATTTGTTTTGGCCATAATGGATCAATTGAAGCTAAATCCTGGCGCCAAATAAGGCTGCGAAAGCCGAGCTGGTCTCATTTGTGATGTGTACCAAATCATGTTCGAAATCTGGCCCATGTTTGTAACTTTAAGTCGATAAATTGTTAATCCTTTCAATCCTTGCAGGTCTTGCGATTTTATTGAACACCTGTTCGCCGCTGACGCATGAGCATTATGCACAGTTCTGTGGTCATGTGAGCGCCGTTGCAATGCTGGACAAAGATCTGGTGCCAGTGACTAACCGGTATGCGATGTTTGAGTCCAGTATGAAATGCCTATTGCATGGGTACGTAGTTCATTGCCATACTCATCCGATTACTCAATATTGTTGGATTTTAACCAAATTATTCTTATACTTTGATACTCTGATATATTTATCGATTATATACCAATCAATGATATTTTTCAAACCGCATATATATATATATATATGTCAATAT
Source organism: Drosophila neutralis (assembly GCA_035044385.1). NCBI lineage: Eukaryota > Metazoa > Arthropoda > Insecta > Diptera > Drosophilidae > Drosophila > Drosophila neutralis. Next base: position 2,082,049 of record JAWNME010000344.1, read on the forward strand.
ATATATATTGCGCACAAACAATATGTGATGCCCATAAACTGAAATTCAGTTTTGGTTTTTGATTTTTGTTAATTGCAAAACAAAACGAAACGAAACAAAACAAAACAAACACCCAATAAAAAACACAACAATTGGACGACAAAAAACCCCAAAATGTATAGAAACAAACATGCAATTGGTAAAGTTATACGACTCTTAATTAAATGTACTTATCATTTTCCACACATATTACAAAATATGCAATTAATTTGTCAGCTAAATTTGAAACATAACTTCATAATCCAATCGATTATTTGATTGTAGACAAATTATACTGATATATGAACCCAATATTATCCAATGTACAAATCTACTAAAAAGTGTTTTTTATTTTTTCATCTTACTAAATGGTCACCATTTTTTTGCAATTTGTATTTTTTTTGAATATTAATACACATATGTATACATATATGATTTTAACATCATTTTTATGCTTCCCTGCTCCCCCTCCCGCCATTTGTCTATAGTTTATTGTATTGTTATATTAAGTAAGAACTGCCAATTATTATGTTGCCCAGAATGCTTAACAATATTATTGTCGATATCCATGTGTAAGGATTCCGCTTGATTGCCTGCCGCCTGCATGCTCTCACGGGTCAACATCCTCACTACCCATCCATTCACCACCACCCACATTCATCTAGCAACCCACAATTGCTGCCTTTCTAATCGGCTCTTCTTTTCTGCTATATAAACATATATGTTTGGCGATTTGTTAAATCAGACGCTGTCTGTGCGAGCTGGCCAAACAAATTGGATTCACCAATCATGCAACGGATCGCTTTGCGCTCGAGGGCCAACTGGCCAGCTACAGGCATTTGGTAAGTGATCACGAATATATATGTATAATGTATTTTGCTTCTAACGTTCTCACTTCTCCTTTTACAGCAACCGGATGTGGTGCGTCGGGATATTCGCTTTGCGCGACAACTGCAGCTGTCTACAAAGGTGAAGGTGCCATTTCCGCACTCGTTATCCGTGGTGATGCGTGAGAATCCTGGCGGATATTTGTCGCTATTTACACAGGGCACCGCAGACATAATACTCGATTGCTGCGATGATTTCTGGGATGGCAAGGATCTGCGACCATTGTCGCCGCAGGATCGCAAACGTGCCTTGGACTTTTACCAGCGCAGCGCTTTAACCTCGTATTGCACAGCGTTCGCCTATCGCCCGCTGCGTCATGGCATCCACGGAGCACTGAGTGGACCACTGCATGGCAATGGGCAGATTGCATACTTGGAACTGCCACCCGAGTCCAAGTTGCGCATGCAACATGTGGATAAATCCCACTGTGATTTCCAGGGTGGTCATCATGTGAAATTGAGTCACAGCATTAGCACCGATTCGCTGCTGTTCTCGGAGAACAAGGACGAGGACTGCAACGATGTGGAGGGCTGCTTTGAGATGCAGTGCCATCAGGTCTTCATTGGCATGGTCACCATGCAGTATCAGGCCCAAAACGATATCGTACATCTCGTCGAGCGGCTGGAACGCGCCTGCATTCGTTTTGTGCACTTCAGCAAGGAGAATGAGTTGCGCTCGCGTGTCTTCTCCGAGAAGATGGGCCTCGAGTCCGGCTGGAATTGTCACATTTCGCTGCTGAGCGAACCGGAGGAACGCGAAAAGTTGCCAGCTGCAGCGAGCAAGGCAAAGGAGGCGACAGAAAATGTTGTCGCCTCCAAGTCATCAAAGACTGCTGGTAAAATGCATGAGAATAATTCAACCACAACCACAGCCATTGCAACCACCACAACCATAGCAACCACTACCAGCACCACTATCACCGACACCACTACCACCACCACCACGAACGTTGCTATCAATCCATCCAGTGAACAAGCCTTGTTTGCATGCACTGATCTTGTAGGTGATGCCAGCGATGGTCCCAAATTGAGCTATTTGCTGAGTCCGCCGCTCAACAATTTGGAGTCCTCGAAAACGCTCAGTTGCTCGGCGCCCGGTGCCATCTCCAATCCAGAGGAATGTGAGCAGGCTAATGCTCCAATGGATGAGGATGAACTGGAGCAGAGTGCCGAGAATGAGGCATTGAATTTTGAAAACGAACCCAATTCTGAGCGACACAATCAGCGTCATTCTCTAGACTCGGCCATGGATGAGAATTGTCGATCGCTGAGCACGCTGACGGAGAGCACGGATCAGAGTGCACCCATCAATTTCGATATGTCCAATCGTGCAAAGTTGCCGCGTGGCATTGAGAATATACGTCCGCATCTGGAGCAGGTGGATAATGTCCCATTGCAAGTGTCCCTCTTCACAGACTGCTCGGCGGAGGCAACTCGTCAAATGCTCGACATTATGCAATCCTACGGAGAGATTGTCGTCTGCTTGGGCAGCTCGGCGAGCAATGATAATGCCAATATATTTCTGCAAGCAGATTGCAGCATTGCTGTGGAGCCGTTGTATCCGCAGGTCTGCCAGGATGTCGATGCCTACACGGAGACCAATATCCAGCACAACAAGCTCCACTATCAGCAGCGGAGTAAATCCTCCACGGATGAACCAGAACCGTTTGCCAGCGAACAGTTGCTCGAGTCGGGCGGCGCTGCTCGAGCCATGCAATCGCCGGCGTACACCGTGTCACCCATCTATTTGAGCCGGCTGCTCAACTCACTGCCCTGCTCGATAGCCATTTGTCGCGATGATCCCTTGTCGCTAGTTGCCATCATTGAGTTGTCGCGTCGCTTTTCACTGGGCCTCTGGAATTCCATACAGTTCTGGGCATGCTGTGCCGGCTCCATTTCCATATTGAATGTGCTCTGTGCGTGTCTTTCGTTGCCGCCGTTACTCACGCCACTGCTGGGCATCTACTTGATGTGTGTGCCGGTGCCGTTGATTGCCATCTCGCTGGCCCACATCGATCTCGATCCAAAGATCATGAATCGTGCCACCAGCAAGAAGCAAACCGATTACGATTCGCGTGCCTTTGCCTTTGTCATGTGGTGCTATGGCTGCAAATTCCTCGTGCCCGTTCTTACTGTGGTAAGTGTTGTGCATTTCATTATAAATATATATCAGCATAATAATAGAGACTGTTTCTTTCAGCTAGTTGGCTACTGGATGTGCATGACGCAGTCGTTGTCCAGTCGCGTGGACGAAGACAACAGCTCTGCTGAATTGGAGCAGGATGTGGAGGATTCGGATGGTGAAGCGGACTTTTATCAGTGTCTGTATATAGCGCGCAGCTGTGCTTTGTTTGCTGTACTCTTACATTTCGGTAATGAGATTTTTAGTTAGATCAATCTAACTTAATTCCTGCATTGATGCGAGCATCTTTGAGGGTTTCGATATCTTTCGAATCTAAGTCATGTTTTTCCTAGGTTACAACATCTTTGTCTAACTGAGGCAGTCTGCTTTGAGAGTTCATTCTCATTATCACAAGATCTGTAAAGTTCATTACTGACTACACCTAGTTTTGTTAGCTGATTTCTTAGTATACTGCTTAGTTCAGTCAGGATATCGATGAGTATTTTATGTCTGTTCTCTCACATGACTAAACATAAATCGTTATTGATTAGAGCCGAGACTTAATGACTCTCATCAGCTTAGTTGTTGCCTATGCCCTTCTTCGTTCCTCCTATGGTGTCGCTTTGGGTGTCATCCGATATCATTATACAGAATAATTCATTTTTCTCTCTCTTTAACAGTGCTCGTCTCGATATCGTTTGTGCATCGGGATCATGCGCTCTGGCAGCGCAATCCATTTCGGAATCGCATTTGGGCGATGACTTGTTTGGCGCTGCTGCTGCTCCACGGCTTCATCTGTGGCCTCCAAATGCTGTTGGATGATTCGCTGGCGGAGCTATTGCCACAGCTGTGGCTGCCCATACTCGTGCTCTTTGGCAGCAGCCTGCTCAGTCAGCTCACCAGCGAGCTAGCCAAACTGCAGGAGAACAAGTATAAATATTTATTTCTACAAATATCTTAATAGTGTTTTTAATTGCGCTTGTCTTGCAGAGTCAATGCGCGTTATCAGCGAAGGGCGCGCCTCGATTTTGGCACCAAGCTGGGCATGAATTCGCCGTTCTAAAAATGAACTATTTTTTCCACCGATTAACGCCGAGTACCAAATGAAAAAAAGACGCCAGCCAAAGTGGCACGGCTCTGTGTATATATTTATTCAATAAATTCCGTTCACTTTTAATTATTATTATTATTTGTATTGCACAAACAAAAAAAGAAGTACAGCTTGATAACTTAATTTTATAATTTTGTCTCTGTGAATATTTGAATAATCTATTATTGCCACATCATTTCAACTGATTGCTAGTTCGTAAAGCGTTCGATTTTATTGTTCCTTGTTTCAATGACAAATCATTTATGTACTAACATTAAAAGACTTGCAATTATTATATGAAATATACGTATTATTACCAAAATGAAGACAACTTCTAACTTGTAAACAAGTAAAAGTTCTGGCCAGAAACCAGTTCTCTCTCCACTCTACCTCTAAGTATCTGAGTACTGCTTACTTTTGGCCACTCTTTCGAATTTTGTAAATGAGCTGTATCAATAATGCATTGCACGCTTGACTGGGTGCTAATGGACTCAGGCACGCCATACGCGAGAATCAACTTGTTCATCTTTGTGACCCACATCCATGCATTTGAAGCATCACAATTAATCCCATGGCTTTTATTTATTTATGTATAGATATCTTTCTTTTTGCAGGGGTTTTGGTTCTTATCTCCATTATATTTAAAGACAATTTTATATTTGGGGATTTGACAGAGTTACAGCTGTTTTTGCAATGCGTTTTAATAGTTCCAAGCCATAACTCGCATTCAAAGAAGAATAAAGGGGATGGGTCAGAGAAATTTAGAAAAATATAAAAATCCGCCATAACTTGGCCATTTCAAGGATTAAACGCATGTACTTTCGGCCAGAGACAGTCCTTACTTGCCGGTTCGAATAATTTAATATGTAGTCCTTCAAACAGCTGAGTTAAGAGGATTTTTGTTAAACAAAAACAAAAAATTGCTTTTAGCTCGGCTATATCTTCTCCTTTGACTAATGTCTAAAATTTGTTTATGGCCAGACCTAATAGCTGTCCAAAGGACATTCAAATCGAGATAACCATGATTTTGTGATTTCGACTCGGTGTCCTAAGCCCTGAAGTGAAATTTTGATTATTTCTTGGGTTTTTAGCTGACGCTTGAATGCTGTCCGATAAAGTTCGTTCTTGGCCAACTTAGAGCAATTTTCGTAAGGAGTTTTAATAGCCTTCATATCCTTACAAGTATCCATCACTCTTTTCATTGCAGTTTTTCGCCTGTAAAATTGAAATGCCTATCAGTCTGCTTCACTTTTTATTGGTGTATTGTGTACACATCCGCATTTTAAACCTAAAATTTAAATATTTTCATCCTTTAATATTTTTTTTCAAACTTTGCTTGCTTACTTAACTGCAAATGCGACAATTTCTTTAAAATGCATAACAATTCTGTGGACAGCTTTGGACATTTTGTGGGCATAGACAGTTCTGTCAATGAATAGCTTTCTAATCGATTGCGAAAATTGCAGGCACACGACTTGGCTACAAGAATGGGTCTCGTGAAGGAGGGCTAAGGGACGCGACGTGAACGCTAAAGAACCTAACGGCAGATCCAACTGACCAACCGATATGTGGAGTAACAATTAATTAGCACCTGTGTGGCGACAAACAGCTAAATGAAAGTGCTGCGCATAGACCGAACCTCGCTGGCTTACGAGTCTGTGGATGATAATTATGTAGCATATATATCGCGTATATAGATCACTTCTAGTAGCACCTTAAGTGGGTCATGAAAAAATGAAATCAAATACCAGCCATGCACGACATTTGGACAACAACCAAGCCGAAGAATGCGACGAATAAAACCAATCCGGCAACTGCTTTCCACTCGATTCGAGAATTTCGCGCGGCGCATTGCAGACGCAGAGTAACGGAGCTCCAAAAAGCGGAAATGACGAGTGCGGAAATAAATAAAATAAAATAAAATAAAATATATACATATATATATATATATATATATATAGATAAATAAACAGTGTCCTGTGGTTAATACATAAATATATATATACACAATATATATAATGAAAGAGGCCAGCGCAAAATGTGCGCTGCTTTTGGGCCTAATCCTGCTGCTTGCCACGATCCTTGGCATTGACGGCTATTCACAGGTTGTGGTCAGTGGCAGCAGTGAGGGTGCGGATCAAGGACCGCGCATCTATAAAGCGCTCAATACGGATTTGATCTTTCCAAAAATGTGAGTTAACCAACAAGTGCTCTCTGTAAAAGAGTTTAGTTTCAAATAAATATTTGTATATATGTTATATAAATGTAAAAACCAATTATTTAATAATACTACATAATAATATATAGCAATTGGAAATTAGACATATTTTTCAACATTTTCGAAAGAAATGGAAGGCGTAAACATAATATTTAGAAAGTTTACTTGCTGAATAATGGCGCACTATTATAAAAGTGGCGATTTACTAAAGTGTTGGATGATTATTTTGTGACTCAAAAAGAGATCAGATTTGAAATATTTCTCTAATCCCCTCCAGCTTCAATTCAACGACGACTTCGTTGCCTCCGCCCATACCTTACAATCATCAGCCGGCGGAGGAACCCTCCGTATTTGTTACGCCATCGCACCAACAGCAACAGGAGCAGGAACAGCAACAGGAACAGGAACAGCAACGGGAGCAGGAACAGGAGCAGGAGCAGGAAGAGTCTTCGAGTGAGGGGCCACCCGTTGGCTTGGTGGAAGCCACTGCCACTGGACGTGCCGTCGACTATCGCACCAATTATCCTTTTGGCCAGCTCATAACGCCAATGGTAAAGAGTGGACGACCACAGCCGTTCAAGCCTAAGTCGCGTCCCACCCAGCATCGCAATCGGCCCAAGGTCAATCGCTATCAAGGCTATCGACGGGGTCAGTTTAAATATGGCTTAAGTTTTGATATACTTTATTTTAAATTGCCTTCCATTCCCAGATCAAATTACGGATCGTTTTGCGCCTGGCCAAGCAGTCGCCTCAACCCTATTTAAGAATCATCACGACCACTATGATGGCAAACTCGCAGCTGGCTCCGATGTGGTGCCTTCTTATGTGCCACCCAAGGATATATTCTCCTTTCCGCCACTCAATACCAAATATCCAACACCATCGGATGACACCAAGACGGGTCAATCCTCGGATGTAGTTACAAGTTATTTGCCACCCGCATCGGGTGGTGGTTATGTTTATCCTGGTCCTGCTATTAACCCATCCGGCTATACGTATTCCAAGCCAGCTGATGGAGAAAAGGCTACGTCTGCCAGCACAATGAGTACGATGTCCGCCGGTCCACCGGATGATGATCCGGGCAATGATGATACGATTGGTGTGCTGCCTGCGAGTGCACAGGATAATTTACCACCGACTAACAATCAGGCGGGTAAGGATGCGGCTGGCGCTGGTGGCGATGATGGCGCTCCCGATGCGGGCAATGATGCCAAGCCTACTGGCGATGTTGGACCACTGCCCACCTTGGATAGTAATGGAGGCCAGGCGAGCGATGACAATCAATACGATCCTCAAATGGAGTATGCAACACCTCCTCCAGGCTGGCTCGCAGCGCATCCGGATTCATCAGCACCAAAGCCAGCTGATCACGATCATGATCACGATCACGATCACGATTATCCGGAGCATCCACATCCAGCACCGCATTTTGAGCACGACGATCATCATCACGATCATTATCCCGATCATTACCCCGATCATGACACCTTTCCCTCTTATCCCCACTTTCCGGAAGTCTCATATCCCGAGCTGATCTACGATGATCATCATCATCATCATGTGGAGCCGCCTCCACCACCACCGCCGCCACCACCAACGGAGCCGCCACCACCTCCTCCGCCACCACCACCACCAGAGCCACGTGTAAAGAAGTACAGTTACTTCTATATTGGTCGCAAGCTCTGGTATATACCGTTATACTTTACGGTGTGGTTCAGTTTCTATGTTTTGTGGCTCATCATCAAGTCGATTGGACGGCATAAAGTCAACTTGCCAAATCATTATGTTTCAAGGCGTAGTTTGCCCGACTATTCGCCGCAAAGTCGGGATGAGTATCTTAATGAGATGACTGTTAAGGTACTGGAGCATATAGATAACTTTAAGCTAAAGTATTTGAACTGACCAACGACACCAACTACAAACTCTAGTTACGGCTAATAAAACACGTATTTTTTAAACACGCCTCGTTGGGTTTTCATTTGAATTTAAATATTTTGGCGCGCAATGATAATAATTTGTTGGAAGGGCTTTACTGCTCACATACACTTTTAGAGAACAGCGTCGATATTTAAACTGACTAACGACACCAACTACAAACTCTAGTTACGGCTAATATGACACGTATTTATTAAAGACTCCCCGTGGTTCCTTTTGAATTTGAACACTTTTGGAGCGCAATAATAATAATAAGTTGGCAGCGCTCTACCGCTCACTTGAACTTATCGATAACAGCGCCGATTGCATGTTTAACAAACGAACGGTCACACGTATTGATAATCAGCCGAATTCACTTGGAATTTGTTTACATTTAATTCTTTCCTCTGTAAATATATAAATAAAAACAAAACAAAGATGTCGTATATGCTGCCGCATTTACACAATGGCTGGCAAGTGGACCAGGCCATACTCTCCGAGGAGGACCGCGTCGTTGTAAGTAAATAGAAAAATAATAATCATAAACGTATACAAGACAAACCCGATGCGGAGTCTCAATAAATAAAAAAACTTTTCTATTAACACTTGCCACATTTTTGTAGGTCATTCGTTTCGGACACGATTGGGATCCGGCGTGCATGAAAATGGATGAGGTGATGTACAGCATTGCGGAGAAGGTTAAGAATTTTGCCGTCATCTATTTGGTGGACATCACGGAGGTGCCGGATTTCAATAAAATGTACGAATTATACGATCCCTGCACCGTTATGTTCTTTTTCCGTAACAAACACATCATGATTGATTTGGGCACTGGCAACAATAATAAAATCAATTGGCCGCTGGAGGATAAACAGGAAATGATTGACATTGTGGAGACGGTTTACCGTGGCGCACGCAAAGGTCGTGGCTTAGTCGTCTCACCCAAGGATTACTCCACCAAATATAGATACTAAGTCTGCAATAATAATAATCCACCACAAAATGAAAACGTCTTTGTCTTTGCCAACTTTTGTGTATATTTTTTTTCATTTGGTTTATTTTGTTTCTTTCGTTTTTTGTCACATATCTCAATAATATCGCTAACATTTACATCAATTTGGTTTTTTTTTGTTTTTTCTGTTTGTTTTTGTTTTATATATGTATAACATTTAACTAAGTTTTTTTTAATAGCTCTTTGGCTTCATAACTTCATATATAATAGTAAACTTTTTTCAATTGCTTTCATTGCTTTTCATGGTGTTCATCGCCAGTTTTACCAAATTGTGATTTTGAAATTTAGCTAAAGGTACATTTGGAAATTAGAAGTTTGGAAGTTTTGTGAAATACTTATAAGAAAATTGTATTAGTACAAAAGTATAAAAGAAAACGGCACAACAAAAGAGTATTCAGAGTATTTCGAATAAAATAAACCTTCGTAAAGTATTTCCAGAGTTCTCCCCATGAATTGTTGAACCATTTCCAATACATTTTTCATCTAATTATTATTGTTCATTTAATACAACAGCTCGGTTTTTTTTGTTTTTTGTTTTGTTTTGTTTTTTAATGTTGGGTCTTAACTCTGTTATAAGCTTAGGTTTAACAATTGGTTCTGCTACGTTTTTTTTTTTCTTTTTCGACTTATACAACTTAGGTTTGCTTATTATTTGTGTTGCTTTCAAATATATATTTATATATAGCTACATTATTAGTCAATATATATATATATATATATATATATATATGTATACTTATTTGAAACAAATCTAACGCTGCTATGTGTTTTTCAGCATATAACCAACAATTAAATATTTTTTTTTGCAAGAATATGTTTTTGTTGATTTTTGTTTTTAATTTTGATATACCGTTTCCTAGGCGCCAGTTGAGTTGTTGTTTTGGTTTCTATATACTTTTTCATTTGTTGCATCGTATAAAATACTTACTAGTATTCAAAAATATTTAAATAGATCTGGATTTACACTTATGCAATAGGATAGGTACAAATTAGGCTCAGGCATGTGAGAAAGTCTCTAATAGGTCTTCGTTGAATTCTCCTCTCCCCACAAACGACAAAATGCAGCTCTAGTTCCAATTTGCATTATTACATATTACATATATTTTTGGTTTTTCTCTATAATTATTTCTGTATTTTGATTTCAAATGTTGTTGTTTTTGTGTTTTATCATTAATAATACCTTCATTAATTTGCTATAACTTTTTCTCACTTGTGGAGCAAATGCATTTTCATAGAAAAATAGAGATGCGTAGGTGGGATGAGTTAGGAAATTGTTCATACTATTTAAACATATGCTCAAGTAACGCTATATTTACTCTTTTTTTTCTTTAAATATATATCTATATATATATATCTATATGTTTTCCTTTGACAACAACTAGTTTTTACTATAGTATTCTTTTTTATTTTCAACAATTTTTGCATTTTTTGAATTTGTCTCAATTTCAGTTGAAGATAATGGTTCCAAGAATGGTTGGCTGAGAATAGTCAAGTTTCGAGTTTCTAGATGGCAAGGAAGGGAATAAAGAATTTATAAAATTAGAAAGTAGGCAACAGCAATAGTTCGTCTAACGCTTATCCGAGGTCTTTAAGTTCTCATCTATGTATATATATATATATATGTGTGTATATTTTTGTAGGCTTCTGTTTCTGTCAGTGTACATCAGTTGTAAAGTATTTTTCATTTGTGTGCAATCTATATAAAATTCTAATTGACAATACTTCCAGTATTGTTCATTTTGTTGTTTGTTGCTTGTTGCATGTTGCATGTTGCATGTTGCATGTTGCATGTTGCAGAGCTGCTGTTTAAGACACTAGTAGAATAATGATTGAAACAATGATTAAGGGAGACTGATATCGGCTGCTTGCTGGCTGCTGGCATTCTACGAGTACTATATAGAAATATATATATATATATATATCTCACATACATATATATATATATATATGTATAAACATTTGCTGTGTTGTGTATATAAATATACACTTGTCGCATTTACATGTTTGTGTTTAATAGGTATAGTGTGAAAAATAAATCCGAATATCACTACTTAACTTTTAGAGTTCTATTAACAGTTAATAGACAACAGTCTCTAAGTACGAATACGTTGTTGTTCTAATCTCTTCTTACTCTCTTACATTCCTCTTCTTTTCTCTTTTCTTAGCGGTTTTCCTTCGTTTTCTTTTCCAAAACAATCTTTTTGCTTACTCGATTTCCACTACAATATAAATATTTCTGGCGATTTTCACTAACAACAATTGGAAGACCCAAAATAACAGTGTATTTTGAAAAAAAGCAATCAATAATTTCTTCATTTTCCTTTTAAATACCGTTATATTGTAGTGGAAATAGCGCATTTTAACAAACTCATTTTGTAGTTAAAGTTACACTTGTTTTTCTAGCAGTGTTTCTTTTTTCGTTTCTTTGATTTTATTTTTTTGTGGACTAGCCTAAAAAGTCAGTTGTTAAGCTCTTGAATGGAACAGCCGCGGCAACAAACTGGGCTAGAATAGCGTCTCCTTCGACCACTTTCTGGCCGAGCCGGGCAGGCTGGGATCACGCGACCGGGAATCATCGCTTCTTGCATCTGGATCCGGATCCTCCTCCTCCTCCTCCTCGTCCAACTCCACATTCGCAGCCCCATCGACAATCGCTGCATCCTCGTCATCCTCATCTGTGGGCAGTCGGATTAGTGGCAATTCCAGTATAACAGCTGGCGTCGCTGTCATCGCTGTCATCTCGCCGCTGTGCAAACTGAGATTGTGGGCACTCTTGCTGGCGCCCCGCAGAATGAGCTCCTTGAGCGAGTTGGGCATGCAAATGGTTGGCGGCCGTGCTATCACCGAATCCGATATGGAGGAGCCGCACGGATCGTGGACCAGTCTACTACTACAAATTGGAACTGCTGCAAGATGTGGACTTGTTGGCGAATGTTCACCCACACTGATGACCGTGTTGAGGCTGCTATATTGTGTAGATTCCCCGCCACCACCACCACCCGAGGGAGCCACCTCGAGCAAGCCCAGCTCTGTGTTGAGCGTGGGACAGGTATCCTCCTCGGTCGTTGTGGTCGTCGTTGTCGTTGTTGTCGTCGTCGTCGTTGTCTGCGGATCGCTGTGCTGCTGCAACAGTTGCGCTCGACGCTGTGGCGGACTGCTGATCACTGCACCGAAATGAGTTTCCAGCGGTGGTGGAGTAGGAGCAGCTGCAGCTGCTGTATTGCGGGCGCAGCTGCCAATGGTGCGATGTCGTTGCAGCAGCGGACGACGAGGACGTGCTCCCATGAAGCCAACGGCAACTGCGGCGGGCACAGCACCCATGCTCAGACGTTTGCCGGGCAGCTGATGGGCATCTATTGTGGGCATCGTTGCCGGCACAATTTGCTCCTCGCTGTCGCTACTCAACTGCTGCATATCATCATCGGTGTCCTCCGCCACGCCAAACACCGAGTCCTCATCGAGAGAGCGCAATTCGGAGTCGCCGCACTCCAGCGACGAGATCTTAAAGGAACTTAACGAGGCGAGCGGCGCCCGCTTGCCGTCCTGGAGCAGTGCCTGCTGCAGCACCTTGCCCAAGCTGACACCACTGGCGCCGCTGCCATTCCGCTCCAGGCGATCCAAACTAACCGGCGTGCTATCAACACTAATGCTGCTGGACGTGGCCGGAGCTGTGCCTGTTTCTGTTCCGTTTGCTGTTCCCGTTCCCATTCCGACTGCTGTGCCCGCTCCCGTTCCGGCATTTGCTGTGTAAGGATAGCTATTGTTATTGCTCTCCACGTTGCGCTGCAGCTCGACCAGCGTCAGCTTGCGGCGCACACCCAGACGCAGCTCCTCTGACGGCGATTCGCAGAAACGGAACGCTTGCTGCGCCTGGCTGATGGGCGGTGCCGATTGCACCGGCTTAACCATATCGTCCACACCATCCGAAGACAGCTGCGTCGTCTGATTGTACGGATAGACATCCACAGTATCCGCACTGATCGAGTGTATCTGCTGCTTGCGTCCGGCATGCGCACTGTCCGGATCATAGGACACAATGCTGTGCTTAGGCTTAAAACTGGGCGCACCCAATCCAATCGGACTGTCCCGTTTCTTGACACTCGGCATTGGCAACGGTTCGTGTATGCTCCGCTCCGAGGGACAGGGCGATGCCTTTGGCGTCGGCTGTATCACCTGTATGTCCGGATAGTAGTAGTCCCAGTTCTCTATGCTCGATGTGCGCGATGCAGTCGACAGCTTCCGTTGCAGCGTCGGCGGCAGATTGCTCATGCCCAGCGTGTAGGCCGAGGTCCGTCGCTCCAGGTAGGAGCTATCAGTGCTGCAACAGGTCATCGCACTGCTCCGACGCGAATCGTGACCCTGTCGTGGATGAGACGATGAGTTGGGATTGGTTAACATTGCTTATATAAAGAAAAAACCCTCAGCAGATTTGACTTTTATTAATTTTTATTTGTATATAAAAAGAACGAAGAGGAAATATTGTTTCACCTTATTTTATTAATCTGATTCAAAATGTACAATAAATAGTCAAGTAGTAGGAAAAAGCATCGTGCACTCCATGGGGAATATATTTTCTTGATCAGCATCAATAACCCTCTTGATATAGCGTGGTTTCTCTATCTATCCGTTATAAAAGATTATAAGTGCAGCAGTCATCAAATTTGGAATCGAAGTTCTCATTCACCAATAGCATTTTAAGATTTTTTTCTTGTTATCGATAACTGCGCTCATTCTGCGAGTATCGATAAAACTGATATCCGATACTAATGAAAGACAAGAAAGACAAGAAAGAAAATTCTAAGTCTAGCAATTGATATGGCATGATATTGATCCAGAGTGATTAGTTTGATTAGGATGCGGCAGTTATCGGCAGTTGTACAGTATTCTACAGTTTATAAACCGATTGGGATTAGCTGGCTGAGAGGATGCAGATTGTTTGCCTGACTTCCTGGGTTGTTAACATAGAATGCGATGAAAGACTTTGGTAAATATTTATATTTTATATTTTAATATTGACTTAGCTGCTATGTACTTTAAATAGAACACTTTTCACGAGGTATTTTATAGTCCATCACTCTGCTTTAAATCTGCATATAAATTATGTAAGTGATTTTTTAATAAATGACCATTCCAATCCATTATATCAACTCTCTCTCTTTCTCTCTTTCATTCTCTGTCTCTTCCTCTCTGTCTCTTCCTCTCTGTCTCTTCCTCTCTCTCTGTCTTTCTCTCTCCGTCTATCTCTCTCTGTCTCTTTCTCACGCTCACTCACTCACCGCCATTGGGACGGACAGAAACCCCGGTTTGCTGCGCGTGGAATCTGTGCGCTGATGCAGTTGCTCCTCCTCCTGATCGTGTGCGTCCCTCTGCATATACTCCTCGTTGTCCAGCTCATCCTCCGTTTCCATAAAGTAATCATCTGTGCCAAAGCTGCCGCCCATCGGATAATTGCTGAAGATGCGCGACGATTCCGAGCCGCTCTTCCGTCTGCCAGGTGCGCCAGGAGCACCGCCTCCAGCGGAGAGTGCCGAATAGGAAAAGCGACGCGGTGGCTCCAGCAGATAGCTATAACCAGTCGCACCGGGCACAGCAACACCACCTGCAGATGACAAATACAATTTAAATAAGATTTTCTTCGAGTGTACCAGAAAAATATCGGACTGTAGAAGTGTAGAGTGTAGAATCATTGACTTACCCACGGAGGCACAGCGATAGCCGCGATTCAGCAACGGCGGCGCACTCACATTGCCCAGGGAGAGCATGCGCTGCCGTCGATAGACGAGTGCATCATACTCATCCGGATAGATGGACATGCCGGTGGCAACGATGGCCTCCTGCAGCTCCCGCTCCTCCTCCTCCTGCATGCAGACAGCGGCGACGGCTGCCATTTTGGGATCCTTGAGCACCTTGAGAGTCTCGTTGCTGCTGCTGCGACTCTTCCAGACGATGAGGAAGACCATCAGACCAAAGAAGCCGCCGAGGGTGGCCGCAATCCGTACGCCCGTCATCACGTCATAGGTGGCAAAGAACTCCTGGCGGATGCGTGCCCGTTCCGCTGCATTTTCCGCCTCGGTCAGATTGCGTTCGCCGGGCGGCAACAGTGGCATATAGGGCGTGGCCGTAACGGGGGCGGTGGTCCGGGCGTGGGCGTAAATCGCCGTTGGCGCTGTTGTCGAGGCAGTGTTGCTATTCGAGAAATGCGAGTGCGCCGACGATGACGATGATGATGCGGATGAGGATGCGGATGCGGAAGCGGGTGCTGAGTACGATGAATCCTCTGAGGCAACAATTGCATTCGGATCGACAAAGGCAGCAAATTGAGTGTTGGAGGAGGAGGAATAGGATGAGGATGAGGAGGATGAGGATGAGGCTGAGGCTGAGGCGGATGCACGTGTAATGCGCTGCAGTTGCTGCTCTGCTCGAGCATGTTTCACAGTCGTTGTTCCAGTTGTGCTTGTTGCAGTTGCAGTTGCTGCTGTTCCTGTTCCAGTTCTTCCTGTTGCTGTTGTTGTTGCTGTTGACGGCGTTGCTGCAGACGACGACGCACGTCGTGAAAGTTTGGCCATCTCTATTGCAACATTGTCTGCAAGTGAATAAACAATAAATTTGCATTGGAATTGGCAATTGAATATAGATAATTATTCAACAGGAAGTTTGTCAATACGGATAAGCAAATCAATATCTATTTGCCAATATTGATACTATATATTCAACATTGTAAGAAAATTAATATAAAAATATAAATCGGAGCACTTTAAAGCCCATTAAACCAAAATGAACCAAATGAAGATCCGAGTAACTTGCTCAAATTAACCAGATTGTAATTTCATTCATAATGAATCTGCTGCGAAAAATGTTTGAAAACTTGTTGTTGCATGCCTTTTGTGGCCGCTTAAATTCCAAAGAAAACCCTTCGCACCTTGAAAATTAGCCCAGATAGATATGGAAATGAAAAGCGACAGTTAAAATTTCTTCAGCAGACATCTGCTGCCCCCCTTCGCCGCTGCGAGCAATTAATAATCCATAAGATTATCCACATTTTGTTGGGCGGATTCTTTAAAAAGTTTTCGCAGAAGTTTTTAATTGTTTTTCTTTTGTTTTTGTTGCGTTTTTCATTAGGCATCTCTTCGCAGACAGCACTTTTAGGATTCCCTTAGGGGAAATAACTTGGCGCATTTTCCATTTTCCAAAATGAGTAAATTAAAGTTGCATATGTGTGTGTGTAGCTGTGTGGCTGTATATTTATATATGTATCAGATATATATGTGTGTGTAGGTAGCTGGCTCCATTACATCCTTGGATTTTCAACAAGTTGCACGCTCAATAATTCAGAAGGACGATTCGCTGTTTGCCTGTTGCCTGCCCCTCTGCCCGCCCCTCTGCCTACCTGTTGTTTGTTGTTTGTCCTCCCCGCGCTGCCCGCTGGCTCACTGTCATTGGCAGCCAGTTTTTGAGCTGAATATAGCTGCCCCAATCACCACCCCCCCCTTTGTTTTTTCTTGTTTTGCCAGCCATCTAATTGTTCGCTTTTGTATTGACAGCCGCGCAGTTGCGGAGCTCTGCTCGGCTGAATTCGCTATCCGAGCTCCCGTTCCATATACCCTTGCAGAGTGTATATCAATATACTTATCAAACTTGTAACGCATCGAAGAAGACATACAAGTCCACATTAAATATGTATATTATCCAGATAAGCATCGGCTTTTAAGCTATCTCGTTGAAACTTAAAGTACAGCCTCCAGATCGGCTTAATATATCATATAACTTCTATATATATAAATGTTAAGTCTGGACAGATTTCAAAGGGTATTTGAAAGGGTATTTAGTCTTCGACAAGCAGTGTTCTCTTCCCCTTCGCCGTAAATTCTCAGTTTCATTTTTTGGTTTTGTGTAGTTATTCCATTTGTGTGTGTGGGTGTGTGTGGGTGTGTGTACGTGTGTGTCCTGGCCAAGGACGAGCTACTGGCCATCAGTCGTCGCTTTCCAAATGATTATTGTAAAAGTTTTTGGTCTAATGTTCTCGTATTCATTTCTTTATGTATTTCCACTTTTTCATTCTCTGCTTTTCGCAGCTTGTTTCCATTTTCAGATTGCCTGGACAGACAACAAAAAAAAAAAAGAAGAAGAAAGGAAAGAAAAAAAGAGAAAAGGAAAACTTTTAATGGCCATTATGCATTGGCCATAATTCGTGTTCCTTTTCCCTGTGCCGAGCATAATGAGCCGCAAACGTTGAGCATAATTGCACTCTAAGCACTTTCAAATGATTTTTAATGACTTTTCAGCATTTTCTTTTCTTTTCTTTCCAGTGGCTGTTTAACTTTTCCATAGCTGGTTTTCTTGGCCCAAATGGGCAAATTTGTAACCAAATAAATTGCCAATAAAATTATATAAATTGCTTGCAAATCTGCTGATAAGAGAGATTTATAATAGCTCTCACAGCTGTATCAAGAAATCCATAGAGCATAATTGCCAAAGAGTTAAAGCGAGCAATTTGAAATGAAAACTTTTCTTATTGAGAGCCGAAATTGATAGTTAAACTTATAAGAATATTCAGGAGTGTATAATACACAAATTTGCAGCTCGATGTTTAACTTTATCTTTGATTTCAATATCGATTTCAGTTAAGGCTTTACGCACACATAAAATCAGTAATTGAAAGTGCTACGCTCTTTTATAGTTTTTAATTTTACTATTGCTATTGCTATGCACTTCAACAGAGCAATAGCTGAGCCAATAGCAATGAAATGCGCTTTTGTCCTGTTATGCTCTGCTCTGTCATTTACAAGAGCAATAGCGGTAGCAAGAGCAATAGCGGTAGCAAGAGCAATTTACTATGTGCTATCTGTAATTGTAGCAATAGCACATAAAATCAGAGCGTAGCAGTCGAACTCTAGCAGTTGTGCTACTGCTACAGCAATTGCATATCTGTTCTGCTCTTTTGCTCCGCGCATCTGCTACAGGAGCTGCTATAAGAGTTGCTACGAGAGCTGCTGCAAGAGCTGCTATAAGAGTTGCTACGAGAGCTGCTGCAAGAGCTGTTATCAGACTACGCAAAGGAACATGCTACTTGTGCTGCTATTACTATTCTCTCATATTTCATTATAAAGTTTGCTCTTACTGCTACGGAGTAGCAACTGCAAACACTGCATAATTTTATCAATTATTCATTCTCAACTAACAACCCTTTTTTGGGAGTTCAGCTTACTGCCTTTAATAAGTAGCAGCTTCCTCTGGGCATTGCTTGAAAGCATGAAATATATATAAAGATACATACACTATGTATATACACAAAAAAATACATAAACATATATATATATATATATATATGTATTTATACATATATCACGCCACCCATAAAAGTGTTGAAGCTACTTGTTTGAACGAATTGATGGATTACAAAGCTCTTGGGGATTTGCGCCAGTTACACAAAACTGATAATTGTGTTGGGCAAACGAAAGAGACAGAGAGAGAAAGAGAGAGAGAGAGAAAGAGAGACAGAGAGAGGTGGAGAGAGTGGGTATTGGCTGAAACAGAGATGGACAATAGATAGAATAACATTAACATTAACGATGTCGGCGCGTTGAAAGTGTATATCAAACAACATATCGATGTCAAGGCGAAAAAGGGTCAGGTGGGCTAAAAGCAGAGCAACATGTTGTTGTTGCTGTTGTTGTTGTTGTTGCAGCATGATGAATGATTGCGGTTAGACAGCGGTTAGTGCCAGTGGCAGAAACAGAGGCAAAGACTGAAGCATGAGGCACAAAACACACTCTGCTGACAGGCGGCCTCAACTTGGCTTGACACACGCTGCGTATGCGTAATATTTGTGTTTGTGTGTATGCGTAATATTTGAGTGTGTGTTTGTGTGTGTGCCGAAGGACCACGCCGGAATAATAATTCATCAATGTTAGCGTCATGTTTCTCCTGTCTGTATTTGTATTTTGTGTTTTCGACTGCCCATTTTTTTCTTTTTCTCTTTTTTTCTGCAAATCAATTGAGCATAGATGTAACTGTATACATATAGATATATATGTATGTGCCTTAAATCCTTATGTGTATATCATGCACAATGTGTTTGTTCGCTATTGGCCACGTTCCGTTTGACCCTGTGGTCCCCCAACAACAAAGAATTCATTCATGCGTATCGGGGCATTATACAACGAAGTCGACATATGTAAACTATACACATTCGAGTACATTTCAAGAGTATAATACAGAAAAAGGATTTTCCAAATTCTGCAAACTATAGCACAACTTATAATGCCACAATTTAGGCAAGACCTCATATTTATAAGGTCTCTATATACGATATATTTTAATAAAGAACTAGTAAATTTCCCAATACTGAGAACTAAGAACTATAAGTTTATCATGTACATAATGTATATATACATCATATTATGATACAGAAGGTAGGAATAGGAACTTGAGAATTTCTTAATACTGAAAATGGAAACCATAGAACAACATTTATTCTCACAATTAAGGCAGGCACTCACATATGTATATAGTAATAAGCAGTAATATTAATGATATAATAAGTAATATTTATAAATAAATATTAATACATTGGAAAAGTTTCAGTAAGACCTATGAACTAGTTCCAATTTGGTCAGCTTTCGGTTCGCTTATGTATTATTAATATCGATTCCTGTAAGAACCAATGAATCCAGTTCCAGTTTGACAACTCAATATATATTATTCCAAGACATTAGTTCTCAAATATATCTCATGTATGTATATATCATTATGTCAACTTATCTATCTTCATTTAACATAATAATTACACATAAATAAATGCGATGCAATTATTATTCAAGCAATCATTATTGTTATGCCTAGTGTTTATTGCTCTAAGTCCCCAATCTGTATAAATATACTTTCAAACATAGACTGCACTTTAATTACTCTCAGATGGAAGATCCTTGACGTCTGCCTATGTCTGGCTGCTTCTAATCAAATGCCCCGCACTGTCATCCAGCATCTGGCTGCTGAATAAAAAATTGGTTATTGTTGGAGAAATGAAAACTATTTTGGGAAAACCAGTTAATACTAATAAGTGGAAAGAAAAATGCTTAAATAGCTGTCAATATTTAGTATTAATTGAGTTATATATGATTTTCCCAGCAACAGTCAATTTCCAAATATATATTTGCCATGTGTGCAACATTTATTTATATCACAAAATTAATAACGGTTCTCTGCTTCTTCTTATATGGAGCTAACCATCTGTGTTTGTGTGTGTGTCTCTTAAAAATGGCAGCAATGAATCACTGTGCGATGTCAGCACAGTCTCTGCCACCTGTTGTTGTTGTTGTTGTTGTTGTTGTTGTTGCTGTCAGTGGCTGCACTTGTTCCATGCTATTTCCGTAACCCCAACGCGACTCTTCCCCCCACTTCCCATTTGCCCCCTCCCCACCCTCCCTCGACTTTTCTTTCACTTTGTTTCGCAATTTGATTTTATGTCGCTTTGCCAGTCTTTTGTATTCCTATTCGCTTTCGTGCTTGTTCGCTTTTACCGTTTTAACGGTACAATCTTGTCTTACACTTTGTAATTAAATACTTTGAGTGATTTCCACTTTGACTTTCCGCCTGTTAATTGACAAATCGCGTAAGTGCGCCAAGACAAACATCGCTTTCAGATTCATCCATTGTTTTCTCTTCTTCTTTGCTTTTCAAGTGTTCTGTTTTTTATCTTTCCTTACATTTACGGTTAGTTTTTTAGTTGAATATAATTTCGCAATGTTCTCAAGATTGATTGTTAATTCAATTCAAGGTCTTCTAGATTTAAAAAGAAATAAATATTTTCCCCAGACTCGAGAGCTGAATAAACTAAAGCAATTCCCAAAATTAATTACGTTTTATTTATAACTTTTTCTCCGAATAGATTCGACTTTCAGGAACTTAACTTCTTCCTCAAATTAATTTTAAATTAAATGATTTTCGCATTAAAGCTGTTTTTCGCTGCTGTTTACCTACTAGCGTGCCTAAACATAATGATACTATATAATTCGCATTTCTGTATTCTGTTTATATATATATACATATATATATATATATATGTATGCTTCCATAAAGGCAGCTTGGGTTGGTTTTAATCACTTTTGTGTATTTTATATCACTACGAAAATATTTTCTCAACTTCTTGCGTTGGTTGTATTACACGAATTACTTTTAATGTTAATATTGACATTTATGTTATTGATAACAGCGCTGAGTGCGCCGTGTGGAGGTTTGCTAACAGCGCTGAGTGCGCTGAGAGCGGATTGCATTGCAAAGAGAGAGGATGTGGATCGTAGGTTATGTTAAGCCAAAATGAGACCAGCTGATAAAGCCTAAGGCTAACCTGTCCAGCTGGGCTGAGAGCTATTGCTCACTGATCAGGATGCAAAATCTGATCGTAACTATCGTAACTAGAGTTCAAATTATTCATATATCTATCTATCCGAGAGATAGATACTCAAAATTAGTTCCAAATTATTGTTACTTAAATAAAAACGGGCTCTTAAATATAGCTGGCCTTAGTTAATGTGCCTCAAAGTGTTTCTCAATTTATATATATAACAAAATAACATAAAACACTCTCCGCAAATCGAAGTCAAAACACACTTATCTATATATTGTATATATTATACAGATACTTTTATGTATGCAAATTTATCTAATAGCTGTTTACACATCATTCAAATGTTGTATATCTTGTGAGTGTGTGTGTGTGTGCCTATTTGAGTGTGTGTGTGTGTGTGGCTAATAAGTACTTGCAAAGGTGTTTAGTGTGTTTATTCGTTATTGTTGTGCACAACGCTCGTAAATTATATTTGTTGTGAAAATTGTTGAACAATTGCAATCATTACTCATAATGCCAGATATTTGTATATATATGTATGGCTATAGAAAATAACGGATGATAATATATATACCTGACTCGTTGGAGGTATTTTATTTGTCACTACGACAGAATGTGCCTCGACTCACAACCAATATATTTGCCAACGTATACTACGAAATAAATTGGAATTTGTTGTTAACATTTTTTTTTTCTATATATTTTTTATTTTGTATGATTTCTTAGAAGAGATGTTTATATATTTTATATATTCTGCTGATAACCGACAGATGGTGGGAAAACCCAATTCTAATCGCAGCTCATTGAGTCTCTGCGCTATCTGAACTGTACTTTTTTCTGCTCTTGACGAAATCGTACTTTATGTGGTCAGATGTCGAGCATCGTTGACATTAAGGCAACAACATTGATAATGCTTAATAATGATAATAATAATAATAATAATAATAATAATGATAATGAATCGCAATAATAATATTTTCTATATAAAATATGCTTCAGAGGTGCTGTTTCTTCAGTTCTCTGTTGACTACGCAACTGACTTGTCGAGTAAGATGCAAATTATTTTGATAACGCTGCTAATCTCAGTGCCTGCCTTATTGGGTGTCAGTTCTGTAAGCATATAAATCGACAACAATAAAATAAAATGAATAGAAAACAAAAATATATAACAAAATACAAACTTACAGGTCTGCAAAGAGGAGGCAGATCTGGGAGGATAAGGAAAAAGCTGATTTGCTATCAAGGATGGATAATTTCGAGAAAGAGCTGGTATGTTTACAAAAGTACATCTATCAGCAATCTACCAACCAAATTCACTGACTCTAGCTTTAAGACTGTGGGAAATATTTGCTCTCATCTCATCAACAATATATTCCTTATGCCCTAATGGTGTCTGCCTACAGACCAATTTACTTTTATACCTTCTGTTTTCGAGACTAAAAAGTTTAATTATTATCGCACATTTTAATTACAGAAACAATTCAAAGTGGATAAGGATGAATTATTGAAGCTAACTGCGGATTTTCAATCAGAGCTGGAAACCAAGAAAATGGAGATGGAATTTTTGAAGAACAAAATTGATGAACTCGATAAAAAGCTAAAGGATGCTGAACTAAAGGTTCATTTTCCATTGAAAATAGGATCCAAATACTACTATATAGAAGAATCCGCAGAGATGAATTGGAATGACGCGGCTCAGAAATGCCATCAGATGGGGGCTCACTTGGCTAGCATCCAAAATCAGGCCGAATATGACGCGCTAACAGCTAAGTTAAAGTACCCCGATGATTATTGGATTGATGTTAATCATCGCAGCGAGGAGGGCAAATTTATGTCACTTACCACTGGCAATGAAGCAGCTTATTTAAATTGGCTTCCAGGTCGTCCACTCAATGGGAGTAAACAGCACTGTGTAGTGGTTTCCTCGAACGGTAGTGGATTCAGTATGTTTGATGTTAATTGCGCATATAAAGCTTATTTTATATGTGAGACACATAATGTGAAATAATAATAATTTAAATCCATTTCTGTTATCAAATTAAAAATGACTATGTAAAATATTCCGTTTAGCAGCACATTTTACAGAATCAAATAAATTTCGAATGCATTGAAAATTAAATACGGAGATAAATACGAGCAAAGAATTGAATTTATTTGTGGCAAAAAAGATCGACTACAAAAATGTAGTTATAATTTATAGTCAGATTTTAATGATTTCAAAATTGTTGAGAACAAGATAGTTTCTAGAATCTGTAGAATAGGATTTGAGTTGCTTTGTTTCAATTTTGGCGCTTTTCAATTTTCGATTAATTATTATTCAACAGCTGCAAATATCTTATCGATATAATTGAAAGTCGAACGTGCAGCTGCATGTAGCTGAGCATGTAAATATATAGGAGGAGAAAGAAGGAAAGGGATAGAGAGCGATAGGATGAGAGAGACAGAGGGAGAGCGACAGAGTGAGATAGAGGAAAAGAGAAAAAAGGAGAGTGAGCGAGAGACAGACAGAGAGCCAAAGTCAGAAAGAAATAGAGAGAGACAAAGAGAGATATAGAAATAGAGAGAAAGAGAAAGGAAAAAAGAGGGACGGAAAAGGAGAGAAACAGATAAAAATAGACAGAGAGAAATCAAATAAAGAAACAACATTTTTGCACAGTGTAAGAAATGACGAGTGACGAGGGCCCGCTCTAAGGTATGGCGGGGGAGGGGTAAGGCAAAGTAGATGTCGTGTATACGTAATCTGGGCTCGTGCTTTAATGAATGTTGTGCTCAATGTCGCGCTCGACTGATAAGACAGACAGCCCAGCCCCCCTCCCTCCCCCCGTGGCTGATAATGACAAGCATCATTAAGTCAAAAGAGCGAGTAGACATTTAATGCCAGCCCTCAATATTTGCCACATTGTGTGGCACATTGGCCTTGGCAGCAGCAGCAGCAGCGTTGTTTTTTACTTTAGCTGCCATTTGGCCACATTTCCCGTTTTCGGATAAACGCGATTGTCCTTCGAGTCCTTCGACAAAACAGTCGAAAACAACCTTTGACACTTTGGCAAAGCGAGGCGAGTTTCGAAGGCGGCATCCGAATTGAAATCGAAATATGTTCATCTGAATGCAGCTGCTGTGGCCATGACGTGTGTAACTGTTGCATGCATTGGATAAACACACACACACACACATTCACACAGACACCCCACACCCACACACACATACATTTATTTGAATTGGTCGATTATAATGCACTTTGCTTGTTTTTTGCTGCTGTTTACCTGCTCGCGTGCCTAAAAATAATGCTACTATATAATTCGCATTTCTGTATTCTGTATATATACATATAATATATATATATATATTCTCAGTCTGCTCTGCTCTGCTCTGACTTTTATGTGTGTTTAGTTTAGCTGTTGGAATAATTGTTGTAGTTGCTGGTTTCTTGTATGTTGTTGATTGTTTATTCTTGTCGGCCAGTCTAAATTGAGCAGTGTACACGTGGTGCAGACGGACACACGCGTGTCACATAGATATATAATATCCATATATATATATAGATTAGATGAAACTCAGACGTCACCGCGAAACATTTACAAATAATGTGGCAATTTTATGGAGTGACGTCTATCGGTATCAATCTAGGCAACAACAAGAGCAGGTCAGCAGGGAGAGCAGTGAGGGTGAGTGAGCAAGCAGCATAGATAGATACCGTTGAACAATGCACTGCAATGATGTGAAGCACAGGTTGAGGGAGGGGGGAACAGGCCGACTTATTGGATTCCCCCCTCCCTTTTCTGGTTTGAAGCATGAAAATCACAGTGCAACGAGATATTTCGTTTACTTTTTGTTCCGTTATTGAGGTTCTCTTCTTCTTTTCTCTCCTTAGTTTTATTTTGTGGTGAATCAAGTATTTTAAGAAGCGAATGGTTGTTGAGTATTTAACAGAAAATGTATATCAACAATAACTGTTTATTTCTCGAGTGCATTTATGCTCTGCTCATTGTGAATTCACCAGTTGCTGCCTAATTTAAATGAATTCACCTTTGGTAAACTCAATTATTGATTTTTAATGCTTAAATACCTCCACATAATTAATGTTATAGTTGTAGTCCCAAAAATGCAGTTTGTATGCAGTCATCAGGCTTTCATTATATATATATATATATATATATATATATATATCTGTCATAGTTGCGATTATGTGCCGCCTCCAAATGATTGTCGCTACACTAGTTTCAAGAACTGGCATGAGGAATTTCCGCATTGCTGCAAGCGTTTTATTCGATGTGATTTAATTTTCAAATTTCTTGTCAATTAGTTTTCCTCTTTTTTTCTCTCTGTGTAGAACCAAATTCAACAAGTGGAACAAAAAGCAATCTGTTTTTGGCAAGCAAAAGTGTTTATTAATTCACAGTGGAATTTGTGATATTTTCAAGTAATTATCAGCGGTGCGACTCTTGCCCTTGACCTCCTTGGCTGCAATCTCAAAAGTAGCTGGCATTTTATATGGAACCCATCACTAGCACCAATCCTCCTTATCTTCTTTAGTCGCATCATCTCAACTATGCCATTTTTACTTTGTTATTATTCACTCAGCTAATGAGCCAGTAAATGCCCCACTTTAGGCAACTACTTACTACTTAATACTCCAACACTATTTACAGCTTTGGCTATATTTCCAAACAAACTCATCAACAGCTGGCAGTTTAGCTGTGAAGCAGTCATCGATTTACATGCTCCACGTAAAGATGAATTTATTTTTGAGCGGAATTTCATTGTTGTTGCTGACGGCGCTCATCGTGCCACAAACTGAGGCAGCTCTATCACAGGGTTTTTTCAAGAATGCCGCACATCCCGGCAAGTGCTACGTAAATGCAAATCTCATCATGAATCCGGGAGAGACTGCCAAATATCCCGATACGGATTGTGCTCGGATTATCTGTCAAAATAACAGCTTGGCTGAAATACATACGTGAGTTCTAATACATATCTCTAACATGCTCACTT
The DNA here is from genome assembly GCA_035044385.1 of Drosophila neutralis. Taxonomy (NCBI): domain Eukaryota; kingdom Metazoa; phylum Arthropoda; class Insecta; order Diptera; family Drosophilidae; genus Drosophila; species Drosophila neutralis. The sequence goes on from JAWNME010000344.1 coordinate 2,108,648, forward strand.
GATCGTTGATTAATATATATATATGTACTATATACTTATTATTATATTTTACAGTTGCGGTGTCGCTCACATTGAAGGCTGCACATTTGGGGCCGTGAAATTCCCCAATGCCGACTATCCCAAATGTTGTGAACGTCAAATAATCTGTGCCAAGTAAGGTGAATAATCTCGTCATCTTGTCTGCCTTCAATATACAATATATAAAATACATTTTGTGTGGTTGTTTTTCTAGCGATTGTGCTCCACAACACACACATGAATCGAACACCTAAAATTCAATCTGTCTAAGTAACAAACATCATCACACTGAAATGCACATCTATATATATACAGATATACACTCACATATATAGTAATAAGTAGTAATATTAATGATATAATAAGTAATATTTATAAATAAATATTAATACATTGGAAAAGTTTCAGTAAGACCTATGAACTAGTTCCAATTTGGTCAGCTTTCGGTTCGCTTATGTATTATTAATATCGATTCCTGTAAGAACCAATGAATCCAGTTCCAGTTTGACAACTCAATATATATTATTCAAAGACATAAGTATCAAATATATATATATATCATATTTCATTATGTCAACTTATCTATCTTCATTTAACATAATAATTACACTTAAATAAATGCTATGCAATTATTATTCAAGCAATCATTATTGTTATGCCCAGTGTTTATTGCTCTGAGTCCCCAATCTGTATAAATATACTTTCAAACATAGACTGCACTTTAGTTACTCTCAGATGGAAGATCCTTGACGTCTGCCTATGTCTGGCTGCTTCTAATCAAATGCCCCGCACTGTCATCCAGTGGCATAGCCAACGGCTACACTTAGTTGCCCCATAAATGAAAATTAAAGTGAAAATTCAAATGGAAATGGAGAACGCTCTTGGCGCATAATCGCTTCTACTATATTTAATTCATTAAAATGTCTGCTAAGCTGACGAAATTATTGGAATTACAAAATGTTCCCTCTTAAAGAAGAAGAAGAACTCATCGGAAGTGCGAGCAGGCAGTTGTCTGGCTTATTAGCGTGTTTTTCCCTTCTATTTGATTTCTCTTTTATCTATGCCCTGTTTGGGTATATTTTGCACAGTCGAATTATGTGCCACGCCCCCGCACTCAACCCGCCTATCTGCGCCATTTAACAAACATTCCGTTAATCTGCTACACTTGGCAGCCACACGGCCATGAGGCTGCCATCTAGATAGCCGTGTGCTTGCTCCTTTAGCGCATACACTGTACAAAATAATCGACCTGAAGTTCACCAATAACTATTCCGAAACCAAAACATAGTAGCGGATCTATAAATTACATACATGTATATATACATATATAAATGTTTGTCCGATTTCTATATATTTGTTGCTTGCCACCTATAATCTCAGACTAAACTAAACTAAGCATCTTTAATCTTAACTTGGCAGCAGAGTATTCTGCAGTCAGTTACGCTCGTCTGGAAAGTGCTCACTTTTTTTATTATATATCAGTACCATAACGTTCCATTAAAATCAATGTACCATAATATTACCAAATACCACAAGAAATCGGGAAGAATTAGCGGATTTTTAGCCATATTTTTACAGATTGCGTACCAGAATCGGTATCCAAACCTAAATTCGATTTGTTTTGACAATCTGCCCCTATCCATTTCTTATACACTTCTTTCAGTCATTGTTGCACTCACACACACACACACACACACACACACACACACACACATATATACATACACACCTACTTTTGTCACTGTTCAAATACTTTTTTGTTTCCTGCTTGATTTTGTTTCATATTTCTGCTAAAAATCAGATTCATTTCAAAAGCTTTTAAGTTTTTGTTAGGCATTGTCAGGCAAAAAGAAGGTGGTTTAGTATCCAATTTGTTGCAGTGTACGTCCTTGCGAGTGCTCATCCTTGCCAAACGCTCGGCTCATTGTTACTGCTTATTGTTGTGCTTTTATTGTTATGGCCATGTTTTTGTGTTGTTTCATTTGGCGGCATTGTTGGGAGACGCCCCCTATCTGTGTGTGTGTGTGTGTGTGCGAGTGTGTGTGTATTTGTTGTTGTCTTTAATACTAAGCGCTTTACGTGTTCATGCGTGTTAGACAGAGACGGAGGCCGACGAGAGGAGGCTGCTTTCGTTCGTGCATCATTTATTTCATTATTTTGGAAATGTTCCACATTCGAAATAAACTGAAATATCTTTTTGAAATTGCATTCGCTTTATTGTTGTTGTTTTTGTTGTTGTTTTTGTTGTTGTTTTTATTGTTATTATGCGCTTAAAGTCAAGATTGAATTCGTTTCGCTTCGCTTCGATTTTGCGACTCCCACAATGTGTCACATTTTGTGTGAGTTTCTCTGTGTTTTTTTGGGGTCTACTTTCAATGTTTGCACAAATACTCAAGACTAGAACGTGCTCAGCCTCACAAATGCCCACACAAAGGATATTGAATGAGTCCTGTTTCTCCATAAGCTGCTGCTAAGACTCTAAATGACTTCTGGCTTTCCTTTTATTTTCACTCCTTTGCTTTGTTTTTCTTATGCATTTTCACTTCTGCATTTTCCACATTCAGTTCATAATTCACTGTCAACTTGTATGTGTGTATGAGTGTGTGTGTGTGTTTGTGTGTGCTTGTGTGTGCATGTCGTTTATTTGTGAATTTATTGCTTAATCACATGGAAGGCCGCAGATAACATTTACGCACATATCGTTGTCGTCGGCGAGTCAATAAATCATGTATTAAATACATGTGTATAAATAGGTAAATACACAAAACGAGCTGAATGCTCCTCTCTAGTTAGATAGCTCGACTAACAGATACCCTGCATACAGCAGTTAAATAAATAGTTTAGTTTTTCCTAATAAAATCTGTGTTCTTACAGTTGATCAATAAACTGATCTGTGTTTATTATATATCAATTGGAAGGCTATATGCTTACAATTGCGTCTTTTATTGCTATCGGTTATCGATTTGTATCGATATTCGCCAAACATACTGGAACTGCCTTTGCTTAAAAGAACCTTTACTACAAATTTGAACTATCTGACGACTTATTCGTCTAGTCATCTAGATGGATATGGCTATATCCGATAATGCTGTTCCATAATATATATATTTATTACTTATGTTACATGTTGTTGCACAACGTTAATATACCCCAATGGCTGTAGGGTAGCAAAAGAGTACAAACAAGCAAATATTTCTTGGTGCAATGAGTTCAAGTTGTAAACAGAGCCAAACAACTTCAGCAATTGATGAATTATCTTTCTGTATCTAATCGGATTAAGTGGCAGTTTACTCCAGATACTACTTGCGCGTGGCTGACCTCAATAACTTGACTTTCATTTGCATACCAAACTCAAGCAGTAGTTTCCATCAGTTAAAGGCTCTTGAATCAAAGCTGTGCAAATCTTTTGGGTATATTTGCACTTTCTATGCGCAAATTGCTTTTCAAAATATTTTGTTGACATTACGGCTCCGATTTGATGGTGTTTGGATTTGGCTAAAAGGCAAAATAAGTGAAAACCAAATTTCATGCATGGCCTATCCAAAGGCAAACAAAAAGTGAGTAAAATATTTTCAAAATATATTATTATTTTAGGCACATTTTGAAAGAGGATTCAAGTGAGAGTCCCGAATTTAGTATCCCAATGTAAGTAGTTTATTTGGAATACGAAGGTAAATGGCCATAAAATAAACGTAATGGTCTATAAATTCAGCTGGCGAATTTATGTTATCCTATAAGGCCATAAAGAAAAGCCTGGGATAAGGCCAATAAACAGACCGAAAGTGTCAAAGCATGTGAGCGAAAAGAAATCAAATTACGAACTAATTTAAAACAATTTTTATGCGCTGCTTGGCAGACAGACAAATTGGGCTACCCGGCGGCAGGACACCAACCAACCAAAAGAAGAAGAAGAAAATAAGATAAAATGTGTGCCCCGAATTGGAATTGCTGGGAATTTGAATGAATGGGGGACCATAATGTCAGTCAAGCCATGTCGCCGGAATCCACTGGCCTGTCCAGTCATGCTGCTAGACAAAGGCGTCTAGACAAGTTTGCAACGATTTTGTTAGCCTTGTTGCTGTGGCTCTTCTGGCTGTTCTGGCTGTTCTGGCTGCCAGCCAGCGTGCCGAGCATTCCGGTTCAGTTTTTTCTTCTATATCTTTCGGTCAGTTCACATTTTTGACACGAAGTTGACAAATGTGTGCAATTTGGTGTGTGTTGAGGGTTAATTAAATGTGATGCGAGACGCAGTTCATTTGCGCACTAAAAATGAATGTGCTGCCACATGCCACATGTCGTATAAGTAATTTACTTGCAGCAATCACAAAACAAGCTATATACATATATATTTATGTGTTAATAAAGGGAGTGAGAACCTGCCTGCTGTTTGACTGTTGTCTTTATATATATGCGTAAACGTGGCAGGCAAAGATCAACATCGACTGTGATGTATAATAGAGGCGCCACAAAGTATCCAATGCTTTTTGTTGTTGTTGCAAGACAGCCAAGCAGGAAATAAACGTCGCTTGAGTTAACAATTACTGACACCGTTAAAGTTTTGTGCTGCTGTTGCTGCTGTTACTGCTGCCACGCCCACACTCAACACTCGTAGCTGCCATGCCCACACTTAACGAGCACCCTTCCCCTCCGCCACCGTGACAGTCCAACGCCTTTTGTCTAAAGGCTGTCATTATAGTTTTTCTTGCTGCTGTCGTTTTCATTGTTGCAGCTGCTGTTGTTGCTACAACTGCTGCTGACATCTCCCCTTTGTCTTGCTGTGTGTGTGTGTGTGTGTGTGTGGCAGAGTGTGGCTGACATGTGCCTGGCACAGATTGCACATTGTCCGCCTGCTTGCCACACATATTTTATGTGGTTTTTTGTATACCCACTACACAACTCAAGGCGGTGGCAAGCGGTTTCTTGAACTGGTTGCAGCTGACAGAATGCAACAAAAAATAAAATAAAGTCCGCTTTTAAGTTCTCCCCAAGAACAAAGTATTCAAGTATTCAAATATATAAAAAAAAAGATACTTTTTTATAATTAATAACATAAAAAATTACATATTTTTCCCCATTTTAAAGATCTGATGCAATATTCTCAACATTTTTGTTTGAGAATATGAATTTTTTAACTTTATATTCAAGTGAAGATTGTAGCAATAATTTGAGATCAAATTGTGGCACAGGGCATTTACCAGTCTAATACACATTTGCCACGAATATTTGAGTTAGGTCTGGTCAGGTTCTTATGTGCAGACAACTTATTAGCAAATTTCATGTAAATGACTCGTTTAAGAAAGTTCGTTAGTCCAAATTGACCAAAACTTGCTGTCGGAAGTCCTTTTGCTTTGATTCTGTTGAAATACGTTTGAATTTTAACGGCAACGATAAATATCGCTACGTCGATTAATATTATAGCTATGGTCACACATGTATCGTGTGTAGCTTTAAGTATTCAATAAGTTAGTTGCTGTAAATCCTTCGCAACAAGAAAGACGCAGTTTGCGCGAAATAAATACATAAATCTACAGTTTAAACAGGTTATGGGCCCAGGGCTTCGATGATGTTGTTTATTTTTCGATGTTTATTATTTTTATTTGCTGTGTGCGATAATTAATTGCTAAGTGCTATAATAAACATGAGTGGATCAGGATTATATGCCATTAATAAGTTGAATGGCGAAAACTATGCGGCGTGGTCAATACATATGAAATGTGTGCTGGTGCAACTTGACCAATGGCCAATTGTTTGTGGAAGGATTATAAAAGCAGAAAATGCAACTCCGGCGGAAAAAGCTGAGTTTGAAAAATGCGACGAAAAGGCATTAACAAGTATATTGCTGGGCGTAGAACCGTCACAGCTAATTTTTATAAAGGATTGCGTTTCGGCAAAAGAAGCATGGGATACGCTCTCCGGTGTGTATCAGCCACGTGGACCTGCCACGAAAATGGCGTTGTTTCGAAAATTGCTTCGGTTAAGGTCAACAGATTTTTCGACGGTGCAAGACTTCTTACATGAATTTTTCCAATATAGTGGACAAGATAAAGATAGTCGATATGCAAGTTTCTGAAGACGTTTTGTCAATTGTGTTGCTGACGGGACTTGGAAAAAGTTTTGAAAGTTTTGTCGTCGCGATCGAAACAAGAGACCAGTTGCTATCATTGTCTGACCTTAAAGTCAAGGTTATTGAAGAAACTGAGAGACAAAGAATAAGCAACGCAGAAGACGACAACAGTGTACAGCAAGCGTTCGTTTCGCGCGCAAAGAACATCAGTGGAAGCAAAAATGTGCAAGAAAATAACGGTACTAAGCATAACAAAAAGTGTTATAGATGCGGACGTGAGGGTCATTTTATTGCGCAGTGTAAAGAAAGAAAAAGTGACAAAGGAAAAGAAAAAAGCAACGACGCACGACGATCGTTTGCTATACTAAGAAATGTGCAGAGTAACGGTAAAGTGACAAAATCGATGTGGTGTCTGGACAGTGGCGCCACAGCTCACATGTGTTGTGATAAATCGTGGTTTGTCGACTTCAAAGAGCACAAGGAAAAAATTCTCTTCTAGCAGGAGATAATTTCGTAAGAGCAGATGGCATTGGCACTGTGTGTGTCAATTCTGGAAATTTCTGCATTGAATTAAAAAATGTTTTGTACATTAGAGAATTGCAAACAAATTTTATGTCCGTATTAAAAGCCGTGGAAAAAGGGAACAAAGTGCTGTTTGAGAGAGAGAGAGCCATAATAAAAGACAATGAAAATGTGACAATACTGCAGGCTACTAAGTGTGATGGCTTATTTATGATTGATGTAAAAATGAAAAAGTGTATGTACTCAAATGCAAGCTGCAGTGAATTATGGAAGTGGCATAATCGTCTAGGTCACCTAAATATAGCAAGCTTAAAGAAAATGGCAAGTGATGAGATCGTGCACGGTTTGAAATCAATCAAGAAAAACATAGACTTGCAAGGCGACGTGTGCGAAACTTGCGCGAAAAGCAAAATATGCGTTGGAACGTTTCCAAGGGCATCAGAGAACCGCGCAAAGGAAGTGTTAGGTCTTGTGCATACAGACATATGTGGACCAATCAACACACAACGTCTGCCGGAGGAGCACGGTACTTTGCTACATTCATCGACGATTATTCCCGTTATACTTTTGTGTATTTATTGAAAGCGCGGGACGAAATACTGAAAGCATTTAAATACTTTGTAGTGTTTGCTGAAAGACAGTGCGGTAAAAAGCTGAAAGCAATCCGCAGCGATAACGGTCGAGAGTATGTGAGTCGAGAATTCAATCAATTCTTATCGGCAAATGGCATAAAAAGACAGCTAACGGTACCGTATACACCGCAACAGAACGGCGTTGCAGAACGTGCAAATCGCACGCTTGTTGAGATGGCCAGAAGTATGATGATATATTCTGGAGCAAAAGAGACCCTATGGGCAGATGCAGTACAGACTGCTGCCTATCTGCGCAATAGGTCGGAGACAAAGACGTTGATAAACAAGACACCGTATGAGATGTGGACCGGTAAAAAGCCAACCGTGTCACATTTAAGAATATTCGGCGCAAAGGTGATTGCACTCAATAAGTGCAACAAAAAGAAGTTCAGGCCAAAGGGTAGGCGAGTACATAATGATAGGTTATTCGTTAACAGCAAAAGCGTATAAGTTGTATTGTCCAGAAACCGAAAAGGTGATTGAAAGCAGAGATGTTATATTCTTGGAAAACGATTTTGGAAAATCTTCAAGGGACAACAGAGATATAGCGTTATTTGATGAATGTGTGCTACCAAATCTGCAGGCTCAAACAGTCAGTGTAGAATATGGCAATGAAGAAGTGCAGGAAGAAGCAGGTATTGAGTCAAGCAATCAAAGTAATGAAGGTAACAATATCGAAGAATTTGCGCAAAGCAATGAAGTGGAGACACCAACAGTTAGTGAAGTTCGAGGTGCAGGTCGTCCACGAGTATTAAAGACTGGTAGGCCGGGTCGTCCCAGAAAGCTATTTAATACTCTTAATATGTTAAGAGCAGAGGATGTGCCAATCCCCGCAAGTGTAGGTGATGCTCGTAATTCAAAAATGAGTAGAGAATGGTCAGCATCAATACAGAAGGAAATTCAAGCACTTGAAGCTAATAATACCTGGGAAATTGTAGATTTGCCGAAGGGCAAGAAAGCCATAGGATGTAAATGGGTTTTCGGGGTAAAAGTTGGCAAAGACGGCTACGTAGAGCGCTTCAAGTCAAGATTGGTAGCTAAAGGCTGTGCGCAGCAATATGGCGTCGACTACTTTGAAACTTTCTCACCAGTGGTAAGGTACTCTTCTGTGAGGATGATAATGGCGCTGGCGGTGGAATATAAGTTATTCCTGCATCAAATGGACGTGTCGACAGCCTACTTGAACAGCGAGCTTTCCGAAGAAGTCTACATGAAGCAGCCGGATGGATTCGTTAGTGACGAATATCCTCACAAAGTTTTGAAGCTAAAAAAATCTCTGTATGGTCTAAAGCAAAGTGGCAGAGAATGGAACACCAAACTGGATGCAGTATTGAGAAAACATGGATTTACTCCATGCGTCAGCGAGCCATGCGTTTATGTACGCAACGGGAAAGGTAAAATTAATATCATTGCAGTTTATGTAGATGATCTTTTAATTGCCAGCTCAACCAAAGATGAATTGTTGAACATCAAACTGTCAATCGCCAATGAGTTTGATGTAGTTGATGGAGGCCAGCTCAGTCACTTCTTAGGTATAGAAGTAGAACGCGAGGGAGAAACTGGCAACATAGCTATTGGTCATGAGCAGTACGTGGAAAACATGCTTCACGCTTGGGGCATGTCAATGTGTAAGGCTGTTGCTACACCACTGGAAGCCGGTCATCAAGTCAAGTGTGATGACAACAACTGCGAAGCTATTAATGAGAAAAAGTATCAGTCATTAATAGGCTCTTTAATGTATTTGGCCATAACAACTAGGCCAGATATATTACACTCCGTGGCAAAACTGGCGCAAAGGAACGCAAATCCTCACAAGGAACACGAAATTGCAGCGAAGCGTGTGCTAAGGTACCTCAAGGGCACAGCTAATCTGAAACTTCATTATCAGGCTACGGGAAAACTGTTGCATGGCTACGTCGACGCGGATTGGGCAAATGATACTGCAGACCGCAAATCGTATAGTGGATTCGTCTTCATTGGTGCGGGCGGCGCGATTTCGTGGGAGTCTAAGAAGCAAAGTCTGGTATCTTTGAGCAGTACTGAAGCCGAGTACATTGCATTATCAACTGCAGCTAGAGAGGCGGTGTATCTCAAAAAACTGTTACATGAGATGGGTTTTAAAGAAACTAAATCTGTCTTATTATATTGCGACAATCAAAGCGCACAATGTCTAGCTAAGAATCCAACATTGCATAATCGTAGTAAACATATAGATATTAAGTACCATCATGTTCGAGAATTGTATGCTAACAATGAGATAGATATTGAATATGTGTGTACAAGCGATATGATGTCTGATGTACTAACCAAGAATTTGCAAAGGAACAAACATGTGAAATGTATTAATGAAATGAATTGTTATTAATCTTGTAGCATGTAGTTAAGTATGTTATCGTTGAGAGAGAGTGTTGAAATACGTTTGAATTTTAACGGCAACGATAAATATCGCTACGTCGATTAATATTATAGCTATGGTCACACATGTATCGTGTGTAGCTTTAAGTATTCAATAAGTTAGTTGCTGTAAATCCTTCGCAACAAGAAGACGCAGTTTGCGCGAAATAAATACATAAATCTACAGTTTAAACAGATTCAATAGCCGAAGGCCAGAAGCCAGAGCACTTAACAACAGGCAGAGAGAGAGAGAGAGAGAGAGGGGCAAGGGAGGAGGAGTCATGTCTTAAACTCTCAGCTGGCCAAGTAATTTAAAAGTCCATTCGCCTCAGCACACTGAGAAGCAGCCCAAATGTGTATTTATCATAATGCCAACGGCTGCACTAAGGACGATGGAGGATGGTCGAGGGGGGAGATGCAGAGAGTCTAAGAGGAAACATAGGCAGCTAGGTGCTGACTGGGCAGCATCTGTGCTGCCATTAACCTATTAAAAAACCACCTTGCCCCAAACCAGAGGCACGTAGGCGTAGCCGGGACCGGCTATTGCAACAGCCGCAAACGCAGCACGTTGCCACTTCCGTTGAGCACATCGACAGCAGCAGCCGCAGCAAGTCCAAGGAGAACACAGAAGAACATCGGGAGGGGAGGGGGTTGGGAAAGGAGGTGTAAGTCAGCACACAACGAAAAAATATAGTTGAGCTTAATTAGTTGGAAAGTGAAGCATGGTGTGGCATAGACATTTCTTGAAAGAAGCATGCAACGCTTAAAAAGAGACAAATACTTTTGATTCGAGCATGAAAATCATATTTCTTTCATAAATTTTCTCTAGAATCAAATGAAAGACTTAAAGTAAAAACATACTCAAGTTAATGCCCAAAGTTAAGTTTGAAATTAACATACTTATTTTTAGTACAAATATTTTCTTAAATCAAGCATAAAACAATAAGTTAAATTGAACTTCAACTGAGGGCGAAATATGTATATAAATAGAATGAAATTAAATTTATTATTCTTAGCACAAATATACTCTTTAATCAAGTAAGTCATCTAATACTTAAACTAAGAGTGAAATATAAGTTGAGAGTAGATGGAAATCCACTTTCTTAATTTAAGTACAAATATTCTCTTAAACCAATTCCAAAATGGTAAGTTACTTAACTTAAACTGAGAGCAAAGTATGAAGTGAGAGAAGTCAAGCTATATCCGAGTAACTTGAATATTCCAGTTTAGTTGCAATTTCTTGTTGTTTATTTTCTAAGCTTACTTCAAACTTATGTCAAGCCGATTTGGGCTTAACAGAGACTCTATTTGAGAGTTGCGCGTCTTGCAACTTATTTAAACTATGAAATACTTTGCGCTTATCAAGCTTATGCTTATGCTGTTTTTCGCGCAGTGTACTTTTGTCCGCCAGTGTTGGGCAGCTGGGTGTGCTTTGGTCGAGGCGTTCAGTTAGCACACTGCGCCATTGCCATTAAATCAGAGTTAACAACTGCTGCTGGTTTCCTGCCTGCCTGCCTGCCTGCCTGCCTGCCTGCCTGCCTCACAGTGTCCCTCTTGCCCCCTCTTCAAACCACACTGTTTGTCTTGCTTGGGCAGCTGCTGTTGCAGCAAGATTAAAATTGCAGCAACAGCTTTCAGTTTGGCTCAGTTTCCGCCGCTTGCAACTCGCGGCTCGTGACTCGCCAAAAACAATTATTTGCATAAATACGTGCGGTGAGTGAGCGTACTTAATATTTATTCTAAAGCCAACTGCAGAGACTACAGCACACACACACACAGCACACACCCACAGCACACACACAGCACACACACATACACTGCAAAAAATATTCAACAGTTTCACATTTCAAACTCAAATAAAAATCGAGAGGGAAAATAGTTTTTATGTATTCTATTTCGCCACAAACAACTTGTGTGTGTGGATGTGTGTGTGGATGTGTGTGTATGTTTGTGGATGTGTGTGTGGATGTGTGTGTCTGCTTATTAACACTTAAACAGAATTCCAAGTAGCAGCACACAGCTTGCGCTCATTGAGTGCAAGGCAAAAATTAAAGTTTCACTTTGACAAAGCGTAGTCAAAATCACCAAAAAAAAACTGTTAAGATAACTATACTCAACAGAGCTCGACTAGAAGATACCCTGTGACAATATTTAAACTGTAAAATATACTAAACATACTGGCTAAGTGATTAACTATCTACTTGATCTGTCTAAGATATATGAGTTCTTATATATCTAAGCTGAAGTCTTTAACTCAGAGACGAACCTGGCTAAATCAACTAATCGTGCTATTCATGTTGATCAAGAATATACTTATATATACATATATATAGATCAAGAATATACTTGTCGCCATGCTGTCTGTCATTCTGCTTACTTAGCTAGTTTTGGAAAAGATAAGGAACAATCAAAGCTAACCTGTCCAGCTGGGCTGAGAGCTATTTCTCACTGATCAGGATACAAAATCTGATGTAACTATCGTAACTAGAGTTCAAATTATTCATATATCTATCTATCCGAGAGATAGATACTCAAAATTAGTTCCAAATTATTGTTACTTAAATAAAAACGGGCTCTTAAATATAGCTGGCCTTAGTTAATGTGCCTCAAAGTGTTTCTCAATTTATATATATAACAAAATAACATAAAACATGATCCGCAAATCGAAGTCAAAACACACTTATCTATATATTGTATATATTGTACAGATACTTTTATGTATGCAAATTTATCTAATAGCTGTTTACACATCATTCAAATTGTGTATATCTTGTGAGTGTGTGTGCGGATTTGAGTGTGTGTGTGTGGCTAATAAGTACTTGCAAAGGTATTTAGTGTGTTTATTCGTTATTGTTGTGCACAACACTCGTAAAATATATTTGTTGTGAAAGTTGTTGACCAATTGCAATCATTACTCATAATGCCAGATATTCGTGTATATATGTATGGCTATAGAAAATAACGGATGATAATATATATACCCGACTCGTTGGAGGTATTTTTATTTGTCACTACGACAGAATGTGCCTCGACTCACAACCAATATATTTGCCAACGTATACTACGAAATAAATTGGAATTTGTTGTCGACATTTTTTTTTTCTATATATTTTTTATTTTGTATGATTTCTTAGAAGAGATATTTATATCGTTGACAACAACATTGATAATGCTTATGTGAATCGCAATAATAATATTTTCTATATAAAATATGCTTCAGAGGTGCTGTTTCTTCAGTTCTCTGTTGACTACGCAACTGACCTTGTTGAGTAAGATGCAAATTATTTTGATAACGCTGCTAGTCTCAGTGCCTCCCTTATTGGGTGTCAGTTCTGTAAGCATATAAATCGACAAAAATGAAATAAAATGAATAGAAAACAAAAATATATAACAAAATACAAACTTACAGGTCTGCAAAGAGGAGACAGGTCTGGAGGATAAGGAAAAAGCTGATTTGCTATCAAAGGTGGATAATCTCGAGAAAGAGCTGGTATGTTTACAAAAGTACATCTATCAGCAATCTACCAACCAAATTCACTGACTCTAGCTTCAAGACTGTGGGAAATATTTGCTCTCATCTCATCAAAAATATATTCCTTATGCCCTAATGGTGTCTGCCTACAGACCAATTTACTTTTATACCTTCTGTTTTCGAGACTACAATGTTTAACTATTATCGCACGTTTTAATTACAGAAACAATTCAAAGTGGATAAGGACGAATGCCAGGCTCAAAGTAACTTATTGAAGAACAAAATTGACGAACTCGATAAAAAGCTTAAGGATGCTGAACTAAAGCAATTGTTTGAGAAAATAGGATCCAAATACTACTATATAGAAGAATCCGAGGAGATGAATTGGAATGCCGCGGCTCAGAAATGCCATCAGATGGGGGCTCACTTGGCTAGCATCCAAAATCAGGCAGAATTTGACGCGCTATCAGCTAAGTTAAAACGTGCATTTTATTGGACTGATGTTAATGATCTCAGCCAGCACGGCAAATTTATGTCACATACCACTGGCCATGAAGCAGCTTATTTAAATTGGGGTCGAGGTTATCCAAGCAAAGGGAGTAACGAGAACTGTGTATCGGTTTACTCCTTCAGAGGTATAATGATTGATGTTAATTGCGAATATCCATATTATTTTATATGTGAGACACATAATGTGAAATAATAATAATTTTAAATCAATTTCTGTTATCCAAGAATGACTATGTAAAATATTCCGTTTAGCAGCACATTTTACAGAATCAAATAAATTTCGAATGCATTGAAAGTTAAATACTTTTTAGAAACTACACTCCGTTTTTGAAATACATTTTCGAAGTTACGCTTGACACCAAAAGTATGAAGATTTTCCAAAATTCAGGCTGATTTTTATAAACTTACTGCGGAGATAAATACGAGCAAAGAATTGAATTTATTTATAGTCAGATTTTAATGATTTCAAATTTGTTGAGAACAAGATAGTTTCTAGAATCTGTAAGGGGTAAGGCAAAGTAGATGTCGTGTATATGTAATCTGGGCTCGTGCTTTAATGAATGTTGTGCTCAATGTCGCGCTCGACTGATAAGACAGACAGCCCAGCCCCCCTCCCTCCCCCCGTGGCTGATAATGACAAGCATCATTAAGTCAAAAGAGCGAGTAGGCATTTAATGCCAGCCCTCAATATTTGCCACATTGTGTGACACATTGGCCTTGGCGCGCGCGCGCGCGCGCGCAGCAGCAGCAGCAGCAGCAGCAGCAGCAGCAGCAGCAGCAGCAGCAGCAGCAGCAGCAGCAGCAGCAGCAGCAGCAGCAGCAGCAGCAGCAGCAGCAGCAGCAGCAGCAGCAGCAGCAGCAGCAGCAGCAGCAGCAGCAGCAGCAGCAGCAGCAGCAGCAGCAGCAGCAGCATCAGCAGCAGCAGCAGCGTTGTTTTTTACTTTAGCTGCCACTTGGCCACATATCCCGTTTTCGGATAAACGCGATTGTCCTTCGAGTCCTTCGACAAAACAGTCGAAAACAACCTTTGACACTTTGGCAAAGCGAGGCGAGTTCCGAAGGCGGCATCCGAATTGAGATCGAAATATGTTCATCTGAATGCAGCTGCTGTGGCCATGACGTGTGTAACTGTTGCATGCATTGGATAAACACACACACACCCACACACACACATTCACACAGACACCCCACACCCACACACATATACATTTATTTGAATTGGTCGATTATAATGCACTTTGCTTGTTTTTTGCTGCTGTTTGCCTACTCGCGTGCCTAAACATAATGATACTATATAATTCGCATTTCTGTATTCTGTTTATATATATATATATTCGCAGTCGGATCTGCTCTGCTCTGACTTTTGTGTGTGTTTAGTTTAGCTGTTGGAATAATTGTTGTAGTTGCTGGTTTCTTGTTTGTTGTTGATTGTTTATTCTTGTCGGCCAGTCTAAATTGAGCAGTGTACACGTGGTACAGAAGGACACACGCGTGTCACATAGATATATAATATCCATATTTATATATAGATTAGATGAAACTCAGACGTCGCCGCGAAACATTTACAAATAATGTGGCAATTTTATGGAGTGACGTCTATCGTTATCAATCTAGGCAACAACAAGAGCAGGTCAGCAGGGAGAGCAGTGAGGGTGAGTGAGCAAGCAGCATAGATAGATACCGTTGAACAATGCACTGCAATGATGTGAAGCACAGGTTGAGGGAGGGGGGAACAGGCCGACTTATTGGATTCCCCCCTCCCTTTTCTGGTTTCTGTTATTGTGGTTCTCTTCTTCTTTTCTCTCCTTAGTTTTATTTTGTGGTGAATCAAGTATTTTAAGCAGCGAATGGTTGTTGAGTATTCAACAGAAAGTGCATATCAACAATAACTGTTTATTTCTGGAGTGCATTTATGCTCTGCTCATTGTGAATTCACCAGTTGCTGCCTAACTTAAATGAATTCACCTTTGGTAAACTCAATTATTGATTTTTAACGCTCAAATACCTCCACATAATTAATGTTATAGTTATAGTCCCAAAAATTCAGTTTATAATGCAGTCATCAGGCTTTCATTATATATATATATATATATATATATATATATATCTGTCATAGTTGCGATTATGTGCCGCCTCCAAATGATTGTCGCTACACAAGTTTCAGGAACTGGCATGAGGAATTTCCGCAAGTGTTTTATTCGATGTGATTGAATTTTCAAATTTCTTGTCAATTAGTTTTCCTCTTTTTTTCTCTCTGTGTAGAACCAAATTCAACAAGTGGAACAAAAAGCAATCTGTTTTTGGCAAGCAAAAGTGTTTATTAATTCACAGTGGAATTTGTGATATTTTCAAGTAATTATCAGCGGTGCGACTCTTGCCCTTGACCTCCTTGGCTGCAATCTCAAAAGTAGCTGGCATTTTATATGGAACCCATCACTAGCACCAATCCTCCTTATCTTCTTTAGTCACATCATCTCAACTATGCCATTTTTACTTGTTTATTATTAACTCAGCTAATGAGCCAGTAAATGCCTCACTTTAGGCAACTACTTAATACTCCTACACCATTTACGCCTTTGGCTAATATTTCCAAACAAACTCATCAAAATACTTTAAAGTGACGCAATCTGAAACCCGTTTGACGCTGAATTTCATTGTTGTTGCTGACGGAGCTCATCGTGCCACAAACTGAGGCAGCTCTCTCATAGGGCTTTTTCAAGAATGCCGCACATCCCGGCAAGTGCTACGTAAATGCAAATCTCATCATGAATCCGGGAGAGACTGCCAAATATCCCGAAATGGATTGTGCTCGGATTATCTGTCAAAATGACAGCTTGGCTGAAATACATACGTGAGTTCTAATACATATCTGATCTTTGATTAATATATATATATATACTATATACTTATTATTATATTTTACAGTTGCGGTGTCGCTCACATTGAAGGCTGCACATTTGGGGCCGTGAAATTCCCCAATGCCGACTATCCCAAACGTTGTGAACGTGAAATAATCGGTGCCAAGTAATGTGAATAATCTCGTCATCTTGTCTGCCTTCAATATACAATATATAAAGTATATTTTGTGTGGTTGTTTTTCTAGCGATTGTGCTCCACAACACACACATGAATCGAACATCTAAAACTAAATCTGTCTAAGCAACAAACATCATCACACTGAAATGCACATCGATATATATACAGATATATTCGCCATATGTTTCTCAATCAAAGTTTGGGTAACAGCAAACTCAAGGATTGTTGTACAATTTTAATTTATTCAAACTAGTCAGAAGAACTAGTAAATTTCCCATTATGTATATGTACATAATGTATATATACATCATATTATGATATAGAAGGTAGGAATAGGAACTTGAGAATTTCTTAATACTGAAAATGGAAACCATAGAACAACATTTGTTCTCACAATTAAGGCAGGCACTCACATATATAGTAATAAGTAGTAATATTAATGATATAATAAGTAATATTTATAAATAAATATTAA
The DNA here is from genome assembly GCA_035044385.1 of Drosophila neutralis. Classification (NCBI taxonomy): domain Eukaryota; kingdom Metazoa; phylum Arthropoda; class Insecta; order Diptera; family Drosophilidae; genus Drosophila; species Drosophila neutralis. The sequence goes on from JAWNME010000344.1 coordinate 2,125,771, forward strand.
TACATTGGAAAAGTTTCAGTAAGACCTATGAACTAGTTCCAATTTGGTCAGCTTTCGGTTCGCTTATGTATTATTAATATCGATTCCTGTAAGAACCAATGAATCCAGTTCCAGTTTGACAACTCAGTATATATTATTCCAAGACATAAGTATCAAATATATCTCGTATATGTATATATCATTATGTCAACTTATCCATCTTCATTTAACATAAGAACTACACATAAATAAATGCTATGCAATTATTATTCAAGCAATCATTATTGTTATGCCCAGTGTTTATTGCTCTAAGTCCCCAATCTGTATAAGTATACTTTCAAACATGCCCAAACATAGACTGCACTTTAATTACTCTCAGATGGAAGATCCTTGACGTCTGCCTATGTCTGGGTGTTTCTAATCAAATGCCCCGCACTGTCATCCAGTGGCATAGCCAACGGCTACACTTAGTTGCCCCATAAATGAAAATTCAAGTGAAAATTCAAATGGAAATGGAGAACGCTCTTGGCGCATAATCGCTTCTACTATATTTAATCAATTAAAATGTCTGCTAAGCTGACGAAATTATTGGAATTACAAAATGTTCCCTCTTGAAGAAGAAGAAGAACTCATCGGAAGTGCGAGCAGGCAGTTGTCTGGCTTATTAGTGTGTTTTTCTCTTCTATTTGATTTCTCTTTTATCTATGCCCTGTTTGGGTATATTTTCCACAGTCGAAGTGTGTGCCACGCCCCCGCACACAGCCCGCCTATCTGCGCCATTTAACAAACATTCCGTTAATCTGCTACACTTGGCAGCCACACGGCCATGAGGCTGCCATCTAGATAGCCGTGTGCTTGCTCCTTTAGCGCATACACTGTACAAAATAATCGACCTGAAGTTCACAAAATAACCTCCAAACTGAAATCGCCCCAAAATAAAATCATTCTAAATATTAGAAAGCTTTTCTATAATAATTTGAGAGGCATTCCTAAATTGACAATGCCAAAAATATTTTGTATTTTTCTGTATTTTTTTATATATAGAACACTGTAAGAAAAACTAAGATTGTTAGCTTAGAGTGTTGGAAGTAACATAAGTGGCTTGAGAGTGAGCAGAAAGATCAATTTAATTGAGAGCAGATGGGAGAGAGAACCAGAACCTCTGAGTGAGCAGTAAAACTCAAACTTACACTCGCTGCCAAAGTAGTAGTTACAGTCAAATTAGCAATGGAAGTTTAGCTGCTTTCGCTGAACTTAAGACTTTTAACTGAAAATAGAGTACAAATCGGAGACAAAATGGCTGCTGAATAAAAAATTGGTTATTGTTGGAGAAATGAATACTATTTTAGGAAAACCAGTTAATACTAATAAGTGGAAAGAAAAATGCTTAAATAGCTGTCAATATTTAGTATTAAGTGAATTATATATGATTTTCCCAGCAACAGTCAATTTCCAAATATATATTTGCCATGTGTGCAACATTTATTTATATCACAAAATGAATATCGGTTCTCTGCTTCCTCTTATGTGGAGCTAACCATGTGTGTTTGTGTGTGTGTCTCTTAAAAATGGCAGCAATGAATCACTGTGCGATGTCAGCACAGTCTCTGCCACCTGTTGTTGTTGTTGTTGTTGTTGTTGCTGTCAGTGGCTGCACTTGTTCCATGCTATTTCCGTAACCCCCACGCGACCCTTCCCCCACTTCCCATATGCCCCCCCTCCCACCTTCCCTAGACTTTTCTTTCACTTTGTTTCGCAATTTGATTTTATGTCGCTTTGTTTGTCTTTTGTGTTCCTATTCGACTTTGTATTCGCTTTCGTGCTTGTTCGCTTTTACCGTTTTAACGGTACAATCTTGTCTTACACTTTGTAATTAAATACTTTGAGTGATTTCCACTTTGACTTTCCGCCTGTTAATTGACAAATCGCGTAAGTGCGCCAAGACAAACATCGCTTTCAGATTTATCCATTGTTTTCTCTTCTTCTTTGCTTTTTAAGTGTTCTGTTTTTTATCTTTCTTTGCATTTACCGTTAGTTTTTTAGAAGAATATTATATCGCAATGTTCTCAAGATTGATTATTAATTCAATTCAAGGTCTTCTAGATTTAAAAAGAAATAAATATTTTCCCCAGACTCGAGAGCTAAATAAACTAAAGCAATTCCCAAAATTAATTACGTTTTATTTATAACTTTTTCTCCGAATAGATTCGACTGTCAGGAACTTAACTTATTCCTCAAATTAATTTTAAATTAAATGATTTTCGCATTAAAGTTGTTTTTTGCTGCTGTTTACCTACTCGCGTGCCTAAACATAATGACACTATATAATTCGCATTTCTCTATTCTGATTATATATATATACATATATATATGTGTATATAGATAACAAGTAAATATGTGGAATGAATCGCACAGCTGCGACTAAGTTATTTATAAACGAATAAAGTTGCTAACAAGAAACTGGCATTTGTAGCCCTTATCTGATTGGTTTGAGCTAGCAACTTGGCAAGGCACACTTCAATACACCTAATGTGTAATTGAATACAGGCGTGAACACCCCAGGGAGCCACACACACACAAGCACATTAAGCAGACTCCCCACTTGCACACTCACACACACACACACACACACACACACTGCGATAAATATTCAACAGTTGCACATTTGAAGCTCAAATAAAAATCGAGAGGGAAAATAGTTTTTATGTATTCCTATTTTTCTATTTAGCGCCAAACAACTTGTGTGTGTGGATGTGTGTGTGGATGTGTGTGTGGATGTGTGTGTGTGGATGTGTGTGTGTGCTTATTAATACTTAAACAGAATTCCAAGTAGCAGCACACAGCTTGCGCTCATTGAGTGCAAGGCAAAAATTAAAGTTTCACTTTGACAAAGCGAAATCAAAATTACCAAAAAAAAACTGTTAAGATAACTATACTCAACAGAGCTCGACTAAAATATACCCTGTGACAACTGTAAACTAACTAAATATACTGGCTAAGTGATTAACTATCTACTTGATCTATCTAAGATATATAAGTTCTTATATATCTAAGCTGAAGTCTTTGACTCAGAGACGAACCTGGCTAAATCAACTAATCCTGCTATTCATGTTGATCAGGAAAATACTTATATATATATAGATCAAGAATATACTTGTCGCCATGCTGTCTGTCATTCTGCTTACTTAGCTAGTTTTGGAAAAGATAAGGAACAATCAAAGCTAACCTGTCCAGCTGGGCTGAGAGCTATTGCTCACTGATCAGGATACAAAATCTGATCGTAACTATCGTAACTAGAGTTCAAATTATTCATATATCTATCTATCCGAGAGATAGATACTCAAAATTAGTTCCAAATTATTGTTACTTAAATAAAAACGGGCTCTTAAATATAGCTGGCCTTAGTTAATGTGCCTCAAAGTGCTTCTCAATTTATATATATAACAAAATAACATAAAACATGATCCGCAAATCGAAGTCAAAACACACTTATCTATATATTGTATATATTGTACAGATACTTTTATGTATGCAAATTTATCTAATAGCTGTTTACACATCATTCAAATTGTGTATATCTTGAGAGTGTGTGTGTGTGTGTATATTTAAGTGTGTGTGTGTGTGTGTGGCTAATAAGTACTTGCAAAGGTGTTTAGCAAATGTGTTTATTCATTGTTGTTCACTCATAATGCCAGATATTTGTATATATATGTATGGCTATAGAAAATAACGGATGATAATATATATAATATATATACCCGACTCGTTGGAGGTATTTTTAATTGTCACTACGACAGGATGTGCCTCGACTCACAACCAATATATTTGCCAACGCATACTACGAAATAAATTGGAATTTGTTGTTAACATTTTTTTTTTCTATTTATTTTTTATTTCGTATGATTTCTTAGAAGAGATGTTTATATATTTTATATATTCTGCTGATAACCGACAGGTGGTGCGAAAACCCAATTCTAATCGCAGCTCATTCAGTCTCTGCGCCATCTGAACTGTACTTTTTTCTGCTCTTGACGAAATCGTACTTTATGGGGTCAGATGTCGAGCATCGTTGACATTAAGGCAACAACATTGATAATGCTTATGTGAATCGCAACAATAATATTTTCTATATAAAATATGCTTCAGAGGTGCTGTTTCTCCAGTTCTCTGTTGACTACGCAACTGACTTGTTGAGTAAGATGCAAATTATTTTGATATCGCTGCTAATCTCAGTGCCTCCCTTATTGGGTGTCAGTTCTGTAAGCATATAAATCGACAACAATAAAATAAAATGAATAGAAAACAAAAATATATAACAAAATACAAATTTACAGACCTACAAAGAGGAGACAGGTCTGAAGAATACATGTGGCATGTACTGCTTTAAGGCAGTGCAGCCCTTTTTGGACCAAACGGTCGCATTGCAGGAAAAAGTCAACAAACAGGAGAATAAGGAAAAAGCTGATTGGCTATCTAAGCTGGATAATATCGAGAAAGAACTGGTATGTTTTCAAAAGTACATCTATCAGCAATCTACCAACCAAATTCACTGACTCTAGCTTCAAGACTGTGGGAAATATTTGCTCTCATCTCATCAAAAATATATTCCTTATGCCCTAATGGTGTCTGCCTGCAGACCAATTTACTTTTATACCTTCTGTTTTCGAGACTAAAAAGTTTAATTATTATCGCACGTTTTAATTACAGAAACAATTCAAAGTGGATAAGGACGAATGCCAGGTTCAAAGTAAATTATTGAAGCAAATTGCGGATTTGCAATCACAGCTGGAAACCGAGGAAAAAGCGAAAATCCAGGAGGATAAGGAAAAAGCTGATTTGCTATCTAAGGTGGATAATATCGAGAAAGAGCTGGTATGTTTACAAAAGTACATCTATCAGCAATCTACCAACCAAATTCACTGACTCTAGCTTCAAGACTGTGGGAAATATTTGCTCTCATCTCATCAAAAATATATTCCTTATGCCCTAATGGTGTCTGCCTGCAGACCAATTTACTTTTATACCTTCTGTTTTCGAGACTAAAAAGTTTAATTATTATCGCACGTTTTAATTACAGAAACAATTCAAAGTGGATAAGGACGAATGCCAAGTTCAAAGTAAATTATTGAAGCAAATTGCGGATATTCAATCAGAACTGGAAACCAAGAAAATGGAGATGGAATTTTTGAAGAACAAAACTGACGAACACGATAAAAGGCTTGAGGATGCCGAAATAAAGTTAAATTTTAAACCGGAATTGTTTGAGAAAATAGGATCCAAATACTACTATATAGAACAATCCGAAGAGATGAATTGGAATGACGCGGCTCAGAAATGCCATCAGTTGGGGGCTCACTTGGCTAGCATCCAAAATCAGGCCGAATTTGACGCGCTAACAGCTAAGTTGGACCCATACACAGCTTATTGGATTGATGTTAATGATCGCAACAAGGAGGGCAAATTTATGTCACATACCACTGGCAATGAAGCAGCTTATTTAAATTGGTGTTCAGGTCGTCCACGCAATGGGAGTAACGAGCACTGTGTATTAGTTTACTCCTACGAAAGTACATTCATAATGTTTGATTATAATTGCGCAAATAAATATTATTTTATATGTGAGACACATAATGTGAAATAATAATAATTTTAAATCAATTTCTGTTATCAAAGAATGACTATGTAAAATATTCCGTTTAGCAGCACATTTTACAGAATCAAATAAATTTCGAATGCATTGAAAATTAAATACTTTTTTAATAGAAACTACACTCCGTTTTTGAAATACATTTTCGAAGTTACGCTTGGCACCAAAAGTATGAAGATTTTCTAAAATTCAGGCTGATTTTTATAAACTTACTGCGGAGATAAATACGAGCAAAGAATTGAATTTATTTATAGTCAGATTTTAATGATTTCAAAATTGTTGAGAACAAGATAGTTTCTAGAATCTGTAGAATAGGATTTGAGTTGCTTTGTTTCAATTTTGGCGCTTTTCAATTTTCAATTTTCGATTAATTATTATTCAACAGCTGCAAATATCTTATCGATATAATTGAAAGTCGAACGTGCAGCTGCATGTAGCTGAGCATGTAAATATATAGGAGGAGAAAGAAGGAAAGGGATAGAGAGCGATAGGATAAGAGAGACAGAGGGAGAGCGACAGAGTGAGATAGAGGAAAAGAGAAAAAAGGAGAGTGATCGATTAACAGACAGAGAGCTAAAGTCAGAAAGAAATAGAGAGAAACAAAGAGAGATATAGAAATAGAGAGATAGAGAATGGAAAAAAGAGGGACCGAAAAAGAGAGAAACAGATACAAATAGACAGAGAGCGATAGGCAGAGAGATACAGACAGAGATTGAAAAATAGTGACAGATGGACAGAGAAAAGAAAGAATGTGAGAGAGAAGGAAAGGTAGAAAGGTATAAAGAAAGAGAGAGAGAGAGAGAGAGAGAGAGAGAGCAATAGAGAGACTGAACTACTATTCTTATATTAAAATAAAGAATGTAAGAATAAAGGAAAATGTAAATAAGGCAGGAAATCAAATAAAGAAACACCAGTTTTGTACAGTGTAAGAAATGACGAGTGACGAGGGGCCGCTCTAAGGTATGGCGGGGGAGGGGTAAGGCAAAGTAGATGTCGTGTATATGTAATCTGGGCTCGTGCTTTAATGAATGTTGTGCTCAATGTCGCGCTCGACTGATAAGACAGACAGCCCAGCCCCCCTCCCTCCCCCCGTGGCTGATAATGACAAGCATCATTAAGTCAAAAGAGCGAGTAGACATTTAATGCCAGCCCTCAATATTTGCCACATTGTGTGGCACATTGGCCTTGGCAGCAGCAGCAGCGTTGTTTTTTACTTTAGCTGCCATTTGGCCACATTTCCCGTTTTCGGATAAACGCGATTGTCCTTCGAGTCCTTCGACAAAACAGTCGAAAACAACCTTTGACACTTTGGCAAAGCGAGGCGAGTTTCGAAGGCGGCATCCGAATTGAGATCGAAATATGTTCATCTGAATGCAGCTGCTATGGCCATGACGTGTGTAACTGTTGCATGCATTGGATAAACACACACACACACATTCACACAGACACCCCACACCCACACACATATACATTGCAACTTATAGGCTTGCAGGCTGCTGTTGAGCAGAAAATCAGGCGAACATTTATGAAACTACAAATATTTGAATTGGTCGATTATAATGCACTTTGCCCTTGCAGAGGGTATTATTGTTTTGTCGTTGAATTTGTTACGCATTGAAGAGGACTTCGAGGACTAGAACCAGCATAAAGATTGCACTGAAATGTGAAAGGTTTGAATAATAAGTTAAACATTTAAGAAAGGACTACCCTGAGTGGACATGGAATTATCATATAAATCTTTTAGACATATTCATTATTTATTTTTATTAACGAAAGCATGTCTAAAAATCAGTTAGTTTATTTTAATTTATTTATTATTATTATTTTGACTATTTGAACTTTGTTCTGGCAGCGTATATAAACTTCGACGTGCCTAGGATAACCGTTCTTAATTGTTATGTTAAAATTTCAGCTCGTTAAAAACTAAATTCCTCAAATTCCAAAATCAAAGGCAAACACTCAAAACAATTTTAAGCGTTTGACAATGCTGCACACAAAAATGGCAAATAAGCACCTATATCATATATAGATATACATATATATATATATATATATATATATTCCTATGATTTATGTTTTAGTGCAGCTAGTAAAAAATCGAAGGAAACTATTTGTATTTTTACTTGCCTAGCAGATAATTTAATTTGATTTGCTGCACACACACTGACAACGTCTGAGCCGGGGAGTGTG